>OY856410.1:516758405-517958405 GCA_963693085.1 Alisma plantago-aquatica | reverse complement strand
TAATATGACGGTGAAGATCAACGATTTATATTTTGCAAAAAATAGTCTTGATATACAAACACACTTGATGGTATTCGTGTGATCCGTACACTCGAGTGCATTCTAGCCTGACTATATATATATATATATATATATATATATATATATATATATATATATATATATATATATATGAGAGAGAGAGAGTGAATCTTTTCTACTAATTACGGATACACCACTAACCAATCAAAAAATAGCATTTTCAAAATGCGAATTTCTCCATAACTCTCTCTCTTCTCTCCTTTTTTCTAAGCTCGTTTTTATTTTTTATCATTAACATTTTGTTTTGTAACTTGTCTCCTCTCCAACAAGTGCTCGAAACCCACTCCCACTAACCCGCTCCCATGACTGTAATTTTGTTGATCCTACGAGACATCGGTCAAACACAAACGGAAAGATAATGCCCACTTTCCATGTTGAGCCTCTAACTTCCCCCAAGCTCGTTTTCTTTCTTTTCGTTTTTCTCCCCCTTTATGGTGATAACATCTCTTATGTTTTAATCCCTCTAATGTTCACTGTAATGGTAGGATCAGTTTATTTAGAATTATCTGGTAATCCTCATTATATAATTATTAAATTTCAAAGTTTATACCTTTTCTTCCTGCCGTAGAAAATCACCATGATGTATCGAGTTTTTATATTTTTCTATTATAAGTTTTTCTTTTCATATTTGACGTTCAGTTCCTTGGATGTTATAATTTTGTTTCAAATCTATACTACAATAAAAAGAGGAAGTTTGTTCTACTTAATACAATTATGCCATTTTGTTTTTCTAAACCACACACCGACCAATCATATTGCTGCATTTTAAAATGCTGCTATGTGGTTAACTCTCTCTCCTCGTCTTTTTTCACGGTTTGTTTTTATATTTTTTAAAATACCGACTAACAAATGAATATGTAACCCACGTCAGATAAACGATATGAATTGAAATCCCACGTCATTATTTTAATTTGGACGGTTTCTGAATATTATATCATGATCCTAATTACCATAATAGTTCTTATTAAAAGCATTTATATATGTGGTTTGCCTAGAGAGTGAATCAAGGAGAGTGCGGCATCAAACTCGCTCTTATATATATATATATATATATATATATATATATATATATATATATATATATATATATATATATATATATACTAGTAAACACACACGTGCCCATGCACGTGACGAAACAATTGATTATATATTTTTATAATAAGATTTTGAATAACATGTTTATAAATCCACTTTGTACTCTCTCTCACTCTCTGTCTCTATATATATATTCTTTTGAAAAATAATTTGAGTTAAATATCACTTAATGCTAGACAAAATATTGGTCTCATAGTCACATTTTGTTGATTGTTCGCTTAGATAAAATTAAATGGAATGAGATGTATGTTTGAGAGATTTTATGTTTGCTCAAACCCCACCAAGTATTTTAATTTATTAATTAATTATACAATGTTATTCATAATTATTAGTTTGACCTATAAGTTATCAGTTCAAGTTGATCAACAAATGATATTATTCAAGCATTGTATGAATTATTTTGATTAAATGTAGATGTATCGACCCTTGAGTGACTAAAAAAATCTTTTCAGAAAAAGAACATTATAGTATATATTAGTAAGTAAAAGTTTTAGAGTTTGATATCTTTCAAAGAAAAGGAGAGAAACTAATGAAATACAACATTTCAAATAAATTATCGACAAAGAAACTATTTTTTATCCATTCATATTGTTCAAATATATCTCTCATTTTTGCTATTGATAATTTCATACTTTTTCCATTCATGCACACTATAGTCAGATGTTTCATATCATGATAGTTTCTTTTATATATTCCTTTATAGGTTGTTTGATATTTTATTTTATAAATGAAAAAGAATATAAATTGTATTTTATAATGCATTGTGTTTAGTTAGATACTTAAATGTGACAACATAAGATATTATGTTTATGGCATGAGTTAAAATGATGATTCATAAGGACTCACAAATTTGTTCTTTTGGTTGTGTTGTGAGTCATTGTATTTAGAAATTGTAAATTAAATAATCTTTTATTGGGTGATGGCATGAACTTATATAAGATAGTTAAATAAATATTTGAATGATCAAAAGGGAAAAAATCTTATGATAGATGAATTTTGTGTTGTGAGTCATTGTATTTAGAAATTGTAAATTAAATAATCTTTTATTGGGTGATGGCATGAACTTATATAAGATAGTTAAATAAATATTTGAATGATCAAAAGGGAAAAAATCTTATGATAGATGAATTTAGTCATACAACGGTCATCTATTTTCTTGTTATATTAGTTGATTTATCATTTGACATGAAAAAAGTAACACTATTTTACTGTGTTTAAATATATATTACTTACAAAGTTTGGAAAGCTTGGAGAAAATGATAACCATTTAACGTTGTAAGATGGAGGGGTCAACCAACACCCCAACTCACACATGTCATTGTTGCTATAATAGACCTATTGTGTTTTGAGTCCACAACTTGTGTTATAAGCAACATACTTTAGCAACTGAGTCAACTATTAAGTTGATGCCGAACCTTTCATTGCAAAATGGAAGTTTGTTGGATCTAAATAAATTGTATTTTATCACAAATTCGTCAATGAATAAAAATAAAAGAAAGTATCTTCAAATAAGTCACTATGAGTACAACAACTATATTTTACGAGTAGACAATACGATAATACTTTTTGCCTTGGATTTGAACTTTATCATAAATTCTATCAACTAACATGTTGTCTCACACAAGCCAAATGATAATATTGATCCTCTATTGCAATTGTAATCATAAAATGATCAACTCTTAAATATATAGGTCCAAGGTGAGTAGGGTCCAAATCATCCGTGCCTGACCCCTATCCCATCTTTGTGCCCATCACATATTAACAATGGGTTTGCATCTAGCTATCAAGTGATATGGGGCCGCAAGAAGAATTTATACCCGAGATTTATTGTAAACAGTCCCGGATAAAGAAGATTTATACCCGAAAACGTGGTGGTGGGCAATCTGGAATGACCATTTGCTCCTCATCCACATCGTGCATAAATTCTGGATACACGAATAACATCTGAATTTGACCATTTGCTCCTCATCCACATCCCCAAGTTGGCAACAAAATATAGAGGATAAATGTCATCGTGTAGGCTATAAAACTAAATGAGAAGATAGATATCACGTTGATCGACAAAATCTTTACTTATATATTACGTCAAGTGGGAGAAGTGGCATGAATGCACATTTATAATTAATATCACCTTGACTATGTTTCAACGCCTTTGTTTCACTACAAGAGAAATAATATAAAAGTGGCAACTGAGGTTTTGTGGGACAACATTTGCCAAATGGTATATTAAATAATTTTATGATAAAGATGATTACCGAAATGAAACATCACATATCCAAAGAAAAAAAAACAACGACTTGTAATGTATGAATTGATGTGGCACTTCTGGCGTTGTCTTGTCTTCGATGTGCATACAAATTCCACGGAGGGACTGACCGCCCTTATGCTCCGTTGTCCCAAAATCATCAATGAATGTGCTCCTCCAATATGACTATGTGCTGAGAAGTGTTTGGACACGTCTCTGTGAAAGTATGAATGCATTGTACAATGCATGAAGTGTTTGGGCACATGTGTAATTCAGCCCACAACTCCTCTCCTACGTTTATTAGAAGAAGAAAAAAGTAGATTATGTATCAACATATGAATTTAGATTAAGTTTACAAGAGGCATGACAGAGTAATGGGATTTAAATTTTCTAATATTCTATCAAGCTAGCTTTTTCACCGGCGTCAGGATGCTCCTGTATGTGAAAAGAAGTGGCGGCTCTGTGAAAAGTAGTAGTTGGGTTTTCCCACCTTGCCAATTACATGAAAGCAACATAGTGCCGATATTGATCACACCAGAGAAGTAGGTGCATGGTGATGTCAATTGCTATTGTAGATGCATCTCTTCCACCATCTATGCTATTAGTCTTGGTTGCTTCTGAAGCATGGCCAAGTGTGAATATTTGCAATTCATGTGTGTGCCTCGGATGTTCAGTGCGTGCATAAGGGAAGAAATATGTACCGTAAGAAATTGATAAGTATAGTTGAAGTCAGCGTCATCAGTGAAAAAGTTCCATGAATCCTTGACGTTCTCATCTTCTCATGTTTACGAAGGTTGTCATCTCGACTGCTCCTCATTTTCTTGAAAATAAATAACAAATACAAACAACCACCATCGTCAGTAACAATAACAAACATCATCGTTAGTACGATAACAACAAACAGCTGCCTACCTATCTCTCCATTGGAAACATACTTTTAGCAACCAGTTCCATCATGTAACGACTCCTGCAAGAATACCACGCCAGAGCAACTATCGTTCCTCCATCCATTGATCCTTTCTTCTATGCAGCTACTTTTCATCTACGGATGTGGGTTGTTGTATATCTTGTGCTGGACCTGGAGCATCACTGGGTGAAGTCGGCAGGCAGGCTAGTAGCAGAAAGCATAGGAGTCGGAGCAGCACCCTTCTTTTTGCTAGGAACAGTCGATGACAGATCAACCGAACCGCCAAAGTGCAGTGGCGCGGAGACATGCTGCTGTTTGTGCAACACATTCTGGCTCCTCATTGACGAGGTAGCAAAAAAAAAGGATTTTCTAGATAGCTAGAGAAGAGCGAGCATGACGGAACTGGAATATGGTATGTGCACAAACAGTTCGCACTCGGTCAAGCAGTTCCATGCATTTTAAGAAGTTGGCAAAATACTTCAGTAGTTGCTTAACTGCGCACCACTCCACCCATGTTGAAGCAAACTGCGCACCACTTTCACCACGTTCAAGCGATAGGACACAGACGACGCACATAGTGGGCAATGGTGGGGCGTTAACCTACGCAGAGTTTTGATAGAAAAATAATAAAAAAAGTGAAAAAAATGTGAGGAGAGAGAGTCAAGCAAAAAACTGCATTTCAAAAATAGTGCGACGTGATTGGTTCAGACTGTTCACAAGAGCAAAAAAATAGCATACATGTAAATATTCGAAAAGATTCACTCTTTTTATAGTAGTATATATATATATATATATATATATATATATATATATATATATATATATATATATATATATATATATAGAGGTTAGGAAGTGTGTACCGGCCGGTACATGTAACTTGCGTGTACCGGCCATTAAAATAGCATATGTAGAGTATGTTGATAAAATCCAACCATACAGATTTATTCAACTATATATAGATTAGATGTCTTTAAAAAAACATAACCATATCTTATGTAGATCATGAGATATAGCCATACATCATTCAATGGTTTATGTAATTTCTGCAACTTACCATTGATTAGAAAATAGACATTTTCTTTTATTGTATGCTCTATGAATATCAGATTGTGATGATTTTTTATACACATCTTATCTAAGGGGTATACTATACATCAAGAAGGTTGGATTATTCAATATAATTTTACAATCCCCATAAATGAAGGTGGATACATGTAAGCTACATGTACTCGGGTACATAATTCTTTTAGCCATATATATATATATATATATATATATATATATATATATATATATATATATATATATATATAGAGAGAGAGAGAGAGAGAGAGAGAGAGTCAGTTTAGAATACACTCGAGTGTATCCGGAGCGGAATACACTCAAATAGTTTTTTATGATGCAATATTTTTTTTGAAAATCTAATCCGTTGATCTTCTTAAACATCTCGTGAACAGCTCATACACAAAATTTGAGAACATTTGGATATGTATAGCTCATGTTATGAAGACCGCAAAAATTATGTATTTCAAATTAGCTTCGTGTGTCGATTTTGTTGCCCTTGGATGAGTGACTTACACTCATTCAAATGGGCTCAAAATATGTATGTATCCTAGTTATAATATGACGGTGAAGATCAACGGTTTACATTTTGCAAAAAATAATCTTGATATGCAAACACACTTGAGTGTATTCGTGTGATCCGTACACTCGAGTGCATTCTAGCCTCTCTCTCTCTCTCTCTCTCTATATATATATATATATATATATATATATATATATATATATATATATATATGAGAGAGAGTGAAATTTTTCTACTAATTACTGATACACCACTAACCAATCAAAAAGCAGCATTTTCAAAATGCTAACTTCTCCATAACTCTCTCTCTTCTCTCCTTTTTTCTAAGCTCGTTTTTATTTTTTATCATTAACATTTTGTTTTGTAACTTGTCTCCTCTCCAACAAGTGCTCGAAACCCACTCCCACTAACCCGCTCCCATGACTGTAATTTTGTTGATCCTACGAGACATCGGTCAAACACAAACGGAAAGATAATGCCCACTTTCCATGTTGAGCCTCTAACTTCTCCCAAGCTCGTTTTCTTTCTTTTCGTTTTTCTCCCCCTTAATGGTGATAACATCTCTTATGTTTTAATCCCTCTAATGTTCACTGTAATGGTAGGATCAGTTTATTTAGAATTATCTGGTAATCCTCATTATATAATTATTAAATTTCAAAGTTTATACTTTTTCTTCCTGCTGTAGAAAATCACCATGATGTATCGAGTTTTTATATTTTTCTGTTATAAGTTTTTCTTTTCATGTTTGACGTTAAGTTCCTTGGATGTTATAATTTTGTTTCAAATCTATACTACTATAAAAAAAGAAAATTTATTCTACTTAATACAATTATGCCATTTTGTTTTTCTAAAACACACACCGACCAATCATATTGCTGCATTTTAAAATGCTGCTATGTGGTTAACTCTCTCTCCTCGTCTTTTTTCACGGTTTGTTTTTATATTTTTTAAAATACCGACTAACAAATGAATCTGTAACCACTTCCCCCACGTAGCCAACAGAGTCAGATAAACGATATGAATTGAAATCCCACGTCATTCTTTTAATTTGGACGGTTTCTGAATATTATATCATGATCCTAATTACCATAATAGTTCTTATTAAAAGCATTTATATATATGGTTTGCCCTTCCTAACACTTGTTATTTGGTATAACTGCCATTCACTCGCCCCACTCCTCCATCTCATCGTCGTTTCCCCTGCCTCCCTTTTTCTAATATCCCCTGCCTCTGTTTCTCCACCCTACTGGAGGGAGATGAAGGTGGCGGCGTTGCACACCACACTAAAGCAAAAATATTAGTCCTCTTTAAATTAGAACAATATCATTTGTTGACGCAGTTTGATCCCTTCTTCCACAATCCCAGTCCTTCTCTGCTTTCCGATGATTACAATATATCCTTATGCCTCCAGCAGCAACTATCCACGCATTGCATCAGCACCAAATCCAATTCCTCCTGGGGCTTCACATGAGCCACCTTCAATATACTTTTCATTGATCCTTGCCTCTTCGCCATTCTCCTCCAGGATATCTTCCTCAGATGTGATCCCCGCCGTCAATGCTCCGTTTACATCCTGGATGCTTCACTTCTGATTCCCGTGCTGCTTGATGGAATTCCTTGCGCCTCGGCAACCTGGCATTGCTCATCTAGCGAGGAACTTAGCAGTGAGCGAGGACACCTCGACTCCAATAGTACTCCTCCTGTTGGCACTTGAGTGATGTGTTCTCGGACGTACCTCAGTAGGTCCCGCTCTTTGTCCTTCTTCCAAGGCAAGTCTCCAGTTCCAGTAGTGTTTCCACCTCAGGCGCAGTAAAAGCGGATTTCATGGTCAAGTCGGGCCGGATTCTGTGGGCTTACTCTTTTAGAGCATTGTTTTTTGTTGCGCGGTCACCGCCGATACATATTGACGGCAACGGCGTTGCTCCTCCAAACACGGTACATCAGCATGGAGGTGATGTACCAGCTCTGGCGTTAAGGATGAGCAGCCCATCTCTTCATCTGAATTAGCACTCCACCTCCCTTGTAGACATCTCTTCATCTGAATTAGGACGCCACTACCAGAGTCTTCGACTGCCTCACCGCACCCTGTTGGGAACGACGACAAGCGCACCGTAAATCCGTCATACGTGCGTGAGCACAGCAAGTCGGGGGCAGAGTTTCTAGACGTGACTTTAGGCACCAGTGGACATCCCGCGAAATGAGACACCGCTGATGATCTTTCCTACTGATCGTGCTCTTTCATATATTTTTAAAAAGAAAAAAATGACCTACTACGGCCACGACAAGATCAAAACATATTTCTCAGCAGCGACCAGCAACATTGGGCGGCAATGGCCATAGACCCATTTTTCCTGCCTTCTCTATTGTGCAATGATTCGTTTCATTAAAACTGGAGCTTTAAGTTCTCAAGGAATAACAATTTCATTCTATTTCTACTTATTTGTTATATATCCACCTACTTTTATTTCAATTTTACCAGGCAGGGAAGTATTTTGATTGCGACAAGTCTGAACATGTGTGGTAGGCCAACACAGTCACGACCATGCATATATTTTTATGTAATGCTTTATGTAAATCCTAGGATATGAACAAATCTTTTGCTTGCATATATTTGTCATATATTTGTGCTTCTAATCGTAATGTTTGGCCTAATTCAGTAAATTTTAATTCAGTAAATTTTGATGCATGTTGAAATAAGATTTAAACTTTTCAATTGTAGCATCCTAATTTGATTTGATTAAACCCTAACATCAATTGTGATGAAACCCTAACATTAACTGTGATGAAACTCTAACATGTACATATCTATTATTGTGTTTGTTGACCTAGAAACCCGTCCAAGATTTACTCATTAGGAGTAAATCTTGGATAGTCCCCGGTTTGGGACTGTTCTTGAACACATAATCTCACTTAGGATGTAAGTGTATAATGTGTATTGGGTTTTCGAGAAAATTTCGGTAGTATTTCCTCGTTTGTACATTGGTATAAATTAGAATGAACAATCACTAAATTATATATTGTTTGTATGGAGTCCGGCTTCATTGTGGATAATAGGAGTAAATCTTGGATAGGATGTAAGTGTATACCCTAATCTTGTCCTAATATATACTTATTTTCTCTTTGATCATAGAATGGATAGATCATGGATGTCCATTCGCAATCGCTGCACCCTAGAGTTTATATCTGGTCTTGATCAGTTTATTAGATTTGTTGAGGAATATTGGAAAAAACCTACAGATAGGTTCTACTATCCATGTAGGCATTGCGGTAACAACTTGAAAGTCAACACTGGTGAGGAAATCAAAAGTCATGTCATGTGCAACGGGATTGTACAAGGCTATACAGAATGGCACTGGCATGGAGAGATTTTAAACTCGAAACCAGTAGATGTCGATAGCAGTGCTTGGGTGGAAGAAGAAATTGCCTCTGATGACGTAGATGTGAACGAACCAGTTCCAGTAGACATCGTTGATGCGATGCTGGATAGTTGTAGGGTAGAGCACACCGATCCACCTCCTATCTTTAGAAATATTGTGCATGATGTTGAGATACCGTTATACACAGGTTGTGCTAAGTTTACGAAGCTTAGCGATGTGTTGAGATTGTACAAGTTGAAAGCTAACAATAGATGGAGCGACAAAAGCTTCACTTCATTGTTGACTTTGTTGAAAGAAATGCTTCCTGAAGGAAACGAGCTGCCAATCTCAACATACCGGGTAAAGAAAATGTTGTGCCCAATGGGAATGGAGGCCAAGAAGATACACAGATGCTCGAATGATTGCGTATTATTTCAAAAGGACTGTGTAGATTTGAAAGATTGTCCAAAATGTGGTGCATCACGGTATAAATTGACGACTTCGGGGGAGTCCAAAACTGGTTCTCCTGCCAAGGTGTTGTGGTATCTACCTATAATATCACGGTTTCAATGCTTGTTTGTAAATCCGAAAGATGCGAAGAATTTGAGGTGACATGTAAATGTTAAGAAAAATAATGATGGGATCCTACGACATGCGTCTGATTCCCCACAGTGGAAGAAGATTGATCTATTGTACCCCAAATTTGGTGAAGAAGATAGGAATCTAAGACTTGGGCTTTGTACAGATGAGATGAATCTGTACGGGACATTGAGCAGCCAACATAGCACTTGGCCAGTCATGCTTGTTATATACAATCTTCTTCCCTGGCTGTGTATGAAAAATAAGTACGTCATGTTGTCGTTGTTGATATCGGGCCCTAAACAACCCACAAATGATATCGATGTTTATCTTGAACCTCTGATTGATGACTTAAAGAAACTTTGGGCTGAAGGTGTGATGACTTATGATGCTTCAGGAAGAGAGACATTTCGTTTGCACGTTATGTTGTTTTGCACTATTAATGACTTTCCAGCATATGGGAATTTGTCTGGATATAGTGTCAAAGGAGCTAAAGTGTGTCCTATATGTGAAGAAAACACTGATTCAATAAGACTAAAATATGGCGGCAAGACTGTATATCTTGGTCATCGAAGGTTTCTTTCAAAATTCCATCTGTATCGTAGGAAGCGCAAAGCATTCAATGGGTGGAATGATGAACGGAGTGCACCTAAACCTATACCAGGGGATGTTTATGAAAGAGTAAAAGACATTGTCAATGAATTTGGTAAAAAATCACAATGTAGTATGGCCACACAGAGTGACAATTCTTCATTCAAGAAGAAGTCAATATTTTGGGATCTTCCTTATTGGAGTTCTTTGACAGTCAGGCATTGTATCGATGTAATGCACGTTGAGAAAAATGTCTGTGATAGCATCATTGGTACTCTGTTAAATATACCAGGTAAGACTAAAGATGGGATAAAATCCAGACTGGACCTACGTGAAATGGGAATAAGGTCAGAATTAATAGAATTACGTGAAATGGGTAATAAAAGAACATACTTACCTCATGCTTGTTACACGTTGTCTAGAAAGGAGAAGAAAGCTTTTTGTGAATGCTTGGTAAATGCTAAGGTGCCACATGGTTACTCATCCAACATCTGTAGATTGGTATCAATGAAAGATCTGAAGTTGATAGGTCTTAAATCTCATGATTGTCACACTCTAATGCAACAAATATTGCCCGTGGCAATTCGATCTATATTGTCGAAGCATGTAAGGTTTGCAATCACCAGACTTTGTTTCTTTTTCAACAGTCTATGCAGCAAAGTTATTGACCCTGATACTCTCGATAATTTGCAAAGAGAAGTGGTTGTTACCCTATGTCAGCTTGAGATGTATTTCCCTCCTTCGCTCTTTGATATCATGGTACATCTTGTTGTCCACTTGACTAGGGAAGTGAAAATGTTAGGACCAATTTTCTTGCATTGGATGTATCCCTTTGAACGATACATGAGCGTTTTTAAAGGTGATGTTCGAAACCGTTATCGGCCTGAAGGGAGTATTATTGAAGGTTATGTGGCAAAACAAATATTCTATATCGATGATCCTGTAAATGATAAATGGTCGGTTGTTCTTCATGGTAAAAGACAGTTCATTGAAGATCCTATAGATGAAGAAGAGTACTATGATAAGTATGAAGACTCCAGTCCATTCTCAGTTGGGTTGCCAACTCCACAAAATATTGAAGCTAATGATGACTTATATGTGCGCGGAGATCACAATGAAGGATTGTTAATTGATAAAAGATCACAATTTTAGAGGCATGTATGTTTATAAAAGATCACATTATCTTTTAGTTAATACAAATGTTAAATGTTTGTCTTTTTCTAGTTAATACAAATGCTAAATGTTTGCCTTTTTCTAGTTAATACAAATGCTAAATGTTTGCTTTTTTCTAGTTAATACAAATGCTAAATGTTTGCCTTTTTCTAGTTAATACAAATTCTAAATGTTTTCCTTTTTAATGACATTTTCAGATGGCTGACCATGATGAGCATGATGTCCATGATGAGCATGAAGTCCATGATGAGCATTTTGTCCATGATGAGCATGGCGAGGATACCAATGTAAGTTCTAAAAACATATCCCATATTTCTATATTGCGCTAATTCAATGGGTTTATTTTTGTCAAATTTTAGGTTGATGATGCACATGTACCCACTGAAGCACTGGAGCAACTTGATGCGCAACACCAAACACTTAACAAGAAAAGGGGCGTCACTCTGTTGAAGAAGTTAATAGCGCTAAGTGGTAGTGGATCCAAATTGGTTGTGGAGTTTGATAATGGAGGAAATGCAATTGGAGTGAACCACAATAATTTTGTAAACTATCTTGGGTGTGTCACTCGAAGCCATTGTGGTGTTAAGTATGATAATTGACATAAAGTTCCTCAGGGGAAGAAAGACTTGATATGGAAGGATTTATATGTGAGTTATTATTATTTGTAATTCTATTTTGTAGATTACAAATTATATTATTTGCAATTCTATTTTTGGATACTAGTTAATAAGAATTCTATTTTACAGAATATGTTTGCATTGGATGAGAAGCTGCATCGTAAAAGCGTGATGTAATGCACTGGAAAGATGCTTAGGAACTATAGGACAAATCTCAACAGAGAATACATAAAAGATGGTGATAAGAAGAAGAAGTCAGCCATTGAACAGTGGAACTTCTTGGACAGAGAAGATTGGGACAATTTTGTTGCTTCAAGAAAATCTGAAGAATTCAAGGTATTAGGCGTCACTCCCAATTTAATGTATATACGTTTTATTCACCTATTCAAGATTAACATTTAGTGCTACTAACCAAATCATTAATGTGCATACTAACTAGGCCCTCAGTGACGCGTAAAAAGCAAGGCGTGCACTGAATGTGCATGACCACACTATGGGTCCAAAGGGCTATGCAAGCGTTCGCCAAAGACTACAGGCGGAGTCTGCGGCTACTCAGGAGTCTGCTGTTACTCAGGAGTCTGCCACACTCATGCCTCGCCATGATATCTGGATAGCTGGGAGGAAAAACAAGAAGGGTGAAATAAAGAAGCCCATAACTGCTGAGGCGGCTGCGAAAATGGTAAAATACAACTCTTAGAGAAATCGTTTGAATATTAATTATTTGTGGTGTTAACTTACCAATTTTTGTTGATGGTGATTAGTGGGAGCTGCACGAGCAGAGGAAACAAGGAACGTTCATCCCTCAGGGCACAAGGGATGAATTGATAGTTGCTCTGGGTAACCCAGAGCATCATGGACGTGTTAGGGGTGCAGGTGCTGGTGTGGGCATCAAAGCATTCTTTGGGCCATCCCAGTGCAAACCCAGAGCGGGACTTTTACAAGAAGAGGTAACCTATTCTTTTTTTAGAATGTTACTGCAAAAGGGAATTCAATAATAAGAAGCTAATGTTTCTTTTATCCATGTATAGGAGAATAAGAGAGTCGAGGATATAGTTGCTAAGAAGGTCAATGATATAGTTGCTGAGAAGGTCAAGGAAGAAATAGTGCGGTGGCAGGCATCTCAGGCTTCTAATCAGCCTATGGCGACCCACTCTTCTCTTGATGCACAGACTGTGAGTAATCCTGGAGACCCATCGCCTAACACGTCTGCTGTAAGTATTTTTTATGACATTGTAGCTAGTCTTTTCAAGATGATATGTTTTCAAGATGATATGTATATATGTATAACATTCTTTACGTAAATTTGTAGGCATTGAAGCCATGCCGCTTAAGAATGCAAGACTATGTTGTTGCAGAGGCGCAAGTTTACCAGTCCCTTCCTGGGGTAACGTTTCATGGGACTCCAATGCCGCAGGGCTACGTTCGTGTGAGCCTGATATGTGTATTACCCGATTGGAGGGAAGCTGCATTGCCATATGCCCACCCAGATATTGATACACTTGGTGAGGCAGAAGGCGGGGTGATATTGTGGCCCAAAGCAGATGTCGTCTACACTACTGAAATTGTAAGATAAATTTATATTACTTTAGATTGTTAATGTGTATATATGAGGTCAACTGATCTGAAATTATATATATAGGTTAAAAAGAAGATACCTGGAGCACCTAGGCCTCCACCTCCACTTCCTGGATTACCAAGTTGGGTTCCAACTGACCTAAAATACCCGTTAGGTCCTGCTTGTAGGGGAATGACATGTTGGCTACGGGCACATAATATACATTACCCTATAATTATTTCTTTAGAAGCAAATTATACAGGTCAATCATACGATAGCTCTTTATTTATACAAGATATTATTGAGTTGTTTATGTATGATTGGTTGAATACATCAATGATAGAGACATGGATAAGGTGAGATATGGTTTATACATCCATATACCTTGTGTAAGATCCGGTGATCTGGTTTCTTATATATTAATGCATACATAATACATGTTTTGCAACTACTTAGTCGAAGATCAATGCAAACAATTTGCATTTGATCATGTGGGTTTTTTTGATTCCATCATTGATTAGTATGGTAGCTAAAGACCCTGATAGTGTTCAACATTACTGTATAGATGCTTTTACAATTTTTGGTCAGTAAAAGAAGATGATAATAATAGCTCCATTCAATGTCAAGTAAGTTTACTTTATATATAATTTGGACTTAAGAAAATTCCATTTTTATTGTGCATTTTGAGTTATTAATTTTTAACTTTTTTACCTCTAGCGGTAGACATTGGGAGTTACTAGTTATTGTCCCTGGAACGTTCACTATTTATTATCTAGATCCCGTGGGAAGTACATTGAACACTAAAATTGGACATATATTGAGAATGTCATTATTCTGGTGAGAAATATTTCATTTTTATATCCGTTAACATCTGTTATTACATTACTATTTAATTATGCAATTTACTATGTTACATTAACATGTAGGGGTTTAGATGCATTCAAAAATGCTGGAGGAAATGTCCCAAGGAGAAAGAATCAGCCAATAATTTGGGAGAACGTAAAAGTAAGTTCTTGACTCCAATGTATATATTATTTATGTGAAATGTGCTTAGTTGTATTTTTTAATATTTTGTATGTTTCAATTTATAGTGCGCTACACAAGACAACCGTTGGGCATGCACATACTATGTGATGTGATTTATGCAGATGATTATCTGACATACTGCATTGGATATTAATACCATACATGAGGTATTATATATAGTCTCATTAGTTAGTATGAAATATACCAATCTTATTTTTATATTATTACTTATATATATACATCATTCTCTTTGCAGGTGTTTAAAACTGACCACACTATAGGTAAATGCTTAAAAATGTACATGCTCCATATATGATGGAAGCATTAAATGAAGTAAGAGAAGAATGGGAAAAAGCCATACAAGCAGTGGCGATTGTAAGATATAATTGGGATGCTGATAGCGATGTTGAATGATATTTTGTAAATGAATATTTCTGAATGTTTATACATGTCTGAATGTTTCTACATGTATTTGAATGTTTCTACATGTGTGAATGTGAGAATTGAATTGATGTCTGAATGTATCTACTTGTGTGAAAAAATATTTGTTGATTTTGCAGGTTTGTGGCCTGTTTGTAGGCTGATATCAATGGATGTCGTAAACCTGCAGTTCAGAAAACTGAACTACAGGTTCTCATCTTGCTGACCAGCCACAGCAGGCCTGCAAACTGATAAGAAAAAAAAGTATAGGCATTGGTTATTATAGAACGCCGTCATCAAAAGCCTACAACGTCGGTTATTAGATAAAAATCGACGCCTAATATGACAAACAACCCGAACGTGCAGGAAAGCACGACCGTGGTGGAAAAGGCGTCTCTTATTCGTATAAAACTGACGCCTATAGTACTAAACACGGTCATGCAGCGAAGCATGACCGTGTCGTCTGGGAGTATGGCGTCAGTTGTTCAGTTGTTAACCGACGCAAAAAGTGTCCTCGGTAGTGCCCTTTTTTGTGGCGCGAACCCTATAGACGTCGGCCAACTATATATAACCGACGCCTATAGATCATATAGGCGTCGGTTAGAAAACCGACGCCGAAGAGTTTGACCTTTAGCGGCGCCCACATAGGCGTCGCTTGAAAAACGTCGCCTAAGGGGGTTAAACAACCGACGCCAAAGACGTATTCTGTAGTAGTGTGAGGATGTTGACGTTCATTAGATTGAAGAGGAGGAAAAGTGGCAAGTTTACTACAGTAAAAACTTGTTCACTCGTAGTCCATAAAAGAACAAAGAACCTTCTCGGAAGAACACGACCAGCCCTCTGCCAACAAGTATTAAATGCTAGAAGGGGATGAAGATGTCGGAGCTGGGGGGACATGATGATGGGAACATTGTTCAATCTCCTACAAAGACCATAGAGGATAGTCGGGGGCCAAAAATCTAGAGGAAAAAGCAGCGTCGTAATGAATATACTGATGCCTCCATGAAAGATAAATCTATGAAACCCAACAAGGAAAAGGATCATGTAGGCAATGTTGGTGTAGACATGAATACTGGAAAGGCAGATACAAACCACACTATTGTCGATCTAATTGGCAATGAAGTAATCATGGGCAAACCTTCAAACGAGGGTGAAGAACAGCTGAAAATCATAGCAACTGACAAACTTGTTCCTTCCGAAGACTCAACCAAGAATGAAGGATCAAAAAACACTGCAGTCAGACGGACATGAAAGAAAAAGAGAAGAAACAAAGCTCAGAAGTAGAGAGCCCACAAAAAAGTCATTCCTACAATACTAGGAGTGAGACGAAGAGGGTATCTGATGGCCATGATGGGAAACCTATCCCCCTAGGTAAATTTCCCCATCATTTTCCATGATTAATATGATTTCTTAGAACATTAGGGGTGCCGCCAAAAAGAAAGATAGGTAGTCCCTTAAACTTTTGATTCACAAATAAAAAATTAAATTAGTCTCTATATCTGAACCATGCATTTTTGGTGAGCAAGCATAGAAATCTATCAAAGACATTGGCTTCTCGAGTTGGCACAAGGTTGAGGCCAGGGGTTTCTTCAGTGGCATTTGAGTTCTCTGGAATGAGATAGAATGTGATGTACATATCATACAAAGCCATAGGTAGTATATACACTATTGCGTCAATGGCAGTCTTTACTTCACTTTCATCTATGCCTCTCTAAGTCCTAGAGGAAGACCCATTCTCTAGGAGAGTCTCATTCAACTTAGTTATCCAATTGAAAAGCCTTGGATTACGATGGGAGACTTTAACTGTATGTTGAGTCCCGATGAGAGGATTGGTAGCAGTAGATTCAAACTCTCAGAAGCTGCAAAATTCAACAACACACTTATCCTAGTAGGTCTATCCGATATTGGGAGTTCTGGATATATGTTCACCTACAAGAAGGGGTTACTTCATGAGCACATTGATCGGGCAGTGGCTAATGCAGAATGGATCCAAATGTTTCCTCATTTCATTTGTGAAAACCTACCAAGGATTGGCTCCGATCACAACCCTATAGCAATCCTTAATACCTGTACCCAAAAATAGAAAGCAAGATTTAAATCAAAAGCTTTGTGGAAGCAACAACCTGACTTTCGAAACCCACTGAGCCATCACTGGACTACAACTACCCCTTTCCATCATGCCTTAGATCTAGTCAAGACCCCAATAATGGAGTAAGACGCCAGCAATAGAAGACAACACAAAAAACTAAAACACTCCATTACCTAGAATATAACGAAGCTATAAAAGGATATTGAAATTGACTACACAACGAAGAAAGATCACAAATGTCATCAATTGGAACTCAAATTGGAAGAAAATCTTTTTTAAGGAAGAGGAGGATCAGAAGAAGCAAAGTCAAATCATTTGGCTCAAATATGGTGAAAATAACTCCCAGTTCTATCACACTTATGTTAACAATAGGCGACACTCCAACCGTATTAGCAGTCTCCAGAATGATGATGGAGAGTGGGTGTTTGACAATGGAAAGCTCAATAAACCTATTTCTACTCACTTCCAACACCTCTTCAAAGCCTCCTCAATGCCTTCTCTCTAAGCTATGGAGGAAATATCGGGAAGGTTTGGGAACCTATCTGAAAGTCAGCAACGCGCACTCGATGCCACTCCATCTGAATATGAAGTTTGGAAAATCATCAAGAATCCTTACCCATTCAAAGCGGTAGGCCCTAATGGTATTGATAATCTGTTCTTAAAGAAGAATTGGAAGATCATTCGGGAATTTGTTCTCAAATAAATTAGAAGCATGCTAAATGGGGACCCCATTCTTGACGCTACGGGAAATTCTAGTATAGTCCTCATTCCTAAAGTCAAGATCCCTATTAAATGCAATCAGCTGTGACCAATTTCCCTAAATAATGCCTTCCTAAAACTTGCTTCGAAGGTGATTGTAGAGAGAGAGAGAGAGAGAGTAAAGCCACATATCCCAAAGTGGATATCACCAACTCAAATGAGTTTCATTCTGGGAAGCTGCATCTCAGACAATATCATCTTGGTCTAAGAGATTATCCATAATATGAAAATGTGATCATGCACTCCATAGATGGCCATTAAAGTTGACCTTGGAAAAGCATACACTCGCATGTCAAGGAGCTTTGCTGAGAATACCCTGGATAAAATGACTTGTCCTACTAACATTAAGAGATACATCTTGAATTCCCTGCCAACAGGCAACACCAACATCATCCTAAATGGGGAATCTCTATCAGCGTTCAAAACCTCCAGGGGCCTAAGGCAGGGAGACCCTCTCCCTCCTTACCTCTTTGTTCTGTGTATGGAGCATCTCACATAGATGATCAACTAGAGTGTAGAAGACAACAAGTGGAAACCGATCAAAATCTCTCAGAAAGACCCCCTCATTTCCCACATTAGTTTCACAGATGATATTTTTATATTTACAAAAGCCTCTTTCAAATAAATAGAAATAATTAATCAATGCTTTAAAGCTTTTGAGGTTATCTCAGGTCAAAAAATCTCAGTAGATAAATCAAGAATTTTCTTATTCCTCATTTGTTGATAGAGCGCAATGCCATATGTTGTGCTAGTGAAATCTCGGAGACCATTGACCTAGGAAAGTACCTCGGGGTCCCCCTCCTTCACCAGAGAGTCACTAAATCTACTTATTAATATGGAAGCAAGAACCAATGGATGGGTGGCTAAAACACTGTCACTAGAGGGGTGCATATGCCTTGTTAAGTATGTCTTAACATCACTCCCCACTTATGTCATGCAAACTGCTAAAATCCCCAACAACGTTCGCACAAAACTTGATAGAATCATTTGCAAGTTTATTTGAGGTGGTGGCCATATGACACAACCAATATCCCTAGTTTCATGAAGAAAGGTTTGTATACCAGCATGGAGGAAGGATGACTAGCCACTAAGTCGATGGCAGACTAGAATAAAGCTCTACTGTTGAAAAACATATGGGGATTTATGAACAATAAATTAGACATGTGGAGAAAGGGACTGAAGAGAAAGTATAAAAAAATCAATCGTCAGATAGGAGGACATGCAACTCCATTTTGGAGGACCCTTCACTCAGGATCTCAATTTATGGAAGCCAACTGCACTAGAACTATCAACAGTGGTGATGACATGCTTGTTTGGTCTGATCATTGGGTTCCTAGATTTGATAACCTGGGAACTATCTACATTTGACCTATTGAAGATAGCATCCAAGACTTGAGAGTATCTAGTCTGGCGAACCTCAGTGGTCACTAGGATCTGCATTTTCTGAATGAATATTTACTTAAGGATTGTGTTACTCAGATTGAAAGCATGCATGTACCTTCAGCCACCAATGGGGCAGATACCTGGAGTTGGAAACACCATGTACGGGGGAAATATTCTACAAGCTCAACCTACAACATCATTCATGAAGACGATCAAGCTCAAGCGGGTGGTCCCTGGTCTGCTATATGGAGCTTGCAGGTACCCAAGAAGATATGAATCTTCACGTGGCTAGTTTTTCAGGGGGCATTATGACCAATCTCAGACCAAACACCATAACTTCACTGACAATGGAGTCTGTCCGAGGTGTGAATCAGACGAAGAGAGTACTTTACATGCAATCCTAAGTTGCCCTCATGATATAGAGGCATGGAACAAACTAGCGGCTAACATAATGTTTCCCTCTCAACATGAAGCCAACTTCCAGGATTGGATTAAGAAGAATCTAATAGGCACTGAGGAGAGTACAGCTAAATTCACTATCACTTGTTGGATTATATGAAATGCAAGGAACTTAGTAGTCTTTGTGAACACCATTGCTCCCACTGAGCGACAATTAACAAAATCAACACTTTGTGTTTTGCTATCACATAGGGAAGGTCACATATGGTTCATACAACTACCTAGGCTACAAACATGCACTTAGAATGGTCGCACATTCTAGAAGGAGGGCGTCTAGATATGGTAGATGTTTTTTCTCATGGGGACATGGCAACTATAGTGGTAGTCTACTTAGACAGGAAAGATAAATGGGATGGGGGAGCCGCACGATCCATCCATGTCAGATCAGTAGCTAAAGCGGAACTCAGAGCAATCCTACTCACACTTCATGTTGTCAAGGATAAACCACATTCGATCCTCATCATCAATCTTGATAGCTTGATTGCTATTAAATCTATTGAGAGCCCTACTGATCAGTCACCTACATTTTTTCCATGGATAAACCTTATCAAGAAAAAGATGAATACTCTTGCTAATATGTAGATAGTGAAGGCACATAGAGAAAACATTGGTCTAGTTGACTCTCTCATGAAACACCACTCAAAAACTATCAGGAAGATCGTATGTATACATATCCTCCTCTCAAACTTGTGGGTCATCCTATCCCCTTTCCTTTATGTAATGGTAGAAGTTCTACATAATTTTCTTTCTCAATAGTTTTTGTCTCCTATTATAAACCCAACTCCAAAAGTGTTGGTCTTGATTTTTTTTATAAGTGATCATGCATATTCTCTCCTTATATTCCAATAGGTAATTTATGTATGTCTCTATCATAAGTACACCCTCTCACTCTCAAACTTTGTCCCTATATTCAATTTCTCTTCTCTTTTAGTTAAACCTCATGACATGATATTCTAAGAAAAACACTCCTATATGTTCTATGAACACTTTCCTTTGTAATCAAAAATACGCGTTTCCACCTCTTTGATTCATAATTATACCTTTTTCATTATTTCCCATATATATTTGATTCTACCATCACTAAACTGAATTTTATTGAAATTCATCATATAAAACTCACTAACCAAACTTTTCCAATTTATAAATATATCCTAACAATGTCTATGATTGGGGTCTTGGTCTTCAACGATGTTTGTTGCTGACATTGGACTTTATCCCTAACTAGATGAGCTTGTGAGTATCTAGTCTCCCATTCCTCCTTGTTTAGGTTTTCTTTTTAGTGAATTGCAAGTTTGTTCTTTTGGTCAATATAAGAAATTTCACTGCCATTTAGTGCCGACCTCATGTATTGTTTTTAATACTTAGTTTTTCTTAAATCATTCTTCCTTCTCATGGGAGGCATCTGAGCACCTAGTTTTTGATAGTTACTTGACCTTGATAAAGGCTATTAAGCCCCATTCTTTCAAGCACATCATTAGTTATGGGATAAAGAGATGCATTCTTTTTCCCTCTTCCATGTCCATGGTAGAGGTAGAATGCTCGTGATGATGGTAAATCAAGGCAAACAACTGGGATTTGAACCCGAGTCTCTTTATTAGGGGACACCGTGTTTGACCACTTAAGCCTTATGAAAATTTATGTATGTATGAAATATGTTGAAGCCATCTAATTGTGAAATGTGGCTATAGGAATCCAATGAAACATCAGAAAGGATGTCTTATTGGTAGGTGAACCATGGATTGGTTGATGTTCATGTTCTTTATCTAGATTACAAGAAAACCTCAAATAGGATGTCATGAAGGAAGTTTGACTTGTATATTAGATATAAGGAATAGGAACAAGTTTGATCCCAGAGTTAGGTCAATGGAAAATGGTTAAAGATTCATGGTGTTTTTGGGAATTTAGCATGTATCTTCATGCTGAACTATTTAGTTACACGTCCCCATATTGTTCACCTTTCGCATACTCTAACAGACATGTCCATTTTCATGTGATGGGGATGGAAATAGCCTTGTGTATATGTAATTATAACTTTTGCTGCAACAAACAACGACCAATTCTTATCATGTGGTGTTACAATGACTAGTGCACATTTAATTGGAAAAAAAGTATCACAATTGTGATCCACGATGGATGTCATTTCTATTATCATGCTTCTTTGTGCTTCATTGAAAAAGGTTGTAATTTTCTTACCAAAAATGTGATCCACTATACGTCTCACAGAGGAACTATTTCCTAGCCTCACACCTTCACTTCTTTATTTTAGTCACAGTATGTCAGGATGACTTAATATTTTTAGCTGAAAGTCAGTGCACTTTATTTTTTGATATATATGGTGTGAGGGGAGAGGCTCCAATCTCGTCACAAACACAATAAAGGATGTTATTTTCTTACTTTTCTTTAGTGTTGTAATAGGATTCTTTTTTTTTTTTGGTTAACCATGGAGGTTCACTCATCCTGTCTCTAGATCAGGTATAAAAAATAGGGTATACATCATATAGTTACTCTACAGACTCGTTTGCCAACCGAATATCACCCAAAACAACTCAAAAGGATAAAATCCCAAAAACAAACGTGGCCCAACCAAGACATTAAACCACCTTCCATTCCTTGTGTATGTATGGTATACCCCTCTTGTCTTTGCTACAAAAAATTCTAACCCTATCTGGCAAGTTGTGTGTCTTATACAAAAAAAATTACTTCCTCCCTTCTTACACCAATCTACCATGGCTCTTGCAGTTGAGTTAGCTTCTCTTTTAACCAGGCTACCCATAATGTTGTTTTCTCCCATGTGAATCTGTAACTCTCTGCCCATACTGTGAACCTGCCAAGGAGGTATTTTACTCTTCCAAATTTCTCTTATCAAGATATCTGAATCTGATTCCACCATAGAGAAGTATATATTTCTCCTGCGCCACAACCATTGCATGCATTGCAGCCATTAATACAGATCTACCTTGGAGTTTGACTCCAAAATCTATCAACATGTTTGCATCTCTATTCCTCACCACCCCACCAGTAAAGGCCTCCTGGTGCGCTCCCGCTAGAGGCTTGCAACACCGGCCAACTAGGGCGGCCGGGTGCAATCCACGAGGTCGGCAGGCACGGGAGATGGGGTCTTCGCTTTCGAAATTTGTATGGTCCCAAATCGAGTCGATCACTAAAACTAAAACAGTTTGCCCACAAGCATACGAGGTACTGTCATAGTATAGGCGAAAGGCAAGATGCGGGGTCGAACCACAGAGATAGAGGGGGCACTAGAGTTAGAAGGTGTGAGCTATGTTCCTTTTGCGGAGCTAGGGTTTTAGGGTTTTAAGGTTGTTTGATGGTTTGATTATACTAAAGAACAAGTATGAAAGACACAATTGAAACTAAGTTATCAAAAACTGAACTAGAAATCTAGGTGACAAACTAGCTAAACTAAGGCAGGGGCAAGATGGACTAGACTAAGCAAGCAATTAGCAACTAAGGAACTGAATTAACCACTAACTAGATCACAAACCTAGATTAACACTAGCTAGCAAAACTAGGCAATTAACTAAGTCAACTAAAGCAATTGAACTACACTAGCATTAACAAGCAAACAGAGCAATTAAGGTTTTAAGCAAGAGTGATTAAGGTGGGTGGGCCGTTTGGGGAATGTCACTTTGATTTTATTTGATGGAGTTCATTAAACATGCATGGTGCTCAATTCATATCTAGATTACCAAACCAAACAATAAGGTCAATGCCATTAGAATGTACCCCATACTACTAGTATAAGACTAGGGTTAGGTGTAATTCTAATGGGATTGGCCAAATCTAGGTTTCTAGGGTAAGTGATAGTGGACAATTGAGGGTTGAGGGTAGAGATGGGAGTGGAGATGAGGGGATTTATCCTCATGCCACTAGCCACTCTAGCCTTTAGAAGGCCCTAGGAAATTGCATCACTCTCACTTACACTAGCCACTTAAATCTCACACTCACTTGTAGGAGGAGGGATGTGTATGTAGGAACAAAGGGGGATAGCTAGGAATCCACTAATTGGACCTAGGAGCCAATCCTAAGATTGCCACATACACTCCAGTTCCTCCTAGAAGCTAAGTGTCATCAAACATCTCAAAGCAAGAAATCCATGTTATAAGCACAAACCACATGCAATAAAAGATGGGAAATGAGATAAAAGCAAGAAGCAATCATCACAGATATGAATTAAGTTCATTACAAGAATTTATCCCCCAACATGGTATCAAAGTAACATTTTAATCCCAAACAGCCCACCACAAGGGGGCTTAGCTAGACATGATCAAGAAAACAAGAAAAGAAAGGGATAGAAGAAGTGGGGACTCCATGGAGCTTGATGTAGAAGCCTCCTTCTTCACCTCCAAGCTTGTTGTAGACGTCCTCCCTCCTCCAAGGTGTAGGGGTGCATGAAATGGTGGGGGTTTATGGATGGAAACCTAGGGAATTAGGTTTCCATGGTGGAAAGTAGGTGGAAAATGGTGGATTGAGAGCCAAATGCAAGGAATTTGCACAAGGAACTCAAGAATGGAGGGTGGAGTAGTGTAGCAGATGTGGGGGAGCGTGTAACCTAGTGTTATGGCCACCACCCAGGTACATATAGGTGGTGGTGGAAGCACTAGGGTAAGTAGGGGTAGTTTAGGAAAAGTAGTGCAAAGTTGTGTAGGGTCGGTGATCACCACGATCGTGGTGGGTGTGCCACGATCGTGGTGAGGGTAGTGGGGAACGGCCGTGGGGGGTGAATACGGTCGTGGTGTGAAGGAAGTGGTGAAAAAGCGTATGGTGGTGGCCACAGCCGTGGCGGAGTGCCACGGTCGTGGTGGGTAAGGGGCACCACGGCGGTGTTGGGTAACATAGACGTTTTGGAGGAGGAGGTGACCGTGGGAGGGGCCACGGTCGTCTTGATCATCTTCGACCACGGTCGTGGTGGCTTGGAGGAAAACCCTGTTGGCAAATGAACTTTTGGCATTTAATTCCCACGATCGTGGCAGGGTGCCACAGCCGTGTTCTCTTCTACTGACCACGACCGTGCTGATGGCCACGACCGTGGTGTCTTCAATGGCCACAGTCGTGGCAGGTGGCCACGACCGTGGGATTCTGTGGAATTTCCCTGTTGAACTTGGCACTTCATTGCTAATAAAGGCACAACCGTGGCATTGTGGCCACGACCGTGGTGAGGCTTGCATGACTTGATTTCACTTCTGACTTTGTCATTTTTAGATGTCTTCGCTTGGGGATGATTCTTGACCATTAGAGGTAGGTTGAGGGAGACTTTGGGGCCTTCTTTGGGTCCCTCCATGAGTGGGGGAACCCTGGAACTCCTTCTTTCTCTCTCTTCCATCTAAGCATGGTTCAAGTACTTGAAAAACAGTGCAAAGAACATCCATAAGCATATTTGCAATGATAAGCATATTAGGGGTAAAAAGCTTGTAATCTACATGTTTAGATGTGACTTAAGTACAAAATGGCACAGGATGGAGCCCTAAAATAGGGCTACATCACCACCCCAAATTTAAAACATACTTGTCCTCAAGTATGCTCTAACTCAATCTCTCTGCAAATTTTCCACAAATAAGAAATGACAAATGCAAAGTAAAAGATGATTATTGTTGAATGGTATCAAAGACGACTAATTACATGCATTTCACCTCTTTCCTCTCCTTCTTTCACAATCTAATCATGAAAAGAGCACAAAGCACATGAACTTCAAATATAGTGCATAGAATACACAAGTTATCCATATTTCTTCCATTAAGTTCTGGGTAAACCGTTTCATGGTGGTGTTAATCAAGAATGACTAGGAGTGTTGTTTCACATTCATGCATTCAATCTTATATCTCAAATCACACCAAATGACCCACGTGGCTGCGGAAAAGGGTAAAATGAGCTAAGTTTGATGTTTCCTAGCTCAATGGGTGTGAAAGTGGAAGAAAGGGATGCGGTAAGATTTTTGGAGTGTTTTTACACACTCATCTTTTCTTTATTTGAATGCTCTTAAACAGGAGCATCCTTTTATTTTGTTTTTGCTTTTCTTTTTCTTTCTTGCCCTTGGTGTATATAGGGAAAATTGTGGATAGAGTGAAGCTGGGAGATCAAGATGTGGCCACCCCAAACTTTTGGAGGCGGCCAAGGCTGGTTATGTGCACTAGGGCATCTTTTTATGAGGCGGAGGGGTATGAAGATGGTGGAAGAAGAATCGGGTCAAAGAGGGGTCATTGGTATGATTTTCCACATAAGACATCCTGCATGAAAGTTAATCCAATACTTCATCCTAGATATCACATCACATGAATGAAGAAGATGAAATTGATATATCAAACAAGCGATTCCAAAAACACTAAGCATTCAAAGCTTGCTCAAGTTCACAATTTACCCAAATCAATCACAATCACAAGAGAGGCGTTGCACATGTAAAAAATCAAACATTGATACCACTTAGCAATAAAACATAATATTTCACTTGCATTAGTCAAAGGTCGTCATTTTTACTCAAAACAGTAGAGATTAGGTCAAAACATACTTTTTAGACAAGAAATCTCAAATTTGGGCAAAATTGGCCAAAATGGTGCCAATTTGCACTAAATCATGTGTAAACCTACTTTAGGGAATTCAAAGACATAAAGCAGCAAATCTTACTTAACATGCATAAGAAATTACAAAAACTACATGAAGATGCAATGCATGGTATGGAAAAGCAAAAATTTTGAAAAATTACACAAAAATGTAGAAATTAACTACATGCCATGCAAAGATGCAATGAAAAGAACAAAAACAATAAAACTAAACTAGATGGTAGAGGTGATAACAAAATGACAAAATGAGAGATAGAGTGGTGTGTACCGCCCTACCCACCCCAAACTTTAGAATCATGCTGTCCTCAGCATGAAACTATAGCTTAGGGGAGATAGGGGAAGTGTCATGGTTGCGGTGGCTGGTCTGGCTTCTGCGGAGGATCTAGAGGAGGAGATGAGGATGGAGCTGATCTTGATGGAGGATGCTGGTAGTAGTGCCCCCAGTAGTTGTCCTGGGGTGGAGGGTACGCTTGTGGATGTCCAGCTATACCACCCCAAAAGTCTGCACCCCATTCGGGGTTTCTTACTGCCTGGGCATGTTGGTACTGGTACAAGTGGTTGATCTGATAGTGCATCTACTGTTGATCTTGCCACATGTACTGTTGGACAAGCTGCATGTCACCTTAGGTCTTCTGAATATTCTCAAGGTGTGCCTGGATTGTGGCCATGTCATAGGCATTCCCTGAGGGTGGCTACAACTGGGATGTCCCCTCATCCCTCCTTCTTGTTCTTTGGGGCTGCCTTTGTTCTGCATCTTCTTGCTCCTACCCTTGCACATTAGATTCAGCAACGTCTTCATGTGCGGTAGCGGCTCCCCTAGTATACGTCTCCCTCGGGTGGTCTTGCTGCCATGCCATTAGTTTCTCCTTTAACCTGTTTCCAGGTCCCAACACGGATATAAGGGGTTCCGCGTGATATGGCAACTCTAGTTCAAAATCTTGCACACTAGTAGTTAAATAAATCATTCTTTTGTCCTTCATCTTTATGGTGTACGAGCGCGTGAGATAGTTGAGGTCAACAAATTCTGCCTCAATTGCGTCTTTTACCCTGAGAGATCGTATCCCAACGCCAGTGCAATTGAAGTGACGAACCCTCCCATAATGAACGGCTTCGAGCTCTTGTAGGGTACGCCCTTTAGATGGTCAATCAAAAGAACTCCAAGGTCAATATACCTCTTGTAGTGCATACCGATCAAGACAATCATATCCTTTTGAGAAATGTTGCCTTGGTTGTCGTATCTGCCCACAATCGTGTTTGCCAAGACCTTCTGCACGTACGCATTAGCGGGTTACTTATGGAAACAATTTTTTATCTACCCGCGTAGTAGTCCTCATTGCCCGTGAAGCTCTTCCAATAATGGTCATAGTCCAAACTGGCCTCTCTCTCTCTAACAAGTCGTCATCCAATTTCACGGCTTCTTCAGGATTGGCGACGAAGATAGCATTCAACTCAGTGGAAGTGAGGGTGTGCCTGTTGCCCATCATGGCAAATCTGAGTGCATCACAACCCCTCACTTTAGTCTTCTCGAGAGTGGCAAAGAACTCTCTGGTCAAAACGGGATATGTAGGTTGGTGTGTGAAAAGAACATTCCACAACCCAATCCTCTTCAAGCCCATTTCCACTATTTC
Source organism: Alisma plantago-aquatica (assembly GCA_963693085.1). Classification (NCBI taxonomy): domain Eukaryota; kingdom Viridiplantae; phylum Streptophyta; class Magnoliopsida; order Alismatales; family Alismataceae; genus Alisma; species Alisma plantago-aquatica. The sequence goes on along the minus strand of OY856410.1, from coordinate 517,930,279 downwards.
GTTGATCCCAAGTTCTTCAATGGTCTTCTCACTACCGTACCTAGAGGCGACGACTCGCCTTGTCATACATTCTGGGTAGATGAGATCTATCTTCTTCAGTCTTTGTCCTCGGCCATAAGATACTCATGCTGGTGCCTTGCCGAAGGACTTTTCTCTATCTACCTCCAGATGTGCTAGAACATCGTCTCCTTCCGGCTCAAGCTCTACCTCTTCCTCCTCGTTGTCTTCTTCTTCCTCCATCATGTAGGAATGCGACCCCGAGCTGGTGTCTAGATTGTACCAGTGGGATGACTGCTCCTCATCTTGCTGCAGCTGTCGCGTGGGTCGCGGCTGCACATCACGCCTCGCCACCGCACTAGACGTCGAGTGGCGGGGTGGTGTGGGCTTTGGAGCCAGCTTGGATGATGACGATGCCATCTTTGTTTTTGGATTTTTCTTGGCAGGCGGTGGCCGGATTTCATCAATAAGGTTGTCCAAGTCGACCCCCATGGACTCCTCTTCTTCGTCCTCTCCCTCGTAGGTGGCATCCGTGATGTGGTGGCTATCGGATGAGCGGGAGTGTGATCCGCTCATTGATTGCAACCGACAGAGGGAATTGTGGGCGTAGGTGGTAGGTGAAGGTGTGTGGGATGGCATGGACACATTGGAGGAAGCATTCTTGGAACGCCTCTTCCCTCCGGTGATGATTTCCGTCCCCTTGGTTATGGCTCTCCCAATCTTTTTCATGGTGGAAGTGGAGGTGAAGGTGGTGATTTTCGGATTTTGGTGGAGAAAGCAGTGTGGATGTGGTTTTGTTGGTGGAATGGAAGGATAGTGATGTATGGATGGTGGGTATATGATTTGTGGTGGATTTGGGCGAGAATGGAAGGGTTTTCATGGAGTTTTTGTGTAGGGGAGCTGTAGGACGGAGTGGAGATGGAAATGGAGATGGAGTAGTGATTGGGCTAGATTGGATGGTGGAAATGGTAGAGGGATGGCTGGGGATTTATTTGGAATGGATTGGGGATCAAACGGAGGTGTTTTTGGGGGTTGGAGGTGGTGAATGGGGGAGCACGGAGTCATTTTACGCCACCACGGTCGTTTTGTGCGAGCTTGAAGACGATAGAATGAAGAGGGGGGTCGGGTTTGGATGCTTATGACTTATATTTTTTTTCTGAACCGGGCTCGACCATGACCGTGGTGGCTGTCCACGGTTGTGGACAGGTTAGGTAGCACGGCCGTGGCGGGCGCCACGGCCGTGTTGTCGAAGAAGAGAGCCCCGGCTTGACCTCGCCACAGTCGTGGTCGTTCCTTCTCAGCACGGCCGTGGTGATGTACCACAGTCGTGGCCATTCTTGCAAACAACCTGTAACTTCGGCCAATTTGGTGCTTTAATTCACACGGTCGTGGTAGGAAACCACGGTCGTGGCCTTGTCCTCCCGCCACAGTCGTGGCGAGTTGCCACAGTCGTGGCTGATCTTGCAAAAACCATGTAACTTCGGCCAATAAGATGCAATAATTCCCACGGCCGTGGCCATGTGCCACGGGCGTGTTTGGCCACATGAGCCACGGTCTTGGTCGAGCTCCACGGCCGTGGTGTTGTTGTTCCTTCAGTTTTCGAAGATTCAAAACTTGCGTTTCAACTTAATTTGTTCTTTGGCCACAAATCTGACTGAACGACCATGATTAACTTCTGTACTCTCTCTTTCTTGTCTATCACCTGCCATAGAATCAAAACTCAAAAGAAAACTGTAAAGCACAAGTGTGCATGTGTGTTTTTGTGTAAAATAAAGAAAAAGTATCAAAAGAAGGGTTCGAGAATCTCAAACCATGTGGGTTGCCTCCCACTAGCGCTAAATTTAACGCCTTCAGCCGGGCTTATTGATTGTTGAACTTTTTCACTTTTTCTGAACCTTCAATAGATCCTTGTAGTAGATTCCTTTCTCATCCTCATCCAAGCATTCTTCTTCATCGGATTCTTCCTCTACAAGCATAACAATATCAAAATCTTGATTGGCCTTGTCCGGGCCGACTTCAACAACAGGTTTCAATCTTTGCCCATTGACGACAAATTCCTTAGCTCCTTCTTTTGCACATATAACCACAGCGCCGGATGGGTAAACCTTTTTTACAAGATATGGTCCTTCCCATCTAGATCGGAGTTTCCCGGGGAAGAACTTCATTCTAGAATTGTAGAGCCATACCCACTTCCCGGGCTCAAACTCCTTCTTCCTGATCAGCTTGTCGTGTAGGTACTTGGTTCTCTCTTTGTAGCTCTTCGACATTTCATACGCCTCATGGCGCATTTCTTCTAGCTCGTTAAGTTGGAAATTTCTTTTCATTGTTGCATTCTCTTTGTCAAAGTCCATATTCTTCAAAGCCCACAGTGCCTTGTGTTGCATCTCTACCGGCAAGTGGCAGCTTTTGCCGTAGATGAGCTTGAAAGGTGTGGTGCCAATCGAGGCTTTGTAAGCTGTCCTGTACGCCCATAAAGCTTCATTGAGGTGGAGTGACCAATCCTTATGGTACGGTCTCACCGTCTTCTCCAAAATGAGCTTTATCTCCCGATTGGCTAGCTCAACTTGGCCACTGGTTTGCGGATGATATGGAGTGGCCACTCTATGGTTCACTCCATGATTTTTGAGCAGTCCCTCAAAGGTGTGGTGGATGAAATGGCTTCCCCCGTCACTTATCATTTCCCTTGGAATGCCAAACCGACTGAAGATGTTAGATTTTACAAAGTCACAAACCACCTTGTGGTCATTTGTTCGGGTGGCAATGGGTTTTATCCACTTTGATACGTAGTCCACTGCAACCAAAATGTAAACATATCCAAAAGAGGTTGGGAAAGGACCCATGAAGTCAATCCCCCATACATCAAACACCTCTACCACTAGAATGGGTGATAGAGGCATCATGTCTCTCTTTGTGATAGTGCCTACCCTTTGGCACTTCAAGCAGCTTTTGTAGAATTCATGCGAGTCTTTAAACAATGACAGTCAATAAAAACCACATTGAAGAACCTTGGCGGCAGTGCGCTTTCCCCCAAAGTGTCCTCCACATATCCCGGAATGGCACATGGAGAGGACGTCCTGTTGTTCCACTTTCGGCACGTATCTCCTCACCAGCTGATCGGGGCAATACTTGAAAAAGGCGAGGGTCGTCCCATGCATAGTTCTTCACCATAGCAAACAATCTTTTACTCTCCTCCCTTGTACACATACTTGGTATCGTCCCACTAGCCAAGAAATTGGCTATGTGTTGGTATCATGGCCCTTTAGAAGATGACAGGAGGAAGAGTTGTTCGTGCGGCATGGTCTCTTTGATCAACCTCGTCTCATCAAAAGGGTGATCAATCCGGAAGAGATGATCAGCTACGCCGTTCTCCACTCCCTTCTTGTCCACTATCTCGATGTCGAACTCTTGCAGTAAAAGAATCCATCTTATCAACCTCAACTTCGAATCTTTCTTAGACATTAGGTACTTGAGTGCAGCATGGTCCGTATAAATCACCACTTTGTTTTGTAGCAGGTAAGAGCGGAATTTATCTAGAGCAAAGATGACGGCGAGCAACTCTTTTTCAGTAGTGGTGTAGTTTCTTTGTGCCTCATCTAGAGTCTTTCTCGCATAGTATATAGCGTGAGGAATCCGGCCAATCCTTTGACCCAGCACAGCCCCCACTGCCATATCAGATGCATCAGTCGTGATCTCAAATGGCAAAGAGAAGTTTGGGGGCTGCATGATCGGAGCAGAAATTAGCTTCTCCTTCAAGTGATTAAAGGCTTCAATGCATTTGTCATCAAAGTGAAACTCGACATCTCTTTCAAGCAGGTGGCACAGCGGTCTTGAAATTTTGTTGAAGTCTTTAATAAAATGGCGGTAGAAACCAGCATGTCCCAAGAAAGATCGGACATGTCTTACGGTGGAAGGAATGGAAAGGGTAGAGATGAGGCCCACTTTGGCCTTGTCAACTTCAATCCTGTTTTTAGAGACTCGGTGGCCTAGAACGATGCCTTCGGGCACCATGAAGTGGCTTTTCTCCCAAGATAGAACTAGTCGAACTTTCACACATCTCTCGAGGATGGCAGCCAAGTGTAGCAAGCATTCATCAAAAGTCTTTCCGAAAACTAAGAAACCATCCATGAACACTTCCAAGGATGTATCAAGCATATCTGCAAAGATTGATGTAACACACCTCTAAAATGTGGACGGTGCATTACACAACCCAAATGGCATTCTCTGATAAGAAAATGTGCCACTCGGGCAGGTGAATGTTGTCTTCTCTTGATCGGCAGGGTGCACGATGATCTGAAAGTATCCAGAATACCCATCAAGGAAACAATAGAAACTCTGCCCAGCCAGTCTCTCTAGAATTTGATCAAGGAATGGGAGGGGATAGTGGTATTTCTTCGTCTTCTCATTGAGTTTTCGATAGTCCACACACATCCTCCACTTAGATTGTTCTCTCATTGGCATTAGTTCCCCATCGACATTTTCAGCAACTATGATTCCACCCTTCTTGGGTACGACTTGGATGGGGCTCACCCAAGTGCTATCAGAAATAGGGTAGATGTTCCCAGAATCAAGCAATTTGACTACCTCTTGAGTCACCACTTCTTTCAATTTCAGATTTAGTCGCCTTTGCATTTGGCGGGTTGGCCTCGCATCTTCTTCAAGATAGATTCGGTGCACACAGATGGACGGATCAATACCCCTCAAATCAGCAATTGTCCATTCGATAGCTTGGATGTTCTTCTTCAGAACCTTCATCAAAGCCTCCTCTAGTTCGGGTGAAAGTATGGATGAAATGATCACCGGGAGGGTGTCATTCGCTCCTAGAAAAGCATACTTCAAACCTTCAGGAAGTGATTTCAGCTCAAGTGTGGGGGGCTCGTCAAGAGAGTTTTTCAATGGCTAAGAGATGGAAGGGAGGTCTTCACTTGCAGCCACCAAGGCTAACTCACACTCTTCATCATCTTCCTCATCATCCTCAGGAAACTCAACTATCGGATCTAATCCTCTACCTTGAGTGGCAGTTTGAATCCAAGAAGGTAGGCATTCTTCCACGATCTCATCTAGACACTCAACTAGATAGCAGTCTTCTTCTGTTGCACCTATCACTTCGGCCTTGGCTGAAGATTTAAAAATGTTCAACCAGATCTTCATGTGCATGAATGTCACATACATCGTACCAGTCCTCACATGAATGACCGCATCATCTGTGCCCAGGAAGGGTCTCCCCAAGATGATAGGAACCCTCCTTGTGTCTTTCTCTATATCCAAGATGATAAAATCAGCAGGAAAGAAAGCAGATGTCTCGTCATCTAGTCTCACGAGCACATCATCAACACGCCCTCTAGGCATCTTTACAGACCTGTCAGCTAACTACAAAGTGCAATGGGCCGGACCCAACTGTCCCATCTGTAATTCTGCAAAAACATCATACAGCATGAGGTTCACGCTCGAGCCCAAGTCCAGGAGAGCTTGGTCTATGCGGTGCGCCCCAATGTAGCATGATATGATAGGAGCACCGGGATCCTTCCGCTTTCTTGGAATAGTGTGCTGCAGAATCGAGCTCACTTGCTCGGTAAGCTTTACCTTCTTCAGGGTTCTCCCTATAGTTCTTCTCTTGAAAGTACAAAGATCCTTTAAAAACTTAGCATATGAAGGAATTTGCTTGACTGCATCAAGCAAAGGGATATTGATCTTCACTTGTTTAAAAGTTTCCAGAATGTCTTTGGTATGCTTTTTCCTTCTTTTCTCAGTAGATACTCCTTAAGAGCCTCGGGGAAAGGGGGGAGTTGGTCCATCTCAGTAGTATCATCGACTAGTATCATGTGAATCATAGTATCATCATTCAGTATCTCGGTATCAACTATCAGAATCACGGTATCAATGTTGCCTCTTATCACAGTATCATCAATCTGCACCTCAGCATCAACCTGCTCAACCTCAGTGTCATCTCTGCCAACAACTGTACCATGGGGGCTCTCCAAAGTCCTGCCACTCCTCAATGTAGTCACTGCCTTCACATGCTCATGGGTGGTAAGAGAGGGAGCTTGTGGAGGTTGTTGTGGCTATTGGGGTGATGGAGGCCTTTGGTGAGGGGGTGGGATTTTGAAGAATGAATTGGGGTTGCGGTTGTTGTTGTGGTGGGGGGTGGTATTGCGGAGGTGGTTGTTGGTAGGTGTGAGGTGGAGGTGGAGCATATTGATAGTTGAGTGGCGCTTGAGGAGGTGGAGGAGCATAGGGGTTTGGTGGGGCTTGGTAAGATGGTAGAACATAAGAACTCGAAGTGTTCCCTAGAAAAGCCCCATCATTGTTCAGATTTGGCATTGGTTGAGATGGAAGTCTAACTTCTTCCCTTCTAGCCAAAGAGAGAGAAATCTGATCCAACCTCTTCTCAAGACGATTAATAGACTGCCCATGTGCATTGACATCTTTTTTTACTTCATCCAGGCTTCTTAGCCTTCCTAGCACTTCCTCCTCAAACTTGGAGCTGTAGCGTGGCTTTTGCTGCCCCTGTCCTTGCCCATCCTCGTTTTGTTGTTTCCAGGAGAAGTTCGGGTGGTTCCTCCACTCGGGAGTGTAGGAGTTGGACATTGGGCCTTGGTTGTTGTGGCCACCAAAGGAATGTAGGGCATTGACTTCCTCGTCTACAGTATCAACCACCATTGTGGGTTGGCTGGAAGAGCTACCCACTTGATTTTTCATCATCTGCATCATATCGACCATCATCTTCATCATATCGGGGTCGTTGGTATTGCGACTCGGAGCTGCAGAAGAAGGTGGAGGAGCGTAGCTTCGATCACAATGCCCCCCTTTTGTGGAAGCATGGTGGCTGGAATTTTCTACGAGATGCTCAAATAACGGCCATGATTCCTAGGGCAGCTTTGCCATGAAAGTGCCCCCGCAGGAAGAGTCGATGTTGTTTTGGATTTACTCTTCAAGCTCGGTGTAGAAGGCTTGAACGAGCTGCCATAGAGGAACCTCATGATGAGGGCAATCACGAAGTAGCTTTTGGAACCTCTCCCACGCCTCGTGGAAGGGCTCGTTCTCTTTCTGGGCAAACGACGTGATGCACCTTCTCATATAAGATAACTTGGCGATGGAGAAGAACTTTTTGAGAAACTCATTCTTCACCTCATTTAAGTGACCAACTTTGGCTTCGTTACATACCACTCCTTGGCTTTCTCCTTGAGGAAGAAAGGAAAGAGTGCCCTCCTGATTGAGTCATTGGTGGCGGCTGGAGTGCGGAAGGTAAAGCATGTTTCAAGGAACGCGTCTATGTGGTGGTAGGGATTCTTGTTCTCCATACCAAACTATGTAGGGAGAAGTCCCAGGAGTGCCGGCGGGATGGAGAACTGTTGACCTGGCATTTGGTCAACCAGAGTGGCGATGGGGGAGTTATAGTTCCCCGGCGTGAAGTACTCATGAAGCGGGCGATGTGGCGGTTGAGGTTGAGCATCCGGTGGCGGGTTGTTTTCAGCCATCTCAGCCTCTCGGTGTAGGTTGCAGTGAGCTTGACGCCTCCTTCTACCAATCTCAGGGTCGTATACCACCAAGTCGGTGCAAGTAGAACGCATGCTACGCATGCACAACTGTCACTTGCGCAAGGCACAAACAAACAACAAGAAACCAAGTTAGAAAACCAAGATGCAAAAGGTAACACAAAGAATAAATAATAGCAATGGTGAAGGCAAAGGGAAGGGCTAAGCTACACTATCTAACTAGGCCGAGTGCCTCGATCCCCGGCAACGACGCTGGAAAGCTTGGTGCGCTCCCGCTAGAGGCTTGCAACACCGGCCAACTAGGGTGGCCGGGTGCAATCCACGAGGTCAGGAGGCACGGGAGATGGGGTCTTCGCTTTCAAAATTTGTATGGTCCCAAATCGAGTCGATCACTAAAACTAAAACAGTTCACCCGCAAGCGTACGGGGTACTGTCATAGTATAGGCGAAAGGCAAGATGCGGGGTCGAACCACAGAGATAGAGGGGGCACTAGAGTTAGAAGGTGTGAGCTATGTTCCTTTTGCGGAGCTAGGGTTTTAGGGTTTTAAGGTTGTTTGATGGTTGGATTATACTAAAGAACAAGTATGAAAGACACAATTGAAACTAAGTTATCAAAAATTGAACTAGCAATCTAGGTGACAAACTAGCTAAACTAAGGCAGGGACAAGATGGACTAGACTAAGCAAGCAATTAGCAACTAAGGAACTAAATTAACCACTAACTAGATCAAAAACCTAGATTAACACTAGCTAGCAAAACTAGGCAATTAACTAAGTCAACTAAAGCAATTGAACTACATTAGCATTAACAAGCAAACATAGCAATTAAGGTTTTAAGCAAGAGTGATTAAGGTGGGTGGGCCGTTTGGGGAATGTCACTTTGATTTTATTTGATGGAGTTCATTAAACATGCATGGTGCTCAATTCATATCCAGATTACCAAACCAAACAATAAGGTCAATGCCATTAGAATGTACCCTATACTATTAGTATAAGACTAGGGTTAGGTGTAATTCTAATGGGATTGGCCAAATCTAGGTTTCTAGGGTAAGTGATAGTGGACAATTGAGGGTTGAGGGTAGAGATGGGAGTGGAGATGAGGGGATTTATCCTCATGCCACTATCCACTCTAGCCTTTAGAAGGCCCTAGGCAATTGCATCACTCTCACTTACACTAGCCACTTAAATCTCACATTCACTTGTAGGAGGAGGGATGTGTATGTAGGAACAAAGGGGGCTAGCTAGGGATCCACTAATTGGACCTAGGAGCTAATCCTAAGATTGCCACATACACTCCAATTCCTCCTAGAAGCTAAGTGTCATCAAACATCTCAAAGCAAGCAATCCATGTTATAAGCACAAACCACATGCAATAAAAGATGGGAAATGAGATAGAAGCAAGAAGCAATCATCATAGATATGAATTAAGTTCATTACAAGAATTTATCCCCCAACATGGTATCAAAGTAACATTTTAATCCCAAACATCCCACCACAAGGGGGCTTAGCTAGACATGAACAAGAAAACTAGAAAAAAAGGGATATAAGAAGTGTGGACTCCATGGAGCTTGATGTAGAAGCCTCCTTCTTCACCTCCAAGCTTACTGTAGACGTCCTCCCTCCTCCAAGGTGCAGGGGTGCATGAAATGGTGGGGGTTTATGGATGGAAACCTAGGGAATTAGGTTTCCATGGTGGAAAGTAGGTGGAAAATGGTGGATTGAGAGCCAAATGCAAGGAATTTGCACAAGGAACTCAAGAATGGAGGGTGGAGTAGTGTAGCAGCTGTGGGGGAGCATGTAACCTAGTGTTATGGCCGCCACCCATGTATATATAGGTGGTGGTGGAAGCACTAGGGTAAGTAGGATAGTTTAGGAAAAGCAGTGCAAACTTGTGTAGGGTCGGTGATCACCACAATCGTGGTGGGTGTGCCACGGCCGTGGTGAGGGTAGTGGGGAACGGCCATGGGGGATGAATACGGTCGTGGTGTGAAGTAAGTGATGAAAAAGCATATGGTGGTGGCCACGGCCGTGGCAGAGTGCCACAGTCGTTGTGGGTAAGGGGCACCACGACCGTGTTGGGTAAAACGGTCATTTTGGAGAAGGAGGAGGTGACAGTGGGAGGGGCCACAGTCGTCTTGATCATCTTCGGCCATGGTCGTGGTGACTTGTCCACGGTCGTGGTGGCTTGGAGGAAAACCCTATTGGCAACCGAACTTCTGGAAATTAATTCCCACGACCGTGGCAGGGTGCCACAGCCATGTTCGCTTCTACTGACCACGACTATGATGATGGCCACGACCGTGGTGTCTTCAATGGCCACGGTCGTGGCAGGTGGCCACGGCCATGGGATTCTGTGGAATTTCCCTGTTGAACTTGGCACTTCATTGCTAATAAAGGCACGACCGTGGCATTGTGGCCACGACCGTGGTGAGGCTTGCATGACTTGATTTCACTTTTGACTTTGTCATTTTCGAATGTCTTCGCTTGGGGATGATTCTTGACCATTGGAGGTAGGTTGAGGGAGACTTTGGGGCCTTCTTTGGGTCCCTCCATGAGTGGGGGAACCCTAGAACTCCTTTTTTCTCTCTCCCATCTAAGCATGGTTCAAGTACCTAAAAAACAGTGCAAAGAACATTCATAAGCATATTTGCAATGATAATCATATTAGGGGTAAAAAGCCTGTAATCTACATGTTTAGATGTGACTTAAGTACAAAATGGAACAGGATGAAGCCCTAAAATAGGGCTACATCACCTCCCTTAAGTTCCCCTCCTCCCTGCTAAACCCAATAATCAAGTTAAGCTTAATGTTGTGAATGTCCGGCGATTGCCATCTCACCAGGTATAAATGTCTCATCATGCATCTTGTCACTGCAAATCCCATTTCACAAAGTATTCCTTTGTGCTCTTCTTTGGTTAGCCTCTTGAAAGACTTGGAAGCCGTAGTAGCAACTAAAATCTAGACAATCTGATCCCATACTTCCTATTTATTTCGGCTCCGTGTATCGAATCTATTGTTTCACATGCTTACCCATATGAACCACACCACCATATGAGGTGAGACTCCACATTGCTAATGTCCCATAGATTGATGTGATGCTTTGCTCCCACTGTAAAAAAGTAGAGCTGCTACATTATTGTATGTTGTAAGGTTAAGTTCCAGGTTCATCAACCTGAGAGCTTTCTCCCATAGGAAGGTAGGCATATCCCCATGTATTAATAGTTGTTCATCCATTTCCTATTGCGGTTCAACACAACAATTGCAATGCAATGCTAGTTGTATTTGGCAGTCTGTTACCCTCTTATCAGTAGGGAGTGCTCTATTTAGGATCTTCCGTGTACAAGCGGCCGCCCTTGCTGGGATGTCCTTTGACCATAACCAATTGCTATATTCTTGTGCGGGTGTAGGCACCTCGAATATTCTCCTTGCTTTCTTCATCTTGAATTCCCCTCTGTAGCTTAGTTCCCATATAAGCTTATCTGGGATACTTGATACAATGGCTTGCTTAGATCGTATCAGGTTGAAGTTATCCTCATCAATCCATTACTCTATTATATTCCACCTCCATCCACTGCCATCCCACACCTCTCTCACCTGTGTGTCTAGCCTTAGTTGCATTCCTGATTTGGCATGTTCAACTAATGTCTCATCAGACCAACGGTCAACCTAGAACAAGAAATTCCCTGATCCCAAAATCCATCTAGAATTCTGAACCACTAAAGGGAGAATCTTCCAAACTTTCTTCCAGTATGCTGAGGTGAAAGAACTAAATTTAAGGAAAGGGGGGGTGAGTACCATCGGCGATCAGGTTGTTTCTCCTGTATTTGTTTCGGCAAAACTTGGCCCAAATAGATTCAGCTATCCACACCTCCCATACTGCCTTGAGAAGGTATATTCTTTGTGTGTTCTTCATATTTGGGATCCCTAGCCCGCCATTGGAGATAGGTTGCACGATGGAGTACCAGCTTACCCAATGTATTCTATTCATTCCCTCTCTCGACTGCCATAAGAAATTAGCAAACATGGCTTCTAGCTTCCGAAGGATCGTTGAAGGGATCATAATGGAAAGGCAAGGAGACCAAAGAAAGTACATGTTTCACTAGCGTGACTATCCCCGTCAAAGATAAAAGCATGCCTTTCCATGCTGCTACCTTGTTCGATGTATTGTCCAGAAGGTAGTTGAAATGAGTAATCTTCATTCTTCCATTCACAAGGGGTACACCAAGGTAAGTTATGACATCTGAATGTTCACTAAGTTGTAGCACATGTTCTATATACTGTAATAGGATTCAATTCTGTAATCTACTCACTACTACAGAGTCTGTTTTTGCTGACGGGCGTATTCATGCCATTCGTGAGAGTTATGTTCCTCTTAACTCGATATTACGAGTTTGCCCCTTATTAATGACACTGGATCCGGTGGAAATTAAGTCAGCCAATTAACCCCGCCACCCCCCATACGGATTTCATTTAACTATTAGGTCTAGTGGTAGAAAAGGGGTTCCTCAGTCCGTAGTCCTTCTATTTTTTCCGTCCCCTCTCCCCATGACGCCACTCACCAACAAAGTCACGACTTGCCTCCAGAGTTATGGCCATGCCATTCACATTCACAGACGGGTGATCTTTGTCTATCTTTGCAAACCAGGTGACCCAAAGGCTTGGACTTGCAACCAGAAGTGGACGCACGAGGGGTTTTGCTTGTCTTCTACTCACAAAAATCTACGGTGTTAGCTGTGACCAAGATAGTGGTGTCTTGTGAAGGCGACATCAGGAAGCACCCAACAACGATAAAGGTGATGACTGATCGGTTAATTCCTCTCAACATATCTGATATCAAGTTTGTAATACAATCCACATGCCCTATCCCTCTCCCCAAAATGATGTACATTCCTTGCAGAATTTTACTAATACAGATTAAACTGGTACTCCTTACCCTAACATCTTAGGCGGTATCATTATCACTATATTAGAAGCTTTTGTTCCCTCACCCCTATACAGCCGTAGACCAATAAAATACTAACAAAGATCACAACCAAGTCATAATCATTACTGTATTATAGATTTAGTTAGTAACATAACCTGTTTTTTTCTATATTATCTTACATAAAATGTGTGGATTATAATATAATGGCCACTAGCACAAAAGAATATCAAAACATAATGATGGCAGTCATTTTCTTTATATAGATGTTGATGTTCTCTTTTTTTTTTAGATTGGTAGTTTAGACAATTTTCTTAGGTCCAAGTTAGACTCTGCTTATAGACAATACAACAACACATGCAATGAATTATATGTTACCACTGGACATTAGTTTCTAATGGGTACCCCCATCATTAGTTCCCAACGTTCTATAAAAAATTAATCTGGACACAACTGTGACTTACATACAGCCATGTATAGTTGGATTTTAATTAAAATAAAGAGAAATATCTATAACATAAGAAAACAATCACATATCAGTAGCACAATGTGTATTATATTTAAAACTAAGTTCAAGTTTGCTCATATGTATACCATAAAAAATGTATAATATAAAGTGTCCATGTATTTAGTTCCAACTATTGCACATAATTAATTGTGATGAAAAGATAGCTTAGGAGAGAGTCATCATCAAAAGGACCAAAACAAAATAATAGTTCCTAAAAGTACCATGAGAAACCAACACTATGCTCTTCAAAAACTAATCTGTTTTGGTTAAATTTTTTGAGAAATGGGCCATTCTCAATCACATACTCTTTGGGTTTTAAGCTATTCTTGTTCATACGTTAACGTGTGGTTGCATAGCACCATTATATCTTTAAACTTTATTTTTATGTGATGTATTGGATAGAAACATAAACACCATACTCACATTATGTTCCATTTTGAACAACATACTATTTCAGAAGCAAAAATTTAATTGACATACCATTATTTGAGGAACTGAATCATATGGTGCCCCCAAAGCCCAAAATTTTTGGCTTTTCCACTGAAGACAATCTTACTGGGTAGGTAGGGATGATGTAACATCCACCCTCTGTTATTCAACATTCTGTTTGGTTTGACTCCATGTTTGGTTATAGATTTTTCTTGACGTCTCCTTTTCCTTCATACGCTTTTTGCATTTACCTATCATTGTGTTGTTGGTTTCCAGATTGATACCCTCCATTTTATCACGTTCAGTATTAGCCTCACCAACACGGGGGATTTCTATAGTCACAATTCAATATCCTTCTTTGCCGACCACAACCTTGCTCCCTTTTGGGTTCGATACTGTGTGCTTTTTTTGTCTAGGATGCTCTAAGTTGTTTTAGATTGTGGTTTGTTATCAGTGGTGTGCTTCATGCCCTCTAGATTCATCATATCCTTCAAGATTTCAATATTGTTTTTAGCTTCCTGACATATCTTCTTCTCCTTCCTTTTATATTTCAATGCTGGTGAAGCCTGGGGAGATGAGTTAGTTACATCATCACTAACTTTCAGTTCATTGGATGCTTTCTTCTCTTTTGTTACTTCCTCCCCATCATTGAAACCATGAAGTTTATTCTCATTATTCTTAGCTTGTTGTTTTTCATGTTCTCATCATTCTTTATAGATGGGGACCTTGTGTGGATGTTTAGGCCATAGTATTCCACCATTAAGCACTCAATCGACACATCAATTGCTGACAAACATTATACATGTGAATATTGTAGAGAATTGATGTATGGTACCATATGAAGTCATGTAAGATTATCGCCAACTCTTGGCACACTATTTTAAATCACAACAGTTTGTGAAAACTTCATTGTTGCTATTAGTTCTATTAGAATATCTACTAGTATCCTATATTTTCATATGTATATATGCTACATTTTCTGTCAAAGTATAAGTTTGGTTATTTTACTGTTTGTTTCACTACTACAGAAATAACCTTTGGCATCAGTTATTTAAGGCCTAAGGCGTCAGTTTCCAAGCGACACCCAAGTGGGTGCCGCTAAAAGTCGACACCTTCAGCGTCGGTCCCCCAACTGACACCATAAACCTTCCCGCCACCAAAAATGCGCCAGTAGGGGACTATCAGCGTCGGTTCTTAAAGAAAACCGACACGATAACCTTATTAAAACATCGGTTATTAAGTAATAACTGACGCCATACCCCTTCCCGCCACCAAAAAGGTGCCAGCAAGGGCATCATCAACGTCAGCTTTATATAGGTAACCGACGACATATCCCCTGCCACCACGACTGTGCTACCCAGTACGACCATGGTACCTAGCCGCAATAGGCGTCGGGTTTATAGATAACCGATGCCAGAAGGGAATAAAGACGTCAGTTTTACACTAACAATTGACGTCTATGTGTTTTGTTGTCGGTTTTACACAAATAACCGATGCCTATGTTCTGATTTTTTTTTCTTATCAGTTTGTAGGCTTTTGTTCTGATTTTTTTTCTTATCAGTTTGCAGGCCTATTGTATGGCTGGTCAACAGGATACAAAACCTGCAGTTCAGTTCTGAACAACGGGTTTATAGCATCCATTGATATCAGCCAACAACAGGCCACAAACGTGCAAAATTAACAAGATAGACAATATTATATATTTATCATGTGATTCACACACATGTATAAGCACATTTACTTCATATTATTTTTCATAACACACATGTAGAAACCAATAGTTCCATTTCAAATTTCCTCCATTTTCACACACATTTAGCAACCTACAATTCCATTCATTTCATCTCTTTTCACATTCAGACACATGTAGAAATATTCATGTATTGATCATCTTCACAATCACATATATGACAATTCATAAAAAGTCATTCACATTCACAAAAAAATAATTATGAGAACAAAGTTTATAAATATCATTCTTTATTCGTCATCGTCATTATCCCAATTATATTTAAAAATTCCCACTACTTGTAGGGCTTCTGCCCATTATTCTCTTACATCATTTAACTCATCCATCATATAGGGAGTATGTACATCTAATAAATTTTCACCTGTAGTGAATTCAGTTTTAAACACCTACAAAGAGAATGATATATACATATATAATTAATAATATATAATAATATTGATATATTTCATATTATCTAATGAGACTACATATAATACATGATGTATGGTATCGATTTCCATTGCGGCATGTTCGATAATTATGCTCATAAATCGCATCACATAGTATCCACATGCCCAACCATTGTCTTGTGTAGCACACTATAAATTGAAACATACAAAATATTCAAAAATACAAATAAGCACAGTTAACATAAATAATATATACATTAGAGTCGGGAAATTACTTTCATATTCTGCCAAGTTAGTGGCTGATTCTTTTTCTTGGGGATCTTTCCTCCAGCTTTGGCGTACTCTTGTAAAGCCCTACATGTTAATGTAACACATTAAATTGCATAATTAAATAGTAATGTAATAACATATGTTAACAGATATAAAAATATGAAATATTTATCACGGGAATAATGGTCTTTTCATTGCGTGTCCATATATATTCAATTCCTTCCCCATAGGATCTAGACAATAGATAGTGAACGTCTCGAGGACAATAATTAGTAACTCAAAATGCTTACCACTAGTGGTAAGAAAGTTAAAAATTAATAACTCAAATTTCACAATAAAAATATAATTTTCTTAATTCCAAATTATAAGCAAAGTAAACTTACCTGACATTGAATGGAGCTATTATCACCGTCTTCTTATTTTTACCAAAATATATAAAAACATCACAACAGTATGAAATAACTGACCCAGGGTTTTTACCTACAAGACTAATCAAAGATGGAACCAAAACTCCCACTTGGAGAAATGAAAAATCTGTACATATCGTGTGTAAGTGGCTACAAAACATGTATTACGTATGCATTAATATATAAGAAACCAGATCACCGTATATAAAATAAGGTATATGGATGTATAAACATGATCTCACCATATCCATAGCTCTATCATAGATGTATTCAGCCAAGCATAACGAAACATCTCCAAAATATCTTGTATAAATAGCTTGTTATCATATGATTGACATGTAGCTTCCTCCAAAATAGTAACATTTATAGGGCAATTTGGATCATGTTCGCCTATCCAATCTGACATACCCCTATAATTAGGACTTAATGAGACGTGTAGGTCCCTTGGAAGCCAACTTGGTATTTCAGGAGGTGGAGGTGGAGGTGGAGGTCGAGATGTAGCAGGTGTCTTCCTTTTGACCTGTATATATAATTTTAGATCAATTGACTCATATATATGTACACACTAATAAATTAATGTAATGTAAATTTACCATACAATATTAGTAAAGACGACATCTACTTTGGGCCACAATATCACTCTGTCTTCTGCCTCACCAAGCATTTCAGAATCTGGGTGGGCATATGGCAATGTGAGATCCCTCCATTTGGGGACTACACTTATCGGGCTCACACAAACCGCACCATTTGGTACTGGAGTCCCATGAAACATTTCCCCTGGAAGGGGTGGGTAAGCCGACGCCTCTACAATGATATATTTTTGACTTTTTAGACGGCATGGCTTCAACCCCTACAAATTTACGTAAAGAATGTTATATGCATATATATACAAACATATCATCTTGAAAAGACTAGCTACTATGTCAAAAAAACTTACAGAGGATGTGCTAGGTGGTGGGTCTACATGATTACTCCCAACCTCTGCAGTAGGAGTAATAGAAGCGTGACACGTCACATGTACCGTCTGAGTGGTCGTCTGATATGACCGCCACTTCACCATTGCTTCTTGGCTTTCCTCTCAATTAATTCATCTACCTATACATGGATAAAAGAAATGCTAGCTATCAATTATTGAATTCCCTTTCGCAATAACATTCGAAAAAAGAATAGGTTACCTCAACTTGTGAAAGTCCCGCTTTTGGGACAGGTTTGCGCTGGGATGGCCCAAAGAACGCATTGATGTCCATACCAGTGTCTGCACCCCTAACACGTCCAGGATGCTCTGGGTTACCCAGAGCAACTGTCAATTCATCCCTTGTGCCCTTAGGGATGAACTTGCCTTCCTTCCTCTGCTCGTGCAGCTCCCACTAATCGCCATCAAAAGAAATTGATAAGTAAACATAACAATAATCAATATCGATCGATTGCTCTAAGAGTTGAATTTTACCATTTTTGTAGTTGCCTCAGTAGTTGCGGGCTTCGTTATATCTCCCTTCTTGTTTTTCCTCCCAGCTATCCACATAGCATGGCGAGATAGAGGTGAGGGATCAATAGAAGAGGACTACTGAGTAGCAACAGACTGAGCAGTATACTCAGCCTGTAGTCTTTGGTGAACGCCTGCATAGCCTCTTAGACCCATTGTGTGGTCATGCACATTCACTGCATGCCTTGCTCTTTGAGAATCACTGGTAGCCTTGTTAGTAAGCACATTGATTTGGTTAGTAACACTAAAGGTTAATCTTGAATAGGTGAATACATAAGAATGTATATTAATTAAATTGGGAGTGGCGCTTAATACCTTGAATTCATCCATTTTTCTTTAGGTAACAAACTCCTCCCAGTCTTTGGGGTCTAGGTAGATCCATTGATCAGGGGCTGCCTTCTTCCTAAATTTATTTTTTAAAGAGAATACAAAAAAAAATTATTAGTGTAGAGTTAGTCAAAAAGTGATCAATGTCTAGAATTGGAAATCAATCAAGAACCTCTTATCGGCATCGCGTATGTAATCTCAGGTGAGATTTGTCCTATAGTTCCTTAGGACCCTCCCACAACATTGCATCACACATTTATGATGCAGCTTTTCATCTAGATCAAATATACTCTACAAAATAGAATTGCTATTAACTAGTATCCTAAAAATTAGTAATCTACAAAAATAGAATTGCAAATAATGATAACTCACGCATAGTTCCTTCCAGATTAAGTCTTTCTTCCCCTTAGAAACTCTATGCCAGGATTCAAAAATAGGACTACAATAGCTACGAGTAAGAACCCCAAGATATGAAATAAATGAGTTGCAGTTCACTCCAACTGGATTTCCCGCATGATCAAAATCTACAGCCAGTTTGGGTCCATTGCCCCTTTGTTGTAGTAACTTGTTCATCATTGTGATGCCCCTCAATTTCTCAATTTTTTTACTGCTCATCAAGTGTCCCAATTTCTTCAGGGGGTACATCACCAACCTAAAATTTGACAAAAAAACACACTTACAGGATATAACTATAAATGTGAGGCGGGATATATTTTTAAAACTTACATTGTGAGGTGGCACATTGACGTCCTCACCCTCACGGTAATCATCAACACGGTCATCATATGAATGCTCAGCCATCTGAAAGTTCACATTCAGATTGTAAAGTTCACATTGTAAAGTAATTCACATTGTAAAGTCCACATTGTAAAGTTCACATTCACATTGTAAAGTAATTCACATTGTAAAGTTCACATTCAGAAAAATAAAACATATACATGTATATATAAACGTGTTTCTAGGCCAAAAAATACATGTGTTGTCATTCTTATATATAATAAATGTGTGCCACCTATCCCATTCTTGAACACCTAATCTCACTAGTAAGTGTATAATGTGTATTGGGTTTTCAATAAAATTTTGGCAGCATTTCGCCATTGTTCTCCAAGTACATATGTACTTAGAGAACAAATGGAGAAATGCTACTGAAATTTTCTTGAAAACCCAATACACATTATACACTTACATCCTAAGTGAGATTAGGTGTTCAAGAATAGTCCCAAACTGGGGATTATCCAAGATTTACTCCTAATGAGTAAATCTTGGATGGGTTTCTAGGCCAACAAATACATGTTTGTTGTCATTCTTATACCTACAATCCTAGTTTCATCATTCATATCCTATGTTTTGTGTAAAATCATTTAATCATGCTTGTCAGTATATAATAATTAGTAAATAAACCATGATTCCATATATCAAAGATTTGAATCAAAATGGAGCCTAATGGAACATTGGGAGAGTGAGAATATTATACCTCACTTGAAGGCTGAAGAAGAAATATATGCAAATCAACATCAAGTCAACAACACTTGCAACAACACAAATGCACGATTCAATTCTGTTATAATGTATTAATTAGGGGTCAATCTTGAAGTTTTAACTAGAGCTTAATATATCAACATACATACTAGGTCACATAATCATTTTAGAAATAGAAGACCCACATGTGAGTTAAGTTTGAGACATCAATGTATCTTTAACACGCATGTTTCAAGGTTCAAAGCACATAATCAAATCAAATTAGGATGCTAGAATGGACAGGTTTGAATCTTATTTCAACATGCATCAAAATTTACTGAATTAGGTCAACCATGAGGATTAGAAGCACAAATATATGCAAGCACAAGATTTGTTCATATCCTAGGTTGATTTACAATAGCAACATCTAAATAAGTAAACTCAAAGCATTAGATAAATAAATATAATCAGTAGATAAACAAATACAAAGCAATAGATAAAAAAGTACAGCTTAGTTGATTCCAAATATAAATTAGTAGATGATTAAATACTTTTAAAAAGTAGATGAACAAATACAAAGCCCTAAATTTAAATAATGTGATGAATAAAAAATCATTAGATGAACGAATGAGTAGATAACTATTTACAAATCAGTATTTAAGTAAATATAAATTAGCACATAAGTAAATACAAATCAGTAGATAAGTAAATACAAATCAGTAGATAAGTAAATACAAATCAGTAGATATATAAATTCAAATCAGTAGATAAGTAAATTCAAATTAGTAGATAAGTAAATACAAATCCGTAGAAGTAAATATGCATCAGTAGATAAGTAAATACAAATCAGTATATAAGTAGATACAAATCAGTAGATAAGTAAATACAAATCAGTAGATAAGTAAATACTAATCAGTTGATCGAAATCAGCAACTTAGGACAAAGTCCATCACTAAAGTCCCAAACTCAGTATATATGTACAATTAGCATCAAATATAGGACAAAAGGGTAGATTAGAACCCTAATGTACTCAAACATGTGTAAGATCCAACCCATTGTCTGCACCCTGAGGGTAGGGGGCTAAGAGCAGGAGAAAGGAGAAAGAAGAGGAGGAAGAAGGGTACTAGGAGCAACGAGTGGGTGGCCAGAGCAGCAAGCAGGAGAGCGGGCGGCAGCGGCGAGCGGGTGACCAGGAGTAGGAGCAAGGAGCGGTGACTAGAGCAGCAAGAAGGAGAGTTAGAAGGCGGTCGGAGTAGCGAGTGGCGGCGGCGGCGGTGAGGAGAGGAACAGTGAGCGGCGGTGGCAGCGAGCGGAGGTGAGAAGAGGAGCAACGAGTGGCGACAAGCAGGAAATTGCCAGACCTAACCTCAATCGGGAATGAAATAGAGAAAGGGGAAGAGTCTGGCTCGTGCAGGTACTATTAAGTTAACCATCAGTGTCGGTTATTTAAAAAACGGACGCTAATAACAATAGGCGTCAGTTACCACAAAAACACCGACATCTTTGCTCAATGATAGTTGTCAGTGTCTATTATAAAAACCGACATCTATCTACATATGTCGATAAGAAAAAATGTTATCAAATTCTGACCATAGTCGTCGGTTGCCATAGAAAACCGATGCCACAGAGGTGTAAGAAATTTCACGCGAACAACATGGGAAAACACATCGGCGTCGGTTATTGGAAGATAACGGACGATAAAAATGTCCCAATTTCTGTTGTGTGAAAAAAAATTTAGTCGTCGGTTAATTACTTAATAACTGACGTCGTATGTTAAATTTTAGAGGTTATTTTTTCACTAGAAAATTTGGATTTCACGGTCGATTTTAGGCGTCAGTTGCTTATTAAGGAACTGACGCTAAATTAAAAGTGATACCCGTGTCTGGCCGCTCTTCACATATTGATGTCGGTTTGTGAATTTAACCGACGCTGTAGGGTTTAGGTGTCGGTTTCTTGTATACAACTAATGCCTGTAAATGTGACATTATAAGCCATTTCTATAGTAGTGTTTATGTAATACATTATAATCTAGGCTAGTAACTGGAAGACCATATATTTCATTAAGGTTGTATCTTCTGTCCCCATAGAAATGTAATATGGTTTTCTTATGAATTAGAATATTTGTTTCTTCTTTCATTTTTTTTCTCTACATGTTGTTAAAGCATCTGTCATGGGAACTTGATATATTTGTGGGAAAGAATCCTCTGCTAATGTACAAAATTTTGGCCCTATCATACAAATTTGCAACTATCTAATTACAACTGCCAATAACTTGTTTGATAAACTATCTAGCATTAATATCTGCATACAAGAAAAAGGATCTTCATTATGTTGTTATATTTCTCTCATTCTGCCGCTAACTTCCTACGACCCCCTTTTGTTACATTATAAATACAACACAACATCAAATCATGAAGTAGAACGCATATATTTTGTTATATAGGCACGCACATATCTGAACTCACAGGTGCTCCATAACATTCCCTCCAATGTAAATTCCTTTTAGTAACTATTTTTATTCCCCCCTTTCTTTAGGTGAATAAAAAAGTCAAAATTTTTGTATACGGGTCTGCTATGTGGATTCCTTTTGGGACTCAAATGCCTTATCCACCACAAAACAAAGGACGATAAAATAAAATAACATATTTATGTGTTATGATCCTTATTTTATGTGGAAGAAATGTGTTTTACAGTGTTCCAAAATGTACATAGTAATGTATATATTTGAATACAACTCTCTCTATATATATATTAAAAAAAATTAATATGTATATATATATATATATTCAAAATCATTAATATATGTGAAAATAAACCAATATGAAGAATGCCTAGAGATGCCTAGGCTCCCCTTGAGTGGAAAGGACTGCCTAGATGCCTAGAAAATATGCCCCATATTAATTCGAGTTATACCACCACATACTTATTTTATTTCTCAAAAAAAGTATACTTTATACCAAAGATGTCACACCGTTGTGTCATAAAGATACTTACAATATAACTTTCTTTTTCCACGGCTATGTAGTTTCTCTTAAACCAAATTAGTATTGCACCAACACCAAATTGTGACTATTTCTTTACTACCGTCCATTATGGTCAAAGCATTGTTTAACTGCCATTGCCTAAAAAAGGAAAGGTTTTTGTTCACACAACACTAGCATGTTCTATGTGGTTATTATTTCCAAACAACAAAACACAACCTATTTTTGAGATATTTCAATTAATAACAACTTATATTGTCACCTTATTATTGTTCCATGTTCTCCCATGTGTCTTATGGATTCCTTGAAAATTTTGGGTGGTTCCTAGGCACTTACCAATTTCTTTCTATTTTTTACATTCATATGTTCAAATTAATACACACACACACACATATATATATAAATAGTTTCTCAAATATATAGAGTACCATATATATATTCTTGTAGTTGTTATTTATATCTTAACTTGACACAAGTCACACCTATAATGATTTAGAGCTTCATGCTTTATCCTAATTTTACCTAACTTGACCTAAATTTGACCTAATTTTGCATAGCTTGCCCAAATTTAGCATAAATCTGAAGTAATTTTGCATAGTATGAGGCAATCAGACCTAAATTCCATTAGTTTGTTGTAATTAAGATTAAACGAGACATAATTTGTTCAAACTAGACCTATTTCCACAATTCAAACTTAGTTTTCCCAAATTAGACCTATGTATTAAAAGTTAAACGTACAATTTCCAAACTAGGTCTGATTTGGCCAAACTAAAACCTATTTGAATTTGAACATGACTCAAGTTGAGCTTTTTGAGCAAATTCAGGCATAATTTTGGCCTATAAGATGCTTAAATTGGTCTTCAAAGGCCTTATGAGACCATTTGAGTCATCTACATGTTTGGGGTACATGGTTTACATCTCTTTCCATTGTATAGGATGCCTCTTTATCATTAAGGATAATTATATAAGTTTTTTTAAATTTAATTCTTTTTGTCATAGAAAAATAAAATAGAAGATGAAAATTAACACATGATTTCATTTTTCCAGGAAGTAATACATAATGGAGAATGTGGATTTCATAAATGATAAAAGTTGGATTTTACATGGAAAGAATTGTTTTGATAGATGCCGTGATCAATGTTTTATGAATGAAGTGGATGCCTTTTTAAGTTTTGCATTTAGGGAGGAATTTTCTAAAGAAGTTAGATGCCCTTGTAATAAATGTGAGTATAGATGTTTTGGAGAGATGTACATTATTAAGAGTCATATTATGATGAATGGGTTTATGGAGGATTATACAACTTGGACACGCCATGGTGAGGTACCCAGTTGTACAGAAGGGAACTCGATAAATGAAACTATTGAAGGAATCGATGATATCACTCGGCTTATTTTTGATGCAATGGGGCACAATGAACACATAGATTCAGACCATCCAATGAACAATTCTGCAGACAAACATGCTGAACATGTGAGACAATTTTAGAAAGTTATAGATGATGCTAGCCAACCTTTATATCCTGGTTGTTCAAAATTTTCCAAGTTGTCTTGCATTATTCAGGTGTTTCAATACAAATGCAAATTCAATTTGACCAATAGTGCATTATCAACTCTATTCATGATGTTGAATGAATTTCTTCCTTAGGATAATTTTGTACCAAAGAGCTGGTATGAATGCAAAAAGAGTATGTCCACTTTGGGATTAGACTATCAAAAAATCCATGCTTGTCGCAATGATTGTTTTTTGTTTCGAGGCAAATATGAACACTCAAATTCCTGTCCAATTTGTGGATCTTCTAGATGGAAAAGGTTGAAAAAGAAGAATAAAGTATGGAGGTTGCAGAAGATTCTTACAAAAGTAATTTGCTATTTTCCTTTAACTCCAAGACTGAAGAGGTTTTATATGTCAAAAAAACTAGCTCCACCTATGATTGGACATCACACTTTTCCATGAAGTACAAGCAATGAGATGAGTCATTCTATGGATTCAGTAGCATGGCAAAACTTTGATAGAAAACACCCATCATTTAGTGTTGATCCTCATAATATAATACTTGCCCTTGCAAGTGATGGTTTCAACCCATTTAATATGACAATGGGTAGTAATTGGAGTACATGGTCTGTTGTTTTGATTTGCTACAAATGTCCACCATGCACTGTTTATGTTTTCTCTTCTTATAGAAGGTCCAAAATCTCTAGGTAACAAAATTGATGTATATTTACAACCACTAATAGATAAATTAAAGACATTGTGGTTAGATGGTACGATGACTTATGATGAAAAAAAAGGAGAAATGTTTTAACATGAGAGAAACACTCCTTTGGACAATAAATGATTTCCCTACATATTTTAATTTGAACACTCATTTAATCTTTGTATGGGTTTAAGCTATGACTTGAACTTTTATGATTGTATGGAACTTAGTTTAAAGCAACAAAGTCTCATATTAAATCATGTTGTCTATTTTGTGATTATATAGGTCAAAATTTGGGTATGGTCTGTATTTTTTTCTATTGTTTAAGTTGGTTATGCATCCAACTTGTATCTCAATCGAAAGGACATGGACTTCAAGTCAAAACACAAGCCTCTAATTAAAGAAACATTTTCTATATAGCTATTCCTTAGGTTTGATCATACAGGAACTTCAACTGAAGATGCGACCAGACACAAGTAGATCGTTATGAGATAGTTTACCTACAAAGCATCAGATTACAAGTCCTCAAAGAAAAACATGGAGGTAATTTTCTAGTAGTCAATTGTCTTTTTGGGAGCAATCCTTATTAACTCTATTTATGTTCCCTTGGGTTACGCTCAAGTTTATTCATTATGACTTCATTAAAAGCAAAAACTCAAGCTGTAGTTTTTTTGTGTCTGTATATGTTTTCTTATTCAACTTCTAATGTGATGCTACTTATAGGATACATTTGATGTGAAAAGGAGCATCCTAGAGCCTACTAGTACCCTCTCCTTAGCTGGGACAAAGGCTTACTGCAAGCATTACGATTTTAAAGATGAAAATGTCATGGTAATCACTAATGGGCTTATTTTTATGCATTGGGGGCAAAATGAACATGTAGATTCAGACATCAAGGGATAATGACACATTAGAACAACAAAAAGAAAATGGCAGGCTTGGTAGTAGATTTTTTTTATTGAAAGAAAATAAGAGAATTGAGTGTAATCC
This sequence comes from Alisma plantago-aquatica, assembly GCA_963693085.1. Classification (NCBI taxonomy): domain Eukaryota; kingdom Viridiplantae; phylum Streptophyta; class Magnoliopsida; order Alismatales; family Alismataceae; genus Alisma; species Alisma plantago-aquatica. Next base: position 517,904,682 of record OY856410.1, on the reverse strand, counting down.
ATAGATTTTGTGAGTGAGAACTTCAAACTTGTAAATTTCATTTAAAGAAATGGTGAAAGATAAACATAACCTAAAAAACCTACTAGGTCCTATCTTCTCACATCCCACTTAGCGCTTTCTAAAACATTGGTTCCCACCCTTCATGTCTTGCCTTGCATCTAATGCTCCGAAGTATCCAGAGGATGATCCTAGGAATCTTTATGGACATCCATTCTTAAAGGTTCCTATTTATTTTTTTGGCAGTAGAGGCCATTGATTGAATCTTGGATGTATGATTTCATCGACTTCCCCGTTTTGTTGTTCGCCTTCTCATGATAAACTCTTCACCTTTTCAATCATGGTATACTCGGCATGAACTGTTTGCTACACCTTTTCAAGGTGTTCCTTTTACACTCTCATCCAAGCAAGTATCAACCAAGTCAGGCTGATATTTTCTGGCTTGGAATCATGAAATAGTTGGTTTGGTTTTCTTACAGGATGGGGTGGAGAAGACCCATGATTAAAGCTGATGGACCAGTTTGGGTATATGTTAAAGGTGATGTCTGGTGCTACACCAGTGGATGGGTGAGTAATGTATGCAAAAGATAAACAAGTTGGAGGATCTTGGAATTTTGAGGCCTTGAAAATAAGTAAGGGAAAATAGAGAATATAGTTTACTCTTTTGTTTTAGTTGTTCAGTAGGTAGCTTATGCCCCTCTTGCTATTTTTGTCACTCTATTCATGTCAACATTTTACTAATACTTCAATAGATGCATGCTCTCTCTATATATATCTATTTAAAACTCTCTTTTCAATATCATTAGTTGAATGACATCACATTTGGAATAGCAAAAAAGTTTCTTATTATGTTTATTGTCCAATCCTTGGTGGGCTTTTTTTTTATCTCAATCTTATAGATGCTGGTACATTTAGTGTATACCTAGGATCATACTCTAAAGGCTTAAGCTGAAATAGAGCAAACATTGGACCAACTGGATTCAACCAAGGAGAACGTGGTTAGTAACTATTGGTATACTTATGTAACTTTTGTGTTTTACTTTTGACTATTTTTTTAAATTTGCATTTTGTTTGTTCAATAGGTAGCTTATGCCCCTCTTGCTTTTTCTGTCACTCTATTCATGTCAGCATTTAACTAATACTTCAATAGATGCATGCTCTCTCTATATATATCTATTACAATTCTATTCTCAATATCATTAGTTGAATGACATCATATTGGAATAGAAAAAAAGTTTCTTATTATGTTTATTGTCCAATCCTTGGTGCGCTTGTTTTTTATCTCAATCTTATAGATGCTGATACATTTGGTGTATACCTAGGATCATACTGCAAAGGCTTAAGCTGAAACATAGCAAACATTGGACCAACTGGATTCAACCAAGAAGAACGTGGTTAGTAACTATTGGTATACATATGTAACTTATGTGTTTTACTTAGACTATTTAATAAAAAAATTGTTTTGTTTGTTCAGTAGGTAGCTTATGCCCCTCTTGCTCTTTCTGTCACTCTATTCATGTCAACATTTTACTAATACTTCAATAGATGCATGCTCTCTCTCTATATATCTATTACAACTCTGTTATCAATATCACTAGTTGAATGACATCATATTGGAATAGCAAAAAAGTTTCTTATTATGTTTATTATCCAATCCTTGGTGGGCTTTTTTTTATCTCAATCTTATAAATGCTGGTACATTTGGTGTATACCTAGGATCATACTCCAAAGGCTTAAGCTGAAACAGAGCAAACATTGGACCAGTTGGATTCAACCAAGGAGAACGTGGTTAGTAACTATTGGTATACTTATGTGTTTTACTTTGACTATTTTTTAAAATTTTCATTTTGTTTGTTCAGTAGGTAGCTTATGCCCCTCTTATTCTTTCCGTCACTCTATTCATGTCAACATTTCACTAATACTTCAATAGATGCATGCTCTCTCTCTCTATATATATATCTATTACGACTATGTTCTGTATATCATTAGTTGAATGACATCATATTGGAACAACAAAAAAGTTTCTTATTATGTTTATTGTCCAATCCTTGGTGGGTTTTTTTATCTCAATCGTATAGATGCTGGTACATTTGGTGTATACCTAGGATCATACTCCAAAGGCTTAAGCTAAAACAGAGCTAACATTGGACCAGCTGGATTCAACCAAGGAGAACGTTATTAGTAACTATTGGTATACTTATGTAACTTATGTGTTTTACTTTTGACAATTTTTTAAAATTTTCGTTTTGTTTGTTCAATAGGTAGCTTATGCCCCTCTTGCTCTTTCCGTCACTCTATTCATGTCAACATTTTACTAATACTTCAATAGATGCATGCTCTCTCTCTATATCTATTACAATTCTATTCTCAATATCATTAGTTGAATGACATCATATTGGAACAACAAAAAAGTTTCTTATTATGTTTATTGTCCAATCCTTGGTGGGCTTGTTTTTTATCTCAATCTTATAGATGTTGGTACATTTGTTGTATACCTAGGATCATACTCCAAAGGCTTAAGCTGAAACAGAGCAAACATTGGACCAGCTGGATTCAACTAAGAAGAATGTGGTTAGTAATTATTGGTATACTTATGTAACTTATGTGTTTTACTTTTGACTATTTTTTAAAATTTTTGTTTTGTTTGTTCAATAGGTAGATTATGCCCCTCTTGCTCTTTCCGTCACTCTATTCATGTCAACATTTTACTAATACTTCAATAGATGCATGCTCTCTCTCTATATATCTATTTACAACTCTCTTCTCAATATCATTAGTTGAATGACATCACATTGGAACAACAATTTTTTTTATTATGTTTATTGTCCAATCCTTGGTGGGATTGTTTTTTATCTCAATCTTATAGATGCTGTTACATTTGGTGTATACCTAGGATCATACTCCAAAGGCTTAAGGTGAAATAGAGCAAACATTGGACATGTTGGATTCAACCAAGGAGAATGTGGTTAGTAACTATGGGTATACTTATGTAACTTATATATTTTACTTTGACTATTTTTTAAAATTTGCATATTGGTTGTTCGGTAGGTAGCTTATGCCCCTCTTGCTCTTTCCGTCACTCTATTCATGTCAACATTTTACTAATACTTCAATAGATGCATGATCTCTCTCTCTCTCTCTCTATATATATATATATATATATATATATATATATATATAAATTTACAACTCTCTTCTCAATATCATTAGTTGAATGATATCACATTGGAACAACAAAAAAGAAAATGGCAGGCTTGGTAGCAGATTTTTTGTACTGAAAGAAAATAAGATAATTGAGTGTAATCCATATATTTTGTGAGTGGGAACCTCAAACTTGTAAATTTCATTGAAATACAACTCTTGGCACAATACATGACTCATGGCCAACTGCTCACATAAGAGAAATGCTTGCACAAATGACATAATAATAGGGGTTAGGATTTTCAATCCCAGCCAAACTGGGGCTGACTTGAGCGGGATTGTACACTCAAGTGTATTGGGGTATTCTATACCCCAATTAATTACCGTTGGATAGTTGATCTTGGATATATCATTCTAATAAATTCACAGAGATGGTTCCACTCTACCACTTTGTTCTTTGTCTTGTCTGCATGCGTTTTAGTCTTTCCAAAACAATTGGTCCTTTTTCTCTAGTGCATGCTCTCTCTCAACTTGGTTTCCTCTTCCCTCTTCATCATCAAAGAAGGGGATGTTGCCTCTCCATCTTCCTCATCCATCACTGGCAGTAGTAGAACTTACAATGCCCTAGACATTATTACCAGCTACACCACCAAGTATTGCGAGTGGCATATAATAAAAATGGAATATTTTGGATGGATAAACATTGGTTGGGGAGTAGTCATGAATTATGTTAATATTGTTGTTCTATAAGCATCCCTTGTAGATACATGTTGACAACGAAAAATTCTGATTGACAACCAATTATCTAGTGTATCCCTCACCATGTATTGACCTCCTCTCGTTCCAGTCTTCATCGTCACCTAGCAAGCTGACCTTCTTCAAGTTTAGGCCATGTGTGCTCATCAAAGTCTTCCAACCAAATTTGCAAGTTTACAAATCTACTCTTGATGTGAACTGAGACTAACCATGCATATTCACAATCCTTGCATGGTTTCACCTCCTTAGACATGACATTGATGAAAGTGTTCCTTTAAGGCCTCATCTTTAAGCACTTGGGTTTAGGATAGAGTTGTAAGGTCTATCCATCAGTTGTTTCTAGCTAACCACTCCCCGAAGGCGTAGGTGTATTACACGATGAGTGTATAGAGATCCTGAATTCGAACATGGGTGATGTTGCTGGTCATGGCTATGTAGAGCATCAACCTTCTCCCTTCCACAGAACGACATAACTTCTACACCAATGCCAACCCTACCGTAGAGAGCATCGTGCGGTCTGCCGTTACGACCAAGTTCTGACATGTTGGCTAAATGGACATCGTCAAAATCCCTTTGTTTTGAAAATGACAAACATTTCTTTCTTGTGGATCTAATGTGTTATTTGAGTGTTGCAGGAACTAGGTAGATGACACAACTTTGGAAGATCTAAATGCTCACAATGTGTTAATTTCATGATTGTAATCAAATGTAAAACCTTATACAAGTACATAATGTACAAGTAATTAGATATCATGTAAATCAAGCGTTTAGATCTTCCCTAACCATTCACAACACTTAGATAGGTCATCCCCTATAATAGTGTCACAATTGTACACTCATACACACACTTAGTATTCATCTAGAACCACCAAAATAGAGACATTCTCAGTCGAACTATTTGTCGACCGAGACACACTCGGTTGAATATCTTCTCGACCGAGAGTCTCTCGGGTTAATCCTTCTAATAGGTTCTATAGCCGTTAGACCTAGCAGACAAGGTGGTTGGGAGTTGGAATTGAATGTTATATACACTTGCTCTAGACCGTCCTTCAGTCGACAAAGAGTTCGATCGAGAGACTCTCGGTCGACAAAGACTTCGACCGAGAAGGTGTCTGTCTGCACTTTTCAAAGTTAATAAACTAGTTGTTGCTAAAGCAATTAGTGGATTCCTAATGGCAACACTAAGAACCCCCTAGAAAGCATCTAGAACATCCTTAAGCACTCATAGGCCATTCCTATAAATAGGACATGCCTTAGGACACCCAAAACACACTTGTGCAATACTTGAGCATACATACTTGCAATTGGCAATCCATTGTTGTGAGCAATTGAGCAACTTCTGCACTTGCTAATCTTTCCCATTGCTACAAGCTCGTGTCCTATAGGCTAGCATCTCCTACCCACTGCACTTACACTTTTATACACATTGGTTAGGAGATCAAAACGCTTGATATAGGAAATCAAGCCTTGTGCTACAACGGTAATTGTAATTTCCATTTTCCTTTCTTGTTCCTTCTTATTTGCTTTATACTCTCCTTGCTACTCCTAGGGTTGGAGGCTATGGATTGGAGAGGGAGCTATCTTCTCAGGTGGAGAAGGAGGACTTTGGACTACTTCAAGAAGGTTGTCTCAATGGGAAGCTACTTTAAGAGGAAGTCTACTTCAAAGGGGAGCTTGAAGTTACTTCAAGGAAGGCTGCTTCGAGGTTGGTGGGACTACTTCTAGGTGAAGGTTGTCCAAAGGGTGGTGAAAGTATTTGTAATTTTATGTAACATCCTTGAGAGGTAATAAAATTTAAATACTTTCAAAATGCCAATTGGAAACAATTGGGTAGTGGACTGACTCCCTTAGTTTTTGCTAAGGGTGGAACCACTCTAAACACCTTGCCTCCTTCTTCAAGTTTTAATTGTGGTTGCTTGAGTTGAATTATTATTAAAATATTTATAAAACCATATTCACCCCCCTCTAGTGGTTTTTCTATTGGTATCAGACAAAGGCTTCAAGGAATTCTAACAAAGTCTTGAAGAATGGGTGACGGGGTACTCAACAACCTCAACTTGGAAGGGACACTCGTGGCTAGACCTCCACCTTTTGATGGCACTAACTACACCTAATGGAAGAGGAGGATGTAGTTCTACTTCCAGGGAATTAGCTGGGATTTTTGGAGGATGGTGTCAAATCCATATGACTTTCCTCAAACAGAGTTTGCAACTTGGGATGCTAATACGGTAAGATCAGCCCAAATGAATGCAAAAGTTGTAAGTATACTCTATTGTTCAAGTTATGTTGGTGAATTCAATAGAATATCAAATTGTCAAACAACATATGAGATATGGAATAGACTCTCTATAACCTATGAAGGAACTGTTCAAGTTAAGAATTCTAAAATCGGAATGCTTAAACAAAAGTTTGAACAGTTTCGTATGGATCAAAATGAGTCTATTAGTGAAATATATGCAAAATTTTCTTCTATTGTGAATGGTTTAAATGCTTTAGGTAAAGTAGTCAGTGAAGAAGATCAAGTATCAAAAATTCTTAGGTCTCTTCTTCCCAAGTACAAGCCCAAGGTGACGGCTATTGAAGAAGCAAATGATCTCACCCGACTAAGGATGGAGCAACTCATTGGCAACTTATAAGCACATGAGGCAACCTTGGAGGAAGAAGAACGACGAGAGAGTGAACTTCAACAAGGAAGAAAGAAAGATATGGCCCTAAAAGCTTCAAAGATCACCACTCAAGAAAGTGATGAAACAAGTGATGGAGATGAAGGAGAAGAATCTCTAATTGTTAATGGTAAGAAATATAGAAGATTTAGATCTAACAAAGTTGTTGGTTCTTCTTCTTCTACTCCTAGGTGTTTTGAATGTGTAAAGAAGGGACATCTCAAGAATGAATGTCCTAAAACAAAGAAAGGAAAGAAAAGCTCATCCAAGAAAAAGGGAGAAAAAGCATACAAAGTTGCATGGGATGAGTCAAGTGATAGTGAAAGTGGAGAAGAGAATGTAGAGTGTCTCATGGCCAAAGAAGATGATAGTGATGATTCTCAAGAGGTAAGCCTTCTTGATTTGCCAAAAGAAGATCTAATTGTTAGTTTACAAGATACTCATGACAAATATGTTGATTGCAAAAAGAAACTAAAGAAAGTTACTAGAACTAATGAGGATCTATATGCTAGATTGAATAATCTTTCTTTTGAAAAGGACCGTATTGCTTCTAAAAATTTGACCTTGAAATCATATTTAAATGATTGCAATATGAAGTTGCTTACTTTAGAAACAAATCATGATCTTCTTTCTCAAGCAAAGGTTGATTTTCTTGCAAAACTGAATAATTTTCAGCATCAACCTATCCTATGTAATCATCTAGATTATGATGCTATTGTTAAGGAAAGAGATGCTTTATCATCTAATCTAGATCAAGCAAAGTTGGATATTCAAAAGAAAATTGATGAGATTTCTAAGTTACAAAAAGAAATTAGTAGCTTGAGAAATAATGGTATTCTTGATAAGATCCTAAAGAACTCTTCTGGTTATAGTGGAAGAAGAGGTTTAGGATATGTTCCAAAAGAAAATTATTATCAACCAAAACCTAGGAGAACTCAAGCACCCAAGACCAAGATCATGTTTGTACCCAAGAACACAACTCAAAATCCTAGGAAGAGAAATGAAATTGATTCTATTTGTTGAATTTAATATGATTAAGTTGAGATTTGACCTAACACTTCATTTGAATATCTTAATGTCTCATCTCAACTAAACAAAATGGTACCTTAGCATATTACAACAATTTAAGCCCAAATTAACATAAACAATTTACTAAAACAAATGGAAACATTCTCGGTCGACAAACAGTTCGACTGAGAGATCCTCGGTCAAGAAAATATTTGACCGAGGGAATGCCTGTGAAAAATCTGAAATCTACAACAGAATTTATAATGAAAACAACAACTATTCCGGTCGAAAAAATTTCGATTGGAGAAAAAATCGATCGAGAAATTGTCAACCAAGTGAATTTCTATTTTAGTTCAGTTTGAACCTGTACAACAACAACTTTCTCGATCGACAAATTGTTCGACCGAGACATCTGTCAGTCAAAATATTTGTCGACTGAATGATGATCTGTTTAGTTTAATTTGTTAAATCATGTTCAGTTTGTTGTTAAACGTACCTAACCATAATGGACCATCACATGGGTACCAAAACCTATATTTATTGCAGGATTGGGTAGTTGACAGTGGATGTTCCAAACACATGACCGAAAACAAGGATGTATTTCAAACTTTAGAGGAAAAGAAAAGTGGAACAGTCACTTTTGGAGACAATGGTAAAGGTAAAATTGTTAGAATAGGTAATATTGGTACAAACCTTGAAATAAAGAATGTTTTACTTGTTGATGGTTTGCACCATAATTTAATAAGTGTCAGTCAATTATGTGATAGTGGATATGATGTTCTATTCAACAAAAATTGTTGCAAGTTACTAATAGAAAATACTACAATTGTTGTTTATGAAGGAAAAAGAGTTGGAAATCTATATATCCTTAGACCTAACTCTATTAAATCTGTAGTTGGAAAATGCTTACTTGCAAAAGAAAATTCTTTACAACTATGGCATAGAAAATTAGGTCATGCTAGTTCATATGTTATCAAAAAGCTAGTTAAATATGATCTTGTTCGTGGTTTGCCTAAATTATCTTTTGATCAATCTGAAAATTGTGAACCATGTACTTTGGGTAAACAAACTAAAACTTATTTTAAACCCAAAAACATGCTTAGCACCAGTAGATCACTAGAACTTATTCATATGGATTTGTTCAGACCTATGAGGACACAATCTATTAGTGGGAAAAGATATTGCTTTATTATTGTTGATGATTACAGTAGATATACATGGGTACATTTTCTTGCAAATAAAGATGATACTATTCAAGTTTTCATACAATTTTGTTCAAAAATTGAAAATCAATTACAAAACAAAATATGCACAATTAGAAGTGATCATGGTGGAGAATTTGAGAATCATATATTTGAATAATTCTACACATCTCAAGGCTACACTCACAATTTTTCTGCTCCACGCACTCCACAACAAAATAGCATAGTTGAAAGGAAAAATCGGTCATTACAAGAAATGACTAGGACTATGATGCTTGAACATAATACACCTAAAACATTTTGGGCTGAAGTAGTAAACACAGCTTGTTATGTGCTAAATAGAGTAACCGTACACTCTTATTTGAAGAAAACACCATATGAAATCATGTATACTAAGAAACCAATGGTTGACTATTTTCATACTTTTGGCTCAACTTGCTATATCTTGAACACAAAAGATGATAGAGAAAAGTTTGACTCTAAATCACAAAAAGCCTTTTTCTTGGGATATTCAACTTCTAGTAAAGCATTTAGAGTTTACAACACTATCTCTAGAAAAGTTGAAGAATCCATTCACATTACATTTCATGAAGAACTGAGTACTGAAAATAATGATGTAGTTGATATTACTCATCAAGTAGAAAATATAACCATATCAACTAAAGATGATCAAAATGCTACAAATGATCAACATATTGAGACACAACAACCCGTTCCTAGACTCATTAAGGATCATCCTCAAGAATAGATCATTGGAAATCCTAAGGATAAAGTAAAAGCACGATCATCTTTTAGAGATGTTGCAAATATGGCATTTGTATCTATAATTGAACCTAACAAGGTGACTAAATCTCTAAAAGATGATTATTGGATAATGGCAATGCAAGAAGAATTAAGCCAATTCACTAAGAATGATGTATGGGACTTAGTTCATAAACCTCAAGATAAAACCATTATTGGAACTAAGTGGGTTTTTAGAAATAAGTTAAATGAAGTCGGGGAAGTACTAAGAAATAAAGCTAGGTTGGTAGCACAAGGGTATAATCAACAAGAAGGAATAGAATTTGATGAAACTTATGCACCGGTGGTAAGACTTGAAGCCATTAGAATGCTACTAGCTATAGCTGCCCACAAAAACATCAAACTATTCCAAATGGATGTCAAATGTGCATTTCTAAATGGAATAATACAAGAGGAATTATATTTTTCCCAACCACCTAGTTTTGAAATTCCTGGTAAAGATGATCATGTTTACAAACTTAAGAAAGCACTTTATGGTTTAAAACAAGCACCTAGAAATTGGTATGACAGGCTCAAAAACTATCTCTTTGATAATAGTTTCTTAATTGGAAATTCAAAATTTACTTTATTTTTTAAAACATATGAATCTGACTTTCTAGTTGTTCAAATTTATGTTGATGATATTATATTTGGTGCATCAAATGAATCTTTATGTAAACAATTTAGTGATATTATGCAAAAGGAATTTGAAATGAGTCTCATAGGAGAATTGACTTTCTTTCTTGGTTTTCAAATAAAGCAAATGCCCGCTGGGATATTTATAAGCCAAGAGAAGTATACAAATGAACTTTTAAAATGATTCGGGATGGAACATTGCAAACATGCTACCACTCCAATGACTACCTCTACTAAAATTGATAAGGATGAAAATGGGGAACCCATTTATGATTCCTTATATAGGGCCATGATTGGTAGCTTGCTTTACTTAACCACTTCTAGACTGGATATCATGTTTTCCGTTGGGCTTTGTGCTAGATTTCAATCAAAACCCATGCAAACTCATTTTCAAGCTGTCAAACGGATTCTAAGATACTTAGCCGACACCACAAACTATGGTTTATGGTATCCTAAAAAACAATCTTTGGATTTGAAAGCTTATATCGATGCCGATTACGCTGGTTGTCGACTTGATCAAAAAAGCACAAGTGGAAGTTGTTTCTTATTAGGAAGAGCCTTAGTATCATGGTTTAGCAAGAAACAAAACATGGTTTCCCTGTCTACCACTGAAGCTGAATATATGGTAGTCGGGTGTTGTTGTGCTCAAGTGCTTTACATGCAACAAGTCTTAAATGATTATGGTTTTACATTTTCATCTACGCCTATCTTTTGTGACAATACAAGTGCTATAAACTTGGCACATAATCCTATTTTACACAGCCGTGCCAAACATATTGAAATCCATCATCATTTTCTAAGGGTTCATATCTCTAAAAATCATGTATCCCTTCATCATGTTGATACGGAAGATCAATTGGCTGATATTTTCACAAAACCGCTTCTATTAGATCAATTCAATCAAATAAGGAAGCAACTACTCATTACTCCCTTAGACGATGTTTTCTTTGACATTTGTGCTTCTTAAATCGGTTGGTTTCTCTGATCCTTACATTTTGGCTGTAAATGGACATCTTTTAGCATATTCTTAATGGTTATCTTTTTGAAAGGGGAGAACCAATTAAGGGGGAGTCTTAACCAATATTTTTAACAGTTATCTTTTTGAAATGATAAAGGGGGAGAAATAATATAACTCTTAAATACTCAATCAATGAGTTTCATACATACTCTCTTGGCTTCACATCAAATGCTGCTATATTCCCTAAAGAGTTAGATTTTATGTTCCACACCTCTTTGGGAATAATAAGCACACATTCCATAAACAAGAGAAGGTATACACAAGGTATAATTTAGGTATAAAACTTAACTCAATATTATTTAAGCTTAATTGAGTTATATTGAGAAATGTTTGTCATCTTCAAAATGGGGGAGACTGTTGGTTAAATGGACATCGTCAAAATCCCTTTGTTTTGAAAATGACAAACATTTCATTCTTATGGATCTAACATGCTATTTGAGTGTTGTAGGAACTAGGTATATGACACAACTTTGGAAGATCTAAATGCTCACAATGTGTTAATTTCATGATTGTAATCAAATGTAAAAACTTGTACAAGTATATAATGTACAAGTACTTAGATATCATATAAATCAAGCGTTTAGATCTTCCCTAGCCATTCACACCACTTAGATAGGTCATCTCCTATAATAGTGTCACAACTGCACACTCATACATACAATTAGTATTCATCTAGAACCACCAAAATAGAGACATTCTCGGTCGAACTATTTGTCGACCGAGACACACTCGGTCGAATATCTTCTCGATCGAGAGTCTCCCCGGTTAATCCTTCTAATAGGTTCTATAGACGTTAGACCTAGCAGACAAGGTGGTTGGGAGTTGAAATCGAACGTTATATACACTTACTCCAGACCATCCTTCGGTCGACAAAGAGTTCGACCGAGAGACTCTCGGTCGACAAAGACTTAGACCGAGAAGGTGTCTGTCTGCACTTTTCAGAGTTAATAAACTAGCTATTGCTAAAGCAATTATTGGATACCTAATGGCTATTTGAGTACTAAGAACCCCCTAGAAAGTGTATAGAACGTCCTTAAGCACTCATAGGCCATTCCTATAAATAGGACATGCCTTAGGACACCCAAAACACACTTGTGTAATACTTGAGCATACATACTTGCAATTGGCAATCCTTTGTTGTGAGCAATTGAGCAACTTCTACACTTGCTAATCTTTCCCATTGCTACAAGCTCGTGTCCTATAGGATAGCATCTCCTACCCACTACACTTACACTTTCATACACATTGGTTAGGAGATCAAAACACTCGATATAGGAAATTAAGTCTTGTGCTACAACGGTAATTGTAATTTCCATTTTCCTTTCTTGTTCCTTCTTATTTGCTTTGTACTCTCCTTGCTACTTCTAGGGTTGGAGGCTGCGGATTGGAGAGGGGGCTATCTTCTCAGGTGGAGAAGGATCTTCTCGGTGGAGAAGGAGGACTTTGGACTACTTCAAGAAGGCTGTCTCGACGGGAAGCTACTTTAAGAGGAAGGCTACTTCAAGGGGGAGCTTGAAGTTACTTCGAGGAAGGCTACTTCGAGGTTGGTGGGACTACTTCTAGGTGAAGGTTGTCCAAAGGGTGGTGAAAGTATTTGTAATTTTATGTAACATGCTTGCGAGGTAATAAAATTTAAATAATTTCAAAATCCCAATTGGAAACAATTGGGTAGTGGACTGACTCCCTTAGTTTTTGTTAAGGGTGGAACCACTCTAAACACCTTGCCTCCTTCTTCAAGTTTTAATTGTGGTTTCTTGAGTTGAATTATTATTAAAATATTTACAAAACCCTATTCACCCCCCTCTAGTGGTTTTTCATGACAGACGTTCGTTACAGTCCAGGTAACAATATTCAACTACTTGAGGATGTTGACATTTGAAGAATAACCTATTTTTTGGGGAGTAAGACTAGAGATATTTTTCTATGAATTGGTAGGGCTATGACACCTTGGTGGTTATCCATTTGACCGACATCAAGAAGGCTGAGAAGGACGATCCGGACAACCTATCCCTAGCCGGTGACGACTTTGACACCGTCACAAAAGCCAAGGTTGTGGTCAACACTGTGTCGTAGTGACAAGAGATGTCATAGCCTGGGTACATTCAACTTGGTTATTTCACTAACACCACCTGCATTTGAAGATGTATAGATTTGTGACCCTCATGGCAAATGCTCGAAGAACCTTGTTACAGACAGTTCAATGCACTGGTCCCCTGTGGTAGCTTGGAGGACCTTTTCATTCTCAATGAATAAATCACAAAAGCCTTCCTTCTTCACCCTCCAACGTCTGGCTTTACATCTTAACCTTCGAGACCTATGAATGCATATAGACTAATCATGCTTAAACAAGGTAGTTGCATGTCGACCAGTCACATATGCTCCCTGCAACCAAAAAAGTCATTGTGGATTGCTACTCAATGTTTACAATCTTAACCATGAAATCCTACTTCAAGAAGAGCATCACTGACAAGCTGTTGTTCATGACCACTAAGGAGAAATGGTTGTGAAACCAATAGTATTTCATTATTCTCCCTTCCATTAATTGGCGCTGATAAACCTTGGAGAGAGAGATGACTAGTTTGTTTTTTGGAAAGAGAAAAGATGGGATGGAGTACAGAGTGGTAGAGAACAACTTTCTCTGTCAGTATGTTAGAATGAGCAGATGCAAGATGGCCATCCAACGGTGATAAACTAGGACGTACAATTACCTCAATACACTTGAGTGTATTGTAGCTCAACTCTCTCTCTATATGTGTGTATATATATACTAGTGGTACATACTACATAGTATGTGATGTATATACACTAGTGTTACATCTACATAAATAAGTGCACTTGCTTGTATGATGGAGTTAATGCTATATGAAATATTGAGTAAATGATCTCCTATGAGGCAACGTCGTACTAATTAATGTCTCAAACCACATTGGATCCAAGCATATGTTTAAAGGATTAAAAAAAGTCACCTTAGAACTGTCATCAGGAATATGCAAAATTACACCTCCAACATTGTTGATTTCCTTACACATTGTTAAAAGAATAGATCAAGTCGTTTAACTCCTGGCCTTATTTGTGTTGAGCTTCACTCCATATTAAGAATTTCGTCAATGATGTCTTTTCATTACCCTTAGTTTGGATATCATTTCACATGATTGTGAGCTTAGCAGGCCATTGACAACAATTAATCACATAAAATTTAAAAATATCAACAAGCATTTGAGCGCCAAGGATGAAGAAATTTCTATATTTGGAGCAAAAACAAATTGTTGTCTAGTTTTTAAAAGATGAAATCCAACTAATTGGAATACCAAGTAAGCATATATTGCTCTTGCCTTCACTTAATTTTTAGTTTACTATATATTTTCTATAACTTGAATTCTAATGATGCCAACACATTGATGCCATCCTTTATACATAAGTTGTTTTTCACCTTTTTAGTTACATGCTTTACAATTAGAGACACACCAAAAGACTGGTTAATATCTAAAGAAAACAATATGAAATTGGAGTTCTGCCTATAGAAAGTTCAGTCTAAGACAAGAAAGTTCCAATAGTATGTGTAATAACCTTAGAAATTTCCTCTGACAATTTAGTTTGCTATAGATAAAACTTAATTTGATATACAAGGGAAGGTAGGAAAAGATAGTGATAAGGTTACCTTATTAGGGAAGTGTAAGTAGTGGTTGGCAAGGAAGGAAAAACACATTCTTTTATTTTGTTTATCATAAGATGAGGTGACCGTAGTGATGGAATGACAAACTACATACCCATATTCATCTCTATTCCCCATGCCAATCAGACAATTTATTCAAATCACTCTACCTGCAACCCCCCTTACATCTTCCCACTGCCTTATTGCATCATGAATCTGTAACATTTAATCAGTTCTTGAATTTGCAGTTTGTAAGGATACTCTTGTTCATTGACTTCCTTTTTTTAATTATATAATTTAGCAACTCTTTAGTGCATCATTTGTTGTGCATCAGTCATCCTCATCCCCACTCTAACACCCCCCCAAGGTTTTGTTGTTTGAACTTACCGTTCTACTTCTTGAGTTATCTGATTCCACAAGATTTTGCTTTTTTCTAAACGTCACTCGCAACATGTTGTATGGATTGATAAAAGTAGTAGTTAGTTTCTTACATAGTGTACACTAAACTTGACAAATTTGCTTCTATCTTTTGTGGCAACATTTCATTTATGTATTGGAGCTGATGCCTTCTATCGTGTGTGCTTTCATTTTTCTACTTATAAGACACCGATAGCATATAACGGCAATAATCTTTTAGAAGGCTTCTACTGAGAACTTTGTAGCAGCTTAAATGCAAGACACGATGGTTTTGGCATCTGCTCAGAACTTGACTATTCAACATCAACTGCACAGTCTATATGGCCATCACAGAACTGTCATGGCTGCAGATAGCCCATGGAAGCTGACCCTGTAGCTATTGAAACATGCAACATATTTTTTTAGCTTTAAGATTCCTTTGTCATCAAAGGATTTGTAGCAGGCCCTTGCACAAGATACAGGCTCATGGCCCCTTGATTTGAATGTCTCTCATCGTAAGTATTGAGGTCCATTTCCACAATCCAGCAGCTATGATCCGGTTACACACTATTTAAGATATAGCTTCGTTGCAGCTTTTCCAAGCAACTAGCCAATTGGAGAAAAACTCCACTGTCGATATCAACAAATTTTGTGAGGAGCATTTCCTGCAAATGTACATATGATTGCAGTTGAGCCACTTGTCTCTGATGAGCGTAAACTACAAAGAAACATGGTGAATTCAATCCACATCCGACACTGAAGATGTAATGTAGATTCCATTCTGAATTTTGTAATTGGGAAAAGAGAACATCCCCATCTGTTGTTTGTATATGAATTTTTATGTGAAATATAAAAGGTCTCGTGTTATTCTACTCAAGTCTCTGTGTACTGAGACTTTACAAGTCTTGTGTGGTTGTGATCGGTCTTTCTATATGTTTGATGCATTAATGAAATACTAATGTTCTGTCTTGGTTCCATTATCATGTTTGGTTACTTAGATTTTGCTGTATTGGATTGTATTTCGGGCTCCAGTTCAACAAATTTTACGTTTGTTTTGCAGGATTGGAGAACTGAGGTTAATCCCGAGATTTTTAGACATAATAGGAATCCCGCATTTTGGTCTCCATCAAAATTCTCCCGGACGCCAAAATCCAACATGACGAAGGTCGTGGACACGAAAATAAATAAATCCCGCACTTACAAAATCTAGTAAACCAAACATAAAATTTTATTTTGCGGGATTTTGACAATGCAGCATTTTAGTAATGCGGGATGGACAGAATTCATAATTTCTAAAAATCCTACAAACCAAACGTGGCTTATGTGAAAGTTGAATACCATACAGTGCACATGCCCCTTCTTTGTAACGGGTATGACCCTCTATTTAGCAGCAAGTTAAATATTATAATTTGCATGTGGGCCAGCTTTTCGAGAGGGGCATGAGACAATGCCGACGAGGTTTTATAAGATGCACACGGAGTGAAGGGGCCCCAGGGGTTTGATCGTCGTACATTTTGTTTGCTTGAGAGGCATCGTGGTCACGTATCAGTTGTTTTCTTATAGTGCACTGTAGCAAACTGTCAAAGTTAGATATTGGTGAGAATCAAAATAATTTTTACAACATAAAAGTAAGAAAAAGGATTTTTTCCCAAAAACCCCCTCACTTTGGCGGGATGGAAAAAAACCGTCTGCTGGAAGAAAAAAAAGAATGGCAACGGAGGTTTAACAGCAGTAGATGGAAAGGTGAGTGGAGGGGGGTGGCTGGAATTTTCTCAAAGGAGGGGGTTATTTAGGATTTGTTATAAGTGAGGGGGTTTTCTGGAATTTAAGCCAAAGTGAGGGGGTTTTTGGGAAAAAAACTCAAAAAAAAAAACAAGAGGAGTACACATCATGTTCTGCGGTCGACGACAACCCCTACCTACCTATTCATTGATCAGTCAAATAAGTCGTCGCCTGTCGGCACCTCCACGGGTGAGGCAGTTTGGTAGTCACCGTTGGGATAGCATGATACAGACTAGTTAGATCCAGCAGACGGGATTGCTTGGTTATAAAAGCCGGAGGCGGCAGGGCACGTTGCTGCCTTAAAAGCACGGCCCCTGCGATGTGACCCGGCGAGGTGGCAAGTAGCAGTGCATGTACGACTATGGAAACATGCAGGAACCTAGCTCGAGGTTGGTAGCTAGCAAAACCAGCAACAGCTATAGGGAAACGTTTTACATCTCCGGGCTCTTCCCCGCGCGCGTTCACCATTTTACAATCCCCGCGGCGTTACTCACTTCCCTTGTTCGAACATGGCGCCAATCTAAAGGAGACTGAAATCATATATGTTAGCACAGAGGGGAGACTGAGTCAAAAATGTTATCCCCATTAAGAATGGAACCTGCATCATTTGTTTTAAAAATCAAGCTATATACTACTCCAACTAATCCAATTCTTTAAAATTTATACGTAGTTAATGTATTTATTTATACTTTAAGCTATACTTAATACTAAAAAGATAACTATTTGTATTAGTTTTTTGGGGGAGGGAACGTTAAAGCCCCGACAGCCTCCCCCTAGTTCCGCCCCTGGCGCCAATTCGTGCCAGCTGACTTCCTCCAACTCTACTACTGACTACCACCTTGAACAAAACTTGGGCGTATAATGGTAACAGCGGACGAGAAACGCAGGGCGACGGAGGAATTTCAGTGTATCCCGTCGTTTAATATATAGTCTCTCTATCGATTATTGCAATAGACCCGAGTTCAGATTTGTTAGTCGTGAACATGATGTAAGCTACATTTTTTATTATCTTTAGATATGTATAAATACAATTAAATTTGTTGGTTCGTGGTCTTAATCTGATAGAATGTGTGGATTACTCCGGATTCATTCGGGACTAACAAATCTTAAAAGCACCTGAATTGGATGGGGTCCCCACTGCGACTTGAGCAAAGGTCTGTGGTCTGTCTTTGCCGATCTGTACGACTGTGGATCAACTTGGGACATGTTGACGTGGGATTGACCTGAAACCATGCAAATCCATCTCCTATCGGTTGCCAACGGGCATACACAAGTTCACCTAGCGGCGGCAGGTTTGGTGGCGGCATGCTTCCTGCACCAACCTGTATGCAGGCCAGTCCGTTATCATAAATGCTCCATTAATTATGCTTGTGAAGCTGTGCGGCGAGCTGAGAGGTCTTTATCTCGTTGCCCGAAGATGAAAGAACCAACAAAAGTTGCACCGTTGTTATTAAGATCTGAAATAAAGAGTTTTGGATGCTTTCGGCAAGTGTGTGAATCCATTGGAACTGCTGGTACCTGACAAGCAGACAACTTTGTACTCAAGTCTTAATCCGACAAATCGGGACCAGCCGTTGACAGCGCGAAAAAGGAACTTGCTAAAATTAAACCTCATTGCTACAAGAAATATTCTGGAACGGTTAAATTAAAGAAGATGACTTCATGAAACAGAATTGGTAGGGAAAAAGGAGAGTGTTGTCGAAAAGTTGGGCAGGACGGGGGCGGGGGGGGTGCATTGATTTAATTTTGCAGGAGCTTTTCACCCACGTCACCATTCGATGCAATGTTGAGATCCTGTGAGTCGGTGTGCTTTGAAATATCAATTCTTAGTATCAGTGCTACATTCAAGAATGAACTTGAATTAACAAAATGTTCGTGGAAGTAGCTAGTGATGGATCCTGTTAGACAAATCATGACGTTTGTGTTGATTGCTATGTTACTTTTGCAAGCGGAATTAATGTATGAGGAAACTATAAATAGATTAAACTTTATATCCAATGAAGAAGTTAATTGCAATACGACCTTTCCATATTATAACTCTCCTGGACCATCAAAATACAGAGGTTGTGAGAGGAATATAAATATTGGAAACTAGTTTGGCATGTCATCACATAAGTATACACTAACTTAACGAGTTAGTTGTATTCTACGGATTTTTAGTTATATAAAATGTTGCAGTATCTTTGGCCACCAACTCTCCTTCACACTCGCCGCTAAATATCTAACATCATTGTGTCGTTCAATCATTCATCACCAATCTCAATTTACAACTCTATCGTAATGATATATATTAGAAAGAAAGCTCTTTTCAATTGCAGCAATCACCATTCTTAAGAATAAACTCTATGAATTATTTGATTGGCTGAGAAATTCAACAAAGGAAAGATAAGTAGGTCTATACACATGGTGGGGGAGTTTCTTGTGTGTGTGCTTGTATATTCTTAATAAATTAAGGCCATGGACACTTGGATATATACTAGAACTTCAACTTTTTCTTTTTGCTTTATCTTAAAGTTCATATACTTATCTCCAAGTACCAAAATGAGCCACTTTCTCTCCACCACTTCCCTCCTTCTCCTAACCTCATTCTCCCTCTGTGCTGCTATGAATTTTTCTACCCAAGGAAGAAGAAAGTGGAGATCTTATTGGAAAAAGGATCTAGGGTTGCAACTGACTTCATTTTAGGGTTGAAAAAACTTCCTTCTAATGATCTTGACCTAAAAGAGTAAGAATTCCCTTCTTTCCTCCATTTATTTCTTTGATATCCTTCCTCCTAGCTTTTTCTAGGTTGGAACCTTGCTGTTCCATGGTAGAAATTGCTCTAAAGCTCTAAGACCCTACCTTTCTTGCTCCTTATGCTTAGGGTTTGCTCATTTAATGAAGTAAAGTGCTAGATGGATGAATTCATAGCTTATTCTTGGATTTTCTATCCTACCTGCTCGAGATTTCTTCTGTGTGGGGTTTCATCTTCTCATTAGAGGTCAGTTTTATAACTTGCTCCATGTTTATTTCTTACCATAAGCTTGCTAGCTCATGTTCTTGCTTGAAAATGATGATTGATGCACTAAAAAGCTATGCTTGACTTGGATTTCAATTTTTATAATGTTCTCTGTTCTAATTTCAGATCTAAATGAACCTGTGATCATGTGTACCTTATTCCTAAGGTATAATTTGACTTGGATCAGGTTGGTTTGACAACCTGTGGTTCTAAGCACCTATCAATCAATGGTCAATTTTAGGGTTTAAAGCTGATTTCTTCTATAAACCCCTGACCCGATGATGGTACCATTGCAACAACCCTATGATGTTGTCTTCATGACAATTGATGGTCGAGATAAAATATGTCATATGATGGTTACAACCTATGGTCACCCCTTAGGTCAGGTTTTGGATCAATTAGAAGTTTATTGATCAACCATTAATTACCCTACTAATGTTATCAATCAATGTTGACATTAGCTTAATATCTGATGATGATTAATAAATATAGTGTTAATCTAACAACCTATGGTGATTTAATGGTCACTAATGGTGGTGGATCAAGTTTCTACAACCTATGTTGACTTAAGCATTGTAGTTGTAGCATCAATTAAGCCTTATACCAATGGTTTCTTGGGTCACTTGATGCAACGGTCGGACCTATATTGTAATTGATAGTTTTAACATATGAACTTGATCCAATGGTCAAGATCTGATTCTTATTCCTCCAATAAAGTGGAATGATGTCTAATGTAATATGTTGGTCCTAATAATGTGATTTAGATGGTTTCCTTTATATGGTCAACTTAAGGATCTTACTTGTTGACAATGGATGGCTTGTTTTAAATGAACAGTCGATTGTGGGTTTCACCCTGCTCTCAATGGAACTTTTTGTGTTGTAAATCAATTGATGTTTAGGGTTAAATGGTGAATCTTTCTAGAGCACAAACTAAGGACTTCATAGGTGGTTTATTCAAGGTGTTTACTTATGTAAACAACCAATGGTCTTACCTTTTAAACATCTAATGGTTTTGGGTAACATTGTGGCATGGTGATATGGGTTGAATGATGATGGAATAAATGGAGGGTTACCTTTAATAAGGTAGTCTTACCTATTCACTCATATGAATAGAAGGGATAATAATCATATTTTGTTGATATGTAACCTTAATGAGGTATAACTTGATTTAATATAACTAAATGATGGTAATTGGGTACGAATAGTACTTGAATGACTAATGCAATCATGGGGTACTCTCTTATTGTTTTTGAAACCCTAGTATGCTATAACCTAACGGTTACATCTTGATTTATGTGTGGGTTCATACTTGAGAATAGTATGGAATGTTATGGTGATGCTTCACCTTATACATCCATGATACAATGGGGATGCTGTGAGTTAGGGTTTGGGTATGAGTGATGATTAGTAACATTAATATAATTTATCTTGTATACCTAACTCTAATGCAAATAGATAAAGATGTGTATTCTTGTTTAACCTTCTTATATGATGGCATGATGGTGAAATAACCTCCTTGATATGATCATAACCCTACTGAGTTAATTGGTGGTTATCATAGCCACATGGTTGATGCTTTCTTATGCTAAACATGTGCATTATGAATATGATGAGGGTTAATCATATCTAGATTCCTTGCATGTTAATGTGATAAAAGAATGTTCTTAATGTTAATATAACCCTGCTATGATTGTTTATGAATATCTTTTAACTCATTAATGCAATATTGTGCTTATCTGGTGTATTATATATAAGTGATGTTGTAGAGCCTTGTTATAAGACATGCAAAGATAATGATGATCTTGCAGGGATTAGTATGATGGTCTTAATGACCTTTGGGAATGGTTGAGCCCTAAATGAGGTGTAATCCTCTTGTGTTGATAAGGGTTGATGCCCTGTGGTATTGTGAAAAAGGATTTATATCTTGTAATAGTATGATGACTAGTATGGTCTCATGAATGGCAAGTGAACAGTACCATGTGATGATGAGATGAGAAATTATGTTTCGCATATTTTATATCTTTTAAAAATTGTGATATTTATATGCTTGCTAGAAGTGAATTAGGGTTTGTATGTCCACTTGTTTTATGAAGCCTTAATTCACCCAATTGGCATAACGAATCAAGTGAAACTCTAATCATGTAGTGCCATGTGCCATAGATCCATTTGAGTATCAGAACTTTCCAGATGGTGAAACGAGTATTCCTAAGGTAAACTCGGAGTGCATACTGTTGAGTATGTGAGGGTGGCAAGTTGAGGATATATCCTTGTCATCCACAACGTAGATTGTGGAGGTTGTCTATGGTCATGCCTTATACATCTGATGTGATTGATAACGATTGCAGTCATGTCTCAGTGAGTATTATGTGACAAGATTGGATGACAACTGTGATTGTACCTCAGATGGTAGGGTATGCGTACCCACCTCCTTTCACTAGTGCCTTGACTTGTACCAAGGACGGACTAGGTTGTTAGCAGCTTGACCTTATGTGTCGTTGTGGCGGACCCATACTGAATGGGGGTGGAGAAGATCTTAGGAGTCTGGCTCTTCCTAGATATTATATGGCACTGATTTTGACTTAGTAGTGGTCAGTTGGATTTTGACTGGTATCCTCAATTTCCTCAGGACATGATAAAAGGTGTAATAAAGCCGTATAGCATATATGTTTAGGGGTTATACACGAAGATTCACATTGGATGATAACCCTTGTTTGTTCTCTTTACATAAAGATGATGCTTAGTGCAATTAAGAGATAGTAATTATACGTATGTTGTGGATATGCATAAGATTGTAAATGTGTACATACAGTAGTCATGCTTATGTTGATATCTATACAACTAATGTTGATTATAATTAGGATGCTAGATATATCATGTTGTTAGTTATGTTTAGCATACTAGCCATGCCTCTATAATTAGAAATGTATATACTACTAATCATGCTTATGCAAATACTCGTGTTTATGTTGATAGCTCTACTTATGATATTAATTTGTTCAAACTGTTAGACATGCTAATGTTGTTAGATATTCTTATGATGCTAGACTTATTCATGTTAATAGAGATAATATGCTACTAGATTTGCTTATGCTAGTTATGGTTAATAAGAAAAATGATGATAGTCAGCTTGATGACGATAATTGTTATCAGCTCCTTTATGTATTTTGTTAATCATCAGTGTTGCTGAGCCTATTTGTTATATATGATTAAACTGCTTAAACTATCTCATTATCTAAAATGTTGTAATCAATAAGCATTGTTGTAGGTTATATCTCTTACTGGGACATGGGTCTCACCCTTGTAGTTCGACACATTTTTTTAGGTAATCGGAAGTGACAAAAACAAACATGTGGTAGAAAAGAGGAGCTATAGTAATTAATCTTTGATAAAGTTGATTAGATGTCTAGTGTGTCCTAGAGTCATCCCTGTACTCTCAGGTCTAGGCAGGAAAAGTTTGTATATGGTGTTTCAAATGAATCAGACATTTTTTAGCATATTAATGCTTGCTTGTGTGGCATATACGAATATTGTTCTCCTGTGTATATATGTTGTGGTTAAGGCAA
Source organism: Alisma plantago-aquatica (assembly GCA_963693085.1). Taxonomy (NCBI): domain Eukaryota; kingdom Viridiplantae; phylum Streptophyta; class Magnoliopsida; order Alismatales; family Alismataceae; genus Alisma; species Alisma plantago-aquatica. The sequence continues at coordinate 517,881,090 of OY856410.1, read as the reverse complement.
TAGAATAATTTGTATCAAATTATTGGCATAGTATGGATATAAGAAATATGTTGGGCTCTTATGAAAATATTTCAGAGCGGGTGCTGGCGTTGAAATCGGTTTTAATTTACCCATATTTTTGGGTATGTGATTAATTAGTGATTGATTGTGTTTTATGTTTTGAGTAATCTCGTTTAGTGTAACAGGTTCTCACAAGTTGGTATCAGAGCTTTAGGTTCACTGAGTCTACAGGAAAACTAGGACTTAGGTATGGATGATGTCTAAGTTAGGAATATTACATAAAAATATGGTGCATACTACCTAATCTCAGTATTTGGGTGCCCTGGCTAGGTATTCAATTATTAAAGAAAAGGTAAGTATAGAACTCTTAGATTGTTATATTTCTGATTACTCTGATCAAGTAGTCATTTTGAGACAATCTAAAGAGTATAAAGAATAAGAAATCATTGTGTGAATATCTCAATCCTACCTTAAAGAAGATGAGAATTGCACCATTATCTATCAAAACTTGAATGTTTGGTAATTATAAGAGAAAGATACAACACCATAAAATCTAAATCTGAATACAACTAAGGAAAAGAGGAGTTCTTGAAGATGTGATTCAAGAAGATAATAAAGTAAAAGACAAACAAGTCTATGCTTATAAAGTGAATCAAGGTATGAAATCCACATAATATAGAGAGAACTCCTATAACAAGTACAAAATGAGAAGATGAATGGGAACAATGACAAAGAAATAAGGTGGAACCTGATTTAATCTCAGACCAACCTATGTGTGTAAGAAAGTCTTAATTAAAAATCAACACGGCATGTGAAAGAAATTAATGGATATGATCTCGATTTAATGAAGAAAATGTGGAATATGATGATTTATCTGTCGATAAGTGGTTGAAAAACATAATAAAATAAGAGAACATACACTAGTGGGATAAATAGTCATCAAGGAAGGAGTAATTAGATATATTAATCATGATGATACCTATGCTAATGGCAAGGAACCCTAAATGAAAAAGGTAAAATGATACATAAGAAGTTGTAACCTGCATAATGAAAATAGACTTGGTTACCTTTTTGCTAGTGACCCTTAAAAATACTACTATGGTATGGGAAGTGTGTTTCACTTTCTGTCTTTCCTTTCTAGGGCACAACTTTCAAGTGGATCATTGCCACTTGGTACGTGTGGATTCACTGCAAACATGAGGGTGGATAACTAATTATAGCATAAGGTTGTTTGGACTATGGTTCCAAGATCATAAAGATTGTGATGATTTTGCTTTTGAGCCTTCCAATAATTAGGAAGACTCCTCTTATATGTTTTGAAATTTGTTATGCTGGTAAGAGTAGATGAGATAAGGATGTGAGTTCCTTATAGCACATGAGGTGGATACCAAGGTAATGAATCCTAGCATCCAAGATGTATCAACAATATGAGAAATATGTGAAGGCTGGAGATGTTTATTAAATGAACATTACAAGTATTCCTCTCCCTTAGAGAGAGAGAGAGAGTTGATGATGACCCTTTAGATGTTGTTAGGAAAAAAAACAAAAGTGATTCTATAATTTTATGTATGGTTCAGTGATAGCTGGAAAAGGCTACTATTAAGGATAGATGGTTTGTTGGTTAATAAATATGTGATACCGTGTTCCTTTAAGATAAACCTATGATCTAATATCAATGCATAAGAGTTAGATTGGATGACATAATCCACATGACCATGATGAGTTTAGAGTTATGTCCTTTAGAAGAACCAATGTACCAATAGAATTTATGAATATGAGGAACAGAGTGTTCAAGTAATGTCTTACAAGTTGTAGAAATCTTTGAATGATGACATGTCAAAGTATTTCAAATATGGTCAAAAATATGATCAATATTTCTTCAAAAAAAAAAAACCTTAGTGTTGTCAAAGCAACAATAGCTATGAGATAAGTTGAACAAGAGTGAGATGGGGTTGATTAAATTTCTTTATGGGATCATGATATGTCTTCTAAGTAGGTTGTGTAAATCCTAGTAAGGTGAAGATAGTGTTGTTGTTACACCCCTAACAAGGTTGACTAGGAATGATGTTTCCTTGTATGGAAGGATAGCTGCCACTGTCAGCATTTCTTTTGATGTTGAAAAAGAACTGATAAGAGTTCTAGTGTCAGTGTATAAAAAAAGGATGGATACATTGCTTTTTTTTTATGCTTCAAGGAATTGTATGGGACACATGGCATGATTGGTAAAAAGCTAGCAAGTATGACTTTTGAGTAATGTGTTGATACAATAGATATAAATTTAGGATGATAGCTAGAATTTAAAGTTGAACATTACTATTAGCTTTGTACAGGTGGCACTACAAGTTTCTATGTTCCATATTTCCAAATGTCTTCTTATGTGGGGGTTTTTTGTGCTGACCCAAGATGAGATATGTATGAATGATGTGACATCACCATGATATGCAAGTAACCATATGAAGGTAATAGGATGAGGTGCAAAGTAAGTACCCATTTTTGTTTACCTTGGATTTCGGGGGCAAAATCCCTGTTAGGGGTTTATAGTTGTAAGGCCCATAAACTTGCTTAGTGAGTAAAACAAGCTTAATTATCATAATTGAATCCTTATAACCCTAATATAACCTTGTGATATTCTTTGAAATCATAAGACAAGCTTAAATTTCAAATTTTGTCCAATTTGGACACTGTTTGAACAAGTTATGCAATTTTATGCACATTTTGGACTTTTCTACAATTTACCCAATTGAGAGGTTTTGTTTGCAATTTACCACTTGTATTTTGTTCCTTGGATATTATATCATAATTCTTGATCTTTTTGAGCCATGGGGAACCTATTTAAACCTTGGTTTGAAGGTGTTTCTCCAAGGGTATTTTAGGGTTTTCCCCTTCACGGACGAGCTACCTTTAGTAGCTATCAACTAATGAATTATTTGATTGTTTGGGAAATTTGACAAAGGAAAGATAAGCAGGTCTATACACATGGTGGGGGAGCTGCATGTGTGTGTGCTTCTATTTTCTTAATAAATTAAGGCCATGGACATTTGGATAGATACTAGAACTTTAACTTTTTCCTTTTGCTTTATCTTAAAGTTCATATACTTATCCCCAAGAACCAAAACGAGCCACTTTCTCTCCACCACTTCCATCTTTTTACTAACCTCGTTCTCCCTCTGTGCTTATGCAAATTTTTCTGCCCAAGGAAGAAGAAAGTGGGGATCTTCTTGGAAAAAGGATCTAGGGTTGCAATTGACTTCATTTTAGGGTTGAAAAAGCTTCCTTCTAGTGATCTTGACCTAAAAGAGTAAGAATTCACTTCTTTCCTCCGTTTATTTCTTTTTTATCCTTCCTCCTAGATTTATCTAGGTCAGAACCTTGTTGTTCCATGGTAGAAATTGCTCTAAAGTTCTAAAACCCTACCTTTCTTGCTCCTTATGCTTAGTGTGTGCTCATTTGATGAAGAAAGGTGCTAGATGGACGAATTCATAGCTTATTCTTGGATTGTATAGCCTACCTTATAAGGACCCTGACCTGCGTTTAGGGTTTACCCTATTTGTTTTGCTTGATCTTGGTGCTTTGGTGCTTGCTAATCACCTTTAGTGGTGATTAGGGTTTGTTGAGCTTTGTTGAGAGTTCGAGGGGATACTTGCAAATAACCCAAGTGCAGGGTTTTGTGTGCAAGTTTGCCATCTTTTGAGATGTTTTCCCCTCTTTGCTTCCTCTAGGGTTGAGAGGAAGGCTTGGGCTTGTTGTTTGTGTCCTTTGGGCCTGAGTTGAGCTTGTTTGGGCCTTGAGGTTCCTTGTTTGGGCTTGCTTGAGCCTTGTGTCGCCCAGGGCAGGTGGTGTGTCGCTCAGTTGAGCTGCTGCCTGTGTCACCCAAGATGCTTGGTCTGGTGTGGTGGACCCTTGGTTCATGTCTTGGACAAGTGCCTTATGGCTTGCATGAGAGGTGGCTTGAGTTGGTGGACATGTGTCCCTTGGGTGGGCGACACATAGCATGGTTGTACCTTGGTTTCTCCTCCCCTTCTTCCTATATAGGTAGCTCTTCTCCTTGCCTTAGTCTCCTTTGGTCCTTTGGTCTCCCCTCCACCCTTGGTGCACGATACCCCTCTCCATCTTGCTTGTGTTGGCCGATACACTTCCTTGGAGCTGAAGTGGTGGCCGATACACCTTCCTGGAGCAGCCTGGTGGACAATAGCTTGGAACCTTGGAGTGCATCTTCTTCCTTGGAGCTTAAGGCGGGTTGCATAGTTTCTAACCCTAACTCTCTTACCTCTAGCTTTAACCTTGTTACATGTTAGTAGACTAGCTTAGTTCCTTTCGTGTGCACCTTGCTTATGTACCTTAGTGGCCGATATCCCCCTCTAGGGTTTTAGGGTTTCTTTGTATACCTTTGCTTTCTAGGGTTTGGGGCTTCCTTGTGTGGAGGTTGAAGGTGACCTAGGGGTGGGCGATACCCCTTCCTTGTGGGTATGTTGGGCGACACACTTGCCTTTAAGTTGAACGATATGAGTGTTCTTGGGTTGACCAACACCTTTGTTCTCTGTGTTGGCCGATATGATGATTTAGGGTTTGAGTTCCTTGAGTTGGAGGTCGATAGGTTGACCTAGCTTGAGTGTTGTCCGACATGGTGACCTTGTTGGGCGACATGGTGCTCTCTTTGGTGGCCGACATGGCACCTTGGTGGACGACATGTTGAGCTCTGGAAGTTGGCCGATACCCTTGCCCATGAGTGGGTGATAGGGTGAGCTAGGGTTTGGTTGGCCGATATGATGGGAGACATAGTGATGTCCCTTGTGTTTTGGTTAATGCTCTTGGTGTTGGGCAACACCCTTGCTCTCATGTTGCACGACATAGTAGGGTTCTTTGTTGGACGATAGGCTGATGTGCCTTATGGCCGATAGGGTTAGTACCTTGGTGGACGATACCTCTCCCTTGTGTTGGCCGATATCCATGTAGGCCGATAGGGTCAGTAGCATGTTGGACGATACCCTTGCCCATGATGGGCGATAGAGTGAGCTTAGTGTGTTGGCCGATAAGCTTGGTGGGCGTCATGCCTTGTGCCCATGTTTGGCCGATATGGTTGATGGCATGTTAGAAGATAGGCTTTGGGCCCTGATGGCCGATACCATGGTGGCCGATACCATGTTGGGCGACATGCCTTGGGCCATGATGGCCGATAGGGTTAGTGTGGTGGTTGATACCCATGTTGGGTGATAGGCTATATATGAGGGTTGTGAGGCTATAGTGAGGGTACGAGTTTCTTTGGTGACGGTCCCTTATGTGATAGAAGTGGATGTTTATCCATTAACTAATAAAACGAGGGTGGTGTTTGTGATACCATCAATATGTAATATGTTGCCTTGCAAATAATAAGGATGCTAATGATAGTAATGTATCTAATGATAGCCCTCATGTAATAGATGCATGATGTGATCTGTTATGCTTAATTGTTAATAATAATGAGAATGATGATAACTACTTTAGTAGTTTGTTTAATGACCATAATGTTGGTAATAATGATGCTAAGTGACAGTTATGTTAAAGGTTGCTTCATGATACAGATGACAATAGTTGATGGCATAGTAATGACCTTGTTAATAATAGTGTTGATTCTGTATACTCAATCTGTTTCCTATATACCTTGATTGCTTGTATGATCCTGAGATTGAGGGTAAGCATCAACATGGTTTGTTAATGATGTACTTAACATACTTGGTTACCAAACAAGTATCACATTGATACGTAGATTATCCTGAATGATATTTCATGATAGTGAGCCTATTCCTTATGTTGAATCTATGATTATTGTGTACCCTAACCATGCAGGTGATGACTTAGTCATGAAAGGGCTATGTGACATATATAATGAGTAACATTACTTTGATACTTGCCCCATAAGTTTGTGTATGTGATGTGATGGTCCCATGATGATGATGTGAGCCTTAAGAGGCAGTGACAGTACATGATTAGGGGATTGAGACCCTGCGATATGTGATGATCCTTGAGATGGATCTGGATGTTTGGCAAGAGGCCAAGTGGTAACATGTGATGTTGGATCCTTAAGGTGGATCAGGTTGATATGAATAGATCATAATACAATGTTCTTTACTTTCTGTTATATCTTGCATGTTATACAACTTGGTTGAATCCTGCAATCCATCTAACAGATACTAACTAATCACAGTGAAACATATCATGTAGTTTTCCCTGGCCATAGATCCATCATCGTCAGGACTTGGTGATGGTGAAACGGGTTTTCCTACGGGTTAACCTGGAAGCGCATATTGTTGAATATGTGTAGGTTGCTCCTAGCCTGAAAATGTGGAGGTAAGAGTGTAACTTCGGTTGCAGACTCAGATATGTGTGTAGAGCATGGTGAACAGGCCCATGGCTCAGGATATGTGATGTATGGAGCATGAATGCGTTCATGGCTCAGAGCACGGTGATCAGGCCCGTGGCTCAGTTTTACTAGCGCCGTGACCTGTACCAAGGCGGGCTAGAGAATGGGTAGCCTATGGAGCTAACCCTGTGGCTTAGACCACTTCAGCATGCGACTGCGGTCCTGCTTGTGTTGTACTCATGTACTGACCATGAGGTGAGAGGTCGTGGAGTCCGGCTCTTCCATTGACCTTGTATGGCACCGGCTTGGGTTTCGTAACCGAAGGTTGGATTTGAACGGTACGGTTCAAATCCTCAGGGCATAATAAAATGTAATACAGCTGTTTAGTATTTACTGATCAAATTAAATACGAAACATTGGTTGAGGCCTTGTTTGTGTAATATTCCGTTATACCTTGCAGGTCATGTGGTAATCTACCTTATCTTGATAACCATGTTCTTTTGAAAGACATCTGGTTATAAGTTTTAGAACAGCTGGTATGCTTGCCGGTAAGAATGATCTTGCTATGTATATATAACTGCTTCTGATATATCTGCTCATGTTATAATTGCTGTTATAGTTTATCTTGCTGAGGTTCTATAGTTGCGATAGGGAGCTATGTTTCCCGCTGGGACAATTGTTCAATTGTCTCACCCCGCTGGTTTTCACCCTTTTTAGGTGGTCAAGGTAGACGTGGTCGTGGTTGTGGTGTTGCGGACGAGCAGCTTGAGGAGCAGTAGATGGCAAGCGTTGGACATGCTGCTGTTTTGGATGTTTTGTAGTAGAGTCTAGAGTCATCCCTGTACTCTCAGGTCCTTGGCAGTGTTTTGACGATGTTTCACGAAGATCGTTCGATGATATCTGTATATATATCCTGCTATTGGCCGGATGTGGGCCTTTATGTATATATATGAACAGGTGGTGAACTCATGTGATGGATGAACAGCTGTTCCTGAGCTGTGGACACGTGTCAGCTCTTGTGTATGTACATCTTACATGACATGTTTCTATGCAGGATGAGGACTGGAAAGTAATAGTTTCATAGTTTATCAGTTTTCCGCAATTGGTTTTAATTAACCCGTGTTTTTGATAATCTGTGGTTATGGTGTTTTCCGCACGTTTTCGCGTAACACCTCGTTATCTGTGTGATAATGGGATGTGTTGCCACATACCTACTCGAGATTTCTTCTTTGTGGGGTTTCATGTTCTCATTAGAGGCAAGTTTTATAACTTACTCTATGTTTATTTCTTACCATAAGCTTGCTAGCTCATGTTCTTGCTTGAAAATGATGATTCATGCACTAAAAAGCTATGCTTGACTTGGGTTTTGATTTTTATAATGTTCCCTATTCGGATTTCAGTTCTAGATGAACCTGTGATCATGTGTACCTTATTCCTAAGGTATAATTTGACTTGGATCAGGTTGGTTTGACAACCTATGGTGCTAAGCACCTATCAACCAATGGTCAATTTTAGGGTTTAAAGCTGATTTCTTTTATAAACCCATGACCCAATGATGGTACCATTGCAACAACCCTATGATATTGTCTTCATGACAACAGATGGTCGAGATAAAATATGTCATATGATGGTAACAACCTATGGTCACCCCTTAGGTTAGGTTTTGGATCAATTAGATGTTTATTGATCAACCATTAAGTACCCTACTGATATTATCAATCAATGTTGACATTAGCTTAATATTTGATGCTAATTCATGAATATAGTGTTGATCTAACAACCTATGATGATTTAATGGTCACTAATGATGGTGGATCAGGTCTTTACAACCTATGTTGAGTTGAGCATTGTAGTTGTAGCATCAATTAAGCCTTATACCAATGGTTTCTTGGGTTACTTGTTACAATGGTCGAACCTATACCATAATTGATGGTTTTAACATATGAACTTGACCCAATGGTCAAGATCTAATGCGTATTCCTCCAAAAAAGTGTAATGATGTCGAATGTAATATTTTGGTCCTAATAATGTGATTTAGAGGGTTTCCTTTATATTTTCAACTTAAGGATCTTACTTGTTGACAATGGATGGCTTTTTTTAAATGAACAGTCGATTGTGGGTTTCACCCTACTCTCAATGGAACTTTATGTGTTGTTAATCAAGTGATGTCTAGGTTTAAATGGTGAATCTTTATAAAGAAAAAATCAAGGACTTCATAGGAGTTTTATTCAAGGTGTTTAATTATGTAAACAACCAATGGTCTTACCTTTCAAACATCCAATGGTTCTGGGTGACATTGTGGTATGGTGATATGGGTTGAATGATGATGGAGCAAATGGAGGGTTACCCTTAATAAGGTAGTCTTACCTATTCACTCATATGAATAGAAGGGATGATAATCATATTGTGTTGATATGTAACCCTAATGAGGTATAGCTTGTTATACCTAGCTTTAATATAACTAAATGATGGTAATTGGGTATGAATAGTACTTGACTGACTAATGCAATCATGGGGTTCTCTATTATTGTTTTTGAAACCCTAGTATGCTATAACCTGATGGTTACATCTTGATTTATGTGTGGGTTCATACTTGAGAATAGTATGGAATGTGATGGTGATTCTTCACCTTATACATCTATGATACAATGGGGATGTTGTGAGTTAGGGTTTGGGTATGACTGCTGATTTGTAACATTAATATAATTTATCTTTTGAACCTAACTCTAATGCAAATAGATAAATATGAGTATTCTTGTTTAACCTTCTTATATGATGGCATTATGGTGAAATAACCTCCTTAATATGATCATAACCCTAATGTGTTGATTGGTGGTTATCATAGCCACATGGTTGATGCTTTCTTATGCTAAACATGTGCATTATGAATATGATGAGGGTTAATCATATCTAGATGCCTTGCATGTTAATGTGATAATGGAATGTTCTTAATGTTAATATAACCCTGCTATGATTGTTTATGAATATCTCTTAACTCATTAATGCAATATTGTGCCGATCTGGTGTATTATATATAAGCGATGTTGTAGAGCCTTGTTATAAGACATGCAAAGATAATGATGATCTTGTAGGAAATAGTATGATGGTCTTAATGACCTTTGGGCATGGTTCCCTGAATGACGTGTAATCCTCTTGTGTTGATAAGGGTTGATGCCCTGTGGTATTGTGAAAAGGATTTATATCTTGTGATAGTATGATGGCTAGTGTGGTCTCATGAATGGCAATTGAATAGTACCATGTGATGATGAGATGAGAAATTATGTTTCACATATTTTATATCTTTTAAAAGTTGTAATATTTATATGCCTGCTAGAAATGAATTAGGGTTTGTATGTCTACTTGTTTGATGCAACCTTAATTCATCGAATTGGAATAACTAATCAAGTGAAACTCTAATCATGTAGTACCCTGTGCCATAGATCCATCTGAGTGTCAGAACTTGCCATATGGTGAAACGAGTATTCCTAAGGGAAACTCGGAGCACATACTATTGAGTATGTGGGGGTGGCAAGTTGAGGATATATCCTTGTCACCAACAATGCAGATTGTGGAGGTTGGCTATGGTCATGCCTCATACATCTGATGTGATTGATAACAGTTGTGGTCGTGTCTCAATGAGTATATATGTGACAAGATTGGAAGACAACTGCGGTTGTACCTCGGATGGTAGGGTATGTGTACCCACCTCCTTTCACTACTTTCATGACCTATACTAAGGACGGACTAGGCTATTAGCAGCTTGACCTTATGTGTCATTGTGGCAGACCTATACTGACTGGGGGCGGAGAAGATCTTAGGAGTCCGGCTCTTCCTAGATCTTATGTGACAAGTGACACTAATTTTGACTTAGCAGTGGTAAGTTGGATTTTGAGTGGTAATCCTCAATTTCCTCAGGGCATAATAAAATATGTAATACAACCGTATAGCATATATGTTTAGGGTTATACATGATGTTTCACATTGGATGATAACCCTTGTTTGTTCTCTTTACGTAAAAATGATGCTTAGTGCAATTAAGAGATAGTAATTTTTCTTATGTTGTGGATATGCATAAGATTGTAAATGTGTACATACAGTAGTCATGCTTATGTCGATATCTATACTGCTATTGTTGATTATAATTAGGATGCTAGATATATCATGTTGTTAGTTATAATTAGCATGCTAGCCATGCCTCTATAATTAGAAATGCATATATTGTTAATCATGCTTATGCAAATACTCATGCTTATGTTGATAGCTCTTCTTATGATATTATTCTGTTCAAGCTGTTAGACATGCTAATGTTGTTAGATATGCTTATGATGCTAGACTTATTCATGTTAACAAAGATAATATTCTACTAAACTTGCTTATGCTAGTTATGCATATGCTATTGAATCACTTATATGGTTAATAAGGAAAATGATGATAGTCAGCTTGATGATTAATTGTTATCAGCTCCTTTATGTATTTTGTTAATCATCAGTGTTGCTGAGCCTATTTGTTATATATGATTAAACTGCTTAAACTGTCTCATTATCTAAAATGTTGAAATCAATAAGTGTTGTTGGAGGTTATATCTCTTGCTGGGGCATGGGTCTCACCCATGTGGTTCACCACATTTTTTTAGGTAATCAGAATTGACGAAAATAAACATGTGGCAGCAAAGAGGAGCTATAGTAATGAATCTTTGATAAATTTGATTAGATGTCTAGTGTGTCCTAGAGTCGTCCATGTACTCTCACGTCTGGGAAGGAAAAGTTTGTATATGGTGTTTCAAATGAATCAGACTTTTGTTAGCATATTAATGCTTGCTTGTGTGGCATATACGAATATTGTTCTCCTGTGTATATATGTTATGGCTAAGGTAATAGAACAATTTGTATCAAATTCTTGGCATAGTATGGATATAAGAAAGATGTTGGGATCTTATGCAAATGTTTCTGAGTGGGTGCTGACGTTGAAATCGGTTTTAATTTACCCATATTTTTGGGTATGTGATTAATTAGTGATTGATTGTGTTTTATGTTTTGAGTAATCTCATTTAGTGTAACGAGTTCTCACACATTGGCTAAATTTTTTCTTAACTATTTTGTTCTGTCGCGGGCCAGTTGGGGGTTGGCCAGTGCCATGCTACGGATGGCGTCTTCAACAGGACCAATCCCTACGAAACATTGAGACACTTGTTTATATTTTAATTTTGATATCATGTATATATTTGGGTATAATTTCAAATCCTTCATAATTTAATATTTATGAGATCAAACACGGAATAGTATATATAGTTATATAATTGTATATGAACAAAATATATTACACATATTATTTGGATACAAATCTAAAATACTATATGAATTTGAATAAAACATATGGTTAGTGTTACATATGAATGACACAATAATGTTAACATAATTTATTATACTTTAATAGCAAAATAATGCAAATGAAATACATTACAAATGAATAATGGTATATAAGATTGTAACTATTATGTAATAGAAAATATACATGTTATGAGTAAGACAGTAAAATTATATACAAATTTATAAAATTTTATAAATTATGTTGCATAAAATATACATATTATGAATAACATAGTACAAATTAAACATTTTTTTATTAATAGTTTTACTATTAGGAATGCATGCAAGTTCATTTGATTTATATATTCAAAAATTATATAAATATAATTTGTTAGAAATATATTATTGTTGGGTTTCACATGGTCGGAGTAGGCAGTAGAAACAAAATTTTTACTTGACCATTGACCCATAACCAGTAGATCGCATCAATATCTATGTAATGGGAAGGATGGTTTTAGTGAGATACACCTGTTCCTAAGGCTTGCTTAGTGACTATACCTCACAGCTACTGTGGTCTTCAACCACCTATTTTTGACGATGTTTGTGCAGCTCCTGGTCTTGACCTAGACTGTAGTTGAATGTCGTCATCCTGAACGACAGATTTCTCCCACCTCTATAGATAGTCCACATGGACCACCGAAAACTATAGTCATCCTAAAGAACGGACTAGAAAGAGTTGTCCCCTTCTGTCAGTGTACTAGTCACCGACACACTCTCCTACAACCAGTTGCTTTTCTACAGTTGTTTTTCCCTTGTTGTTCCTCCCCGGACGGGTAGAACTTGCTTGGGCTCTCTTGGTTATCACAACCACATAGGACAACAAAGCAACTAATGTTCTGAGTTGTGTCTCTGGAGAAGCCCCAAGTACCCCTCTAGTTATAGTAGAGGACAGGGTCATGGTTCCCAATCTGTGAGGGAGTAGAAGGGTCTAGAATTTCCATGAACAATTTGCACTTCGGCAGGTGAACCAATCATTTCATAACTGAAACGGTCATTTGGCAAGGTGAGTCGTTTGGTTCACTTGTGAACCGGTTAGTTGGGAGGGTGAACTGGTCGGTTCACTTAGTGAACCGGTCGTTTCACTTAGTGAACTGATCGTTTCACTTACCAAACTTGTCCATAATTGATTTTCCTTATTCGTTTCTAATTAATGCAAAGATTAATTCTTGTCCCAATCGAATTGAACAAGTGAAACGAAAAACTTCTTCTCACAAACTGTGACAACCCAACACTTCTCATTTAGACAAGTGAACCGATCGTCTCACTGACCATAAGCCAATCAGTTCACCCAGTGAATCGGTCAGTTGGTGGTCCAAATTGTGCAGAACACAGTCAATTCAGTTCTCAACCAATCTGACACTCTAATCAGTTGGTTCAACACTTGAACTTGATGATTATGAGTCAAGTCTATTGACTAAATGTTTTATTGAGTACCTAAACACTTTAGTAATCAATCCAAACACCATTCATGGATAAACTTCTCTTCAAGGTTAATCCTTTTTTTGTGTGACCCTATAGGTCCCATTTCACATGTAGAACAAAGTCATTTTGGATCTTATGGCTTAAAGCCATAACTCAAAATATGGTTCCTCAACATCATCTATATAGATTATTGGCTCATCATCATATGACCAATTCATCACTTTTGAGTTTGTAGGATATCATTATCCATCAAGCTCAAGGTGTTTTCTACTAGATATATGAGGTGTATCTTTTACATAAGGAATTTGAGATTCCACAACACTCGTGATTCTTAATCTCCTTTTTTACATTTATTTAGTTTAAAGCATGTTATTTAGAAGAATTCTAGAAGATTAGTTATTTGTTTGATGATCATGATCTTACTAATTAGAGTATGATTCCTTCTTTGATTTGGACATCATTATACTTTAATCATGAGTTCTCTATGATACCCTATTATAGTTACTCACAAGGTCATAAAACATTTGGTTTAAGTATCTCATTCATTGATCATATCAATGAGTTAATACTTTTACCAAGTTTGTGCTTCATTTATGATATTCTTGAAGATTTCAAGATATTCATATTGGTATTTCATTAAATACCATATCTTTTTTTAGGTAAGTCAGGAGGATGTCTTATTCATACCGCCCTCCCCTTACGAGAAAATTCAAATTTGGGCTTCAATCACTAATAATGTTTGCATAATTAAATGAGGTAGTACTACTACCCTTACATAAGTCCCTATCTAAGACGTTATAAATCTCAGTGGGGGGGAGAGTATACTGAATATATCTCTCATGTTGTTTTAAATGAAGTTTTGCTTGGCCATTGGCCACCTCGTTGCTATATCTGCAGGTGTGCTCAATGGACCAATCTGACTCTAACAAAGATCTTATCCTCATTGCTAGTTTAGCATATCTAAGGTTATCCTACCTTTTAGAGGTAGCTATCTTAACTTCCAACGAAGAGTCTGTCTTGAAGATGGCCTTATTCACATTGTTTCTGTGTACTATCTCCATAGCCAAAACTAGGCCTCTGAGTTCATCTTCAACTACATCTTGGGTATGTATCTGTAGGGATGCCCCTCCTTTCCATTTTCGGGAGCTATATCTTACCACCATGGCACAGTATGCAAGTCTGTGTTTGACTGTTGCGTTCGTGTTGAACTTCAGAACATATGGCTGTGGTGCCTGCCATATCATCTTCCTGTTGGAGCATGGAGCCCGTTCATGGTCACTAGAGCTGGCTAGTGCATGCACCTGGTTTCTTGCTTCTTTAACGACGGATCTAGCTTGTTTTTGTGGGTTTGATGAGTTCATTTTAGAACACTTGCTTGTTTCTACAATTCTAGATATGCCAATAGGCCCGTTAGGAAGAGAATTGTGTCCTCTTCAGTGCCCCCTAGATGCTCCTGAAACCAATCCGTAAAGTTGATGTTATCAAAGAATTGTGTAATATCTCTACCTTGGAGGATAGCCATCCAAATATCTTTCGCGTGTTCACAATCCCTGACCGCATGGATCGTGGTTTCTTATCCACTCTAGAATCTTGGGCATGTAGGATCAGTACTGAGATTCCTCTTAACTCTTCTCGTATTGGTCAGTACAGCTTCGTGCATCAGGAGCCAAGCACAAGTTTTAATGCTAGATGAGGTTTTAGCTTTCCAAATTCTCATCTAGTTGCCAACCGTTGGATGACATCTCCCCTCCATCAGCTTGTGGTATGTCGTATTGGTTGAGTATAGACCGGTGGTTGTGTGGTTCCAAACTCTGACGTCTCCTCCGTCGGTCTCCCTAGGGATATCAAGTTTAATGATCTCCTCTACTATGTTGGGTCGTAGCCACTCGTTGAGGAACGAGGTGTCCCAATTGCCCTACAAATCCACTAGGCTACTCACTTTCAGATCTGTGAGTTCTATTGGGATGGGTTTTAGTGAGTACTATTGGAGTATTAGTCCATTTCTCCACCATCTATCTTCCCAGACATTAATGTCGTGGTCGTTCATAGGTATTAGGTATGAATTCTCCTCTATGTAGGACTTGCCTATGATGGTAGCTCTTCCAAGTCTAGATAGGTTGTATAACTTCCCTATTGTGGCTTTGTTGAAGCGATTCCTCAAACCAAAGCACCACTGTGATTGTCGAGATGTAGCCAAGTCCCAAGAATGTTTATAAAGAAATGCTTGATTCCAGTGTCTCATCTTCTTTATTCTGAGACCTCCCTTATCTTTGGTGCAACATATTTTGTCCCAAGCAACAAGTGCCAGAGGGTGTGCCTTATGGGAACCTCCCCATATGAAGTTTCTGATGGTTTTATCAATTCTATCACAGAGCTGTAGAGGAAGTTGTGTTGTTTGCATAACGTATGTGGGGATGGCTGCTAAGGTAGCTTTGGCTAAGCACACCCTACCCACTAGTGATAGGCTTCTTGCTGTCCAGGTAGAGTGTCTATTTGACACTGTGTTGAGCACCTCACTGTAAGTGTGCTTTGTTACCCTGTGGTGTACGATAGGGACTCCTAGGTATTTCCCTAGATCTTCAGTTGCTTGAAAGGCTGCTATTCTTTTAATCTTCCTTCTCATTTCCATGTCTATGCTCCTTGAGAAGAAGATTCATGTTTTCACCTTTGAGACCGATTGGCCGAAAGCAAGTTGGAAAGCATTGAAACACTCTTTGACGATCTTGATATGTCTCATTGTTGCTTGAGTGAATAAAATTAAGTCATCCGTGAAGCATACATGGGAGATTAGCGGCCCCTTCATGCCGAGCATCAGCGATTTCCAATATCCCTATGTGACTTTGAGTTCAATGATCTGGCTGAGTCATTCTAGGCATAGAACAAATATATATGGGGATGGGGGTCCCCTTTTCTGAGGCCCCGACTCACCCTGAACGGTCTAGCATTCTTTCCATTCCAAGCAATGGTGGTTTTCCCCTTAGATATCGACTCCATGATAAAGTTTCTGATGTTCTGCGGTAGATTGACCCGGTGGATCGTATCTCTGATGAAATCCTAGGACATCTGATCATAGGCTTTTGTGATGTCTACTTTAATTTCCATGGTAGCCCTTCCATGTCTTCGTTTCATACAGTGGATGAGCTCTTCAACTATTGTAATGTTATCAGTTATTTTGCATCCCAGTATGAAGCTGCTTTGGGCTTGGGATACCCAGTCAGCTATATAGGGCTTTATTCTCTTGACTAATAACTTGGAGGCAACCTTCAAGGAAATATTATTGAGGGAGATCGGTCTTCGGTTCTTGCATTTCTTTGGAGTTGGAGTTTTAGGGATTAGGATGACAATTGAGTTGCCCAGTTCATCAGGAATGCTGCCCGAGTTGATTGCTTCTTTTATAGTTCTCACGAGGCTAGATCTGACTGTATCCCAGTTCTTCTAAATGAAGTATGTTGACACACTGTCCGGTCCTGCGGCCTTTGTAGGATCTAGATACATGGTGAATTGATGCACTTCCTTCGTTGTCAGACTTGATCCTAGGTGGGTTTGTTGCTCTTCGCTGAGTTGTAGGAATGATCCAGGAAAACATTCTAATTGTAATATGGTGATCCTCTCAGGTATAGTTAAGATGGATTTGAAGTGAGATAATACTAGTTCCATTAACTCATTATCATCTATAATCCACACGCCTTCCTAATTCTTCATCTTTGAGATGGCATTCCTTCTTTTTCTTTGGTTGGTGTAGTTATGGTAGAATTTGGAGTTGTTGTTGCCATTTCTCAACCAATTTATGTGGCACCTATGCATCAGATCTAGTTGTTTGGATTTCATAATGTTATCTAGTTCTCTTTGGAAGTATGTACATAGGGCGTCAGATATGTCATTATACTATGCTTTTAGCTCCTTCCGTAACAGATTGATGTTTTGAATAAGGTGGTATTTATGCTTTCTTTGTTCCTTTCTTATCTTGCTGTCTAGTTGGCGATTTTGGAATGAGATTTTTGTAGAGCATCACTAAAATTGATATTCTGGTCCCAACTATTTTAGAGGACCTTGAGGAAGTCCGAACTATTTTTCCAAGAAGCTCTCGTAGAAAACCTTTTGGGAGGTCTGAGTAAATGTCGAAATCTTATCAAGAGAGGGTTGTGGTACGATCCAAGACTAGGCAAGTGATCTACCACCAATCCATAATAGGTATTGAGGTATGCGGAGTTGGCTAGAGCTCCATCTAGCCTCTTCAGAAGAAGGCCATGGTGGAAAGTAAAGTTCATACCGGAAAAGCCTAAATCAGATAGATCTGCTTGCATCATAGTATCCTGGAAGACAGTCGCTTCCGCTTGATTAAAGTGGTCACTGCCGCTCTGTTCTTTCGGGTTGACTATGGTGTTAAAATCTCCCAGGGCTATCCATGGGGTGGTGAAAGCTTCCCCCATACGAATAAGGTGTTTCCATAGGAGCTGTCGAATTCTAAATTGCGGTCTAGTATAGATGAAGGATACATAGAATTCGTCATTGACTTTACATGTTATGAATTGCGGTGGTTGTAGACAATGACAACCCTACATGCGGTAGGGTTCCAGCATACCCAGATGCCACTTGAGAAGCCTTTGGCTTCTACCCGATATGAATTAGAGAATCCCAAGTTGTGGATTGTTCTTTCAACTGTTGCGGTGCTGATGCGAGGCTCTAAGATAGCTATAATGATAGGTCTATGGATAGATATGAGATCTTTAAGCATTCTACAACGTTCATCATTCCCGATTCCTCAGACATTCCAACATATCATGTTTTTCAGAGGCATTAACACAGTTGTGGGGTTGTGTGACCAAATTAATTGGTCATTGTTACTGTGTACCACATACTTCACCACTCTTTCCCTTCAGAGTTGATGATGATCCATTGTTCAAGCGTGGGCTTTTACGTCGTTGTTCATAAGGCATAGAAGCTCTGGTCTTTTTCATCTTGGTTTTCCTCCAATAAAGTAACAACGACTAATGCCATCTCATAATTTTATTGGATTCGTTCTCCTCCATGGTACACCCAAAGACAGATGAAGTTGTCATAGAAATGGAACATGACAACGTGGGAAATGTGATCAACATTAAGGATGAGGGCTTAAATGAAGAAGAAAAGGGCACAACACAAATCGACATAGACGGACAAGACACTACATCATTAAATACCAAATCTAAAGTATTAGCACTTACTCCAATAGGTATGTATATACATTAATATGTATTACACCTAATAGAATAGTCATTCTCCCACTACATCTAGTAAAAATTGACTTGTCATCGTGCCCAATAAACAAGATATCCATATCTCTTAATGGTTCATTAACCAAGAGAGTCTAGTTTATCCATCAACATGGAACCTAGATATGAATTTCTCATTCATTTTTTAGATGATAATGCTAATTAATTATTTGAGGCATCAATAACTTTTAGGTATAATTTATTTTATCTCATGCATATCAAGTACCACAAGATAAATAAAGCATTGTCATAAAAGATCATATCTTTGAAATTGAAACATGAATCTTTATTGATAGACATCCTTGTCATTATAAGATGTAGAAATAAAATGTTTCTATTTATTGGCAAAATGAAATAGCAGTTCATAACTCTATTACATGCCATTTGGGTTGAAATAAACTAAAAGGTACTACTATCTATGGCAGCAACACTTGCTCTAATGTTGATAAATGTTCCTTCTTGGTCCTTTCATAAAGGCCATCACTTCTTTTTAAATCCTACACATCATATATGTCAGATCAATATCTTGGTATCATATACCTAAGATAAAGAAGCATTTTAAGTTTATTTCATGATACCTAAGGTGGAGACTTCCATCCCCTCCTTCTTCTTCTTTAGTTCATCTATGTAGAGAGGGAAATTTCTCTTCCAATGTCCTGGCTCATGACAATGGTGACATTTTCCTCCCTTGTTCACCCCTCCCTTGGCTTTGAGAGTTGAAGATGACTTGGGCTGTTGGCTAGCATCATAACCTTTCTTTGCTTTACCCTTGCCCTTGCCTTTAGACTTTCCCTTATTTCTACTAATCATCATCACAGATTTGGGTTTGTCTTTCTTCATCTGTGTCTCAGCTGTCCTCAACATGCCCAACAACTCTGTCAGTGAACTGTCAAAGTTGTTCATATTGTAGTTCATCACAAACTTACTGTAGGATTCTGGCAATGATTGCAATATCACATCATTAGCCAACTCTTGGCTCAGGGAATCCTAGTCAAGTTAAATTCTCTACATACCCAATCATCTTGAGTGTGTGAGGGCCTACTGGATCTCCTTCTGTCATGACACACTTGAACATTGCCTTGGAGACGTCATATCTCTCTTGTCGTGCCTGGTCTTGATACATGTTCTTGAAATGTTGAACCATCTCAATGACGTCCATGTTCTCATGTTGTCTCTGCAACTCATAGTTCATTGATCACAACATCAAGCACTTCACATCAATGGCATCCTCAATATGCTTCCTATAAGCATCCCTTTCAACCTTTGGTGCGGTGGGAGCGGATTTTTCTGGATCTGGTGTATCTAGGACATAGAGCTTTTTCTCTCATGTGAGAACAATTCTCAACGTCCTAAACCAGTAGTGGAAGTTGTTCCCATTTAGCTTGTCCTTCTCAAAGACCGATCGCAATGAAAAGTGATTGTTGTTGGTAGCCATTTATTCTGCAATTTTAGTCCAAAACTCTTTTGATTTGATTTGATTTGAAAATTGATGATATTAATTAGGTCTTTAATTAATTATTGCTCCCACTATTTTTATCAAACGGATAGCCCTGACCATCAATTCGGAAGATTGCAGTGTACAACCTTCTAGTGAGCCAAGATCCAAAACAATTGAGTTATTACCCAACCAATGCCAGCATCCATAATCAATTATTAAGGTAGGTAGCATTTACCAATTGCATCATATGCAATTATTGGATAGATGATATGCAAAACTCTTTTTTATAGTCATCTACATGCCTCTAAGTGCTTAATCTCATTAAGACCACTTAGTTAAGCCTGACCCAAAATCCAACACGATAGGAGTGCACCCCGCTTGGCGGACCCACACAACTAACATCACACTTCTACGAGATAGACAACACACCACCCTTGGGATGCCCACTCTTTTCGATCAAGCCTTTCTTGTGTGCTGCTTATGGAAGGCATCTAAGACTTAATATTATATTGAGGGGTTTTAATATGCTTATATATGCATATATGTATCCAATCACCACATATATAGTACATATCATATACATGCTATAACCAACAAATGAAAATATGCAATAACGATAAAGTGATGATTATGTCCATCCTATTGTAGTTCCTTGGAGCCACAAGGAACTATTGTCATCTAAGGTCTACATCACATGCAACCTGTTATTGATGGAGATCTATGCTTGCCAATCCGAGTTGACTGGTTCAACCTTTGAACTGGTCGACTCGCCTCTTCGCCGGTCGGTTGGTCATCACCAACCGATCATCTGGCTCCTCCAGACAGTCAGTTTGCAGGGTCGTCGGGCTCCTCGTCAGGCCACCAACTGCTCCTTAGTCAGTCATCTCGGTCCATCAAGTGGTCATTTTCAGTCTTCATCATAACAAGAAATAAAGCTAATCATATTTTATATAATCTTTGTGAAACCTCGAGTTACATTCGAGGGGAGAAAAGGTAGAAGAGAATGTCAAGTTATCTCAAGTTACATTCAGAATAGAAGAAGAGAGCTCGGTGCACAGACCGAGATGTACAACCATAACCAACCACACACATGCACATAGGGTTTATAGTCCATAACCATGCTACACATCCACCATCAAAACTATTTTAGGGCGACGCGTATCGATTGCATATATACCATATCATATATGTATATATTAGTTTGGTATCGAGTGGTATTAATCAGATATTCACATTAGTCATTTAAATATTCACATCATATGCAATAAATAAAAGATGGTAAAAACCAAAATCCGATCATATCAATTATTCTAAAACATACAGTATTAACGTGGCTCTGATACCACTCTTGGGTTTTACATGGTCGGAGTAGGCAGCGCAAATAAAAATTTTACTTGGCCATAAACCCATAACCAACAGATTGCATCAATATATATGTAATGGGAAGGATGGTTTTAGCGAGATACACCTGGTACTATGGCTTGTTCAGTGAATATACCTCACAACTAGTGCGGTCGTCAACCACCTATCTTCGACGACATCTATACAGCTCCTAGACTTGACCTGGACTGCAATTGACTGTCATCCTCCTGAGTGGCAGAAGTCTCCCACCTCTATAGATAGTCCACATGGACCACCGGGAACTCTAGTCGTCCTAAAGAACGGACTAGAAGGAGTTGTCCCCTTATATTGGCCTACTAGTCACTGACACACTCTCCCACAATCAATTTCTTTTCTATAATTGTCTTTCCCTCACTGTTCCTCCCTGGATGGGTAGAACTTGCTTGGGATCTCTCGATTACCACAACCAGAGCGGACAACAACTTTGTAGAGCAACTGATGTTCTGATTTGTGTCTCTGGAGAAGCCCCATGTACCCCTCTATTTATAGTAGAGGGCAGGGTCAGGGTTCCCAGTCTGTGCGGGAGTAGAAGGGTCTGGAATTTCCATGAATAATTTGTACTTCAGAAGGTGAACTGATCATTTCATAACTGAAATGATCGTTTGGCAAGGTGAGACAATCGGTTCACTTTTGAACCAGATGGTTGGGAGTGTGAACCATTCGGTTCACTTAGTGAACCAGTCAATTCACTTACCAGACTTGCCCACAATTGACTTTCCTTATTTGTTTCTAATTAATGTAAAGATTAATTCTTGTCCCAATCGAATTGAACAAGAGAAATGAAAAACTTCTTCTCACAAATCGAGACAACCCAACACTACTCATTTGGATAAGTGAACTGATTGATTCACTAGAGTGAACCGGTCATCTCACTGACCATGAGCCGCTCAGTTCACCTAGTGAACCAGTAGCTTGGTGGTCCAGATTGTGTAGAACACAGTCAATTCAGTTCTCAATCAATCTGACACTCTAATCAGTCGGTTCAACACTTGAACTTGATGATTCTAAATCAATTCTATTGATTGATTGTTTGATTGAGTACCTAAACACTTTAGTACTCAATCTAAACATCATTCATGGATAAAATCCTCTTCCAGGTTAATCCTTTGTGTGTAACCCTATAGGTCTCATTTCACGTTGGTAGTGAATGTCCATAACTATCTTATGACATCACAAGCAAAGAGTGGTACTGTAAGGACCCTGACCTGCGTTTAGGGTTTACCCTATTTGTTTTGCTTGATCTTGGTGCTTTGGTGCTTGCTAATCACCTTTAGTGGTGATTAGGGTTTGGTTGCGCTTTTTTGAGAGTTCGAGGGGCTACTTGCAAATAACCCAAGTTTAGGGTTTTGTGGGCAAGTTTGCCATCTTGTGAGGTGTTTTTCCTCTTTGCTTCCTCTAGGGTTGAGAGGAAGGCTTGGGCTTGTTGTTTGAGTCCTTTGGGCCTGAGTTGAGCTTGTTTGGGCCTTGGAGTTCCTTGTTTGGGCTTTCTTGAGCCTTGTGTCACCCAGGGCAGGTGGTGTGTCGCCCAGTTGCTTGGTGTGTCGCCCAGTAGCTCTTGTTGTATCGCCCAGTTGGCTTGGCTTGGTTGATGGACACATGGTGCACATCTTGGACAAGTGCCTTATGGCTTGCATGAGAGGTGGTTTGAGTTGGTGGACATGTGTCCCTTGGGTGGGCGACACATAGCATGGTTGTACCTTGGTTTCTCCTCCCCTTCTTCCTATATAGGTAGATCTTCTCCTTGCCTTAGTCTCCTTTGGTCCTTTGGTCTCCCCTCCACCATTGGTGCACGATATCCCTCTCCATCTTGCTTGTGTTGGCCGATACACTTCCTTGGAGATGAAGTGGTGGCCGATACACCTTCCTGGAGCAGCCTGGTGGACGATAGCTTTGGACCTTGGAGTGCATCTTCTTCCTTGAAGCTTGGAGCTTAAGGCGGGTTGCATAGTTTCTAACCCTAACTCTTTTACCTCTAGCTTTGATCTTGTTATATGTTAGTAGTCTAGCTGTGTTCCTTGCTTGTACATATTGCTTATGTACCTTAGTGGCCGATATCCCTCTCTAGGGTTTAGGGTTCCTTGTATACCTTGCTTTTTAGGGTTTGTGCTCTTTGTGTTGGAGGTTGAAGATGACCCAGGGTTGGGCGATACCCCTTCCTTGTGGGTGTGTTGGGCGACACACTTGCCCTTAAGTTGAATGATATGGTGATCTAGGGTTTGAGTTCCTTGTGTTGGAGGTCGATAGTGACCTAGGTTGGGTGATAGGGTGCTCTCCATGGTGGCCGATATGGTTCCTTGGTGGATGATATGTTGTGTCCTTGAGGTTGGCCGATACACTTGCCCTTAAGTTGAACGATAGGGTGAGCTAGGGTTTGTTGGCCGATATGATGAGTACCTTGGAGATGAACGATACCCTTCCTCTTGTTGGCCGATATGGATGTCCTTGTGTTGGATGATAGAGTGGGTGCTCTTGTGTCGAGTTATCTCCTTGTCCATGTGATGGACGATAGGGTCATGTAGTGCCATGAGTGTTAGGGTTGGGAGATAAGCCTTGGGCCATGATGGGCGATACCCTAATGGCCGATAGCCCTAATGGACGACACCATGGTGGGCGATACCCTAATGGCCGACACCATGGTGGGCGATACCCTAATGGCCGATAGCCATGTTGGGCGATACCCTACCCTATGTGCATGAGTGTGATGGTCGATAGGGTTAGTAGAGTGTGTTGGCCGATAGGGTAGTAGTGGGTGATGGTCGATAGGGATAGTATGGTAGTCGATACCCTTGTTGGGTGATAGGCTTTAGATGAGGGTTGTGAGGCTATAGTGAGGGTATGAGTTTCTTTGGTGACGGTCCCTCATGTGATGGAAGTGGTTAGCTATGCACCAATAAAACGATGGTGGTGTTTGTGATATCAACAATGTAATATGTAGCCTTGCAAACAATAAGGATGCTAATGATAGTAATGTATATGATGTTAGCCCTCATGTAATTGATGCATGATGTGACCCTTATGCTTAATTGTTAATGATAAAGAAGATGATGATAACTGCTCTAGTAGTTTGTTTAATGATAATAATGTTGGTAATAATGATGCTAAGTGACAGTTACATTAAAGGTTGCTTCATGATAAAGATGACAATAGTTGATGACATAGTAATGACCTTGTTAATAATAGTGTTGGTTCTGTAAAAACAACACGATCTCTATATACCCTGATTGTTTGTACAATCTCGATATAAGGGTAAGTATCAGTATGGTTGTTTAATGATGTACTTAACATACTTGATTACCAAATAACTGTCATATTGATAAGAAGATTATCTTGAATGATATTTCATGATAGTGAGCATCTTCCTTATGTTGAATCTTCAATTATAGTACACCCTAACCTTGCAGGTGATGTTTTAGCCATAAGAAGGCTATGAAATTTATGAGTATCATTACTTGATAATTATCCTATGAGGCTGTATGTAGGATATGTTGGTCCCATGATGATGAGGTGAGCCTTAAGAGACAACGGAAGTGCATGATGAAGGGTTGAGACCCTATGGTATGTGATGATCCTTGAGATGGATCTGGATGGTTGGCAAGAGGCCAAGTGATAACATGTGATGTTGGATCCTTAAGATGGATCAGGTTGATATGAATAGATCATAATATAATGTTCTTTACTTTCTGTTATATCTTTGCATGTTATACAACTTGGTTGAATCTTGCAATCCATCTAAAAGATACTAATTAAGCACAGTGAAATACATCATGTAGTTTGCCCTGACCATAGATCCATCATCGTCAGGACTTGGTGATGGTGAAACAGGTTTTCCTACGGGTTAACCTGGAAGCGCATATTGTTGAATATGTGTAGGTTGCTCCTAGCCTGAAAATGAGGAGGTAAGAGTGTAACTTCGGTTGCAGACTCAGATATGTGTGTAGAGCATGGTGAACAGGCCTATGGCTCAGGATATGTGATGTATGGAGCATGAATGCGTTCATGGCTCAGAGCACGGTGATCAGGCCCGTGGCTCAGTTTTACTAGCGCCGTGACCTGTACCAAGGCGGGCTAGAGAATGGGTATCCTATGGAGCTAACCCTGTGGCTTAGACCACTTCAGCATGTGACTGCGGTCCTGCTTGTGTTGTACTCATGTACTGACCATGAGGTGGGAGGTCGTGGAGTCCAGCTCTTCCATTGACCTTGTATGGCACCGTCTTGGGTTTCGTAACCGAAGGTTGGATTTGAACGGTACGGTTCAAATCCTCAGGGCATAATTAAAATGTAATACATCCGTTTAGTATTTACTAGTCATATCAAATACGAAACATTGGTTGAGGCCTTGTTTGTGTAATATTCTGTTATACCTTGCAGGTCATGTGGTAATCTACCTTATCTTGATAATCTGGTTATATGGCATTATACCCTGTTCTAATAATCCTGTTACATGTTGATATATCTCATCTTGATAGTCATGTTCCTTTGAAAGACATCTGGTTTTACACTTTAGTACAGCTGGTATGCTTGCCGGTAAGAATGATCTTGCTATATATATATATATATATATAACTACTTCTGATATATCTGCTCATGTTATAATTGCTGTTATAGTTTCTCTTGTTGAGTTTCTATGGTTGCAGTGGGGAGCTATGTTTCCCACTGGGACAATTGTTTAATTGTCTCACTCCACTGGTTTACACCCTTTTTAGGTGGTCGAGGTAGACGTGGTCGTGGTTGTGGTGTTGCGGACGAGCAGCTTGAGGAGCAGTAGAAGGCAAGCGATGGACATGCTGCTGTTTTGGATGTTTTGTAGTAGAGTCTAGAGTCATCCCTGTACTCTCATGTCCTTGGCAGTGTTTTGACGATGTTTCACGAAGATCGTTCGATGATATCTGTATATCCTGCTGTTGACCGGATGTGGGCCTTTATGTATATATATGAACAGGTGGTGAACTCATGTGATGGATGGACAGCTGTTCCTGAGCTGTGGACACGTGTCAGATCTTGTGTATGTACACATTTATATGACATGTTTCTGTGCAGGATGAGGACTGGAAAGTAATAGTTTCACAGTTTATCAGTTTTCCGCAATCGGTTTTAATTAACCCGTGTTTTTGATAATCTGTGGTTATGGTGTTTTCCACACGTTTTCGCGTAACACCTCGTTATCTGTGTGATAATGGGATGTGTTGCCACAAAGCTTGGTATCAGAGCTTTAGGTTCGCCGAGTCTACAGGGATCTAGGACTAGGTTGAGTCTGTTCTTATGAGTTTTCCAGGTTATCTTACAAAAATCTTATGCCCTCAGCAGAAGAAAAGCTAAGATGTCTGGAAACCACAAAGAACATGCTCCTGAGCATAGTGATGCTGCATCGGTTGATGGAGCAGATGGACGGCCACATGAAGATCGGGTGCCTGAGGTCCCCCAACCTGACCCAGCCATACTTGAACACCCTGCCTACCAACAACTTATGGGGCAGTTAATGGCTACGATGAATCTCATGGTTGAGCGATTACCAGTGCCTCCTCCGCGAGCACAGGTTCCCCATGGAGAAGCATCGGGTATTGGGAAGACCTTTGAGCGGCTTCGCCGAGTCGGAGCTTCAGATTATGCTGGAACGGCTGATCCAGCGGATGCAGATCTATGGCTGACGAGTCTTGAAATGGCTTTTCAGATCCTCGACATCCCCGAAGCAGACAAAGTAAAGCATGCTGTCTACCTTTTGAAGGGTAGTGCTGGTCACTGGTGGACCATCGAGGAAGAGAAGCGGCCTGGTGAGGTGATCTGTTGGGAAGTGTTTTGGTGTGAGTTCGTCACCAGATACTTTCCGAAGACGTACCTGGATGAGAAGATCAGTCAGTTTGAGAAGTTGCGGCAAGGAAAGATGAACATCACCGAGTATGAAGCTAAGTTTATGGATCTGTTGAGGTTCTGTCCTCACATGGCGGCGACAGATGATGAACGGATCAGACGTTTTGAGAAGGGTTTGAGTGCCGAGTTGACAACCCCTGTGTCTGCGCTGGAAAACCGAGAGTGGTTTGCTACGTTTGTGGAATCAGTTCGACGGATCGAGAGGACAGTAAGGGAGAAAAGAGAGTCGGTGTCTCTTAAAAGACCTGCTCAATTTCAAGGACGAAGGTTTGGTGGCTTCAAGAAACCCAGGTTTTCAGCACCGTCAGTGATGAGAAGTGCTGTTGTACCATCTCAGTGGTCTCCGAGTAAGGGAAAAGGTTATGTTTCTTCACCATCTAAGGCGCACAGCTCAGCTTCGGTGGCAGTGATAGGGCCATCTAGGCCACGAGTTGACAATAGAGCATGTCATCTCTGTGGACAAGTCGAGCATTGGAAGTTCAATTGCCCGAATAGAGATGTTGAAGTGACGCAGCAACCGAGGCAGAGTTTCCAGAAGTCTGAGAGACCACAGCCCAGTGGTAGCAGAGGACGAGGACGCGGTCAAGCGTCTCAAGCTGGATCGTCTGCTCAATGGAGCAGAGGTCGTGGACAGCAAGCTACGGCTCGATTCTATGCCATGAATCAGCCGGAGGCGATAGTCAACCCGCGAGTGGTGACAAGTCAGATGGAGTTATTTCATTCTGATATGTCTTCTTCTTGCTTTATATCTGTTCTGGTTGACTCGGGTGCTACACACTCTTTTATCGCCTATAGTATGCTTGAAAACTGTCATCTACCTGTTAGTTGTAAGAAGGATAGCTTGTTGTTAGAAACCCCTCTTGATGGTTCCTCTTTGCTTCGAGAAGAGTGTCCATCTTGTGTTTTGTCTTTTTCGGGACACAACATTCAGGTGGATCTCATACCACTTGATATGCATGGTTTCGATGTTATCCTTGGGATGGATACCTTAGAGAAGTATAAGGTTGTCTTGGACTGTGGTTCCAAGCAGGCGGTGTTTGATGTTGCTGGAGAGAAGTGGATCTTCCAGGGAGATAGGAAGATTCTTCCGACGTGTCTGGTGTCAGCTATGGTGGCAGATAGGTTGTTGCGACAAGGATGTGAGGCGTTCTTAGCTCACGTTGTGGATACCATTGTGGATACCAAGGCGAAAGGCCTTAACCTTGAAGAAGTGTCAGTGGTCCGAGAGTTTGCAGATGTGTTTCCCGAGGAGTTTCCTGGTGTTCCTCCACCCTGAGAGATCGATTTTGAGATCAATATGGTTCCGGGAACGCAGCCGATTGCACAGACACCTTATAGGATGGCTCCAGCAGAGATGGTAGAGTTGAAGAAGCAGTTACAAGAGTTGTTGGAGAAAGGTTTCATCAGATCGAGCACGTCACCTTAGGGTGCTCCCGTGTTGTTCGTTAAGAAGAAGGATGGTTCGATGTGGTTGTGTATAGACTACCGACAATTGAACAAGGTCACGATCAAGAATAAGTACCCGTTGCCGAGGATAGATGACCTGTTCAATCAGTTGCGTTGTGCTACAGTGTTTTCGAAGATCGATCTACGGTCTGGATATCATCAGTTGAGGATAAATGCGGATGACATACCAAAGTCAGCCTTTAGGACGAGGTATGGTCATTTTGAGTTTGTGGTTATGCCGTTTGGATTAACCAATGCACCTGCTGCTTTCATGGACCTGATGAACAGAGTGTTTCGTCCATTCTTAGATCAGTTTGTTGTAGTTTTTATAGACGACATCTTGATCTATAGTCGGAACCGGCTAGAACATGAGAAACATCTTCGTCAAGCGTTGACTCTCCTTCGTCAACATCAGTTGTATGCTAAGTTTAGTAAGTGTGAGTTCTGGTTGGATGAAGTGACTTTCTTAGGTCATGTGATATCTGCTGAAGGAGTCAAAGTAGATCTGAAGAAAGTGGAATCTGTGGCGGATTGGGAACATCCGAAGACGCCGACAGAAGTTCGTAGTTTCCTTGGCCTAGTAGGATACTACCGGAGGTTTATCAAGGACTTCAGTTCGATAGCTCTACCGATGACGAAGTTGACCAGGAAGGATGTACCTTTTGTTTGGAATGATCGATGTCAGCAAGCTTTCCAAAGTTTGAAGGAAAAGCTAACCAGTGCTCCAGTGTTGATCTTGCCAGAATTTGGAAAAGGCTATGTTGTTTTCTGTGATGTGTCCAAGAAAGGTTTGGGTTGTGTGCTGATGCAGGAAGATCATGTAGTTTCTTTTGCTTCGCGACAGCTTAAGAAACACGAGGAGAACTATCCGAACCATGACTTGGAGCTGGCAGCAGTGGTTCATGCATTAAAGATTTGGAGACACTATCTTTATGGGGAAGTGTGTCAGATCTTTACAGATCACAAGAATCTGAAGTACATCTTCTCACAGCAAGAGTTGAACATGTGACAGCATCGGTGGATGGAGTTGATCAATGATTATGATTGCACTATCGAGTATCATCCTGGTAAGGAGAATGTGGTAGCAGACGCGCTTAGCAGAAAGTCTTCTACTCCCAAGAAGGCACAGATGAGTTCTTTGGTATGCCATAGGCGTGACATGTTAGTCTCCTTACGGAAGATGAACGTACAGATGGAGGTTTCCTCATTAGCTGGACTTTTAGCACAGATGCAAATCAAGCCCACGTTGAGACAGCAGATCAAGGATGCACAGCAAACGGATGATACAGTACAGCTAATCAGATCAGAGTTTGGCAACGAAAAGCGTGATGGGTTCCATGAGTCCGAGGATGGAGTGGTTTGCTATCATAATAGGATGGTGGTTCCAGATGCTGATAATCTGAGGAAGTTGGTGCTCGAGGAAGCACACACGTCGATGTATGCTATGCATCCAGGCGTCACCAAAATGTATCATAGTCTGAAGGACTTGTACTGGTGGCCCGGCTTGAAGAAAGATGTAGCTGAGTTTGTGGCTAGGTGTGCGGTGTGTCAGCAAGTCAAGGCTGAGCATCAAAAGCCGGTAGGTACGTTGCAACCTTTGCCTATACCACAGTGGAAATGGGATCATATAACCATGGATTTCATAGTTGGTCTACCCAGGACAACTAGGAATCATGATTCCATTTGGGTGATAGTGGACAGATTAACAAAGTCTGCCCATTTCATACCTATGAAGACCACGTATACAGCTGAAAAGCTCGCTCGAGTATATGTGGATGAGATAGTTCGTTTGCATGGTGTGCCAGCAACGATAGTTTCTGATAGAGGTCCTCAGTTTACAAGTCATTTTTGGGAATAGTTGCACAAGGCGATGGGAACGCAGTTGAAGTTCAGTACCGCTTTCCACCCGTAGACAGATGGACAGTCTGAGAGGACTATTCAGACTTTGGAGGATCTTCTTCGTGCTTGTGTTTTGCAGTTCCTAGGTAGTTGGGACGTACATCTCAGTTTGATAGAGTTTGCCTACAACAATAGCTATCAACAGAGCATTGACATGGCTCCCTATGAGGCCTTGTATGGGAGGAAGTGTAGATCGCCTTTGTGTTGGTATGAATCAGGTGAATATCAGCTTTTGGGCCCTGAGTTAGTACAGCAAACGACAGAAAAGATCAAGGTGATACAACAACAGTTGAAAGCGGCACAAGATAGGCAGAAGTCTTATGCAGACAATCGCCGACGACCCTTGGAGTTCCAGGTGGGAGACAAGGTGTATCTTAAAGTCTCTCCGTGGAAAGGTGTGCTGAGGTTTGGCCGGAAGGGTAAGTTAGCTCCCAGATATATGGGGCCTTACCCAGTCTTAGCACGTGTTGGCAAGGTGGCTTACGAGTTAGAGTTGCCTCCAGAGTTGCACATGTTACATCCAGTGTTCCATGTCAGTATGCTGAAGAAAAGTCATCCGAATACAGGAACAGTGATACAACCAGTTGAAGTTGAGCTTGACAAAGATGTGACTTATGAAGAGGGTCCTATGATGATCCTTGACAGAAGAGTCAAGAAGTTGAAGAGAAAGGATCTGGTTCTTGTGAAGGTCCTTTGGCATCACCGTGGCGTTGAGGAGGCAATGTGGGAGCTTGAGGAAGAGATGAGGAGGAAGTATCCCTCGCTTTTCTCTTCGGATTTTGGGGACGAAATCCTTTTGTAGAGGTTTATGGATGTAAGGACCCTGACCTGCGTTTAGGGTTTACACTATTTGTTTTTCTTGATCTTGGTGCTTTGGTGCTTGCTAATCACCTTTAGTGGTGATTAGGGTTTGGTTGTGCTTTGTTGAGAGTTCGAGGGGCTACTTGCAAATAACCCAAGTTTAGGGTTTTGCGGGCAAGTTTGCCATCTTGTGAGGTGTTTTTCCTCTTTGCTTCCTCTAGGGTTGAGAGGAAGGCTTGGGCTTGTTGTTTGAGTCCTTTGGGCCTGAGTTGAGCTTGTTTGGGCCTTGGAGTTCCTTGTTTGGGCTTGCTTGAGCCTTGTGTCGCCCAGGGCAGGTGGTGTGTTGCCCAGTTGCTTGGTGTGTCGCCCAGTAGCTCTTGTTGTGTCGCCCAGTTGGCTTGGCTTGGTTGATGGACACATGGTGCACATCTTGGACAAGTGCCTTATGGCTTGCATGAGAGGTGGCTTGAGTTGGTGGACATGTGTCCCTTGGGTGGGCGACACATAGCATGGTTGTACCTTGGTTTCTCCTCCCCTTCTTCCTATATAGGTAGCTCTTCTCCTTGCCTTAGTCTCCTTTGGTCCTTTGGTCTCCCCTCCACCATTGGTGCACGATATCCCTCTCCATATTGCTTGTGTTGGCCGATACACTTCCTTGGAGCTGAAGTGGTGGCCGATACACCTTCCTGGAGCAGCCTGGTGGACGATAGCTTTGGACCTTGGAGTGCATCTTCTTCCTTGAAGCTTGGAGCTTAAGGCGGGTTGCATAGTTTCGAACCCTAACTCTTTTACCTCTAGCTTTGATCTTGTTATATGTTAGTAGTCTAGCTTAGTTCCTTGCTTGTACATCTTGCTTATGTACCTTAGTGGCCGATATCCCTCTCTAGGGTTTAGGGTTCCTTGTATACCTTGCTTTTTAGGGTTTGTGCTCTTTGTGTTGGAGGTTGAAGATGACCCAGGGTTGGGCGATACCCCTTCCTTGTGGGTGTGTTGGGCGACACACTTGCCCTTAAGTTGAACGATATGGTGATCTAGGGTTTGAGTTCCTTGTGTTGGAGGTCGATAGTGACCTAGGTTGGGTGATAGGGTGCTCTCCCTGGTGGCCGATATGGTTCCTTGGTGGATGATATGTTGTGTCCTTGAGGTTGGCCGATACACTTGCCCTTAAGTTGAACGATAGGGTGAGCTAGGGTTTGTTGGCCGATATGATGAGTACCTTGGAGATGAATGACACCCTTCCTCTTGTTGGCCGATATGGATGTCCTTGTGTTGGATGTGTTGGTATATGTATGCCCGTAGAGCCATCCCAAGCGATTGCATGGAGTCGGATATTAATTAATCAATTAATGCGATTATTTGGTTAATTAATGAATTCCGAAATATTCTAATTAATCCACGAGCGTTTTAATTAACGCAACGTTTCTGTTTACCGATGGGTTTAGGAAACCCTACTTCTCTTCTTATCCTATTTAAAGGAGGATAGACGGCCGATATCTATATAAGATATAGAGAGACGCTTTTAGGTTATTCTCACGTACAAAACCTAGCCGTCGTCGTCCTTAGGAGAGAAAGGAGAGCAACGCGGCGCTAGCACGCCGCCGCAGAGACATGCTCCTTCCCGCCGGCTTGAGAAGCGCGACGTGGAGTTCCGTCCATCCGCGTGGACGAAGTAGAGACGCAGACGCCTTGACGCCTGCGTTCGGAGGACGTCAACAACCACCTGTACGTGCTGCGAGCAACGTACATCACTGCCGCAGAGGAGCATTGCCGGATCAACCTGTGACAGCGAACGAGAGAGAAGATTCGTCCGTGTTTGACAAGCAGTGTTGCACCGTCGTGCAGCGGGACATCGCCGGACTTGCTCCGCGATAAGGTATATCCCGCAAACCTATTTCCGAATACGCTGTTATCGACGAGATCCTGTTACGGGTTGTGTGGATTTTATCGCTTCCGCCGCGCATGTTTTCTCCACAAATCCCAACAGTGGTATCAGAGCAGCGTCGATCTACGGCGTATTTGGATTCGTTTCGATATGATCGAATCGCTGTATACTGTTTTATGTTGCATACGATGCGAATTAAACCTGTTAATGTGCAAATCTAAACCTAATTCCACATACGCCGCAGGCTATTGTTTTTGACGTTTTGGACGGGGTCGACTGTGGAAAATAGTGATTTTCCTAAGTGCACGGAAGTAAAATTCCGTAGACCTTTCAGGGGCTCTGCCTCAATTATAGTACACCCTAACCTTGCAGGTGATGTTTTAGCCATAAGAAGGCTATGAAATTTATGAGTATCATTACTTGATAATTATCCTATGAGGCTGTATGTAGGATATGTTGGTCCCATGATGATGAGGTGAGCCTTAAGAGACAACGGCAGTGCATGATGAAGGGTTGAGACCCTGTGGTATGTGATGATCCTTGAGATGGATCTGGATGGTTGGCAAGAGGCCAAGTGATAACATGTGATGTTGGATCCTTAAGATGGATCAGGTTGATATGAATAGATCATAATATAATGTTCTTTACTTTCTGTTATATCTTTGCATGTTATACAACTTGGTTGAATCTTGCAATCCATCTAAAAGATACTAATTAAGCACAGTGAAATACATCATGTAGTTTGCCCTGGCCATAGATCCATCATCGTCAGGACTTGGTGATGGTGAAATAGGTTTTCCTACGGGTTAACCTGGAAGCGCATGTTGTTGAATATGTGTAGGTTGCTCCTAGCCTGAAAATGAGGAGGTAAGAGTGTAACTTCGGTTGCAGACTCAGATATATGTGTAGAGCATGGTGAATAGGCCCATGGCTCAGGATATGTGATGTATGGAGCATGAATGCGTTCATGGCTCAGAGCACGGTGATCAGGCCCGTGGCTCAGTTTTACTAGCGCCGTGACCTGTACCAAGGCGGGCTAGAGAATGGGTAGCCTATGGAGCTAACCCTGTGGCTTAGACCACTTCAGCATGTGACTGCGGTCCTGCTTGTGTTGTACTCATGTACTGACCATGAGGTGGGAGGTCGTGGAGTCCGGCTCTTCCATTGACCTTGTATGGCACCATCTTGGGTTTCGTAACCGAAGGTTGGATTTGAACGGTACGGTTCAAATCCTCATGGCATAATTAAAATGTAATACATCCGTTTAGTATTTACTAGTCATATCAAATACGAAACATTGGTTGAGGCCTTGTTTGTGTAATATTCCGTTATACCTTGCAAGTCATGTGGTAATCTACATTATCTTGATAATCAGGTTATATGGCATTATACCCTGTTCTAATAATCCTGTTACATGTTGATATATATCATCTTGATAGTCATGTTCCTTTGAAAGACATCTGGTTTTACGCTTTAGTACAGCTGGTATGCTTGCCGGTAAGAATGATCTTGCTATATATATATATAACTGCTTCTGATATATCTGCTCATGTTATAATTGCTGTTATAGTTTCTCTTGTTGAGGTTCTATGGTTGCGGTGGGGAGCTATGTTTCCCACTGGGACAATTGTTCAATTGTCTCACTCCGCTGGTTTACACCCTTTTTAGGTGGTCGAGGTAGACGTGGTCGTGGTTGTGGTGTTGCGGACGAGCAGCTTGAGGAGCAGTAGAAGGCAAGCGATGGACATGCTGCTGTTTTGGATGTTTTTTAGTAGAGTCTAGAGTCATCCCTGTACTCTCAGGTCCTTGGCAGTGTTTTGACGATGTTTCACGAAGATCGTTCGATGATATCTGTATATCCTACTGTTGGCCGGATGTGGGCCTTTATGTATATATATGAACAGGTGGTGAACTCATGTGATGGATGGACAACTATTCCTGAGCTGTGGACACGTGTCAGATCTTGTGTATGTACACATTTATTTGACATGTTTCTGTGCAGGATGAGGACTGGAAAGTAATAGTTTCACAGTTTATCAGTTTTCCGCAATCGGTTTTAATTAACCCGTGTTTTTGATAATCTGTGGTTATGGTGTTTTCCGCACGTTTTCATGTAACAACTCGTTATCTGTGTGATAATGGGATGTGTTGCCACATGTACCTAGTTCCATGCCAGGGTGGAGCCTATCATTGTTCGAGCAAGACACTGGATCAAGACCTTGTCATTATCTTTCAAACCCACCATGTTGGAATAACATTACTTGACACAGGCAAGTGGATTACCTTTCCTTCAGTATTTATGGAACTTTGGCATGTTAAAATTATCAGGTATCTTCAGATATGAGAATTGGAAAAAATCACTTAAGGTTTCCCCTATTCCCTCTTCCCCTCTAACTATTTAAGATTGTTCCAGATTGCAAGCATGAGGGAATATGTTGTGGAAAATTTTTGAATGGCCTCGATTTTGGTGGATGTAACTACTCGTATCAATAATGGTTAGATTGTATTTGGTAGACATGAGTTTTACATGATATATGTAAAACAGTGGGTTGTTGGGATGCATACTGAGTGCCTTAAAGTGAAGCTCCCGGATGGCACATGCCTTGAAGATGGTTGGACTTGAATGGAGGCATGTAGTGAATGTTGCTAGGCTACTCTCTTATTGTAGGACTTCTGAGGGTATCATATGTTGGGTTTTGTGGAGAAAACATGCGCGGAGGAAGCAACAAAATTCCACTCAACCCAAAATAGGATCTCGTCGACAACAACATATTTGGAAGGAGTGTTTGCGGGATATACCTTATCGCGGAGCAAGTTCGGCGATGTCCCACTACATAAAGGTGTGCAACAATGCTTGTCAACACAGACATACCTTCTCTCTTGTTTGCTGTCACAGGAAGATCCGGTAGTGCTCCTTTCGTGCGATGATGTACGCTACTCGTAACGCGCACAGATGGTGATTGATGTCTTCCGAACATAGGCGTCTCAGCGTCTGCATCTCTACTTCATCCACGCGGATGGACTGGAACTCCACGTCGCGCTTCCTAAGCTGGTGGGAAGGAGTCGTGTCTGTGTGGTGCCGTGCTAGCGGCGCATTGCTCTCCTTTCTCTCCTAAGGACAGTGACAACTTGGGTTTACGTATGTGAGCTTAAACTGAAAAGCCTCTCTCGATATTTTATATAAATATCAGCCGTCAACCTCCTTAAAATAGGATACGAAGGGAAGTAGGGTTTCCTAAACCCATTGGTAAACAGAAATACTGTGTTAATTAAAATGCTCGTGGATTAATTAGAATATTGTGGAATTCATTAATTAACCAAATAATCACATTAATTGATTAATTAATATCCGACTCCATGCAATCACTTGGGATGGATCTATGGGCATATATACCAACAGACTCCCACTTGCACTTAGAGTCAGTCACTCTAATATTATTCTAATCGATTACATAAACATTTTAATAATCAATGTGATTCAGAGGAATTCCAATCAAATCCACAATTATACTCCTATTCCAAAACATCCTATGTGTGTGACCCGGTAGGCTCCAAATTACGTTGGCAGTGGTATTCATAATCATATTATGATTTCACAAGTAATGATTGGTATCTAGCAAGACTTCATTGCCACCCAAGTAATTGGTGAAGTTGGAGAACAACTTAACCTATCATCCATGACTGGTGTTACAGTGATTGTATAGCTCCTTTGTCGCTGATATCCAGATTGAACTCGAGTCATGGAATTATTTTCCTCTTCAACGTTCAATCTGTGTTCCTTGTACTAGAGCAGACTGTCTGAGATATATGTAAGCTCAATATCACATATTGAATCACATCAGCATGGCCATGCATTTCTCAATCTCTCTTATCAAGTGGTTGGAATATCAAACTCCCGTAGGAAGGACAAATTCCATCTACTTCACTCACAGTCATCCCCGTGTGTCACAGTGTACCCAAGCACCATCTTTATGGCAATCCTTATTTAGGACCACGGTAGATGATGTCAAAGTACACCGAACGACATGTGATAAGTGTAGTGACTTTAGATCTAAGAACCACAATCACCACCATCATTATGAGATGTGACTCTAACTACCAATCATGGTATCCATGTGTCACTCTCAAGGTGGGTCTATCTGATACAGTGTTCTCTAACAAGTATCTATGTATTTGGTTTGATATCTCCATATCATGGATAATGAGATTCTTCCATCAACCAACATACATTCTAATCTTATGTGTTATTGATGTCTATGGATATTTCCGCAATAACAACTGATTAGGGACAAAATAAGAATACATACTCTTAGCATACATATGATCTCATTGTTCAGGTCATCAACCTGAAGACATATGTCATTGAGTATATTATTCTATAGACATTTATAAGTTTTATGGTCATCTCACAATATAAAACACAAACATATAGATTGGAAACTTGCCTTTATTGATATGATCAATGTAGTATTACAAATCATTTACATAGTGTCCAATTACAATCATCAAATGATAGTCTCTATGGGCATACATACCAATAGATTCCCACTTGCACTTATACCCAATCACTCATGAATCTCAATCTAAGTGATCAAACATGTGTGTCATGTTTCTCCTGTGAAAGTGCTTTTGTGAGTGGGTCAGCCACATTGCTTTTGGTAGGTACTCTGCAAATCTTCACATCTCCTCGTTGTACGATCTCTCTTATGAGATGGAACTACCGTAGAATATGTTTGGAACATTGGTGTGATCTTGGTTCTTTAGCCTGTGCAATTGCTCCGTTGTTGTCGCAAAACAACTCAATTGCATCACCAGTGCTTGGAACCACTCCAAGTTCAGAAATGAACTTCTTGATCCACACAGCTTCCTTTGCAGCATTAGATGAGGCAATATATTCAGCCTCTGTTGTAGAATCCGCAACCGTCTCTTGCTTGGAACTCTTCCAGCTCACAACTCCGTTGTTCAGGCAAAACACAAATCTAGATTGTGATCTGTAGTCATCTTTGTTAGTTTGGAAGCTAACATCGGTGTAACCCTTTACCATGAGCTCTTCCTCACCACCGTATACCAAGAATTGATCCTTAGTCCTTCTCAAGTACTTCAGGATGTTCTTTATGGCTGTCTAGTGACATTCACCTGGATCTGACTGATACCAGCTCGTCATGGTCAAAGCATACGACACATCAGGACGAGTACATAACATCGTGTACATGATAGATCCAATTGCTGATGCATATGGAATCTTACTCATGTGTGCCCATTCATCACATGACCTAGGATATTGGGTTTTAGATATCGTAACCCCATGGGACATGGGCTAGTTACCTCTCTTAGAACCCTCCATGCTAAACCTCTTTAGCACCTTGTCGATGTATGTGCTATGACTTAAGCCTAGAAGCCTTCTAGATCTATCTCTATAGATCTTGATCCCTAGTATATAGAATGCTTCACCTAAATCCTTCATATAGAAGGTATTCCCTATCCAACCTTTTACTGTCTAAAGAGCAAGGATGTCATTTCCCATCAATAGTATGTCATCCACATACAATATGAGAAATACGATTGTCCTCCCACTAACCCTTTTGTAAACACAAGGTTCATATTCATTTTGACTAAAGCCAAACTTTTTGACTACTTCATCAAAATGTAGATTCTAGCTCCGAGATGCTTACTTCAATCCATAGATTGACCTTTGTAGCTTACAAACTTTATTGGCTTCCTTGGGATTGATAAAACCCTCAGGTTGTGTCATGTACACATCCTCGAGTAAATTCCCATTAAGGAATGATGTTTTAACATCCATCTGCCAAACCTCATAGTCATGATAAGCGGTAATGGCAAGCATGATTCTGATGGATTTAACCATGGAAACTGGTGAGAAAGTCTCATCATAATCAACACCTTAAATTTGACGGAATCCTTTCACAACCTATCTACCTTTGTAGGTTTGAACATTTCCATCCATCTCAGTCTTCTTCTTGAAGACCCACTTGCACCCTATGGGTTTTACCCCTTCGGGTGGATCCACCAAGGTCCATACCTTGTTGGTGTACATGGATTCCATCTCATATCTCATGGCTTTGAGCCATTTCTTAGATACTGGTCCCTTAGTAGCTTCTAGATAGGAAGTTGGCTCATCTTCTATGCCCAATTCGTCATTGTCTTGAGTCACAAGAAATCCAAATCTCTCAGGCTCAAGTCGTGTCCTACTAGACCTACGAGGTTCCTGTGTTACATTTGGAACTTGAAATTCCACAACAATTTGTGAGTTTTCATGTTCCTTATGTACCTCCTTAGGTTCTCTACTTTCTTGTTGGTCTCGAACTTCTTCGAGCTCTACATTCCTCTCACTAATTCCTTTGGAAATAAATTCCTTTTCAAGAAATACAGCAGTCCTAGCAACAAACATTTTGTTGTCAATTGGTGTGTAGAAGTAGTATCCCCAAGTTTCCTTGGGGTATCCAACAAAATAGCAATTTTCCGATTTGGGTCCAAGCTTTTCAGGAAATTGTTTCCTAACATAAGCTTCACATCCCCAAATCTTTAACATAGACAAATTGGGATGATTCCCATTCCATATCTCATATGGTGTCTTTTGAACTGATTTGGAAGGTACACAGTTAAGTGTAAATGCTGCAGTTTCAAGAGCATATCCCCAGAACGATATTGGAAGTTCGGTTGAACTCATCATTGGTCGTACCATGTCTAATAATGTACGATTCCTTCTTTTTGACACACCATTATGTTGTGGTGTACCAGGTGGAGTCCATTGTGATACAATACCACTGTCTCTCAAAAGGTACTCAAACTCTTGGCTTAAGTATTCGCCACCTCAATCTGAACGGAGTGCTTTAATACTCTTACCAAGTTGCTTCTCTACTTCATTCATGAAAGTCTTGAACATTTTAAGAGTTTCTAACTTGTGTTTAATAAGATATACATAGCCATACATACTGAGGTCATCATTGAAGGTAATGAAGTATTGATAGCCTCCTCTAGCATTTGATCTAAAAGGTCCACATACATGAGTATGTATGAGCCCTAGCAGATCATTGGCTCTCTCATTGTGTCCAGTGAAAGGATTCTTGGTCATCTTCCCTAATAAACATGCCTCACATGTCTCCAATGATTCAAAACCAAAAGAGTCTAGATAACCATCCTTATGGAGTCTAGATCTGCACTTCTCGTTTATGTGCCCAAGACGACAATGCCATAAGAATGTTTTGTTTGAATTGTCAAGTTTTAACCTTTTAGTATTTACGTTGTATATGCTAGTCTCAAGTTCTAACAAGTAGATACCATAAGACATAGGGGCATTGCCATAAAAGATCTCATCTTTAGAAATAGAAATAATTCCATTCTTAATGTGAAATTCAAATCCACTCTTGTCCATACAAGATATAGAAATAATATTTCTATTAATGGCAGGTACATAATAGTAATTATCTAATTATATTACAAGGCCCATAGGAAAAGATAAACTAATAACTCCAACTGCGGTGGTAGCAACTCTTGCTCCATTAGCGACCCACAACTCGACTTGGCCCTTTCATAAAGGCTTACTTCTTATCAGATCCTGCATATTAGAACATATGTGAGATCCACATCCGGTATCCATTACCCATGATGAAGAATTATTTAAGTTTATCTCAATAATGTATATACCTGAAGTGGAAATCTCTATCCCCTGCTTCTTCTTCCTCAGTTCCTCCAGGTAGAGAGGATAGTTTCTTTTCCAATGTCCAGCCTGGTAACAATGGTGACAACTGCCTTCTTTGGAGATCCCACCTTTAGCTTTGAGCACGGATGACTTTGGCTTCTTCCCGGCTTTAGAACCTTTCTTATCCTTGCCTTTGCCTTTTGACTTTCCCTTTGCCTTGCTGATCATCATCACATACTTGGGCTTGTCTTTCTTCATCTATGCTTCAACTGTCCTCAACATGCCCAACAATTCTGACAACGGCTTGTCAAAATGGTTCATGTTGTAGTTCATGACAAAATGATTATATGATTTAGGAAACGATTTTAGAATCACATCAGTGGCCAACTCTTGACCTAGGGGAAATCCCAGCTTGGATAGGCTTTCCACATACCCAATTAAAGTGAGTATATGGGTGCCAACTGAGTCTCCCTCTTTCATCTTGCTCCTGAACAAAGACTTTGAGACATCATATCTCTCATGTCTTGCTTGATGTTGATACATATTCTTGAGACGTGTTACCATTTCCATGACATTCATGTTCTCATGCTGCTCTTGTAACTCATAGTTCATTGAGCACAACATCAGGCACTTGACATCCACGACATCATCAAGGTGCTTCATGGAAGCATCCTTTTCAGCCTTGGGCGCATTTACGACGGGTTCTGCTGGCTCTGGTGTTTCAAGGACATAGAGGTTACGCTCATGTGTGAGAACAATTCTCAGTGTCCTAAACCAGTTTTGAAAGTTAGTTCTGGTAAGTTTTTCCTTCTCAAGGACCGATCACAATGAGAAAGTGTGAGTGTTGTTTGCCATTTGATTGCTACAAAAGAAAAATTTGCATTTAGTCCAAAACATTTTGACTTGTAAAGATTTGATAAACGAGATTAATTAGGCCTTTAATTAATTATGATCCCACTATTTTATTCAAATTGATAGCCCTCACTATCAAATCAGAAGATTGCATCGCACAACCTTCTAGTGAGCCAAGATCCAGAATAATTGGATCAATGCCCAGCCAACGCTAGCGTCAAAGTCCAAATACTAAGGTAGGCAACTTTTGCCAATTGCATCATATGCAACTCTTGGATATATGATCATGCACAACTCCTTGCCATGATGCATCTGTGTGCCTCTAGGTACTTGATTCTATCAAGGTTCCCTAGTTAAGTCCAACCCATAAGCCAACACGATGAGTGTACACCCTGCGGAGGCAGACCCACACACCCACCATCACACTTCCACGAGATAGACAGTGTACCACGCGGAGGCGTGCCCACACATAGTCGATCAAGCCTTTCACGTGTGTTGCTTTATGGAAGGCAACTAAAACTTAATATTATTAGCTGAGGGGTTTTATTAATACATATACATATCCAAACACCACATACTTATAGTACGTATCATATACTACTATATTCACAACCACAAATGATAGACATGCAATCACAAACACAAATACATCAGTTATGGCCATACTATTGTAATCCTTTGGAGCAACAAAGGATTACGATCCACCTATGGTCTTATGCATCTCATGCAACACCTGTGAATCAACCTGTAAGCATGTAATGATCAACATTACAATGAACAACTCCATGGATGCTTCGTGAGGTTGGAACTTCAAGTTGCTTCTTGGAATTGGATCTTCTTGTTGCTTCTCCATGGGCGCTCCTTGGAGTTGGATCTTCAGGTTTCTTCTTGGAATTAGATCTTCATGGTGCTTATCCATGGACACTCCTTGGAGTTGGATCTTCAAGTGTCCTCCTTACATCAAGTTTACAAAAACTAAAACTAATCCTATCTCTATTACATCATATGAGTACAAATATAAAGGGAAAGAATTAATTATACTTTGAAATAAGAGATGAGGCTCAGCATGCAAGCTGAATACTTTATACAAAGGATCCATATTAAAACCATTATACATCCATAACATTCACAAACAAACATATCCACAAGATCGACATCCACATTCATTCACAACATTCACAAAAGGGGATACTAGGCCATAACCGTGCATGCATATACCACATAAAAAAGATTTTAAAGGCTATGTGTATGCTATCATAGGTATATCTACATATACGCATATACATATTAAAATTGCAGTACTTGTAATGCGGGACATTCCCCATTAAATTAATTTTTGACTCCCACGCAGACTATACGGGGTACACAAGGGCAGCGCCCCTGTGCGGGGTACAAAGGGTACACAGGTACACTTAGGAAAATCAATATTTTCCATTGTCGATCCCGTCCAAAATGTCAAAAACAAAAGTCTGTGGCGTATGTGGAATTAGGTTTAGATTTGCACATTAGCAGTTTTAATTCACATCATATGCAACATATAAACAATATACAATGATTCGATCATATCGTAATGAATCCAAATACGTCATAGATCGACGCTGCTCTGATACCACTGTTGGGTTTTGTGGAGAAAACATGTGCGGCGGAAGCAACAAAATTCCACTCAACCCGAAACAGGATCTCGTCGACAACAGCGTATTTGGAAGGAGTATTTGCGGGATATACCTTATCGTGGAGCAAGTCCAGCGATGTCCCACTACACAAAGGT
Source organism: Alisma plantago-aquatica (assembly GCA_963693085.1). Classification (NCBI taxonomy): domain Eukaryota; kingdom Viridiplantae; phylum Streptophyta; class Magnoliopsida; order Alismatales; family Alismataceae; genus Alisma; species Alisma plantago-aquatica. The sequence goes on along the minus strand of OY856410.1, from coordinate 517,837,699 downwards.
GTGCAATGATGCTTGTCTACACGGATGGAACTTCTCTCTCGTTCGCTGTCACAGGAAGATCCGGCGATGCTCCTTTCGTGCGATGATGTATGCTGCTCGTAACGTGCATGGATGGTCGTTGATGTCTTCCGAATGCAGGCGTCTCAGCGTCTGCGTCTCTACTTCATCCACAGTGATGGACTGGAACTCCACGTCGTGCTTCCTAAGTCGGCAGGAAGGAGTCGTGTATGTGAAGCGGCGTGCTAGCGGCACGTTGCTCTCCTTTCTCTCGTAAGGATAATGACGGCTAGGGTTTACGTATGTGAGTATAAATTGAAAAGCCTCTCTCGATATCTTATATAGATATCAGCCGTCAACCTCCTTAAAATAGGATACGAAGGGAAGTAGGGTTTCCTAAACCCATTGGTAAATAGAAACACTACATTAATTAAAACGCTCTTAGTTTAATTAGAATATTCTAGAATTCATTAATTAACCAAATAATCGCATTAATTGATTAATTAATATCTGACTCCATGCAATCGCTTGGGATGGCTCTATGGGCATATATACCAACATCATATTCTCTGGTGCCTATGCGGTATTTTTATGTTTTTCTCCTCCAACATGTTTGTCTTTCATACTAAAATTAGCAGCTCCTTGTCCCACATTATTTTATTTGTTAGAATTTCTTGATCTGCCCATCTCAATTGATTGCTTGTAAGATGGAGTGAAATAAAAACTTCTATTTGCTTCCATGATGACAAAAAATGTAGGTCTTCAAGGTTCAAACACAAGGTTTATTAAGGAATAGATAGATACATTTTCAATTAAGATAAATCCTTCTACACACATTTTATCATAGAAAAGTAGAAGTATATCCCCATTATTTAGGAGATTCAAAAACGGATACTCGTTGGTCTTCCCCAAACTTCTGAATGGACGACTCCTAAAAAGAGATTGTTAGGATTGATTGATTGATTGATAAATTATGCAAGCCTTTATATTGGGTGGGATAGTAAAATTCTTCCATCTTCACCATTAGATGTACCTATCAACTCCAGGACAATGTGAGTTGAGGGGTTTTTATGATAAAACATAATAAAGTTCAGATGGAAACTAGGGATAAGTGGACGAACTGGAAGTCAGTGATCCCTAATAAGTAGTCACTCATTCTTTTTTGTAGATGGGATATGATTGTCATCAGGGTTGGTCATGAGAAAATTATTGAAGAAAAGGGAAAGACTAGGTATCAAGTGATTGATCCAGGTTGAGATAGCCTTCAAGGTTAGTGATTGTAATTAATTAACCCTACCCTTCTAGGGTGTTTATATTAGAAGGGGCTCCAAGTTTATTTACACCCTTGATAGCATCCTCGACACTCCAACACTTTCCCAATTTGATTAATTCTTTCTTGTTTTGCACCTCACTCTTATAGAAAGGTAGCAAAGCAAAGTGGGGGACTCTCTTAGGGTTTTTAGGATAAACCTCCTGGATAGGGGAGTCTAAGGAGAGAAGTGGTCTAGTATTAGATTAAATTCTAGGATCTTATACACACACACACACACACACACACACATATATATATATATATATACATATATATACATATATATACACATATACATATATATACACATATATATACATATACATATACATATACATACATATATATATATATATATATGTGTGTGTGTGTGTGTGTGTGTGTGTGTATGTATATATGAACGGGAAGTGGTGTGGTGATCCAATTTTAGGTCATGGTCCTGGACTGTTGATTGGTAGACATGGTTGGACCATGTGATTACTAGGTGACATCACAATTAAGTTTGAGGATATGCTAGGTTGAATGTGATTAGAATATTCATATCATGAATCTAATGCTTGATCAAGCATTGAAAGTAAGGTCCAAGATCAAGAATCGAGTAGCCTTACCGTGTAATTGCAAAGCTTAGTGGTGAAAGGACCAAGGTGAGTTACTCATAGATTTGTATGTAAGGTTGGAGATCTAGAAGCAGGATGTCAATGCTTCATAAAATAGCCTCCTTGATTTAGGTGGCCACAACACTCAACTATGTTCATGGATCAATCTTGAAGAGCATTCTACATTTTGATCTAAAACCCAAAGTTTCAAATGTGATTAGTGGCTAAAGAGAGGAGACCGCAGCTGAGCATCCTTTCAGCATGGGCAAAGATACAAGATTTTGGAAAGGTGTTGGGATGTATTTAAGATATAGCCTTAGAATACTATTGACAAAAAGTGGGTGACCTGGAAATATGAAGGTTAACTATTCAAGACCAAATGAGGTCCAAGGGTAAATTTTAGAAGCATAATGAAAGCTTGTGAAATTTTAGAAAGGAGATTAGATGGAACTAGGATAGCCTGCCAGTGTAGGATGGGTTGGGAAATTGATCACTCATTCTGTCACAAATGGGTGATGGTCTCAAATTGATTGGAAGAATTGCTAACCCAAAATGATGATATCCATAGAATGCTTGAGATTGAAAGGATGGTTTGAGATTGAAAGGAATATTCAACTTTGAAAAGGTTGTTCAAATTTAACAAGATTATTCAATTTTAAAAAAAGATTATTCAACTTTTTAAAAGATTATTTGACTTTGATATACTAAAAAGATTGTTTGCAACAATCTCACCTCCCAAAAACCCCCAATTAAGGAAGGCCAAGAAGCTAGATCGTTATCCCAAACATGATCATATGGTTTTGCAAATAATAAAAACTAATTAATAAATTCTACCATAACTAAGCTTAATGTAGGATATAATTTTTTTTTCACATACCTTTCAACAATAGGATTTCAGACTTTTACCCATGCAAAAAACTATCAAACTATATTCCTCCCAACATTACTTAGCCTTGTTATTTTTCAATGTCACTTTTTATTGAACATCCACTTTCCATTAAACTTGTAGACATAACTTCATATTACCCTAAAACGCTGACAAACAAAATGTAAGTCAGTATAATGAATTGTAGCGGTATGTGGGGGAAACCAAAAATTTTCATATAACTGTAACAACATAGCCACAACAAATATTTGTTACAAAACAAAATTTACATTTTTTTCATAACTTCTCAACCATTTTTACATAACCTCTGGTATACCCTCTCTTAGGGTTTTATCCCTATAGCGGACATTAGGCTACCTCTCAATCTAGAGTGAGGTACCTTATTGGCCACCTCTCAATCTGGAGCTAGGTGCCATTAGGTCTTCCCAACCTGGGGCTTGACCACTTATGACCTTCCCAACCCAGGGCTTGGTCTAACCTTCCCAACCTGGGGCTTGGTCCTTTAGTCATCACCATGACTTTACTTATATTTTCATTCATAATTCCCATAGGAGGTACGCGGTTCGAGCAAATTATAAGCTTCATAAGGTGGTAGTCATAGTCACTTTATAGATTGTAGGAATAAAAGTTCATCCAATCATATAACATCAATCGATTGGTAAAACCTCAGAAATCACCATGAAACTAGAGCGATTATCCATAAGTGTAGCCACATACTTGATTTGGCAGTCTCAAAACCAAGAAAGATAGCTAATCCAATCAAGAAGTCCAATCAACCAAACCAAGCTATAAATCAAGCAACTTGATCATGAAAAGTATTTATAACACCTAATTGTTATGATCACATCCAAACATCTTTTATCGACTTGGGATTCCATTCTAGGGTTTCTAAGCCTTATTAGGGTTTCCTTAGGGTTTCTTGGTTTCCAAATTTTACTTTCCAATTTTACCCCTTTTTAGTTCAACAAACCCTAAAAGCACTTTTCTTCTCATAAAAATCCTAATTACTAAAACTATCCAAATTAAGGGTCTTTATCCACAAATTGTTCAAGAACATCATTTTCACACCTTCTTGATTGATTTCCATATTTAAATCCATTTAACCTCATAATCATCAGAAATAGGGTTTCTGAGTCCATTAATGCACTTTTATAATCATGGAACCCAATTAATAAAATTATGAAAAAATATCATCCAATTATATCTAATCCATCCTTTTTATGTCAAAAGGCTAAACTTTGCTCATAAAAGGCATGGAACATTATTAGATCCATTAATCTTTATAACCAATGTTTTTACATTAATTAATTCCATTAATGATAGCATCTTCATGGACTTTTTCGAGTTATAAGTATATTTAGGCCTTGAATTCATTTTTAATGAATTCTACATATTTTACTATTAAAAAAGCACTACCTTCTTTTATTTTTCAGCCAAATGATCGATTTTTATCTATTAAGGAAGCTAACACCTTTTTCTGTATTTTCTAAGGTGTAAAAAGACAAAAATTGATGAACCTTTGTACAGGGGAGTCGAGGACAAGATAGTCTATTCATAGACTATTCTCTTCGATTCACGAATGGCAACATCATGCGAGTCAAGCCGAGAGTTGACTATGGGATTCCCGCCTTCTCTTCCTCAAGCAAGGATACCCACACCTTCTCCTAGGTGCCACAAACTAAGGGGACCTCTGAATTGCTTCTGAGATGGTCAGAGATGCTGGGACAGAGAAGGAGATTTTCTAGAAACTCAATGGCAAAGATAGGGGAGAAGGTCGAGCCCTATGATGAAATTGTATATAAGGAAAAATTTGTTTGGTCTTGAGGATACTCACAAGAAGATTTGTGGGTTCGCAGAGAGGTTGCACCCTTATATTTATACCCACCTCATCAATAGGGTTATACCTGAAGGTAGATTTGGGGAAAACTTCTAGACACCTCAAACCTAGGTAAAACCTAGGGTAGGTTGACTTGAATTGGCCTGACGAAGCCAAAGAAACCCTTTCCAGACTTGCTCATGCAAAGGGTTGTGAGGAAATTGATCATGAAATATGCCAATTCTGTTCTGGTTTCCTTACTTGACCAGAGGTAAGGGGTGAGCGCTCCACTGTGGGATCTCAGATCCAACGACCCTCATCTCATGAGCCCAAAAAGGTGTTAACTTAAAGAAATTCTAATTGTATTCGAAAATCGTGGCATTAATGTTATTCCCCACACTTTAGGGATTTTTCAAAAATCCATATCTCCTAAACCATGCATCCTTTTAATCCCAAATTAAAAAAAAACTCTTTAATGACATGAATAACTATTGTGCAAAGTTTGGGACTGAAATTCGAATATAAAATAGTCTTTCCTTCATATGCAAGTCTTCAACTAAAAAGGCATATAATATGCAATTAAATTTCATTTTTCTCTTTCTTTCTTTTCTATTTCTTTATTTTGATTTCTTTTCTTATTAGAAACCAAGTAGAATTGAAAATTAATCAATAGCGGCCATCCATACCATTTTCTATAGAGTTATACATAATTCTCACATATGCACACCATTATCTTTTATTTCTTTTTCCTTTTACTTATTATGGGATCTCTTTTATCCTTTTTACCCTTTTATCATTATTGGATTTATCAAAATAGGATAAATCACAAAACCATGCATTCAAGGGTAATTTTGCAAATGAATCCATTCTTTGAAAATAAAGCATACAATTTTCCGATCAAATTCCTTTTATTTGAAAATTTGCATTTCAATCAATACAAGAAAAATTGAGGTTATAACATTATTAAATTTTAAAACATTGTTCAACTTTAAAAGGTTGTTCCACTTTCTTTTTGAAAAAAAGATTGTACAACTTGGAATTATGGAAGAGATTTTTAAACTTTAGAAAGATTTTTCTACCTTAAAAGATTATTCAACTTTTAAAAAAATTGTTTCACTTTGAACATTAAAAATATCATTCAACTTTGAATGTCTACCACTTTAAAAGATTATTAAAATCTTAAGAAGATTATTTAACTTTGAAAGATTGAAAAAATTGTTCAACATTGAAATATTGTTCAACTTTAAAAAGATTGATCAAATTTCAACAAAATGAAGTGTTCCATTTTGAGAGATTGAAAAGTTTATTCAATTTGAAAGATTGTTCCACTTCAAAAAGATTGTTCAAATTTTAAAAAAGAATGTTATACTTTGAAAGATTGAAAAGATTGTTGTGACACCCACCATAATAAACGACAAGGCTAAAGAAAAACACATGATTAACTACTAAATAAGCATATAACCAAAAAATAGGGTAACCTAAAACCGAGTTAAACATTACTAAAAAGAGTGGAAACATTTACATAAAGGTCCATTGACTTTCAATAGCATCATATTCCATATCAGGTATATACATATCTATCCAGTGGCTGAGGCCACAACTTGTATACAAAAGTTGTGTTCCATAATTCCATGCGATGTACAACATCTGCATATGCCAAAAACTTGAGTCGTTATACATTTCATCTACAAAACATCCCCTGCCCAAACATGAGAGTAAAAGGACAACTCTAGGACTCTACAACTACTAGAACTACTAGCCAACCGTCAAAAACTACTGTTCTCCAAGTTGCTCCTCTTCAACACCAAGAACATTCCCACGTCATTGACGACCACCTAAAAAGATGTGGTAACCCATGAGAGTGAGACCCATGTCCCAGAGAGAGATATGACTCTCAACCAATAGTTATTGATTACAAGAGATACATTAATTAACAACATAAGTAGTTTATGCATGTTAAACAATTCTAGAGGGTCAAATAGGTTGAGCAAGCAAAACATATAGGAATAACATCATACTTGACTAGAAACATGCTTGGTTAACAAGATGTCTAGAGAAGGGGTAAAACTAATATCATCTAAGCAATATAAGAGACAAGGAAAAGGTTAACATTCAAGGTGAAGTGATGTCTATAACCCTAATAGATATACCATACATATGGATTACACCCTTTATTAATGCCTTGAGGAATTAAGGTATACCACTCAATTTCAAGTGACCAATGCTAAGTCAAAATCAATGCCATACAAGACATGTAGGAGAGTTAGAATCCTCAGATCTTATCCTCCCCACCGTAGAGACACATGTGGTCAATCTACAAAACAACCTAGTCCACCCTTGGTATATAGGTCACGTCACTAGTGAACAACCTAGTCTTCCCTTAAAAGGTCATGATACTAGTGTAACTAGGGCATCGACCCAAACATCCAACATACAAACACAAGAACATCATAATCACCTACAAGAACATCATTATCTTTTCACATATTATCTCAAGGCTCAACATACCATCACCGTACTTGTGGTACACATGTTTAGCATAACATTGAATTAAGAAGCTTATGATGTTCATATGGCAACATACTAGGGTTACGTCCACATTAAGAGAGTATTTCACTATCAATCATCGACATAAATCATGCAAGAGAGCTAAGTATGATGATCAACCATCATCATTGGATTACATTAGGGTTAGGTTCAACAAGGTAGATTAAGTATGTTGAACCATCATCACTTAGTCAGTATTAGGTTACCCATTAGCTCATGTTCATAGCCATTAACTTACATTCATACGAGGGCAAATGTAAGATTACAAAGTTAAGGGCATAGAACCATCGATTCTACATCATCAAAACCAAACTAGCATGTCATGAACATCACACAAAAACCATTAGATGTTGAATAGGTAAAACCATTAGTTGTACACAAGCAAACACATTGGACAAACCATCGAGTTGTAACCTAGAAAGAGTCACCAACTAAACCTAGTCAAGCCATCATTTGATAACATAGAAAGCACCATTGGTTGAAGACATAAGAAGAACCATCAGTTTTGGTCATGTAACCCACCAATGGTTGTAACACAATGGAACACCATCAGTTGTGGTGTCCATTGTCACCATCGGTTGTGGTGTGTAGGACCACCATCGGATCAAGAAGTTAGAACCTCCATTGATTGACACCATCGAGTGTTGAACCAGTAGAGCCCTCATTTTGTCATAATAGGTCAAGGAACCATAAAGTTTTGGATTCATAACATCAATAGGATGATGGACCAGAAGGGCCATCAGTTGTCAAGTTTAGAACCTCCATCGATTGTCATCAATAGGTGGTGAAATAAGGCAAAACTCTAGGAAAAACCATCGTTTCATAGAGGATAGGAAGACATCAGTTCAAGACATCATTAGAGCTGTAACATACCGAATCTCAGGGTCTTCCCTACAATTTACCCATATTCTATCTTTTCATTTATTTCAAGTCCTGTTGGACTAATTTCATAAATTTCCCTTCTTTTATATTCTTTTTGGACTCCTTGTGCAATTTGAGCACATTTCAAGGTTGAAATTACCTTTTTCCCTCATTTATATAAATGGAGGGGTGTTTGCACAAATAACCCACCTAAGGTAATAATTAAGGACTAAAAATGCAAAATGGAGTTTTATGTGAGAATATAAGTAGATAGTATTAATTTGGAGCTTTTTGGATAAATATATTAGCAATAATGTGTATTTGAGTGAATGTATGAGAACATTAACCTTAATTGTTTCTCTCTCCTCAAAATATGATTTTAATTCATGAAAATATGTTATTTTGTTGAGAAATGATTATTGAAATCTTAATGTGTTTAATATCTCGAAATTCACTCATGTAATCCATTAAAAGAAGACTTTTCATATAATTCATTCATTTTAATATATTAATATACACTTTAATGAGAAATATATTTATTAAGGGCCAAATAATGAGTAAAATGAGAAAGTAATTGCATATCATGAATCTAGACGTCCTTAGCAACCTGGGGTTAAAATTTGAGGTTAATTGGAGCTCGTTTGACCTTCCAAATGCATTAAACAAGTTTTTAATATAGTGTGACTTAATAGCAATCGATATATCATTCATTTGCATCATTTAAGCCTAAGTCAAGCCTTAATAAGGTGTCACGCGCGCTGGACCATGATGGTCTGAGATCTGATGGCTCCTCTTTGATCTGGATCACATCCAAGGGTAGACAGATCATCTTCTACCTTCAGTTAACCGAAGGAGCAAGCGAGCAGCCGCAGCTCGCTTCCTCTCCACCGTTCTCCCTTGTCTCTTCACCTTTTCCGGAGATTTCTTCGCCCATGAGTTCGTGAGGACCTCCTACATCAAACAAGCAAAACCACGTCGCCTCCTGTGCGCTGTAGCTGAAATGACATCCTTGGCCGGCCATGGCTCCTCACCTCCACCTTCGCTTCGGCTCAAGGACATCCCCACCTATAAATAGCACCCTCCTTAGCTTCGTTGGCCTCCTAGCAACCTCTGCATACATTCAATTTTGTCCGAGGAAGTGCGAGTGGTCGACGGCAAGGTGCTTTTCACCATGAGCTTGTGGAGCTTTTTCACAGAGCTAGGAGCGACTAGCAGCAAAATTGAACATGTACGTACGTTCCTCGTTTAATTCCCTACGTTTCGAGTACCTATACGCTTAATTTGGTTGAGAATTGTGAATTTGCCCAACTTCGCAAGTTGGGACGTCGGAGCCATGTCGCTGGCCGAAGGTAGAAGAAGGCCGAGTGGTTTTTGATGGTTTTTCCCATCCGTGCTCTTCAGTTCGCCCTTTTTATTCGCTGCCCTTTTGGTCTTTGGCCCACATTGCAATTATCTAATTTCTGATTGGTTAATCTTGTTTAATTCGTAGTAAATCGCTCGGTTATCGGAAAAATATAAATAGATACTCGTTGGAAAGGTAAAATCATGTAGAATCCGAATTTTTATGTTTTGAACCATGTTTTACATCCTAAACCTGATAAATAATTCAAACCCCAATTTAAATGTATAAAGTGTTATAAAATGATTATAATAGTGTTTTAACTCTGTTTTTGAAAAGAAAATATGTTTACTCGAGTAGAAAAATATTAGGAATCATTTGGCCCTGTTTCCAGAATCAAAATCCAAAGTTTTAATCCATGGTTTATAAATGTGGACATTTTACACTTAAAGTACCTTTAAGTAACCTACTACATGTGTAATGTTTGCAACTAGGGAAATATGGAATTGGATACAATTAGATTGGTGAATGTGATGGTAATTAATTAAAATAGGTATGTGAAGCCTATTTTAGTATGTGAATTATATTTATGTATGTGACATCTATGATTAATGTGGAATGTATATGTGCAAATCACACCTATCCTTCAGTTGGACTTTTATTCATCCCTACCTTCATTGTGTGCTAGCCTTGTTATCCTTCTACATGACTTTATTTGGATCTTTACTTTGTGATGCTTCTATTGCCTATGTGGCTCATTTAATTGTAACTCTTGAATATTGCTATTGCCTATGTTGGCTCATCCTTTTGAAATACTTGGATAATGTTGTTGCCTATGATGGCCCATTTATTGAGATTATTCCTTGGGTTTTATTCCCACATGCTATGATGCAAATGTTACTTTTATATTTTCTCAATACTGCCAAGTGACTATTAAGCATAATGTATTTTAGGCCAAATGACAATGTAGTGTACATGAGTACAAACCACCCATAGGGCACTGAGGTTTTAGTCCCCCTGTCACTTTATTTAGGCACTGGGGTTTTAGTCCCCCTGCCACTGGTGAGGTCCGGTAGGTGCCTCACCCTAAATTGAGATGACTTTGTGTGTTAATATATTCATGCTATGTGATTATTATTGTGGTGATTGATTATGGCAGTTCTCTATTTCTTATTTGAATATTTTTCTCATTCTCTTAAAATCTTGTAGCATAGAGAATCTTTTATTATGCAATGTTGTTGACTATTACTTGTCTTATTCCTTTTGATTGACGCATACTTTTATCCTTCTTTTGCTAGATGATCCCAACCATCCAGGTATAGGATCAGAGTGCCCAACTGAAGCTTGGTGAACTTAAGGTTAAGGATAGGATAAGAAGAATAGGAACATATAGCTTGCATGATCATGGTTGCCTTTATATATTAAGTTGTTTTGTTTGGAGACAATATTGGCTTAGTCTAAGTCTTCCTGTACCTAGATCCTATGTTTTGTATAAAGTTGTACTTCCTTTATGGAAATTTTTATAATGTACTCTTTATACATTTTGAATATAGTCAAGTTTTATTTCTTCCGCTGCCACACAACTGGTGTTTTTGTTTATCATGTTTAATAGTAGAGACTTGGTCTTTACAGCATGGTATCAGAGCATCAAGGTAGTCAGATTCTTGACTAATTCAAATTGTCTCCTAGATAGAACCCTTATTTTATATAGTTTCCCTATAGTAAGTTTTTCACCTTAGAGTTGACCCATAATGAAAGTTTGATTTAGGATCATAATAATTTCATAATTAGAAATAAAATTTGTCAACGTTTTGGTGAATTGTCTATTGAAAAGCTATTAGAGCAAGAAGTTGAAGTGATGGTGTCTAGAAAAGGTCAGAGCTTGGGGGCTGGCAATATTTTCCTCTGCCCCACTAGCTTGGTAACGAGGACTCCTGAGCTCATATGACCTGTCCTGGCCTGATCTGATACAGACAACTCGAAATAGTCTATCTATGGGCATGTTGCCTTATTGTTGAATACCTTAGGAAAACCATAAGTGATGATTTGATCTCTTACACAAAAATCATCCTTAAATACCTTATACTCCTATGTTTAGGGTTTAGTGTGCCCTATGTTACACCCTGAAGCTTGGTTAGTAAATCCTTTTAGTGTTGAGTTTTATGTACCCTTTTTCCCTTAGCTTAGTTTGACTTAGTTGACCCTTTTAAGAGATGGAGTGAGGGTAATGGTGTTAGTACCCTATTTGGTTTTGCAAATCTGATTTTGAGGATGAAATCCCTTTTTAGGGGGATGGAATCCCAATTAAAAGCAAAATCAAATACCTTTGGATTTAAAAACCCTATCTATGTGGGCATATGTACATAATAACTTATGTGAACAAGAATTTACCAAACACATTATACTTGTAATTCAACTTGTTTGTGTATACACACATGAATATGTAGTAAGTCATATAGAGATAGTTCATATGCTTGAACCTTCACATATTATTGATGCACATAATTATGAGTGACTCATTACTAATGGTGAATATACATAATGTTGACTATGCCACCCTAATGGTAAAATGTGTATGGATAATGCACCCTAAGGATGCTTTAACATGTAATGATCATATTGTCCTAAACCCTAATATGTAATCATCTAGCTTTGACAACATATACATATATATACCCTTAATGCATTTCATGATACATTAGTGACATTAGGTGTCATCATCACATAATATACCTTAATGCATATAAATGGATTATAGTCACTAAGTTATCAATATATATAAGGTATATCACCTTGTTCTCTAATGAACACCTCATCATAACTTGATATATGAATTAATTCATTAATATTTAATGTGTTACATCCTATTCACTAAAATGCATAAAATGACTCAAACATGATAATGGATAATTGGATTCACATAAATATTCATAAATACCTAATGTGAATTAAAATATGTATAATTTATAATGTGGAGTGTAATGGACGAAAAGGATTAATGATGTCATGGATATGAGTATGAAAGATGTTGTGACAATATGTAACTTAGGTATAAGCCATTTATGTGACATTATTTGGAATTATTACAGGCTTAATAACTTGTTGGATAATATTAACTTTTTCTACAAAATAATTTGTGATAATTCAACATGATAGTTTTAAGAGGATTATGGAAAAATGAATTCATGTTATTAAGGTTTTTGACCTAATACATTAATTAATGTTGAAATGACTTAGAAAACCCTAATTTTGCTTAAAACCCTAGATGAGGGAAATACACATGATATAATGTTGAGATGTAATTGTTTTGAATAAAATGTGGCACAAGTGATAGTATAATAAATATAATACCTCTTCATGATGGAGATTATGCTAATAAGGCAAAAATGTTAATTTGAGTTTGATAAAAGGTTATATGTTTTGTGGAAACCTTAGTAACACCTGACTTATGTAGATTTTGTGTTGTACCCTAGATTAAGGGTTATAACCTAGTGTTTAAGGTTGGGAAGTTTCACACTCACCCTCTGTTTCCTCTTGTTGTGATTTCAGGGACGAAATCCTCTTTAAGGGGTGGTGTTCTGTAACATACTGAATCTCAGGGTCTTCCCTACAATTTACCCATATTCTATCTTTTCATTTCTTTCAAGTCCTTTTGGACTAATTTCATAAATTTCCCTTCTTTTATATTCTTTTTGGACTCCTTGTGCAATTTGAGCACAATTCAAGGTTGAAATTACCTTTTTCCCTCATTTATATAAATGGAGGGGTGTTTGCACAAATAACCCACCTAAGGTAATAATTAAGGACTAAAAATGCAAAATGAAGTTTTATGTGAGAATATAAGTAGGTAATATTAATTTGGAGCTTTTTGGATAAATATATTAGCAATAATGTGTATTTGAGTGAATGTATGAGAACATTAACCTTAATTGTTTCTCTCTCCTCAAAATATGATTTTAATTCATGAAAATATGTTATTTTTTTGAGAAATGATTATTGAAATCTTAATGTGTTTAATATCTCGAAATTCACTCATGTAATCCATTAAAAGAAGACTTTTCATATAATTCATTCATTTTAATATATTAATATACACTTTAATGAGAAATATATTTATTAAGGGCCAAATAATGAGTAAAATGAGAAAGTAATTGCATAGCCTGAATCTAGACATCATTAGCAACATGGGGTTAAAATTTGAGGTTAATTGGAGCTCATTTGACCTTCCAAATGCATTAAAAAGTTTTTAATATAGTGTGACTTAAAAGCAATCGATATATCATTCATTTGCATCATTTAAGCCTATGTCAAGCCTTAATAAAGTGTCACGCACGCTGGACCATGCTGGTCTGTGATCTGACGGCTCCTCTTCGATTTGGATCACATCCAAGGGTATACGGATCATCTTCTACCTTCAATTAAGCGAAGGAGCAAGCGAGCAGCCGCGGCTCGCTTCCTCTCCACCGTTCTCCCTCGTCTCTTCACCTTTTCCGGAGAATTCTTCGCCCATGAGTTCGGGAGGACCTCCCGCATTAAACGAGCCAAACCGCGTTGCCTCCCGTGCACTGTAGCCAAAACGCCATCCTTGGCCGACCATGGCTCCTCACCGCCACCTTCGCTTTGGCTCCACAGACATCCCCACCTATAAATAGCACCCTCCTCAGGTTCGTCAGCCTCCTAGCAACCTCCGCATACATTCAATTTTGTCCGAGGAAGTGCGAGTGGCCGACGGCAAGGTGCTTTTCACCCTGAGCTTGCAAAGCTTTTTCACAGAGCTAGGAGCGACTAGCAGTAAAATTGAACCCGTACGTACGTTCCTCGTTTAATTCTCTATGTTTCGAGTACCTATACGCTTAATTTGGTTGAAAATTGTGGATTTGCCCAACTTCGCAAGTTGGGACCTCGGAGCCATGTCGCTGGCCAAAGGTAGAAGAAGGTTGAGTGGTTTTTGACGATTTTTCCCCTCCGTGCTCTTCAGTTCTCCATTTTTATTCGCTGCCCTTTTGGTCTTTGGCCCACATAGCAATTGTCTAATTTCTGATCGGTTAATCTCGTTTAATTCGTAGTAAATCGCTCGGTTATCGGAAAAATATAAATAGATACTCGTTCGAAAGCTAAAATCATGTAGAATCTGAATTTTCAAGTTTTGAACCCTATTTTCCATCCTAAACCTGATAATTAATTCAAACCCCAATTTAAATGTATAAAGTGTTATAAAATTATTATAATAGTGTTTTAACTCTATTTTTGAAAAGAAAATATGTTTTCTCAAGTAGAAAAATATTAGGAATTGTTTGGCCCTATTTCCAGAACTAAAATCCAAAGTTTTAATCAATGGTTTATAAATGTGGACATTTTACACTTAAAGTACCTTCAAGTAACCTAATACATGTGTAATGTTTGCAACTAGGGAAATATGGAATTGGATACAATCAGTTTGGTGAATGTGATGGTAATTAATTAAAACAGGTATGTGAAGCATATTTTAGTATGTGAATTATATTTATGTATGTGACATCTATGATGAATGTGGAATGTATATGTGCAAATCACACCTATCCTTCAGTTGGGCTTTTATCCATCCCTACCTTCATTATGTGCTAGCCTTGTTATCCTTCTACATGACTTTATTTGGCTCTTTACTATGTGATGCTTCTATTGTCTATGTGGCTCATTTAATTGTAACTCTTGAATCTTGCTATTGTCTATGTTGGCTCATCTTTTTGAAATACTTGTATAATTTTGTTGCCTATGATGGCCCATTTATTGAGATTATTCCTTGGGTTTTATACCCACATGCTATGATGCAAATGTTACTTTTATATTTTCTCAATACTGCCAAGTGACTATTAAGCATGATGTATTTTAGGCCAAATGACAATGTAGTGTACATGAGTACAAAACTCCCATAGGGCACTGAGGTTTTAGTCCCCCTGCCACTTTATTTAGGCACTGGGGTTTTAGTTCCCCTGCCACTGGTGAGGTCCGGTAGGTGCCTCACCCTACATTGAGATGACTTTGTGTCTTAATATATTCATGCTATGTGATTATTATTGTGGTGATTGATTATGGCAGCTCTCTATTTCTTATTTGAATATTTGTCTCATTCTCTTAAAATCTTGTAGCATAGAGAATCTTTTATTATGCAATGTTGTTGACTATTACTTGTCTTATTCCTTTTGATTGACACATACTTTTATCCTTCTTTTGCTGGATGATCCCAACCATCCAGGTATAGGATTAGAGTGCGCAGCTGAAGCTTGGTGAACTTAAGGCTAAGGATAGGATAAGAAGAATAGGAACATATAGCTTGCATGATCATGGTTGCCTTTATATATTAAGTTGTTTTGTTTGGAGACAATATTGGCTTAGTCTAAGTCTTCCTGTACCTAGATCCTATGTTTTGTATAAAGTTGTACTTCCTTTATGGAAATTTTTATAATGTACTCTTTATACATTTTGAATATAGTCAGGTTTTATTTCTTCCGCTGCCACACAATTGGTGTTTTTGTTTATCATATTTAATAGTAGAGACTTGGTCTTTACAAGAGCACTAATACCATTGACTATTGAGCACAAAAAGAGTAAAAATAGAACTAAAAGTATGACCATCGGTTTCCATGGGAAACACAAGATAAACAACACCAAAAGCAAGTCCATTAGTTCTAGCAAGGAGGCAAACCATCGAGTTTTGCACAATGTAGAAAATAGCTCAAAAACCCTAAGTCAAACCATAATTTGAGAGATACCAAGAGCCATCATTTGACATGCAAGCAAGAACTAAAGATTCCTCTACTAAAGGAAGGTCATGGAAAAGGTTTAGAATACCTCCAAGAAGATAAACCATCGAAGAACAAGCATCTAAGGTCAAACCCTAGGTAAACATACTATCTTTTCACTTAGAACTTAGTTTTAGAGCAAGATATAGCACATGAAAGCTACAAGTAAGCAATAAGAATGGAGAAAGTTATATAACTCACTTCTAGGAAGAAGAATAAGCTCCAAACAGTAACATAGATAGAGAAAAGGAGGAAGAAGCCCTATCTTAAATAATCCTCACGGCCAAGCAAGTTCCTTCTCCAAGAAAGAGAGCAAACTTGGGGTTAAGAAAGTAGGAAAGAGGTGTTCTTTAAGTTCTAGAGCATGATCCACCATGGAAAACCATGGACATGACCATGAAAAAAGAAGAAGGAGGTAAAGAAGCAAATAAAATGAAGGGAAATAAGGTTATCTTACTTGCTTAGGTCAAGAACAAGAAAAGCAAGATCTATAAGCTCTATGATCAGGTAGATACGAGCCCTAGTTGCACATGCAAGGAAACCAACCAACTTCTTCTCCACCTAATAAAGAAGGGACGAAATCTAGACAACAAGGAAGAGAAAGGGTCCAAAGGGTTCATTTTCATGGAAGGTAGGAGGTTTATAAAGCTATGGGTGAGAGAGAAGAGGAGGTTTAGGTGTCCTAACATGTTTGCCAAGTGTCCATGGCCAAGGGACATCACGTCCATGCAAGCAGAAGATCTATTAGTTTTGGAGTCTGTAGGGACATCAGATCTTAGCCCTCATCAAGTGACCGTTGAGTATGATCACTTGGTAACCATCAGTTCTTGAAACCCTAGGCTACTACGTGGAAAACCATCGATTGGACACTCCTTCCAAGCAAATCATCAGTCCAAGGGACCTCAAGAGAGAAGACCATAAAAATAAAATACTCTAGAGATCATAATTGGTTGTCCCCACCTAAGTATGGCCATCAGATGTCACCCATCCAAGGGGAACCATCGGATGACGACCTCCAAGGAAGCTCATCCATGAGAGAAAAACCCTAACATACCTTAGAGAGATGTCACCATCAATCCAAGGTGCATCTAGGATCCCAAGACACAACCAACTCAAACACGATATGAAAACATGTGAGGAACAAAAAATCATGTGAAAA
Organism: Alisma plantago-aquatica; assembly: GCA_963693085.1. Classification (NCBI taxonomy): domain Eukaryota; kingdom Viridiplantae; phylum Streptophyta; class Magnoliopsida; order Alismatales; family Alismataceae; genus Alisma; species Alisma plantago-aquatica. The sequence goes on along the minus strand of OY856410.1, from coordinate 517,820,407 downwards.
ATTGCAAGAAAAACCTAAGATATGGGTAAATTGTAGAAAATCCAAAACATGCACAAAATTGCATAACTTGCTCAAACAGTCTCCAAACTGGACCAAAGTTGAAACTTAAGCTTGTCACATGATATCAAAACACATCTTAGGAAATGATTAAGGTTTTAACATTAAGTTAGTTAATAATGTTAAACTATTAAGTAAGGTCTGGGGTCTTACAATAATAAACCCCTAATAAGGATTTTGCCCCTAAAATTGTAAGCGATCAACGACGGGTTCTTCCTACACATCTCATCCTCTAACTCCCATGCGGATTCCTCCATAACATGATGATTACACAAAATTTCACTAAAATGATATCCTTCTTCTTTAGCTTCTTCACACTCCTATCCAAGATGAACACGAGACCCTCAACATATGACACATTATCCTCTAACTCAACCACCACTGGCTGCAACACCTGTTGTGTATCTAGGTGAAACTTCCTCAACATGGAGACATGGAAGACAAGGTGCAACCTATGCAACTATGGAGGTAACTCGATCTTGTTTTTTTACTTTCCCAAACATGTGCCAAAATAGATTATGGCCCCGTAAACTTGGGAGCCAACTTACCCTTCTTACCAAACCTCAACACACCTTTCCAATGGGAAACCTTCAATTATACTCAGTCTCCAACTTGAAACTACAAAGGCCTATGAAGGTTGTCAACATAAGACTTCTATCTATCATGATCTACCTTCAACTATTGTTGTATCACCTTAATCTTCATTGCAGTCTTCTGCACTAACGCAAGACCCAAAAGCTGATATTCACCTATCTTGTACTAACATAGCAGTTACCAACAATGTCTCCCATACAACACCTCATACGGTGCTATGTTTATACTCCTCTAATAGATGTTGTTGTAGGAGAACTCTATCTAAGTTAGGTGCACATCCCAACTACCAAGAAACTACAAGACACATAATCTTAAAAGATCTTCTAAAGTATGAATGGTCCTCTCAGACCGACCATCTATCTTTGGGTGGAAAGTCATACTGAATCTCAATTGTGTCCTTATAGTTGTATCCAGACATTTCCAAAAATGACTTGTGAACTACAAACCTCTATTAGATAATATGCTAACTAGAATTCCATGCAGATGGACTATCTCATCTAAATAGATTTTGGCTAACGTCTTTATTGTATACATCATCTTGACTGGCAAGAAGTGAGATGACTTGGTCAACCTATCCACCATAATCCAAATGGAATCATGACATTTGTTTGTCCTAGGAAGACCAACCACAAAGTCCATGGTAATATGATCCCATTTCAACTGTGGTATTTGGAAAAGGCTGCAGAGTCCCTGGTAGCTTTTGATGTTGAAACTTGACCCGCTCATAGGCTAGACATCTAGCCACAAACTATGCCACATCACACTTTAAAGCTGGACACCGATATAGATCCTTTAGGTTATGGTACATATTGGTATAGCCAGGGTGCATCATGTATATCGAGGAATGAGCTTCCTCAAGAACCATCTTCCTCAATTTGTCAGCATCTAGAACCAGTGTCATGCCGTGGAAACAAACTATCCCATCATTTGTCTCATGGAAGTTATCATACTTCTTGTTGCCAAACTCTAACTTCATATCCTTCATCACAATATCATTTCATTATGCATCACTGATCTACTTTATTAAAGTTATCTTAACATGCAATTGTGCCAACCGTCCTTCCAACAAGGAGACCTCCAACTTCACATTCATCTGACGAAGCGACACTAACATGTCTCACTTGTGGCACACCAAGTCATGCAATTGATCCTTATCTACAGATGATGACAAAGATGACTTCATGCTTAATGCATCAACCACCACATTAGCCTTACCTGGATGGTAGTCTATCATGAAATTGTAGTCCTTAATCAACTTTATCCATCTTCTTTGCCTCATGTTCAACTCCTTCTTTGAGAAGATATATTTTAGGTTCTTGTGGTCATTGAAGATTTGACACTTCTCCCCATACATATGTGGCTCCAAATATTTAAGGAATGAACCATGAATGCAAGCTCTAGATCATGCATCAGGTAGTTCTCCTCATGTTTCTTAAGTTGCGTGAAGCAAAAGAAATCGTGTTCTTGTCATGCATCAACACACATCCCAAGCCATTGTTTAATGCATCACAAAAGATGTAGCACTTACCTTGGGTCTAGCAAAACCAACACTTGTGCATTTGTCAACTTCTCCTTTAACACATGAAAGAAATGTTGACACTTGTCATCCCAGACAAACAGAGTACCCTTCCTAGTCAACTTTTTTAGGGGTAGTGCCACAAAACTAAAGTTCGTGTTGAACCTCTTGTAGTAGCCTGCCAAGCCTAGGAAACTTCAAACTTCAGACGGTGTCTTGGGTTGTTCCCACCCCAACAATAACTAAACCTTCTTCGGGTCTACACAAGCACCCTTAGCATATATAACATGATAAAGGAAGGACACCTCCATCAACCGGAACTCATACTTGCTAAACTTGGCGTATAGTCAATGTTGCCTCAACAATGTCAACGCATGGAGAAGGTGCTTATCATTCTGCTGAATGTCTCTAGAGTATATCAAGATGTCATCGATGAACACCACCAAAAATTGAGCCAGATAAAGATGGAACACTCAATTCATCATATTCGTGAAAGCTATTAGCACATTGGTCAACCCAAAAGGCATAGACACAAACTCATAGTGACCATACCTACTCCTATAAGAAGATATAGGTATGTCTTCTGCCTTAATCCTCAACTGGTGGTAAACTGGACTCAAATCTATCTTGGAGAACACTATGGCACCTCTCCACTAGTCAAACATGTCATCAATCCTTGACAACATGTACTTGTTATTCATCGTGACCTTATTCAATTGTCGGTAGTCTATGAACAACCTCATAGAACCATCCTTCTTCTTCACGAACAACATGGGAGCACCCTAAGGGGAAGTGCTCGATCTAATAAAGCCCTTTTCTAACAACTCTTGCAACTGCTTCTTCAACTCCTGGATCTCATCCTATAAGATGCTTGCGTTATGGGTTGTGTTCCAAGAACTAGATTGATCTCAAAATCAATCTACCTAGGAGGGGGAACACTGGGAAACTCTTTAGGAAAGACATCCTCAAACTCACACACTACTGGTACCTCCTGGATACTAGAACCTCTTGCCTTGGTATCCACAACATGTGCCAGGAAAGACTCACACCCTTTTGCCTCATCAACCTCTCTGCCATCATAGCTGACACCAAACACATAGGAAAAAACTTCCTTTCTCCTTGGAAGATCCATGAAGCATCTCCATCACATAACATCACCACCTTGGAACTACAGTCCAAAACAACCTTGTACTTTTCCAAGGTATCCATCCCTAGGATCACATCAAACACATTCATGTCAAGTGGCATAAGATCCACTTGAATGTTGCATCCTGAGAAAGAAAGAACATAAGAGGGACACACTAAAAGAGGGGTTTCTAACCGAAGACTATTAGATCTACTACAAATAGGCAGATTACAGCTATTTATCACCTATGGTGATAAAAGAGTGTGTCACACCTAGGCCAACAAAAATAGATACTAAATAAGAAGTAGACAAATCAGAATGAAAGAGTTCCATCTGACGTCATGGCCCGTGGATTGACCACTCCCTCTGGCTCATTCATGGTGTACAATTGAGCCTTCGCCTATTGTCGTCCACATCCTCTGCTAGCCTGGCCAGAAGATCCTTCTTGTGACCTCATCCTATACCACCACCACTGCCAAACTATTGCTGTTGTGAGCCTTGCTAACTCTACCTTGGTTGTTGTGTCACTTCCTCATCCTTTATAGGGCATGTCCACCTTAGATTCCCTACTTGCCCACACTTGTGAGAAGTCTTGGAACCATATTGTGGCCTAGATGCCCCTGTCACTGATACAAATGTTGTGCTATGTGCTCTACCTGGTGTAAAACTATGTCCTTTGCCCTTGCTCGGGGACCATTATGACTGTATATGTGATCTTGGCTAAAAAAAGGTCGACCTTTTTTGCGACTGCGATGACGAAAACCTCAGCTTATTGAAGCCACTAGAAAACTACCTCTGGAAATGAGTCAACCTCTTCTTAGTGCTGGCTTCACACTTTTCTATATAAGACCTCGATCCTCCTCACTGACACCATGAAGGTAGAAAACCTCTCCACATTCTCTAAAGTAGACACTATCATCGTCAACTTGTTACTCAGACCCTTGACAAACATGAGAATTCTCTCCTTATCCATTCCCACCATGTGAGGGCAGAACCTCAGAAGCTCCATAAACTTCACCTCATATTCATTGATGGTCAAGAATCCTTGGTGCAACTTCTCAAAATGTGCTATCTTATCATCCAAATACGTCTCCGAGAAGTATCGGCTCAAAAACTCCAGCCAAAACTCTTCCCAACCTATCACAACTCCTGGTCTCTTCTCCTCTTCTATGGCCCACCAGTGGCCGGCGCTGCCCTTCAGCATGTAGATAACATGCTTCACCTTGTCTACATATAGGATGATGAGGATCTTGAAAGCCTTCTCTAGCTTTGTCAGCCACATGTCAGCATTGGCCGAGTCAGTTGTACCTACATACTCAACCGTTGTAACATCCCAGGATTTGAGGCCTCAGATAGAATAATCTTATAAGGAATGATTGTACTACCCATATCACCAAGGTGCACCTCCTTTTCAGGAAGCCCATCACTAAAGAACTCCATAGTTAACCGTGCTCAACTTGGAGTAGTACTAGGATGGGTGACCAGTCGGGAAGTTGACCCCGGCTTGTGTGTGAGTGAGGAAAAAGCGTGCAATTAAGGCTAGTAGTGGTTTGTGGGGCCAGTCGCCATTCTTGAAACTCTACTAGAACCTAGGGTAGTGGGCTCAGATGTTACAAATGGTATCAAAACCATAACCCCTCCAATAGGTGGGGCCCACATGGGCATGTGGCATGCTAGTCTTAAGTCGTGCGGTCTAGGCAAGTTGGAAATGGTTGTCCATGGTGATGTAGCCACCCTTGTGCTAGAATTCTGTGATCAGGAGATGGATGTCCATGGGCCATCCAAACATTACAACCTCCCCCACTCCTACTCAACCACTCAAACGTCTTGCCGAAACCCTATGATTCTGCATTAGGAATGGTTGCCCTAGGATGAGGTACGGGTGCTCTATCTGCTAAATCCGTAATTGTGGCCATAAGTTGTCTGAACATGGATTGGAAAGCAGGATTGGCCATGGTGTTGGGTCAAACTAGGGCATCACAGGCTGCTCCAGCCCTATCTTAGGCACCCTATCATCATGTTCCAACCTCCTACCGCCACCTCCTAGAGTGACATAGCTACTCTCCACATGTTTCATCGTGTTCTCCAGACATATCTACATAAGAAGAAGCTATGATCAGATATGTTGGATAATGTAAGAACAGACACAACCTAGGTCCTATGTCCATGTAGAGTTAGCAAACCTAGAGCTCTGATACCAACTTTTAAGTGTGACATGCCATCACACTAAATGACAAAACTCAAAAGCAAAATACACCATCAACTACTAAAATATCACATAAATAGAAAATAGGGTAAACAAAAACATATTTAAACATTACTAACAAGAGAAAAACATTTACATAAAGGTCCATGGACTTCGTATAGTAGCATATTCCATATCAGGGTTTTACATATATGTCCAGTGGTTGAGGCCACAACATGTATACAAAATTGTGTTCCATAATTACGTTCCATGTACAACATCCACATATGCCAAAAACTCGAGTCATTATACATATCATCTACAAAACATCTTGTGCCTGGATCTGAGAGTACGTGGATAACTTTAGGACTCTACAACTACTAGAACTACTAGCCAACCTTCAACAACTACTACTCTCTGAGCTTCTCCTCTTCAACATCATGAACTTACCCACATCGCTGATGACCACCTAAAGAGATGTGGTAACCCACGAGAGTGAGACCTAGGTCCCAACGAGAGATATAATTCTCAACCAATGGTTATTGATTACAACATATCATTAATTAACAAGATAAGTAGATTAAGAAACTTAAGCATGTTAAGCAATTCTAGCAGGTTAAATAGGTTGAGCAAGCTAAATAGATAGGCATAACAACACACTTGACTAGAAGCATGCTTGGTTAATAAGATGTCTAAAGAATAGATAGAACTAATATCATCTAAGAAGAATAAGAGACAAGGTAAAGGTTAACATCCAATGTGAAGCAATGTGTATAACCCTAACAGATATACTACATGGTTGGATTACATCTTTTATTAATGACTGAGGAAATGAGGTATACTGCTCAATTCCAACTGACCATTGATAAGTCAAATTCAATGGCCAGAATCCTTAGATCTCATCCTCCCTCGGTCAGTATGAGTTCGCCACAACAACACATGTGGTCAAGCTGCAAAATATCCTACTCCGCCCTTGGTATATAGGTCAGACACTAGTGAACAACCTAGTCTATCCTTAAAAGGTCATTGTACTAGTAAAACCAAGGTATCAACCCAAACATCCGAGGTACAATGACATATGTCCTCAATCACATCATATATATTGAATCATAAACATCTAAGATACGACCTCAACCATTCCCCTATCAAGGTATAATCATAACCATCCTTGTGAGCATACATATACTCAACAATATATGAATCCTAGCTTCCACTAAAGGAAAACCTATTTCACTATCTAGCAAAAATCCTAACACTTGAATGGGTCTATGTCCAAGACAACTGCATGATTAGGGTTTCACTTGATTAGTTAATGTTAATTGGGTGAATTAAGGCTACATCAAACAAGTGGACATACAAAGCCCTAATTCATTTCTAGCAAGCATTGATATACACCAACTCTGGAAATATAAAACGTATGTGGTATAAATCTTATCACATCATCACACATTACCAATTCCTGCCACATAAGGAAGAAGATTACACCTCCATTAGGGATCACCATGACCGAAGGTCATCAAGACCATCGCATCATAATCACCTGCAACAACATCATTATCTTTCCACACATTATCTCAAGGCTCAATAGACCATCACCATATTTTTGGTACATAGGTTTAGCATAACATTGCATTAAGAAGCTTATGATGTTCATATAGAAGCATACTAGGGTTACATCCACATTAAGAGAGTATTTCATTATCAATCATTCACGTAAGTCATACAAGAGAGATAAATATGATCAATCATCATCAATGAATTACATTAGGGTTAGGACCAAAAAGGAAGATTAAGTATGTTTAACCATCCTCATTTAGTCTTATTAGGGTTACCCATTAGCTCATGTTTATAGCTATTAACTTACATTCATACAAGGGCAAATGTAAGACTACAAAGCTAAGGGCATAACACCATCAATTCTACATCGTCAAAACCAAACCAACATTTCATGAGCATCACCCCAAAACAATCGGATGTTGAGTAGGTAAAACCATCAATTGTACACAAGCAAACACAGTGGACAAACTATCTAGAGAAACAATCAATTTGTGACCTAGAAAGAGCCACCAACTAAACCTAGTCAAGCCATTGTTTTATAACATAGAAAGAAGCATCGACTAAAGACATAAGAAGCACAATCAGTTGTGGGCATGCAACCCACCATCAATTGTAACATAATGGATCAACATCGGTTGTGGTATCCAATGCCACCATTGGTTGTGGTGTGCAAGACCACCATCAAATCATGAAGTTAGAACCTCCATTTGTTGACACCATCGAGTGTTGAACCAGTAGAGCTATTGTTTGGTGATCATAGGTCAAGTCACCATCTCATTTTGAAGTCAAAACATACATTGGTTGATGGACCAGAAGGGCCATCAGTTGTCAGACTCAAAACCTCCATCGGTTGTCACCAACAGGTGGTGAAACAAGGCAAAACACAAGGAAAACCCATTGTTTGATAGAGGATAGGAAGCTATTGGTTGAAGCCATCATTAGAGCACCAAAAGAGTCAAAACAGAACTTAAGGTATGACCATAGGTTTCCATGGGAAACACAAGCAAAATAGCACCAAAAGCAAGTGCATCGATTCTAGCAAGGAGGCAAACCATTGAGTTTTGTACAAGATAGAAAACAACTTAAAATCCCTAAGTAAACCCATAGTTTGAGAGATACCAAGAGATATCATTTGACATGAAAGCAAGCCCTAAAGCTTCCTATACTAAAGTAAGGTCGTGCAAAAGGTTTAGAACACATCCAAGAAGATAAACCATCCAAGAATTACCACCTAAGCTCAAACCCTAGGTAAAGATACTATCTTTTCACTTTGAACTTAGTTTTAGAATAAGATCTAGCACATGCAAGCTACAAGTAAGCAATAAGCGTGGATAAAGTTATATATCTCACCTCTAGGAAGACGAATAAGCTCCAAACAGCAAGGTAACTTGAGAAAAGGAGGAACAATCCAAGATTAAGCACTCCTCATGGCCAAGCAATCTCCTTCTCCAAGAAAGAGAGAAAACCCTATGTTAAGGAAGCAAGAAACAAGTGTTCTTTAAGCTCTAGTGCATGCTCCATCATGGAAACCATGGTCACGATGAAGAAGAAAGAAGAAGGATGTAAGCTAAAAAATAAAATGAAGGGAAAGAAGGATAGCTTACTTTCTTAGGTCAAGAATAAGTAAAGGAAGCTCCACAGGCTCCAAGAGACGGTAGATTTGAACCCTAGCTGCACATGTAAGAGGATTGATCACCTTCTTCTATATCGGGCACCTTATTTCCCACCTAAGAAAGGAGGGACGAGCTATATACAGCAAGGAAGATAAAAGGGTCCAAATGGTTCATTTGTATGGAAGGTAGGAGGTTTATAAAGCTATGACTGAGAGAGAAGAGGAGGTTTAAGTGTCCTAACATGTATGCCAAGTGTCCATGGAAAAGAGACTTCATGTCCATGAAAGAAGCAACTCCATCGATTGTGGAGTATACAAGGGAATAGGATCTTGTCCCTCCCAGAGTGGCCATCGTGTTTCATCACTTAGTGACCATCGGTTCTTTGAAACCCTAGGTCACTAGGTGGAAAACCATTGATTAAACACTCCTTCCAAACAAACTGTCAGTCCAAGGGACCTCAAGAGAGAAGAACATCAACATAAAATCCTATAGAGAACACCATTAGTTGTCCCCACCTAAGGATGACCATTGGATATCACCCATCTAAGGGGAACCATCGGTTGATGTCCTGCAAGGTAGCTCATCCATGAGAGCAAAACCCTAACATACCCTATAGAGATATCACCATCAATCCAAGATGCATCTAGGCACCCCAAGCTGCAAAAAACTCACAGATTATATAAAAGCATATGAGGAACAAAAATGTATGTGACAAATTGCAAGAAGAACCTCATATATTGGTAAATTGAAGAAAAGTCTAAAACGTGCATAAAATTGCATAACTTGCTCAAATAGTGTCCAACCTGGAACAAACTTGAAACTTAAGCTTGTAACATGATATAAAAACACATCTTAGGGTTTTATTAAGGTTTTAAGAATCCAATTAATATGATTAAGCATATGAAATTATTAAGAAAGGTCTAGGGTCTTACAATTATTAGATGTTGGATGAAGATTATTGATTGAAGATTGTTGATTGACACTTGAAGATCATAGTAAATCATAAACAATCTATATGAGATGATTATAATAAAAAATAGTATGAAAACCAACTTTAGAAACAAGAAAAGAAAAAAACAATCTTTGAAACCTATAAACAAGCCACACATTCAAGATGCATTATGTTAGAAGATCACTCCCAACCTATTTCATCCCATGAGTTAGATTTTTTTTTCTCCTCACTAAAGAATGATTTATATAGGAGGGGTTGGTCCTAAACTTCTCTTTCACTTCCTACCTATTTTATCCCATGAGTAAGATTTTTTTTTTGTCCTCGTCAAATAATGATTTATATAGGTGGGGTTGGTCCTAAACTTCTCTATGGCTACATGGCATTCGTCATGGGGGTAACTCAGTTTCAGTAGATATGTTGCTCCCATTTAGCATCATGACTATGATGATTAGTGATGAGTGTTAGCAAAGGAGGTTTTCTCAAATCCTTTGGAATTCTAGCAATATGATGTGATTGTACATATACTAACACTCTTGTTCCTCACCCAAGGTCTAACATGAGTGTTGGCATTCATTTCAGAGATACATAGGTTTGTATGTATGCAAAGTAAATTTGGGAGATTTTACACTTTCTGGTGAAATCATGTGGTCAACAAAAGGTAATAGGTAAAGAACATGCAAAAATCTCCATGCTAACATTCAATCCCTTTTCCAAAAGAAAAATACACATGTAAGAAATAAATCATGCAATCCTTAGGAAAGAAAGTATTTTGGTCATATGAAAGACCTATCTTATTCCTTTCTCTCTTTTTTGATGAATGTTTACTTTTATTTTTTTTCTTATTTTAGAAAAACAAAACAAAATTGGAAGTGGAAGAAAACCTAAAAGGGAATTGGAAGAGGAACCCGAGAATAGAATCAAAGCAAACCCTAAAACGGGAATGGAAGATTGTCCTGACAAGGGAAATGGAAGAAAACTCTAAAATGGAAGTAGAAGAAAACCTTAATCAAGTGGAAGAAGAAAAACCCTAATATTGAAGGGGAGGAAAACCCTAATGAAGAGGAAGAAGAAAAATTCTAAGATGGAGGCTACAAAAAACCTTAAAAGCAAATCAGAAGTAAACCCTAATCATGAAATAGAAGAGAAACCATAAAAGGGAAGTAGAACCAAACTTAAATAAGGATATCGAAGAGAAATCCTAAATGGAAGCACAAGAAAACGCAAAATAGAAAGAGAAAAATAAATCCTATAAGGGAATAGGAACCAAACCCTAATAAGGAAGTAGAAGAATAAACCTAAAAATAAGAATAAGTCAACATAAACATGTTAGTACTAGGAACCCTAATAGATATTAGATGGGAACGAAAACCAAAAGTAGAGAACCATCACACGATTTGCAAGTTTTGGTAGAATGTCAGATACTACCACAAGTGGAGGACTAGTAGAATCTTTCAGTCGGCCAACCCAGGCATGTTCTTTTCCCATCCCGAGAAATAAAGAAATATAACAACTTGAACTAATAAAAACTTCAAGTAGCCCAAAAATCAACTATGATCATTTCACAGCCCCATTACAATAACTAGACATTCTTACATGCCTAAAAAAATCTACCAATCAAGCTACTTCAGGGGTTACATAAAGCATAATAATACAATAGAATAATGAAGATGAGAGTGTACACCAGGTTTTATTTGTAAAAAAATGAAGATAGGGATATGTAATTAAATCAATGGGAAAATGTGAGAAAAAATGAATTTGTCTCCACTCAGGGGTAGATAAGGAAAAATAGGAAAGCATGGATAAACATAAAATTGAATGATGTTATTACAAAATGTCAAGGCTTAAGCAACCCCATGCCACCCAATTAATAAATATCAAATTTATTTGTATTCTTGAGTTAAAACAATAGTTCCTAGTTAACTAAGGCAAATAAAATGATAAAGGAGGTGTCATTTAGTTTGCATATATGTAGGGCTAGGAATGGAAATGGATTTCCCATAATCAACCCAAACATCCTAAATTTCTTTAGTAATGGGGTCATAATTGCTTTGGGATTTCCCACAAAGGAGACTCATCCAGGGAGGTTAGAACCAAAGCATGAAAAAGTAGAGAACATACGATACAAGGTGATTTAAGACAAGCATGATTCAATTCCTTTGAGTAATTAAATCATGCATAATACTGGATTAAATCATATGAGAATAGATATGCAACATTCAGTTGACATGAATAAGTAGTTCAAATAGCTATGACTAAGAAGTTTATGTAAGAAATGGAGCAATTATTAGAAGTTGGTTAGATTCCGATCAAAATGATAAGAGGTTACCGTTATACAACCTAACAATATTAGAAAAATAGTTGTACTACAGGAAGCAACCTATAGTGATTCATGTGACTAAAAGTAAAGAGGGAGGAAGTTTGCTATCTAACTTCAAAAGATTCAAAAGGGACAAATTGACAAGGTGGGTGTGGGAGTATTTATAGAACATAATTGGAGTTTGAGGACTTGGTGAAAGATTTTGGAATAGACAAAAGTAGGGTGTCAATTTTTTCAAAACCCCTAAACACAATTTTAATTGAAGAAAAGAAATTGAATTCGATTTTATCTGGTTTTGGGTTTAGATAATGATCTCTGAATTGCAATCAGGTCAATTTTGAGTGATGATATGTTCAACCGAGATCAAATACAGAGTGAAAAATATAGATAATACAAGTTCTAATTAGGTATAAGTTATTACGTAATGATCTTATATCAAATGTATAAAATGTAGGTTCAGTTCTGAGTTGCACATTATGAAACCAAGTATGATTCTAGGTATACCACCTTCTAAAATATTTGGTTCTAGGTTTAGTTGTTTTGCATCATCCCTATTGTTAACCAACTAGGATCTAACTAAAATTGTTTTTTTTACATTTCTAGGTAGTAGTATGCTACCTTCAGTGCACCTAACATCTGGCAGATCATGCGGCTTTGCCACATCACCTAGTTGATGGCTAGGATCCATTGAGTATCCCAGAGCAGAGAGAAAATATAGATTTCTTTATCCAAGTTTATGGGTTTTATTGAAATCTTCTAGATGTATTTCAGATAAAATTTTTGGATTGTAGTATTAAGTCATATATGCAATTAAAATCAATGAAAAAAGAAGGAAGATAAGAGGATATAATGTAAGGATTATCTACCTTATTATCTAGAGAATTTGACTTTTTTGAGGATAATGTACTTGATATATTTGCATGAAAAAGAATAAATATTGTTCTTAAGATAAATCAAATGATAAATTATATGAATACTCTTACGAGCTTTTAATTTAAAGGTTGTATTGCATTTAAATCCCAAGAAAATATCTTCTGCACAAACACACCTAGACTATAGCAAATGGGCAAAATGGGTTACTTAAATAGGTGGAAAACCATGGAAATTTGGAATAAATGGAATGAACTAAATTATTAGCCAGATAGTTGGTATGATATTGATCATTGAATAAATGAATAAAATGAGGTATCAACAACCACCATCTACTTGCCATTGTACCCTTCCTTGCACTTACATACCTATCCCCCAATAAACTTTCAAAATCATATGTCATGCTTCCCACTTATTGGGAGTCACTACAACCCATTCCCCACACTCCTCCATTTTCTATAACTAACACACTACCAAGACGCCTCAATGACTCTACAAGTACATCCAAGCCTATATCATATACCCCCTTCACTAGACTTACATCTAGTTTAATAACTCCTGCCTATACCACTTTATAGTTTCCTACCTATGTAGTTTTCATCACCCGCTGATCTTCTTCCCCTCCATCACCCATTCCACCACCTCACCCACTCGGCTACCCTCCCAAACCCTATGGTTCCTTCCCTCATATCTTCTCCCTTTTGTTACACCTACATGACTCTATATTAGATTATGTTCCTAACATGTATCCCGAAACAATGATATTATAATATATTCCTACTAAGTTTGTAAAAGTGCACATACATATTTACTTCTAAAGGTAGATCATTTTTCTCATTACAACTTTATTCTAAGTGTTTTATTCTTTTAGAAAGGCATCTTCATCACATGTTCTGTAGACTACTACTAAAGTACTTATCATCCTTGTTATAAAGATTAAATGTATGGCAAAATTGAAACCTTGTCATATATCAATATGGGATTGGTTTTCGTATATGCTACATGCTAATATTTTTGGGTGTGATTAGGTATTCTCCATTACATACGATCACGACCTCATCCAAGAGGTATATGTATATATTTGAAATTGATAACTTTGAGGCCTTATCTCATATTCTCAAACCCAATATGTTTTTACTCTTAGAATTGTTGATAAATTTAAGATTGACCTTCATATCAATTTTATTTCAAGTCTATTTTCTTATGCAGATATGTGAAGACAAAACTACATACATCAACCTCTTATGATTTTTTGAAGATCATTTATTGAAGATTATCATTATCTTAAGTCCAATTTGTCCTTAATAAAATACATGATCGTGGTTTGACAAGATATGTACTATTGCACACGGCCCACGACTTTTGGCTTGACCCAACCATATGGATATGAATTATACTAGGTAGATAATTCATGTTTTGAAAATCACTCAAATTAGATATTTGTAGCACCTTCATGTTAAAGTTTTATGATCATACAAATGAATGGAAACTTTGAAAAACCAACAACTACCATTGAGATGTTTTGGTATATAACTAATAAAGTAAAAATGCCATCATCATGAATTACAATAACATCTGATCCAAATCATATGTTTTGCATCTGTATAGTTTGATTACTTTAAATATCACTTGAACCATTCTAAATAGACCCTAGTATAGGGAATTTCCTATACCCTTTGATATAGGCTCCCAATTCGCTATATACATAAAAGGGACTCTATCCCTAAGGGATAGGGAATTTCATATACCTAAACCTTATTTGGCACACTTCCCAATACTTTTGGCTTGTCCAACCGTATGGATATAAGATAGACAAGGTATAAGTTGTTTTTCAAAAATCATTCAAATAAACTATTTGTAGCACCTTCATCTTAAAGTTTTATGTTCATACAAATGAATGGTAACTCTGAAAAATCAACAACTAACATTGAGATGTTTTGGTATATAACTAATAAAGTAAATATGTAATCATCATGAAATTTAATAACATCTAATCCAAATCATATATTTTGCATCTGTATAGTTGGATTACATTAAATACCACTTGAACCTTCATTCGAGATATATTATTATTGATGAGATGTGCTCGTAGGATCATGGAATCATAATTTTTTTCTTTTCATTGTGTCTATCACCTCCATGAATCCATATGTATATATTTGTGTGTGTGTAGCTTGCCAAACCAATTGGCTAATAATGACCAATCGGTCTACTGGGTTGTCCAATGGATTTCTTGGGTTCATCTTAGCATGGTCAATCAACTATAACTTTCAATTGATTGACTTATTTGTTTAGTCATGCGATTGGACTTTTCTAGTCAATTGAATGGGCTTCTAGTTAGTCCTTGATATCTAATTTATTGCCTAAACCTCTTCATAAAAAATTGATCATATGTATATGAATATACTCCCCTTCCCTATCCATACTATATGTGTGACCCTATGGGATCCAAATTACATTGACAGAGATATCTATAATCACATTATGATTTCACATACAATGCTTGGTATCTAGAAAGACTTCATTTCCAGCCAAGTAATTGGAGAAGTTGGAGAACAAGTTCAACCTAGTATTGTGACCAATGATAAAATGATTGTATAATACCTTTGTCTCCAATATCCACATTGAATATAAGGCATGGACATTTCATCCTCTTAATGTTCAATCTTGGTTCCTTTATCTAAAGTAGACTATTTGAGATACATATGACATCAATATCATATATTGACTTGTATGAGCATGGACATGAATTCCATACTCTAAGTCATCTAATGGATGGTATCACTCCAATAGGAGGGAAAAGTTACATCTTAATCACTCATAATAATCTACATATGTCACAGTGCACCCAAGCACTACTTGTATGGAAACCCTCATTTGAGGCCACATTGGGAAATTGTAAAGTATACAAAACAACATCTGATCATTGTTAGTGAATATCAGTCTAAGGACCACGATCACCACTATCACATGACATGTGATTTTGACTACCATTTATCACATCCTTGTATCTACTCAAGTTGGATTTGTCATGTATACTTGTATGTTAGATTTGATATCCAATATCATGACTAATAAGACATAGTCATTGTTCGACATACAAATTGGCCTTAATGTATTATTACTGTCCTGATTTCCACATGATATCTTACTAGGAACCTACTAAATAATGTATACTCTTATCATACACATGATCTCATGATCAAGTCCTCAATTTGAAATCATATGTCATTCATTCATACATTCTTAGGAAATTATTATATTTGTTCATTATCTCATATTAAAGCAAACATAATAATTGGAATAGATTTAATTAATAATCAAATCAATTACAAAGTGTGCAATTACAGTCATAATATGAGTGTATTTCAAGGCATACTACCAACAATATCCAAAATGTGATTTTAGAAATTGGATGCCTGGGAAGAGATTGAGGAAGCTCTGGCTTCTCTCTAGCCGACAACGGTAAGTTAGTGAGAGATAGCTCTGGCTTCTCTCTAGCAGTTTTCATCCGGTTCTCGTCGTCCCCCGTGCTGCTCCCTTCCCCCCAGGTGATCTCCGACAGTCTCACCTCCCCAGCTCAGGTAAAATCTTGCTTTGGTTAGTTCGGCTTGCAACATCTCCATGGATCTGCTCTCTTTCATCTCTCAATTTACACCTATTCTCTTTTGCTACCCTTCTAGGGTTTCCCGGATTTCCTAGTTTTGTTACCTGATCGCTTTGTTTTTCATCGACTTCGGCTTTATGCAACATCGTTAATTCCAAAAATGATCTTCTACCGAGATTTTTCTTTAGTGGCTTCTCCTTGCCTTTCTCTAGTTTATTAAGGTTTTAAGTTGCCTTGTTTCTCAGTCTCTGCAGACATTCCCATTAAATGCGATGATTCATCAGCTCTTCTGACCCTTCTTTCCCTGTGAAACTGTTGGATCCCATCTCTTATCTGCAACATTCCCTTTAGCGGTTTCTCTTCCAACATCTCATTGATTGCACCACTTCATTCCCTTTGCCGGCAAGACCTCCTTCCCCAGACTCCGACGGCTTCCTGGACTGATACAACTTTGGCGTTCACAACTAGACTCCTTACTAGATTCACCTAACATATCTTTTCTCATTATGAGAACCGGTGGTAGCTTCATCCTTGCCTCTTTATCAAGACCTAACCGCATGCAAAAATCTGACAAAGTTAAGACTTTCCGTTGTGCCCTTCAGAGTCACAAACTACACAAATCGGAAAGCTCTCCAAAAGCTCCTTCTTCTCCTACCACTATGAACTCACGCTTCCCTTTCATAGAGCTTCATCTGGCTGATCCAAAGTTCTCGTCCTCCATCCCGCTTCCTAGAGCTTGGATATACCACAGATTTGATATCTCCCCTGGCATCTGTATGATAAACATCGGTCACCGATCATTTCAGGTTACGATATCATGGTCACCTCCTGAGGACACCATCTGGGGGGAAAAAACCCCTTTTCTCCTTATCTCCGACGGCTGGCCGGAGATGCGATCGGAACTCAAGCTTCAACCAGATTGGTCTATGTTTCTTCAACCTTACACAGATCGCACTCTCCGGGCTTGGGTCAGAGACTTCAACCATCAATCCCCACCTGCTCTCGCTTTTCTTTACAAGAAATATGATCAGGACAGCTCATCATCTTCAGATTCAGCGGATCAACTTTCTATCAGAGCAGAATATCAACCTTATATAGGTGTAAAGTCTATGCCCATCTCCATCTCTTCTGGGTCTGAAGATGATGAAGAAGAGGTTTCATCTCCTGTGCTTCAATCAAGCAGCTCCATTGCAGGAAGGTACAAACTCTTTCCCTCACCTTCTCCTTTGCTTAAAAATAAGGCCCCCAACCTCAAACTCACATCTCTCTACAAAACCATTGCACAAAAACCTCCCCTGATAAGCGAAATCATCCCCAAGGACCTTGACCTACTCAATCTTTCTTTTCCGGTTTTGGGGAAAGCAAAACCCTCCCCACTCATCATTGACAATTTGGAGAAAAACCCCTCTGGCCATATCTGGAGAAAGGTTCCCCCAAAAAAGTCCTTTCGAGCTCTTTTCTGCCGCTTCTGCCTCAGAAACAACCACTCCTCTTCCAGATGTTTCTCTCGCCTTGCATGCTTCAGGTGTGGTCTCATAGGGCACATAAAAAGGCACTGCATGGAGCGACCTTCTCCAAACAGTCTTGGACAACAGCTAAATCCACATAGCTCTCACATGCACTCCCACTTTAGACATCTCTCACATTTCCAAAATGGTTCAGTGGTCCCAAAACGACATCCTCCTGCCAACAGACCCCTTTCTATGTCTGCTCATAATCATTGCCTTTCTAGCAACCCTTTTGCATGCCTTGAAAATCTCCCACCAGATCATGCAACATCTTCAAACCCTAGTCTCGAAAACTCAAGGTTACCGTCTTTTTCAAAACCCTACCTTCCCTCTTCAAAACCCTCGTCAAGTAACCGCTCCAAGCTCCCTTTTAAAAAACCTTCCCCCTTGTCCAAGATCCCACCTGCTAAAACACACAAAAAACATCAACCTTCCCTCGCACATACTATGAAGACTCCTGAACACCTGGAATATGCCATCGCCATGGATCTTCCTGCAAATTCGATGCGTCTTCTCAAGGTTATCTCCCTTAGAAGCATCCTTGTCTCTATTGAAAACAATCTTGACAACAACCTCATAAATGTTCTTGACATCACTAGAGCTCTAGCCCTCCTTCTTCCCGGCCATACCATCCTAAAACAAAAAATACTCTCGCCCACCCAGCTTATTTACACTGTCCCTGAAGGAACTCAGATTACCCACATTTTCAATCAAGTTCTTACCATCCCTTGTGGATCCAGCTTCATCATGGCTCGCCTTTCCAAATGGTCAGCCGATTCTGGTTCTTTTCCAGCCCCTGCGGGTGGCTCTGATTGGGTTGCCATTTCAAACCTTCCTCCTCATTTGTGGGAACTAGAAATCTTCAAAGGGATAGCTCATTCAATAGGGGCTACTCTTCAATACATCAGCCTAGAAACTCTCCATCCCACTCAATACATTAAAGCCTATTGTCTCTTCTCAATCAAAGCTGCTATCTCCCTCCCTCCTTGCATTAACATTAGAACTGGTGAATCAATCTACCATCTTAAGCTAGCAGCTGAACATCCCACCTTACATTGTTCTGCATTTTCTGACCTCTCTTCACATCCGCCATCATGGTTTAGTCCTAACAAGAGCTATAACCACCCCTCACTCACCAGACCCCCCCAGATCAGAAGCCAAGTATGGACTAGGAAACCCTCAAACCCCCTGACAAATCTTTCTCAGCTCAAAACAAAAAGAGAAATCGATCTCCTATTCTTCCCCTCCCTACAACAAACATCCCATCACTCAAAAGATCCTGTCCTTCATCTTCATCCACAAAGGAAAGCTGGCATTCTCCAGATAAAACAAATCAAAACTCTGCTTTTCAAGACTCTTCTCAACACTTCAAGGATGACTCCCTGCAGAGTGCGGAACAGAAGAGCCCTCTTCAGAAAATAAACACAAGCTACATCAAAAGATTCTGCAGCCCGACCTCTCTATCAACAATGGATCAAGTATCTCAAACAGGGTCAAGAAAGGTATTTCTCCTTCCTCCTCTATCTGTTTTGATTCTTCGATATCATCTCTTTCTACATCTACACCTTTAAAAAATAAAGTACAAAATAAGCCTGATACTATAGACGATTTAGCCTCTTGGTCTAGCTTAAAAAGTTTCTCTTCTTTTGCAAATAAGATTGGTTTCTGCCTTGAGAAGGAAGATGATGCTCAGCATATCCTAAATGACCTTGAATCTTATATGGGCTGGTCAAACAGATGTTGTTAATCCTGGCTTTCTATCTTTTGGTCTCCCTTTGTTTTCTGTATAAATGAAAATTTCTACTTGGAACATCTGTGGAGCTTCAAATTTACAAAGAAGGAAAAAAATCCGATCACATATTTATAAAAATAAAATAGACCTTATTTCTATTCAAGAAACAAAGACCTTCCTCACTCCTTTTTCCCTCAAAACGATAGGAGGAAATAGAATCACAAACTGGATTCAACTCCCTCCCAAGGGCTTCAAAGGAGGCATTCTTGTGGGTTACAACAACCAGGTCCTCATGCTACAAAATTCCTCGATTCAAAATTTTTCGATTACTATTGATTTCAAAAATCTTTCTGACGACTTCTTATGGTCTTTCTCTGGTATTTACGGAGAACCAGGACATGACAAATCCCTCTTTCTTGAGGAATTAAACAGCCTCTTCATAAACTATCACAGTTTACCATGGATCTTAGGTGGGGACTTTAATCTAGTCACTCAAATCTCTGATAGACTTAACTCAAATCCTTCCCCTTCCCCCTTATCTTCTAGTAGATAAAAAATTTAAACAGATGATATCTGACTACTCACTTATCGACCATGCTCCCTCAAATGCCTCTTTTACTTGGTCTAGAAACCAAACCTTTGCATGACTAGATCACTTCTTATGTTCAAACCTTTGGGAGGACAAACATCCTCTCTCGTCTATATACATTTCTCACAGAACCATCTCCGACCACTTTCCCCTTATCATGGACACTTTTTCTTCCTCTTGGGGCTCCCGCCCTTTTAGAATTGAAAATATCTGGCTTCAAAATGAAAGTTTCAACTCTTCCTGTCTTGCTTCTTGGGATCTTGCTTGCTCACATTCGATTAACCTGGGTCTTCATATTTTGACAAATACAAAAAAACATATAAAAAACTGGTTGACCAACAATCCCTCGACCTTGTTGGTTGACAAAAAAAACCTAGAGGACCAACTTTTGCTTTTAGAAAAAGATCCTTCAGCTGATCCGACTCAAATCCTATCCTTCAAAGCTGATCTAGAAAACATAAACAACAAAATAGAAACAAAATGGAGACAAAGAGCAAAAATCTTTTGGGCCAAAGAAGGAGATAAAAATACAAAATGTTTCCATAAAATTTGCAATCAAAAATTCAGAAACAACTATATAACACACCTCAAGATAAACGGAAGTCTCACTTCCCATAAAGAAACCATCATTAGGCACATAAAAAACCATTTCCAAAATATTTTCAACTCAAATCACAATCCGGCTGGTCTTGATCACTTTCAATGGCACTCCATTTGCCAAAACAAAATCCAAAATCCCCTTGACCTTATCAAACCTTTCAATTTGGAGGAATTACAATCTGCTGTTTCCGATCTAGGCAATGATAAATCCCCTGGACCTGATGGTCTCAATGTGGAATTTTACTTGACTAATTGGAATAATTATAAGTATGATTTTCTTACTCTTCTCTCATCCTTTCATTCTAGTCCAAACCCCCAAAACATCATAAAATACATAAATAAAACATTCATCTCTTTGATAAAAAAATAACAAACCTGACTTAATCACGCACTTCAGACCAATCAGTCTTATAAATACCTCTTATAAAATCATTGCTAAAACCTTAGACAATAGAATTAAACCTCTAATGAACGACATCATCCCTCTAAACCAATCAGCCTTCCTAAAAAACCGGAGCATCCAAGATGCCTTCCTAATGGTCAATGAAACTATCCATCTCTGCCATAAAAACCAAACTCCTCTTATGGCTATCAAATTGGATTTTGAGAAAGCCTTCGACTTTGCCTGCTGAAAACTCTAAAAGGTTTTGCCTTCCTTGATAAATGGATCTCCTGGATCTATGCTTGCATCTCCACAAATCACTTTTCTACCATCATAAATGGTGTCCCTTTTGGCTATTTCCATAATACTAATGGACTTAGACAAGGTGACCCCCTCTCTCCATATCTTTTCATCATCCTTACTACCCTTCTTTCCGGGATGATCCATCTGGGCGTTCAAAATAATATCATTTCTTCTCCTGAGGACTGCAAGGAAAATATTATTCAATTTGCGGATGACACCATCATCTTTTCCTCTCCTGATTTATCCTCGGTTCAAAACATCTTCAGTATTATAGGCTTATTTTCCTACATATCTGGTCTTAAAGTTAACATTCAAAAATCTTCCATCTTTGGAGTTAACCTCCATCATTCCACCCTCGAGACTATGCAAGATTTTCTTAAATGTAAATCGGAGGACTTTCCGATCAAGTACCTGGGCCTTCCCATCACTCCATACAACATTACAAATGCTATTTGGAATCCCATTGTAACAAAAATAAACTCAAAACTTTCTAGCTGGGAAAACAATTTTCTTAATCTCTCAGGCAGGCTAACCCTCCTTAATAGTTCCATCACTCCTATAACAACACACTTCCTAAGTTGCATTCCCTTGCCCTCAAATACCAGACACATCTTGGACAAAACTCGGAGAAAATTCCTTTGGAATAATACCCAAAAAAATGATAAATTGGGGAACACTATCACCTGGTTAATTGGAAAACAATCTCTGCTCCTATTGATCAAGGTGGATGGGGGATTATAAACCTTGAAACACACTCCCTTTGTCTGATTACCAAAATTATAGATTGCCTCACCCAAAAAAAAATATGGACAAATCTCATCATGCATAAATATTATCGCTCAACACCGCCTTGGCATCAAATCAAAAGGAAATCTGCTTCCCCCCTTTGGAAATACATAAATAAAAACATCAATACTATTCAACAGTTGCTAAATACCCCTCCACACTCTCATAAATATATCTCTTTCTGGTCAGACCATTGGTATAATAACAATTCAATTATAAACCTCAAAACATTATGGGCTATTCCAAAAAATCTCATCCATATAAAAATTGATAAAGCCCTCTCCCTTATCACCAACAAAAGATCAAACTCCTTAAAAAGATGTATCCTCTCTGTTTTAAGTCAACATGAACTGAACAATATCTCAACCTCTTTAGAAGAAAACACTTCAAATAACATCTATTGGAAATGGGGTAAGGATTATTCGGTGAAACGTGCTTACAATTTTCTTTCTTACAGAGGTATCACCCCATCTTCATCTAAACTTTGGAAACAAAAATGGCCACATAAATATAAAACATTCTTATGGCTTCTCCTCCACAATAAGCTCCTTACAGG
This sequence comes from Alisma plantago-aquatica, assembly GCA_963693085.1. NCBI lineage: Eukaryota > Viridiplantae > Streptophyta > Magnoliopsida > Alismatales > Alismataceae > Alisma > Alisma plantago-aquatica. The sequence goes on along the minus strand of OY856410.1, from coordinate 517,797,557 downwards.
AGAAATCATAAAAAAAGGGCTTCCAAGGTCCGTTTAGATGTGTCCTCTGTGAGCAAAATGAGGATTCAACAAGTCACATCTTCTTCAAATGCTCTTTCTCTCAAACTATCATCTCACACTTCTTGCGAAATAGTCTTCCTGATCTCCAGGAATCTATTTTTCCAATTCATATTCCTCCATCTAGGCTTTACAGCAGGACAAAAGTAATGATCTATTCTCAGCCATCTGCTGGAATCTTTGAAAGGAAAGAAATAATAGGATGTTCAACAACAAGAAAAAAATGGTTAAGACTATTTTAAATGATATCGATGCCGATCTTCACATCTTTATAAATCTCCAGGAAAAATAGCAGGTGTTTCCCAAGAGCTATCAAGCGAAGGTAACTCTAAAGCAGCGGAATCGGAAGCAACTTTCCTATGTGATCTAAAAGCCATGGTGGACGATGAGACGGGTGTCAGTCTTGTGCAGCAACCATAGTGTCGTTCCATCCCATGCTAGCTCAACACTTTTAGTATCATTTCCTAGTTTGCAAAAACTTTTTAATTTAAAAGAGGCTTGTTTTAAGGGGTGCCTCCCCCGAGCTACTTTCAACTTATTTTCTTTCTCTACAAACTCTAAGTTGTTACTTCACATTAGCAGGTCTTCGCTTGCTGATGGGCTTACTCAATATATCATTACCTTGCCTCAAAAAAAGAAACTACCAACAATATCCCACTTTCACTAGAGTCAATCACTCAATAATCTAAGTCCAAGTGATCTAACATGACCATCATGATTTTGTTGTGAATATGATAATGTCTAAGAGTTAGTCACTTATATTTCAGTTGGTAATATAGAAATCTTCACATCTCATTGTACGATCTCTCATATGATATCGTAGAATCATAGTATATTATTAGAACCATGATGCGATCAGGGTTTCTTAGCTTGTACAATGACTCCATTATTGTCACAATATATATCTACTACATCATTAATGGATGAACTATTCCTATTTCATCAATGAACTTCTATATCTATAAAACTTCCTTTATTGTATTAGAGGTAGCAATCTACTTAGCCTTTTTGTAAAATCAACCAATGTCTCTTGCTTGGAACTTTTCCAACTCACACATGTGCCAATGACGTAAAGCACAAAACCTAAGCACAATCAATAATTATCCTTTTTAGTTTGGAAGCTGGTGTTCGTGTAACCCTTTACAACCAACTCTTCCTTGCCACAATAAATAAGAAACTAATCATTAGTTCTTCTCAGGTACTTAAACATGTTATTCACACAAGTATAATGACATTCACTAAGATCTGACTAGTACCTATTCGCCATGCTTAAAGAATACAAGATGTTAGCACATGTACACACCATTATATACATGATATATCCAATTGCATATGCATATCAAATATTACTTATGCATGTTTTCTCTTCAAAAGAGTTGGGACTATAATCTCTAGAGCCATGAGACATGGGTAAGTTTCCTCTCTTTGACTGTGGATGATAAATTTTTTTTATCACTTTGTCAATGTATGTACCTTGACTTAGACAAAGAAGCCTTCTAAATTTATCTCTATGCTTCATGATTCACAATATTGGATGCTTCCCCTAAATCCTTCAATGAAAAGATGTTTCTCAACCATATTTTAACCAATTGTAGAGTACATATGTCATTCCTCATTAGGAGTATATCATCAATATCCAATGTGGGGAATACAATTTTTCTGCAACTAACCTCCATGTAAACACAAGTTTAATCTTCATTTTGGATAAAGACAATCTATTTGAGTGTCTTATCAAATGAAGATTCTAGCTCAGAGATGCTTGATTCAATCTTTATATTGACCTTTTTAGCTTATAGACTTTTTTGACTTCATTTGGATTGATAAAACCTTTCGGTTGTGTCATGTACACATCCTCAAGGGGATTCCATTATAGAATGTGGTTTTAATGTCCATTCTCAATATATCAATCATGATAAGATGTAATGGAAAGCATGATCATGATGGACTTTACCATGGAAGCTAGTGAATATGTTACATTATAGTCAACACCTTGAACTTGTTTGAAATTTTTTTCTACTAATCAACCTTTGTAGGTTCTTACATTAGCATCCATGGCAATCTTCTTCTAGAAGACCCATATGCACCCTATGAGTTTTACTCCTTTAAGTGGATCCACAAAAGGTGCATTCCTTGTTGGTGTACATGGAGTCCATCTCAAATATCATAGCTTGAACCATATCTCTTAATCTAGTCCATCAATAGCCTCATTGTAGGTTTTTGTTTCACCATAATCAACGACCAACACATCATCTTGTTGAGTCATGATAAATCCAAATTTGTTGGCTCGAGACATGCCTTACTAGACCTTCAAGATTTTTGTTCTATAAGAGGAACTTAATATTCCACAATAGTTAGTAATTTCTCTTGTTCATTATCGACCTGGATAGGTTCAATATTATCTTCTTGACTCACAGTTCTTCAATTTCTATCTTCCTCCTACTAGTTCTTCAATTTCTATCTTCCTCCTAGTAGTTCTAGAAATAAACATTTTGTTTTCAGATGGAATATAGAACTAATATCCCTTGATTTCCTATAGGATATCATTTAAAATGACATTCTTTAAATCTGGGTCCAAGATTATACACATCTCCAAATCTTCATAGAAGATATATTGGGATGGTTCCCACTCCATATTTCATATGATGTGATTTAAATCAAATTAGAAGTTATGCAGTTAATTGTAAAAAAGTTAGTATCTAGAGAAAATTCCTAGAAGGAAGTTGGAACAACAACAAAACCCATCATAAACATATCATGTCCAACAAGGTGTTGTTTTATTAGTGTAGTCTATTGTGATACAATACCAAAATCCCTCATAAAGGGGTCAAACTTTTGTGTTATGTATTCACTACCTTATCTGATCAAAGTTCTTTAATACTCTTACCATGATGATTTTTTACTTCATTCATGAATTCCTTGAACTTTTCAATAGACTCTTACTTGTGTTTCAAAAGATACACTTAGACATATCTAATAAGGTCACAAGTAAATAGGATGAATATTTAACACCTCTAGCATTGTCCTTAAAGTTCCACATACATTAGTATGTAGTAAAGGGTGCTTTGTCATCTTGACTAATGAATAAGATTTACAGTCTCAATTGATTCAAAGAAAATGAGTCTAAGTATATATCTTAATGGATCGACAATGCCATAGATAAGTTTGTTTCAGTCATTGAGTTTAATATTCTTAGTATTCATGTTATAAATATTTATCTCAATGTATAATAAATAAAGACCATAATTCATAAGGGCATTTCTATAAAAGATATCATCTATAAAAATGGAATATTGATCATTCTTGATATGAAATAAAAAACCATTTGTGTCCAAACATGAATAAGAAATGATGTTCAAGTTTATGACATGTACATAATAGCATTTCTCTAACTATATAACAAGACCACTGGCATATATAAATAGTAGGTTCCTACAATAGTGGCAATAACTCCTCCATTTGCAACTCATAGTTACACCTCCACTTTCTTCAAGGATCTACATGTTTTCAGATCTTATATATTTGAACATTTGTGAGATCCACATTTGGTATCTAATACCAGTGTTGAAGAAATAGAAAATCTTAATTCTGCAACATACACACTTGAAGTGAAGATCTCTATTATATGCTTCTTGTTATTCAGTTCCAAAAGGTAAAGAGGACAATTTCTCTTGCAATGTCCAGCCTGATGAGAGTGGTGACCATTGCCTTCTTTAACCACTCCTCATGTTGCCTTAAGTGCAGCAAACTTAGAGTTTTGTCCATCCTTAAAACCTTTGTTGGGTTTACCTTTTCATTTTTGCTTGGACGTTCCTTTTCTTTTTTTTATCATCAACTCATAATTGGTATTGTCTTTCACTTCCCTCTTAATTGTTCTCAACATGACAAGTAGCTCTTTTAGGGACTTAACAATATTTTAAATGTTGTATTTTGTGACAAATTTTTTATATGAATCCAACAATAATTTTAGGATCACATCCATGGCCAACTTTTGGCATACAGGAAATCCAAGTCTACCTAGACTTTCCACATACCCAATTAACTTGAGAAGATGGGGTCCAAAAGAATCACCTTCCTCCAGTTTATAATTAATAAATGACTTGGAAACATCATATCTTTCTTTCCTTGATTTTTCTTGGTACACGTGCCTCAGATGTGTTATCATCTTAACAACTCTCATGCTCTCATGTTACTTCTGAAGCTCATGATTCATGGAGTATAAATAAGGAACCTGATGTCCATAGTGTCATCAAAATGCTTCTTATAAGCTTCCCTTTCCTCCCTAGGTGCATTAGAAGATGGTTCATTTGAAATTGATGTGTCAAACAAATAGAGCTTAGTCCCATGTTTGAGAATAATTCTTAGTGTCCCAAACCTATTATGGAAGTTGCTTTCCATTAAATGCTTCCTTCTCAAGTATCGATCACAATGAAAAGTTGTTGTTGTTGATTGTCAGCTGATCTACAAGATGTATTGCAAGAGTTAGTATTTGATTTGAAAATGTTTATCAAACTCATTTTCATCTTTAATTAATTATCTTACACTTCCTTCGTCATTCTTTGTCTTATTCCTTCCTTTGTTCTGTCCACTTCCTTCCATTATGATATTATTCATCTCGCTTCTTCCATCCATCTTGTCATGGATTAGTTCATTTGTAAATTTGTATCCCATCTCATTACCATGAGTGGCTAGACCTTTTCCTTAGACTAATAGTAGACACTAAGGCTCTACCATCATGTAAAGATTCAAATCCATTGATAGTATATACTCTTAGAAATGTTTATATAATACTCTTGCTCTTTAATGCTTCACTTTCATGATTAGCTATCATATTATGATGTTTGATATCTAATAATTCAAAAGAGTAGTGTTAGGCTTGATCTAGAGTTATGGAGTAGTATGAATTCATAGAACATAGGAATACCAAAGATAATGATCATAAGGTTGTACTTTTGATTGTATGTTTTCCATCTACATTGAGACATGACTATGATCTAGATCTTACTTCATCTCGAGAGAGGAGGGAATATACACTAATTATACTTTCTTGTAATTATGCTAAGGGTATATAATTGTTGTGGGTATTGCATGTTGGTGAGAAATCTTAATGTTGAAACCCAATCTAAGTTTTATCCATATATTTGAACCATGCCTAAAGATCCACCTTATATCTTGCCTTGTATATATAAATTTACTTTATTTTGTTGCATTATTCTTTTTTTTATAATGATTTTGTAAGGAACACGTATATCTCCTTTTATGTTATATGTAACTAAGACAAGGAATCAAATCCAACACACTTGTCACTGCTTGTCCATGTGTTTGACCCAGTCTACTAAATAAGACCAATTATGATCTTTGCAACATCTAAGTATCGGGTTATAAATATAAAGTCTGATTACTCTAGATTTGGCTCCATTTAGGACTCGAGATCTTAGGTGACCAAATTTTGTTGCCATTGATAGGGACAAGTCTTTCGGCAATTGTTAAGGATCCAAAGTCTACTTAGACTACATAGGTGCCTCAAGTCTAGTAGTAGATTTAACTCCACATGCTTTCAGATCTAGTTACACTACAAATGTTGAAAAATTGTTAACATGTTCAATTTCTAAAATTGACCTGTGTGACTTCTTTTAGGAGCTCAGTGTGAAACAAATATTTCTTCATTCAATAAATAAGTCATGGCCGCTCAAGGTGGTGGAAGGGGGCATGGAAACAGGAATGAAAACACCCTCATCTTGAAGTACTTCATGTTGGAAAAGGTGTAAGAGGCAACTAAAACAACCCTCCTCCACCCAAAGGTGGACCATCTCTACAATCATCGGTTGCCACACATACCAACTAGACAATCCAATCAGTTGAATTCCCCACTTAAATGCTATCAAGTTTGAGATGAAACCTACTTTTATGAATGTGGTGAAACAATAAACTTTTGGAGGAAACTCAGTTGATGAAAATCCCTATCACCACATGGTCACCTTCAAAAACATCTATAATTCCCTCAAGAATAAAATGGTTCCCTCGGATGTGATTTATTGCAAAGCTTTCAGGTTCTCCTTGAGAGACAACGCCCTTGCCTACTACCTAGGTTTGAAGCATATGAGTTTTCAAGGTTGGGAACCCCAGATCAAACCTTCATCACTAAGTTCTTTCTTGTATAAAAGGTGATTCATTGTAGAAACATAATCGTGAGCTTCATGCAGAAACCTGGTGAGATTTCAAGCAAAGCATGGAAAAGATAAGAAGAGTACCAAACAAAACTCCCTCACCATAACTTTGAGAACAATTACTTGGTGACTACCTTCTATAGTGTGTTAACTTCAAGTGAGAGAATGTCTATTAATGTTGTTGCTGAGAGTGACTTCATGGTGAACAATTTTAAATGCTCCAAGGAAAGTGTAGACACTAGGGTGCCTTGCAAGCCACTTTTGGACATTAGAGAGGACCAACTAGTAGTGTCTTTGATATATGGACTATAGCTGATTCTACATCTCTTGAAGTTATTACAAAAAAGCTTGATTAAGATAACTACATATGCTACAGGTGCCCAGTTATAAAGGAAAGAATAAAATTGAAACAGAAATGAACTATGCCACATGTGGAGAAATAGTCCACGTAATATATTATTGCATCTGTGCCCATGAGGAGGAAGATGACTAAGATGGGTCAACTGAGAATATATGTAAGTTCCATATACTTCCACACGTGGATGCATGGCTACTCATTATTGTACATATCGGTAACTTAGCATGTAACCATACTAGAATAAGGCTTTTTTATTAGTTATATATGTGTACTGAACCTTTCATGGTTACAATTAGCAAGGTAAGGTATTATGCATCTAGTCTCTTAGCTAAGATCCTTCTATGTTAAACAAATAGGCAAGTTAGTATTACTCATATCTCTATGGAAATGGTGTGAATTTTTTTAACAACTAGAAATCACAAAATGCATAAGGTTTCAAACTTTTACCTAGTGTGTTGACATCCTGCATCTTGGCATTGCTCCTGGTGGTTTAATTATCTCTTTGTCCAACCCCACATGATTTGCCTTTAAGGTCTCAACCGGAGTTGATTCAGGTTGGTTCGATAGTAAAGAGGATCAACTTGGCGTGGTTGTACATCGAGCAAAATCTTCAAATCCATAGCTTATTCATCATTGGATCAGGAAGTGAGACCCACGACTAGGTTATTAGAGGGTATCCTTGGTTTCCAGCACAGCAGGTGGTCAATGCAAGGAGGCATGGGATCAAGGGTGCAAGGTGGGTGGAAGAGTATTCTTCTGTGTTGTCCACTCTAAAGGACTGGCTAGAGATAAATTGCAGGTCTGGTGGTGGTGACGATGAAGCAGGGTTGTGGGATCAGAACTAATACGTACTTCTTGCAGACTCCCCTATGCACCGTCGAGTTTTAGGTCCTCGTAGGGTTTGCAATCAATCAAAGGGGCACCTTGAGCATTCTCGAGGTGCTGGCAGAAGTGCTCTGATGTTGCAGGTGCTGCAACGGTATCTATAGATGACTCATCTTCAATGTTCATGTGTGTCAACTCCAGGGATCATCAGTGTCGCCGAACTGGTGAAGAAGTAGTTGGCATTGTAGATGTTGGGTGAATGACACTGGAGAGTTTGTTGATAGATCAGGATGGTCCAAGAACTGGAAGTGATCTGAGGCATGGCAAAGAGGAGGGTCGGGATCTGATCAACAAAACCACAGATGCAACCTGAGTTTCATATCAAAATCTATTCAGGGCAGATGGAGATCGGAATGGGAAGTGGTCATTTACATTGGTTGTAGGTTGAACAACATTGTTATGCATCTAGGTTGGATGCGTCCCACATGGTGCTCGGGTGAAGGATGTGAGGATGGTCGCTGCATCTTTTGTGATGGTGACATGGCTAGAATGTAGTACGTTGTGGTGGTTATCTTCCTGGATAGGCTTGCCTTGAGTCACAGATCGCCATGGATTCTGAGGCTTGGGATGAGGGCTACAGAGTTGCAGATGAAGGGGACCATTGATGGCTCGTGAAGTTGTCGAAGGCTACTGCAGTAGGTCGTAACACTTCTTGTTGCTGTCATGATGACGGTGGTTGATTTGACAAGGAAAGGAGTCAATAGGTACATTGCTATAGATTATCATTGTGATGAAAAGAGTGCATTGGGGCTCTTATGCAAGGGTCTCAAGTGGAGTGATTATCAGGGTTAGAAGACCCTTCCGTAGCTGACTTTCTTAGGTCAAGAATAAGTAAAGGAAGCTCCACAAGCTCCAAGAGAGGGTAGATTTGAACCCTAGCTGCACATGCAAGAGGATTGATCACCTTCTTCTATATCGGGCACCTTATTTCCCACCAAAGAAAGGAGGGACGAGCTATATACAGAAAGGAAGATAAAAGCATCCAAATGGTTCATTTGTATGGAAGGTAGGAGGTTTATAAAGCTATGACTGAGAGAGAAGGGGGGGTTTAAGTGTCCTAACATGTATGCCAAGTGTCCATGGAAAAGAGACATCATGTCCATGCAAGAAGCAACTCCATTGGTTGTGGAGTCTACAAGGGCATAGAATCTTGTCCCTCCCAGAGTGGCCATCGTGTTTCATCACTTAGTGACCATCGGTTCTTTGAAACCCTAGGTCACTAGGTGGAAAACCATTGATTAAACACTCATTCCAAACAAATCGTCAGTCCAAGGGACCTCAAGAGAGAAGAACATCAACATAAACTCCTATAGAGAACACCATTAGTTGTCCCCACCTAAGGATGACCATTGGATATCACCCATCTAAGGGGAACCATCGGTTGATGGCCTGTAAGGTAGCTCATCCATGGGAGCAAAACCCTAACATACCCTAGAGAGATGTCACCATCAATCCAAGATGCATCTAGGAACCCCAAGCTGCAAACAACTCACACATGATATAAAAGAATATAAGGAAGAAAATTGTATGTGAAAAATTGCAAGAAGAACCTCATATATTGGTAAATTGCAGAAAAGTCTAAAATGTGCATAAAATTTCATAACTTGCTCAAATAGTGTCCAACATGCACCAAACTTGAAACTTAAGCTTGTAACATGATATAAAAACACATATTAGGGTTTGATTAAGGTTTTAAGAATCCAATTAATATGATTAAGCATATTAAATTATTAATAAAGGTTTAGGGTCTTACAATTGTTAGATGTTGGATGAAGATTATTGATTGAAGATTGTTGATTGACACTTGAAGATCATAGTAAATCATAAACAATCTATATGAGATGATTATAATCACAAATAGTATGACAACTAACTTTAGAAACAAGAAAAGAAAAAAACAATCTTTGAAACCTATAAACAAGCCACACATTCAAGATGCATTATGTTAGAAGATCACTCCCAACCTATTTCATCCCATGAGTTAGATTTTTTTTTCTCTTCACTAAAGAATGATTTCTATAGGAGGGGTTGGTCCTAAACTTCTCTTTCACTTCCTACCTATTTTATCCCATGAGTAAGATTTTTTTTTGTGTCCTCGTCAAATAATGATTTATATAGGTGGGGTTGGTCCTAAACTTCTCTATGGCTACATGGCATTCGTCATGGGGGTAACTCAGTTTCAGTAGATATGTTGCTCTCATTTAGCATCATGACTATGATGATTAGTGATGAGTGTTAGCAAAGGAGGTTTTCTCAAATCCTTTGGAATTCTAGCAATATGATGTGATTGTACATATACTAACACTCTTGTTCCTCACCCAGGGTCTAACAATCCAAGATTAAGCACTCCTCATGGCCAAGCAAGCTCCTTCTCCAAGAAAGAGAGAAAACCCTATGTTAAGGAAGCAAGAAACAAGTGTTCTTTAAGCTCTAGTGCATGCTCCATCATGGAAACCATGGTCACGATGAAGAAGAAAGAAGAAGGATGTAAGGTAAAAAATAAAATGAAGGGAAAGAAGGATAGCTTACTTTCTTAGGTCAAGAATAAGTAAAGGAAGCTCCACAAGCTCCAAGAGACGGTAGATTTGAACCCTAGCTGCACATGTAAGAGGATTGATCACCTTCTTCTATATCGGGCACCTTATTTCCCACCTAAGAAAGGAGGGACGAGCTATATACAGCAAGGAAGATAAAAGGGTCCAAATGGTTCATTTGTATGGAAGGTAGGAGGTTTATAAAGCTATGACTGAGAGAGAAGAGGAGGTTTAAGTGTCCTAACATGTATGCCAAGTGTCCATGGAAAAGAGACTTCATGTCCATGAAAGAAGCAACTCCATCGATTGTGGAGTATACAAGGGAATAGGATCTTGTCCCTCCCAGAGTGGCCATCGTGTTTCATCACTTAGTGACCATCGGTTCTTTGAAACCCTAGGTCACTAGGTGGAAAACCATTGATTAAACACTCCTTCCAAACAAACTGTCAGTCCAAGGGACCTCAAGAGAGAAGAACATCAACATAAAATCCTATAGAGAACACCATTAGTTGTCCCCACCTAAGGATGACCATTGGATATCACCCATCTAAGGGGAACCATCGGTTGATGTCCTGCAAGGTAGCTCATCCATGAGAGCAAAACCCTAACATACCCTAGAGAGATGTCACCATCAATCCAAGATGCATCTAGGCACCCCAAGCTGCAAAAAACTCACAGATTATATAAAAGCATATAAGGAACAAAAATGTATGTGACAAATTGCAAGAAGAACCTCATATATTGGTAAATTGAAGAAAAGTCTAAAACGTGCATAAAATTGCATAACTTGCTCAAATAGTGTCCAACCTGGAACAAACTTGAAACTTAAGCTTGTAACATGATATAAAAACACATCTTAGGGTTTTATTAAGGTTTTAAGAATCCAATTTATATGATTAAGCATATGAAATTATTAAGAAAGGTCTAGGGTCTTACAATTATTAGATGTTGGATGAAGATTATTGATTGAAGATTGTTGATTGACACTTGAAGATCATAGTAAATCATAAACAATCTATATGAGATGATTATAATAAAAAATAGTATGAAAACCAAATTTAGAAACAAGAAAAGAAAAAAACAATCTTTGAAACCTATAAACAAGCCACACATTCAAGATGCATTATGTTAGAAGATCACTCCCAACCTATTTCATCCCATGAGTTAGATTTTTTTTTCTCCTCACTAAAGAATGATTTATATAGGAGGGGTTGGTCCTAAACTTCTCTTTCACTTCCTACCTATTTTATCCCATGAGTAAGATTTTTTTTGTGTCCTCGTCAAATAATGATTTATATAGGTGGGGTTGGTCCTAAACTTCTCTATGGCTACATGGCATTCGTCATGGGGGTAACTCAGTTTCAGTAGATATGTTGCTCCCATTTAGCATCATGACTATGATGATTAGTGATGAGTGTTAGCAAAGGAGGTTTTCTCAAATCCTTTGGAATTCTAGCAATATGATGTGATTGTACATATACTAACACTCTTGTTCCTCACCCAAGGTCTAACATGAGTGTTGGCATTCATTTCAGAGATACATAGGTTTGTATGTATGCAAAGTAAATTTGGGAGATTTTACACTTTCTGGTGAAATCATGTGGTCAACAAAAGGTAATAGGTAAAGAACATGCAAAAATCTCCATGCTAACATTCAATCCCTTTTCCAAAAGAAAAATACACATGTAAGAAATAAATCATGCAATCCTTAGGAAAGAAAGTATTTTGGTCATATGAAAGACCTATCTTATTCCTTTCTCTCTTTTTTGATGAATGTTTACTTTTATTTTTTTTCTTATTTTAGAAAAACAAAACAAAATTGGAAGTGGAAGAAAACCTAAAAGGGAATTGGAAGAGGAACCCGAGAATAGAATCAAAGCAAACCCTAAAACGGGAATGGAAGATTGTCCTGACAAGGGAAATGGAAGAAAACTCTAAAATGGAAGTAGAAGAAAACCTTAATCAAGTGGAAGAAGAAAAACCCTAATATTGAAGGGGAGGAAAACCCTAATGAAGAGGAAGAAGAAAAATTCTAAGATGGAGGCTACAAAAAACCTTAAAAGCAAATCAGAAGTAAACCCTAATCATGAAATAGAAGAGAAACCATAAAAGGGAAGTAGAACCAAACTTAAATAAGGATATCGAAGAGAAATCCTAAATGGAAGCACAAGAAAACGCAAAATAGAAAGAGAAAAATAAATCCTATAAGGGAATAGGAACCAAACCCTAATAAGGAAGTAGAAGAATAAACCTAAAAATAAGAATAAGTCAACATAAACATGTTAGTACTAGGAACCCTAATAGATATTAGATGGGAACGAAAACCAAAAGTAGAGAACCATCACACGATTTGCAAGTTTTGGTAGAATGTCAGATACTACCACAAGTGGAGGACTAGTAGAATCTTTCAGTCGGCCAACCCAGGCATGTTCTTTTCCCATCCCGAGAAATAAAGAAATATAACAACTTGAACTAATAAAAACTTCAAGTAGCCCAAAAATCAACTATGATCATTTCACAGCCCCATTACAATAACTAGACATTCTTACATGCCTAAAAAAATCTACCAATCAAGCTACTTCAGGGGTTACATAAAGCATAATAATACAATAGAATAATGAAGATGAGAGTGTACACCAGGTTTTATTTGTAAAAAAATGAAGATAGGGATATGTAATTAAATCAATGGGAAAATGTGAGAAAAAATGAATTTGTCTCCACTCAGGGGTAGATAAGGAAAAATAGGAAAGCATGGATAAACATAAAATTGGATGATGTTATTACAAAAGGTCAAGGCTTAAGCAACCCCATGCCACCCAATTAATAAATATCAAATTTATTTGTATTCTTGAGTTAAAACAATAGTTCCTAGTTAACTAAGGCAAATAAAATGATAAAGGAGGTGTCATTTAGTTTGCATATATGTAGGGCTAGGAATGGAAATGGATTTCCCATAATCAACCCAAACATCCTAAATTTCTTTAGTAATGGGGTCATAATTGCTTTGGGATTTCCCACAAAGGAGACTCATCCAGGGAGGTTAGAACCAAAGCATGATAAAGTAGAGAACATACGATACAAGGTGATTTAAGACAAGCATGATTCAATTCCTTTGAGTAATTAAATCATGCATAATACTGGATTAAATCATATGAGAATAGATATGCAACATTCAGTTGACATGAATAAGTAGTTCAAATAGCTATGAATAAGAAGTTTATGTAAGCAATAGAGCAATTATTAGAAGTTGGTTAGATTCAGATCAAAATGATAAGAGGTTACCATTATGCAGCCTAACAACATTAGAAAAATAGTTGTACTACAGGAAGCAACCTATAGTGATTCATATGACTAAAAGCAAAGAGGGAGGCGGTTTGCTATCTAACTTCAAAAGATTCAAAAGGGACAAATTGACAAGGTGGGTGTGGGGGGTATTTATAGAACATAATTGGAGTTTGAGGACTTGGTGAAAGATTTTGGAATAGACAGAAGTAGGGTGTCAATTTTTTCAAAACCCCTAAACCCAATTTTAATTGAAGAAAAGACATTGAATTCAATTTTATCTGGTTTCGGGTTTAGATAATGATCTCTGAATTGAAATAAGGTCAATTTTGAGTGATGATATGTTCATCTAAGATCAAATACAGAGTGAAAAATATAGATAATACAAGTTCTAATTAGGTATAAGTTATTACATAATGATCTTCTATCAAATGTATAAAATGTAGTTTCAGTTCTGAGTTGCACATTATGAAACCAGGTATGATTCTAGGTATACCACCTTCTAAAATATTTGGTTCTAGGTTGAGTTGTTTTGCATCATCCCTATTATTGACCAACTAGGATCTAACTAAAATTGTGTTTTTGACATTTCTAGGTAGTAGAACGCTACCTTCAGTGCACCTAACATGTAGCATATCATGCAGCTTTGCCACGTCACCTAGTTGATGGCTAGGATCCATTGAGTATCCCAGAGCAGAGAGAAAAAATAGATTTCTTTATCCAAGTTTATGGGTTTTATTGAAATCTTCTAGATGTATTTCAGATAAAAAATTTGGATTGTATTATTAAGTCATATATGCAATTAAAATCAATGAAAAAAGAAGGAAGATAAGAGGATATAATGTAAGGATTATCTACCTTATTATCTAGAGAATTCAACTTTTTTGATGATAATTTACTTGATATATTTGCATGAAAAAGAATAAATATTGTTCTTAAGATAAATCAAATGATAAATTATATGAATACTCTTATGAGCCTTTAATTTAAAGGTTGTATTGTGTTTAAATCCCAAGAAAATATCTTCTGCACAAAAACCCCTAGACTATAGCAAATGGGCAAAATGGGTTAATTAAATAGGTGGAAAATCATGGAAATTTGTAATAAATAGAATGAACTAAATTATTAGCCAGATAGTTGGTATGATATTGATCATTGAATAAATGAATAAAATTAGGTGTCAACAACCACCATCTACTTTCCATTGACCTTCCTATCGATTTTATATCAAGTCTATTTTCTTATGTAGATATGTGAAGACAAAACTACATACATCAACCTCTTATGATTTTTTGAAGATCATTTATTGAAGATTATCATTATCTTAAGTCCAATTTGTCCTTAATAAAATACATGATCATGGTTTGATAAGCTATGTACTATTTCACACTTCCCAAGACTTTTGGCTTGACCCAACCATATGGATATGAATTATACTAGGTAGATAATTCATGTTTTGAAAATCACTCAAATTAGATATTTGTAGCACCTTCATGTTAAAGTTTTATGATCATACAAATGAATGACAACTTTGAAAAACCAACAACTACCATTGAGATGTTTTGGTATATAACTAATAAAGTAAAAATGCCATCATCATGAATTATAATAACATTTGATCCAAATCATATATTTTGCATCTGTCTAGTTTGATTACTTTAAATACCACTTGAACCATTCTAAATAGACCCTAGTATAGGGAATTTCCTATAACCTTTGATATAGGCTCTCAATTCTCTATATACATAAAAGGGACTCTATCCCTAAGGGATAGGAAATTTCATATACCTAAACCTTATTTTGCACACTTCCCAATACTTTTGGCTTGTCCAACCGTATGGATATATGATAGACAAGGTATAAGTTATTTTTCAAAAATCATTCAAATCAACTATTTGTAGCACCTTCATCTTAAAGTTTTATGATCATACAAATGAATGGTCACTCTGAAAAATCGACAACTACCTTTGAGATGTTTTGGTATATAACTAATAAAGTAAATATGTAATCATCATGAAATTTTAATAACATCTAATCCAAATCATATATTTTGCATCTGTATAGTTGGATTACATTAAATACCACTTGAACCTTCATTCGAGATATATTATTACTGATGAGATGTGCTCTTAGGATCATGGAATCATAATTTTTTTCTTTTCATTGTGTCTATCACCTCCATGAATCCATATCTATATATTTGTGCGTGTGTAGCTTGCCAAACCAATTGGCTAATAATGACCAATCGGTCTACTGGGTTGTCTAATGGATTTCTTGGGTTCATCTTAGCATGGTCAATCAACTAGAACTTTGAATTGATTGACTAATTTGTTTAGTCATGCGATTGGACTTTTCTAGTCAACTGAATGGGCTTCTAGTTAGTCCTTGATATCTAATTTATTGCCTAAACCTCTTCATAAAAAAAATGATCATATGCATATGAATATAATCCCCTTCCCTATGCATACTATATGTGTGACCCTATGGGATCCAAATTACATTGACAGAGATATCTATAATCACATTATGATTTCACATACAATGCTTGGTATCTAGAAATACTTCATTTCCAACCAAGTAATTGGAAAAGTTGGAGAACAATTTCAACCTAGTATTGTGACCAATGATAAAATGATTGTATAATACCTTTGTCTCCAATATCCACATTGAATATAAGGCATGGAAATTTCATCCTCTTAATGTTCAATCTTGGTTCCTTTATCTAAAGTAGACTATTTGAGATACATATGACATCAATATCATATATTGACTTGTATGAGCATGGACATGAATTCCATACTCTAAGTCATCTAATGGATGGTATCACTCCAATAGGAGGTAAAATTTGCATCTTAATCACTCAAAATAATCTACATATGTCACAGTGCACCCAAGAACTACTTGTATGGAAACCCTCATTTGAAGCCACACTGGGAAATGGTAAAGTATACCAAACAACATCTGATCATTGTAGTGAATATCGGTCTAAGGACCACAACCACCACTATCACATGACATGTGATTTTGACTATCATTTATCACATCCTTGTATCTACTCAAGTTGGATTTGTCATGTATACTTATATGTTAGATTTTATATCCAATATCAAGACTAATAAGACATAATCATCGTTCGACATACAAATTGGCCTTAATGTAATATTATGGTCCTGATTTCCACATGATATCTAACTAGTAACATACTAAATAATGTATACTCTTATCATACACATGATCTCATGATCAAGTCCTCAATTTGAAATCATATGTCATTCATTCATACATTCTTAGGAAATTATTATATTTGTTCATTATCTCATATTAAAGAAAACATAATAATTGGAATAGATTTAATTAATAATCAAATCAATTACAAAGTGTGCAATTATAGTCATAATATGAGTGTCTTTCAAGGCATACTACCAACAATATCCCACTTCCACTAGAGTCAATCACTCAATACTCTAAGTCCAAGTGATCTAACATGACCATTATGCTTTTGTTGTGAATATGATAATGTCTAAGAGTCAGTCACTTATATTTCAATTGGTACTATAGAAATCTTCACATCTCAATGTACGATCTCTCATATGATATCGTAGAATCATAGTATATTATTAGAACCATGATGTGATCAGGGTTTCTTAGCTTGTACAATGACTCCATTATTGTCACAATATATATCTACTGCATCATTAATGGATGAACTACTCCTATTTCATCAATGAACTTCTATATCTATAAAACTTCCTTTATTGTATTAGAGGTAGAAATCTACTCAGACTTTTTGTAGAATCAACCAATGTCTCTTGCTTGGAACTTTTCCAACTCACACATGTGCCAATGACGTAAAGAATAAAACCTAAGCGCAACCAGTAATTATCCTTTTTAGTTTGGCAGCTTGTGTTGGTGTAACCCTTTACAACCAACTCTTCCTTGCCACAATAAATAAGAAACTAATCATTAGTTCTTCTCAAGTACTTAAACATGTTATTCACACAAGTCTAATGACCTTCACTAAGATCTGACTGGTACCTATTCTCCATGCTCAAAGAATACAAGATGTTAGCACGTGTACACAACATTACATACATGGTATATCCAATTGCATATGCATATCAAATATTACTCATGCATGTTTTCTCTTCAAAAGAGTTGGGACTATAATCTCTAAAGCCATGAGACATGGGTAAGTTTCCTCTCTTTGACTGTGGATGATAATTTTTTTTATCACTTTTCAATGTATGTACCTTGACTTAGACCAAGAAGCCTTCTAAATCTGTCTCTATGCTTCATGATTCATAGTATTGGATGCTTCCACTAAATCCTTCAATGAAAAGATGTTTCTCAACCATATTTTAACCAATTGTAGAGTACATATGTCATTCCTCATTAGGAGTATATCATCAACATCCAATGTGGGGAATACAATTATTCTCCAACTAACCTCCATGTAAACACAAGGTTAATCTTCATTTTAGATAAAGACAATCTATTTGAGTGTCTTCTCAAATGAATATTCTAGCTCAGAGATGCTTGATTCAATCTTTATATTGACCTTGTTAGCTTATAGACTTTTTTGATTTCATTTGGATTGATAAAACCTTTCGGTTGTGTCATGTACACATCCTCAAGGGGATTCCATTATAGAATGTGGTTTTAATGTCCATTCTCAATATATCAATCATGATAAGATGTAATGGAAAGCATGATCATGATGGATTTAACCATGGAAACTAGTGAATATGTTTCATTATAGTCAACACCTTGAACTTGTTTGAAACTTTTTTCTACTAATCAGCCTTTGTAGGTTCTTACATTAGCATCCATGATAGTCTTCTTCTAGAAGACCCATATGCACCCTATGAGTTTTAATCCTTTAAGTGGATCCACAAAAGGTGCATTCCTTATTGGTGTACATGGAGTCCATCTCAAATCTCATAGATTGAACCATATCTCTTAATCTAGTCCATCAATAGCCTCATTGTAGGTTTTTGTTTCATCATAATCAACGACCAACACATCATCTTGTTGAGTCATGATAATCCAAATTTGTTGGCTCGAGACATGCCTTACTAGACCTTACAAATTTTTGTTCTATAAGAGGAACTTAATATTCCACAATAGTTAGTAATTTCACTTGTTCATTATCGACCTGGTTAGGTTCAATGTTATCTTCTTGACTCACACTTCTTCAATTTCTATCTTCCTCCTACTAGTTCCTCTAGAAATAAATTCCTTTTCAAGAATTATAGTAGTTTTAGAAATAAACATTTTGTTTTCAGATGGAATATAGAACTAATATCCCTTGATTTCCTATAGGATATCATTTAAAATGACATTCTTTAAATCTGGGTCCAAGATTATACACATCTCCAAATCTTTTTAGAAGATATATTGGGATGGTTCCCACTCCATATTTCATATGATGTGATTTAAATCGAATTAGAAGTTATGCAGCTAATTGTAAAAGATTTAGTATCTAGAGAAAATTCCAAGAAGGAAGTTGGAACAACAACAAAACCCATCATAAACATATCATGTCCAACAAGGTGTTGTTTTATTGGTGTAGTCTATTGTGATACAATACCAAAATCCCTCATAAGGGGCTCAAACTTTTGTGTTATGTATTCGCCACCTTATCTGATCAAAGTTCTTTAATACTCTTACCATGATGATTTTTTACTTCATTCATGAATTCCTTGAACTTTTCAATAGACTCTTACTTGTGTTTCATAAGATACACTTAGACATATCTAATAAGGTCACAAGTAAATAGGATAAATATTTAACACCTCTAGCATTGTCCTTAAAGTTCCACATACATTAGTCAGTAGTAAAGAGTGCTTTGTCATCTTGCCTGATGAATAAGATTCACAGTCTCAATTGATTCAAAGAAAATGAGTCTAGGTATATATCTTAATGGATCGACAATGCCATAGATAAGTTTATTTAAGTCATTGGGTTTAATCTTATTAGTATTTATGTTATAAATATTCATCTTAATGTATAATAAATAAAGACCATAATTCATAAGGGCATTTCTATAAAAGATATCATCTATAAAAATGGAATATTGATCATTCTTGATATGAAATTAAAAACCATTTGTGTCCAAACATGAATAAGAAATGACGTTCAAGTTTATGACATGTACATAATAGCATTTCTCTAACTATATTACAACGCCACTGGCATATATAAACAGTAGGTTCCTACAATAGTGGCAATAACTCCTCTGTTTGCAACTCATAGTTACACCTCCACTTTCTTCAAGGATCTACATGTTTTCAGATCTTATATATTTGAACATTTGTGAGATCCACATCTGGTATCTAATACCAGTGTTGAAGAAATAGAAAAGCTTAATTCTACAACATACACACTTGAAGTGAAGATCTCTATTACATGCTTCTTGTTATTCAGTTCCAAAAGGTAAAGAGGACAATTTCTCTTGCAATGTCCAGCCTAATGAGAGTGGTGACCATTGCCTTCTTTAACCACTCCTCATGTTGCCTTAAGTGCAGCAAACTTAGAGTTTTGTCCATCCTTAAAACCTTTGTTGGGTTTACCTTTTCATTTTTGCTTAGACGTTCCTTTTCTTTTTTTGATCATCAACTCATAATTGGTATTGTCTTTCACTTCCCTCTTAATTGTTCTCAACATGACAAGTAGCTCTTTTAGGGACTTAACAATATTTTAAATGTTGCATTTTGTGACAAATTTTTTATATGAATCCAACAATAATTTTAGGATCACATCCATGGCCAACTTTTGGCATACAGGAAATCCAAGTCTACCTAGACTTTCTACATACCCAATTAACTTGAGAAGATGGGGTCCAAAGAATCACCTTCCTCCAGTTTATAATTAATAAATGCCTTGGAGACATCATATCTTTCTTTCCTTGATTGTTCTTGGTATACGTGCCTCAGATGTGTTATCATCTTAACAACTCTCATGCTCTCATGTTACTTCTGAAGCTCATGATTCATGGAGTATGAATAAGGAACCTGATGTCCATAGTGTCATAAAATGCTTCTTAATAGCTTCCCTTTCCTCCCTAGGTGCATTAGAATATGGTTCTTTTGCAATTGATGTGTCAAACAAATAGAGCTTAGACCCATGTTTGAGAATAATTCTTAGTGTCCCAAACCTACTATGGAAGTTGATGTCCATTAAATGCTTCCTTATCAAGTACCGATCACAATGAAAAGATGTTGTTGTTGATTGTCAGCTGATCTAAAAGATTTATTGCAAGAGTTAATATTTGATTTGAAAATGTTTATCAAAATCATTTTCATCTTTAATTAATTATCTTACACTTCCTTTGTCATTCTTGGTCTTATTCCTTCCTTTGTTCTGTCCACTTCCTTCCATTATGATATTATTCATCTCGCTTCTTCCATCCATCTTGTCATGGATTAGTTCATTTGTAAATTTGTATCCCATCTCATTACCATGAGTGGCTAGACCTTTTCCTTAGACTAATAGTAGGCACTAAGTCTCTACCTTTTGTTGCATTATTCTTTTTTTGTTACAATGATTTTGTAAGGAACATGTATATCTCCTTTTGTGTTATATGTAACTAAGACAAGGAATCAAATCCTACACACTTGTCACTGCTTGTCCATGTGTTTGACCCAGTCTACTAAATAAGACCAATTATTATCTTTGCAGCATCTAAGTATCGGGTTATAAATATAAAGTCTGATTACTCTAGATTTGGCTCCATTTAGGACTCGAGATCCTAGATGACCAAATTTTGTTTCCATTGCTAGGGACAAGTCTTTTGGAAATTGTTAAGGATCCAAGGTCTACTTAGACTACATAGGTGCCTCAAGTCTAGCAGTAGATTTAACTCCACATGCTTTTAGATCTAGATACACTACAAATGTTGAAAAATTGTTAACATGTTCAATTTCTAAAATTGACATGTGTGACTTCTTTTAGGAGCTCAGTGTGAAACAAATATTTCTTCATTCTACAAATAAGTCATGGCCGCTCAAGGTGGTGGAAGGGGGTATGGAAATGGGAATGAAAACACCCTCGTCTTGAAGTACTGCATGTGGATAAGGTGTAAGAGGCAACTTAAACAACCCTCCTCCACCCAAAGGTGGACCATCTCTCCAATCATCGGTTGCCACACATACCAACTAGACAATCCAATCAGTTGAATTCCCCACTTAAATGCTATCAACTTTGAGCCAAAACCTACTTTTATGAATGTGGTGAAACATTAAACTTTTGGAGGAAACTCAGTTGATGAAAATCCCTATCACCACATGGTCACCTTCAAAAACATCTATAATTCCCTCAAGAATAAAATGGTTCCCTGGGATTTGATTTATTGCAAAGCTTCCAGGTTCTGCTT
This sequence comes from Alisma plantago-aquatica, assembly GCA_963693085.1. Taxonomy (NCBI): domain Eukaryota; kingdom Viridiplantae; phylum Streptophyta; class Magnoliopsida; order Alismatales; family Alismataceae; genus Alisma; species Alisma plantago-aquatica. The sequence continues at coordinate 517,775,903 of OY856410.1, read as the reverse complement.
GAGAGAAAACGCCCTTGTCTACTACCTAGGTTTGAAGCATATGAGTTTTCAAAGTTGGGAACCCCAGATCAAACCTTCATCACTATGTTCTTTCTTGTATAAAAGGTGATTCATTGCAGAAACAAAATCATGAGCTTCATGCAGAAACCTAGTGAGATTTTAAGCAAATCATGGAAAAGATAAGAAGAGTACCAAACAAAACTCCCTCACCATAACTTTGAGAACAGTTACTTGGTGACTACCTTCTATAGTGTATTAACTTCAAGTGAGAGAATGTCTATTAATGTTGTTGCTGAGAGTGACTTCATGGTGAACAATTTTAAATGCTCCAAGGAAAGTGTAGACACTAGGGTGCCTTGCAAGCCGCTTTAGGACATTAGAGAGGACCAGCTAGTAGTGTCTTTGATATAGGGACTATAGCTGATTCTACGTCTCTTGAAGTTATTACAAAAAAGCTTGATTAAGATAACTACATATGCTGCAGGTGTCCAGTTATAAAGGAAAGAATAAAATTGAAACAGAAATGAACTATGCTACATGTGGAGAAATAGTCCACATAATATATTATTGCATCTATGCCCATGAGGAGGAAGATGACTAAGATGGGTCAACTGAGAATATATGTTATGCAAACTTCAAAAGAGCATCAAGTCTGTCATGGAAACTCTCACCAACTAAATGTTCCTAACAACCCACCCCTAAGGGCACCTGGTTTTGGGACAAGTAGGGGAATGTCTGGGTTCAATTGCAACACTAACTTTCAGTATTAACAATTTACAAGGCCAAAATTAGAATCAAGGTCAGAGCCAAGGTCAGAATAGAAATCAAAATCAGTGCTAGAACAAAAAATTATCAAATTTAATGCTTAAAATGTTCACCTTCACGAAAATACAAACTGATATTAATGATACACTCAACCAAAATGCAATAAACAACAAGAACATGTTGAACACAATGCAACCACATATGGGTTGTGTGAGTGGACATATATCTGATATGCAAGCCATATCAAGATGATTGACCAACAACTTGCTAACCTATCAGACCTTATAAAGAATCTACATGGAAAGATCCCTTCTATAACCAAGACAAAACCTAGAGTATATGAGACTATAAAGATGGCCATGATAAGGTCAGGTACCATTCTGGAAAATCAATCATCTGATTTTCATCAAAAAAAGTAGACATGTGGATACGTTAGAGAAAGTTAAACATGCCATGATGTCAAGTTCTTTTGTTCAAGCTAAGATTCCCACAAAAGAAAAATATCCAGGAGCCTTTAATATCCCATTTAATGTAGGGGATAATGAAGAAAGGAAAGGACTAGATGACTTTGGCGATAGTATCATCCTGATGCCGCTTATCATGGCCCAAAGGCTCGGCCTCACCAACATGGTGAAAACTAGAATGTGGATTCATCTTGATGTTCATACCTTCACTAAACATGTTGGTATTATGGATATGTACCCATATGAGTTAGAAGGTTGTTCATCTCATCTAATATCATAGTTAATGATACTATATAAGATTAAAATTGCCCTGTGATCTTTGTAAGACCCTTCCTATTTATAGTAAGTGCCTAAAAAGATGTTGAGCCTGTAAAAACCCAATTCTTACAATTGAATATTTACACAATAATATCAGAAAATATAAACAAATCTTTATCTTTACAATCATGCTTTACATTAGAGTCTTGGAAGCTTTACATAGGATTACAAAAATAAGTATAGATTTCTATCTACTCTTCAATAGTGGATAACTCCTGCGTGTATCTTCTATTTCTCCTCTAGTCACCTACCCATAAGTTCTAAAAGGAAGAAAACCACATATGGGCCCCAATAAGGGAAACTAAGGTTCGCAAAGCTGGTACAAAATTAGCATTTGGAAAACAAAACAATATGAACCTATCTACAAAGATTAAATATGACAAAATACAAAGTAATGAGCAATATAAGAATGTATCAAAAAGGTAGCAATGGATTTTCAAATTCAACAATATTCAATATCCAAATTTTGAAGCTAGTTATTCAATTTTCAATAGTTACCACATGTCAATGTCTAGTTGTTGGGGAAGCCATATGTTCTCTCCTACAAAGAACGACAACACACCAACTGAAATTCCTAGTATACTGAGGGAACCTATGTCCTTTAACTCTGCACAGAGGTGTGGAAGCGTAATACCACTAAACTAGGGGCACTAACCTACCCTTTTTTGACGTTTAAACAATGTGCTACTATTTTCTAGAAATAAGTGTTGGTGAACTTTCAAAGAGGTATGCTAAGATACAACGTCAATTTTGGCCAACCAACCTATCTAGTCATGCATGCAATCAATAAGGGAAATAACTTTCCAAATATAAATAGAAATTTTGTACCTTTGTATCAAAAGTATTCAAAATGAAAATGTTCTAAGTATTGACTCCAAAGGACAATCAAAAGAGGGATCTACAAAATTGGAGAAACAATTGTCACTATATGGTTTGGAATTAGGTGTTGTTCCAATTTCATTTTACTAATGTTACAGGTGGCTAGGTCTCTCACTTTAGGAGTTTGATTCAAAAGTTTCACAATCTTATCTTTTCGAGGGTTTTAGATCTGCTCTCATTATAAGATTCATTTTTAGCTAAGTGAGTCAAAATATATCTAGGTTACTCATACTTTATCAGTAAATGTATTTTCTTTGTATCTCTTATTTCTATTAGATACCAAATCATACAAATTAGATCAATAGATATAAGTATAGTTCTTAGGTCCATGCAGTATTTTAAAATACCATATCATGTATATGTGCTCATGTTATAGTTTTGAATAAAAGTGAGTTTATTATACATAAATCACTTACTAATAATCATTGGAATTCCTATGTCTCCATTTATTAATCCATATGTATTAGTATTAACATAATTAATATTACCATATTAGATAAACTATGACATATTATTCTAATAACCATGTCTTCAAAGGTATAAGATATCATGATCATTATTTGTCTTTGATCTCCCATATATGTAAGTCTACACATCTAGGGTTTAAGTTCCATATACTTCCATACGTGGATGCATGGCTACTCATTATTGTACATATGGGTAACTTAGCATGTAACCATACTAGAATAAGGCTTTTTTATTAGTTATATATATGTGTATTGAACCTTTCATGGTTACAATTAGCAAGGTAAGGTATTATGCATCTAGTCTCTTTGCTAAGATTCTTCTATGTTAAACAAATAGGCATGTTAATATTACTCATATCTCTATGGACATGGTGTGAATTTGTTTAACAACTTGAAATCACAAAATGCATAAGGTTTCAAACTTTTACCTAGTGTGTTGACATCCTGCATCTTGGCATTGTTCCTGGTGGTTTAATTATCTCTTTTTCCAACCCCACATGATTTTCCTTTAAGGTCTCACTCGGAGTTTATTCAGGTTGGGTCGATAGTAAAGAGGATCAACTTGGCTTGGTTGTACATCGAGAAAAATCTTCAGATCCATAGCTTATTCATCATTGGATCAGGAAGTGAGACCCATGCCTAGGTTGTTAGCGGGTATCCTTGGTTGCCAGCACAAAAGGTGGTCAATGCAAGGAGGGATGGGATCAAGGGTGCAAGGTGGGAGGAAGAGTATTCTTCTATGTTGTCCACTCTAAAGGACTATCCAGAGATAAATTGTAGGTCTGGCGGTGGTGACGATGAAGTAGGGTTATGGGATCAAAACTAATCCCTACTTCTTGCAGACTCCCCTATGCACCGTCGAGTTTGCAGGTCCTCGTAGGGTTTGCAATCAATCAAAGGGGCACCTTGAGCATTGTTGAGGGGCTGGTAGAAGTGCTCTGATGTTGCAGGTGATGCAACAGTCTCTATCGATGACTCATATTCAATGTTCATGTGTGTCAACTCAAGGGATCATCAATGCTGCCGAACTGGTGAAGAAGTAGTTGGCATTGTAGATGTTGGGTGCATGACACTGGAGAGTTTGTTGATTGATCAGGATGGTCCTAGAACTGGAAGTGATCTGAGGCATGGTAAAGAGGAGGGTCAGGATCTGATCAACACAACCACGGATGCAGCCTGAGTTTCATATCAAAATCTATTCAGGGCAGATGGAGATCGGAATGGGAAGTGGTCATTTACATTGGTTGCAGGTTGAACGACGTTGTTATGCATCTAGGTTGGATGCGTCCCACATGGTGGTCGGGTGAAGGAGGTGAGGATGGTCGCTGCATCTTTTGTGATGGTGATATGGCTAGAATGTAGGCCGTTGTGGTGGTTATGTTCCTGGATATGCTTGCCTTGAGTCACAGATTGCCAAGGATTCTGAGGCTTTGGATGAGGGCAACAAAGTTATAGGTGAAGGGGACCATTGATTGCTCGTGAAGTTGTCAAAGGCTACTGCAGTAGGTCGTAACACTTCTTGTTGCTGTCATGATGATGGTGGTTGATCTGACAAGGAAAGGAGTCAATAGGTACATTGCTATAGATTATCATCGTGATGGAAAGAGTGCATTGGGGTTCTTATGCAAGGGTCTCGAGTGGAGTGATTATCGGGGTTAGAAGACCCTTCCATAGCTATCAAATTCATTGAATGCAAGACACCATCATTATGTGGGGGATGCACAGCTGGAAAGGATGGTGATCCATGATCATGGAGTGAGATGATGGAAGTAAAGTAAAGGTATTGCAGATTACAGTTGAGGGGTTGACAAGGTGTCTTGGTGTTCTTTCCGGTTGAGGATTTAATGTGATGGAGGTTGTAGGTCTTCCGTTGCCTCCAGGTTGCGGAAACTTCATGTTTATATAGGAGAACAATAGGGTTTTTGGGAAAGAGTTTGATCAAGGGGTGTAAGGAAGAGGATGAGGGGAAAATGATAACAAAATGGAACTAGTTGTTTCGTACTCTCTGTAGTAAACGCGTCCAAGCGGTAGCCATCCCAACTTGACCTAGCAATGTTTACATAGGTCAGGGGGATTCATAGTCTCTTCAATTACTAACCAAATAATTCATTAATTGTCATAAAGTTTTTATTGACTATTAACTTCCAAGCAACACTTCTATTGCTCTATTGCTTTAAACACAAATTCAAAGTCCAATCAAATTAATTATAAATATATTAACACCTATAGTTATTATTCTAGGATGGATAATTAATCATATCCCTTAATTCCAATATGTATATCTTTTACTATTATTAGTGTTTTCCTTTGATTCCAAGAATATTAGAAAATCCAAGGGAATTATATGAATGCAAGGTTCAATTGAAGATTTTAGATTGTAATAATTGATGTCAAAGTGATTCACTCAATTGATGCACACAAGAAACCCAAAAGGAGGACAAGTTGTAATAAGGACATCAATAAAATCAAAATTATAGCATATGAGTTGTAATGAAGGACTTGATTGTAATTGAACTCAGGTTTAGGGAAAATTTTGAAATATTGCTCAAAATAGGTCTCGAACCCAATTTTCAGTATGTTACAGATTTTAACATCATCACCATCATGGTCAGAAATGATCACATCAACTTTAAGGTTCAAGACTCTATGATGGTTCCTGCTCTATTCGAATCATTGTATTTCATGGACATCTATAACCAATTTTGTGAGGAGACCCAAGAATAGAATGATATTATTGACCTATTAATGAGGGCTCTGACTAATCTGAGTCCAAAAATTGAAGATCCTGAGGTTGTTGAGTTTCTTGACTTCTAGACACTAAGGGAAGTGATAGTAAAGCCCAGGAAGAATATGTGATCAAGAATGTCAATTATGCTTTTTTTGAGAGACTGATAAAGAGGTCCCACGACCTAAGACTGGTCAAAACATTACCTTGAAATCTTAAGTATGAGATCCTAGATACAAAGGAACGTATCACTATCATTATAAGTTCTAATATGTTTGATGAACCAAAAGAACAACTCTTATTTGAGATGAAGTAGAGGAAAAAAAGTGATATGATATTCATTTGATGATATAGAAGCATTGAACCGTGTTGACTATCTGCACCACATTCACCTTGAACCAAATGCAAAACCTATCGCCCAAGGGAAAAGATGGTGAAACCAAAACTTGAGAGAGGTTGTGAAGAAAGAAGTCATTAAGATTCAATATTGGGGTATTATGTACCCAATCAGATTGTAAATGGGGGAGTCCTATCGACATGGTTCCCAAGAAGGTCGACCTGATAGTTATAAAGGGAGATGATGGGGATGAAATAGCAACTAGAACCGTCAAGGGTTGGAGGATGTGCATCAACTATAGGAAGTTAAACACAATAACAAAGGAGGATCACCTCCCCTTTACCTTAGTGTATCAAGTGTTGGAGCGTCTTTCCCACCACTATTACTTCTACTATCTAGATGATTATTCCGGTTTTCATCAAGTTCCTATTCACCCAGACCATCAAGAAAAGACTACATTCACCGATTTCTAGAGTGCTTATGCCTTCAGGCGTATGGATTTTGGGTTGTGTAAAGTTCTTGTAACATTCTAAAGGTGCATAATATCTATATTCTCTATTTTTTGAAAGATAATATGGAATTTCTTATGGAACTTAATTTGATAACTGCCTCAAGAATCTATCCCTAGTCTTTAAACGATGTGAAGAAAAGCATCTAGTTCTCAACTGGGAAAAGTGTCATTTCATGGTACATGAGGGGATAGTTCTTAGACACAGGGTCTCACATAGATGAGTTGAAGTTGACCTGAGTAAATTAGAAGTCATATCAAACTTACCACCACCCAAGTCTATGAAGGGAGTGAGAATCTTTCTTGGTCATGTGACTTACTAAATCTAATTTATCAAGGATTTCTAGAAGATTTCTAAAACTCTCTCCATTCTGCTAGTTAATGATGATGACTTCGACTTTGATGATTTTTTTTTGAAAACCTTCAACACGCTCAAGAATGCTCTCATGACTACACCATTGATCAAAACACTCGACTGGGATTTTCCTTTTGGAGTAATTGTGTTATTCTAGTGATTATATTGTTGGAAATGTTTTGGATCAAAAGGAAGTCTAAAAACATCATGTAATCTATTACACAAGTAAGGCCCTAGATGATGCCCAGGTCAATTATACCATAATTGAGAAGTAATTTCTCTATATATTCTATGATTTTGATAAGTTCTGACCATGCCTTCTGGATCAAAGTATTCATTTACAGCGACCGTGGTGCAATAAAATATCTTATGACTATGAACCATACAAAGGTGAGGTTTCTGAGATGGGCTCTCCTTCTTCAGGAGTTTAACCATGAAATTGTGGAAAAAAGGGATTAATAAATGTCACTGCCAACTAATTATCTAGCATATACCTAGAGAACGGTCACTCTTTACCCATTAATTCTATCTATCTAGGTGAATCTCTCATGGTGATTAAAGACACAAACCAGGTTGTACTATGATATGCCAATATTTTTGACAATATTTCTTGTCAGAAACTTCCAATGGACATTACTTACAATGAGAATAAGCTTTTCTCCAATATCAAAACTATTACTGGGATGATCCCTTATTGTTTTATAGATGCTCAGATAACTTGTACCAAAGATGCATTCCTGAGAAAGAAGTGTTGATGATTCATTATGAATGTTATTCCTCACCTTATGGTGGACACTTAGATATCGACATCATTATTGCCAAAATACTTCACTATGGGTTTTATTGACCCACTATATTCAAAGATTCATAGGCATATGACAAATTATGCAATGAATGCTAAAAACCGATAGCATATCAAGAAGAAATGAGATGCATCTTTAAAACTGGCTTGAAGTGAAATTCTTTGATCAACCATATTGGTTTCCCACTGGCTTTTTCCTTGTAAGTTGAGGTCCAAACGGTCTGACTCCTTACTAGTAACCAAGATATATCCATAATAGATATTGTTGTTGTTAAGTGAGAAGTCAGGAATGTTTCTTGTTAATGCCCACAGAGTAAAAGGATTTTATTAAGATGAAGCAATCACTAGAAGAGCTGATCTGCAGCAAAAGGAACCATAAGCCCAACCCTAGAGATCACAAATATAGTCAAGCTAAGGACTATAAATTAACGCACCTTGGGCGTCAACCCAAGTATTTCTAAACCCTTATGAAATTTTCTTTCTTAGTTTTAATAATAATCTTTGTTTTCATTTTTAGTAAGATTTAGTTTTTCTTTATTTTTTTGGATGCAATTTATTTCACTTGTAAATAATAAATATGTCATTGATAAAACTAGGATAGACCTCCTGATCTCAATAACCAATAGAAATTCCATGGGTTGTCAGTAGGGTTGTAAATGCATAGTGTAGGATAGGGTAAAGGCTTACACACACCAAATTTGTGTGTAACTAGTAGGGTAACTACCCTTTTCCTAACCTTTACCCTACCCTTACCCATAGGGTAAATTGGTAGGGTGATGGGTGAAATGGTAAAGCAACATGAAGATATATATACAATAAATTCAACAACAATATCATATGATATTCCCTACATTAAACACAAGACACTCTTAAAACTAGTTTTGTACTGTAATAATTATGTTTTTGGTGATACAGAACAAACAAAATTATATGTAACACAATATTTTCTTAAAAATAATGGCTAACCTTTTTAAATATCATTACTTATTGATAAACTCATATATCTCTCTAATAGATTATTATAAAAGATATTTCATGCTAGCCATCATTTATTATAGTTTTAGAAATTATACTAGTACAAATTAAGAGTATAATAGAATTTTTTGATGGGGGTTTTAGTAGGCATTAATACATATATTACAATCTGAAATAATCAATTCAAACTTATACTAATGGGTAAAATGGTGAAGCAGATAAAGTAAAGCTTCTCCTTCTCCCAACCCTCTTTAGATGAAGGTCAAGAGGGTAAAGGGAAAATGTGTGGTGGGTAAAAAATATGCTTACTCTTACTTGACCTTATAGGGTATGGGTGGCGGGTAAACATGTAATACCCTACTTGTTTACAATCCTAGTTGTCAGGCTAAAGCCCCTTTAGAAGGAGAAGATTGTTGAACAAGAAGTTAGTTTAAGTTTGTTCTCCCATCATTTTTTGCCCACGGAGCGAGGAGCAAACGAACCGTCAATTTGTACAGCCCAATCAACCTTAACAGGTCACTACTTGCAAACTAATACATGGAGAGATCCAAGTTTTACATCATTCTTCACCAATGGAAGTTCTAATATATGTTTTCATTGATTTATACCATTACATGAACCATCAGTTTGCAAATCTTGTAAGACCTTTAGGAGACATCTCTTGCCAAGCCTTCAGAAGGCGACAGGTTGAATTTCCATCGATTTTCTAATACCCTCTAAAACCATCATGCAGAGTTGCCCACACAAGCCTTCAGAAGACTACTCCCTTTCTAGGACATTGAAGCATAAAATGAAGGCAAGGTGGGAATCTCCATGGTAACAAAACCTAAAGTACAAAAGAAAGAACCAATGTACTTACTTGCTAAACCATAACCTTAAGAGCTTCCATGATTAACAAAACCCTAATTGACGCCACCTACCCTCACTGGTTTTGCAACCCTAAAACCTTCCATTATTGATTGTTGATCTTTGCCTTCATTATACTGATGACACACCTCTAGTGTGCCTCTAATGTGGTCTTCACCACGGGAGGAGGAAATTCTCTCATCATTCTCTCATGATGCCCTCTCCTTCTAACTTCTCTTCATGAGTACCCCTCACCAAAGAAGTGGTAGGGACGAAGTAGTCAAAGCATTCATCTTCTCTGGTGAGAAGCAAAATGAGGAGCCACTAAAAGATGAGTAGGGATCGTTGGTCATAGACACTACACGGGTCAACGGAATAAAGTTCCCATACACTTCTTACCATTTTATCATTTAGCAATGATCTTGAGCGAGTTTTTTCTCTTGATGCCATCCTCGAACTCTACCATTTATCTTTAAAATCTTTAACCATCCCTTCATTTTGACAAAATATGTTTCCTTACTCTCTAGTTTCCAATGAGTTAGGGTCTCTGGAAACCATCAGTTTCTAGATCATCTGCCTTATTAGTTGCTAATAGCCAACTCTGTAGGTCTATGTCTCAGACAAGAACCTTAGGAAGGAACCTCTAGTAATGATCGATTTCAAAAGGCATCAGTTCCATCTATTTATTCCCATTCATCTTAAAACCTTTAGTATGTTGCACATCTTTTCCATCAGTTTCTGACCTTCCAAAATAATCAAACAGATCACTCTTAAAATGACCAATTTTTAGTATATGTGCAACCTTCAATTTTTATGTGTATCTACTATCATTGATTTTCAATTTAACTCTTGACTATATCTGTATCCTTTAGTTCTTAGTTACATCTAATATGATTACCTTCTCTAACATTTGCATGAGATTTATATCATATCTACATAACCAATAATATTACATGGAAGATAACACAAATTTCTAGAGGTGACATCTTTCACCTGAACTATCTCAGATGATGAAGGAGATAGAGGCACTAAAAGAGACACTTCAAAAGGAATAGATGTACAAACTAGAGAGATTAAAGGATGAGGTTTCTAGGTACTAGGAGAGCCATGGCTATCCCAACCCTAAAAATAGAAGTGCCATGTATGATGCAGAAAGGATGAAATGTGTACAAGAACTAGTCCCTAAATAGTCCTCCAGCTCAGTTAAACCAGGAACACATAAACCTATGAATATGTTCCCTTAAGGTGATTGGACAAATAAAGAAGATTAAGGTACTACATCCCTTCTCTTGTAGTCATAGAAAGAAATTGAATTGAACAACCAAGTCAAGAGGACAAGAATTAAAGCAAGAAGTATGGACTAGTGCATGCATTCCTACAACTCAGCCATATCTGGCTTTAACCAGAATATCTGCAGCATTACTATCAAAACCACAATCCAACCAGTCAATTACGTCATCCCCATATATCATGAACATCAAAAGAGTTAAGAGGACCTGATGAGAAGGAAAACTTTTGAGATGATAAGATATGGTTTTGTTGACACCCTAACAAAACTAGGAGTATATGATAGGGTGAAGGAACATTTTAACATAGTAAACTTTTATAAGATGTATTTCAACAACTAACTCTCTCATGAATAACTCACCATGGAGTTCATGTTTTCATTGTAGAAGGATCTTGTGTCAAGGAAAGAGGCTTTGGAGTGTGGTACGATATTGAAACTAGTTGTGCACATGATTAAAAAGGATTATATTCTAATTGAGAAATTTTTAAACTCCATTTTCACTTACTCGAATTAGATGTTGAACTTGCTAATCAAGCAAAGTCAGATAGAGAAGTTAGAGTTTTCTCCACCAATAAGACCTGGGAGAGACTATTAAGAGTGGACTAACACAATTCATGGCAATCTAAGGCTTCCTAGATGCATTCTGGCCTTATGTACATAATTCACAAGATCATTGTCAATTTGGTCTTCACATGGCCAGACACTGGAAATATGATTAGGATGGATATCCACATCTTTTCAAGAATTGTAGAGAAGAAGCCATTCGACGTTGAGTGATCTCTGATTGACAAACTTGCATCTGTGAAAGGTCTTGAAGGCCCTAGATATTTATATATGGAGGTCTAGTGACATATATTACACACAAACTGGAGTTTAGGGTTTAGGGTTCAGGGAGCTCCAATATTTTATCCAGTTGAGTGGGGGTATATTTTTGGATGCAAAATATCTAGTATCAAAAAATGTCCTATTGAGGAAGAATAAAAAACACTACTACACATTCTAGAAACCAAAGGACCTTGTACTTCTATCACAAAATGAGCACGTACGACTATAATAGGCTCATTTTCTCGATAGAAAATATCTTAAATATGATATTTGGATCGACCTCAATCATGTGAACCTAATACAAAGAAATTTACCTAGGCAAAAGTGGATAAACTTCAAAGTTTTTTTGAAGAGCCCAAAATAGTCATTAACTACCAAAGATAATCACATAAGTACCAAAAGGAGTGAAACCCTCTACACCCCAACTTGAAGCTATAACAAAATTTGAGTAGCCACTGACCATACCTATAGCCCCCCTGTCTGGAGAATTGAATAAACACCCTCTCGAGGCCCTAACCAAGAAGGAGAAGACCCCAACACCCTCAATAGATACAACCATGGAATGATGTCATGAATCCTCTTAGACAAATAAAGATAGTATTCATGCAAAGACAGTGGCTTGACCAAAACAAGAGGAGTATGTAGATGAGAAAGCCAAATCAAGGGGGGGAGAGGATGCAACGACAATGCCTTTACCAGAACAAGAGGAGTATGTAGGTGAGAAAGCCAAATCAAGGGGGAGAGAGGAGGTTGAGAAGGAAGCCCCAATCAATGAACCCTCATCATCGTCAAAAGAATGTGGGATAAATCTTCACTAAGACAAAGAAGGGAACGATCCTCTCACACCTCAAGGGAGATTCTAGGAAGAAGGCAAGCTCAAACCACCACATCCCTACAATAAAGAAATCCCCATGTTACAAATTTCACAGAAATCAGGAAAGAAATTGGTGGCCTACATGGGATCTTTTCTAACTTCATACTTAATATTTCTAATTTAACTCTAGATGTAGTGTCTAAGAATGCAAGAAAAGGAGGCCACGACACACATCCAACCCCTTATTATACTACCCCAATAAATGCATGTGATGGCACAAAATCAATTGAAGATTATGGAAACCATGGACAATATGATATATCAAGGAGATCACCGCACTAAGGAAGGAACTTGATAAACTACAAAAAGAAATTGACTTGTTGTACACTTCCACCAACTTGCAAAAGCACAAAGAGGCAGATCCAACATCTATGACTCAAGAGTAGTCGAGCACTAAATGGTAGAAAATTATGCACAAAGTAGATACATGTCCTCCTAGAGAAGGAAAAAAGAAGTATACCCATCTCAAGGCAGATTTGATACTATCTAAGCTAGGAATCACCCCAGAAGTGCCTACACCTACTAATGGCACCACTAGAAAACTTCTAGCGAGGATGAAGCAAGAAGTCACTACAAAAAATTATCAGACCCACTAGAAAAGACAAAGTATATTCCATAGCCTAGCCTGAACAATCCATGAACAATGCCAAAACTACAAAAGAGGAAAAACCTAGCCAATCTCTTGAAGTGAAATCTGTTCTAGAGGATAATGAAGAAAGAGACACCCAGAAGACCTAGTCAAAGATGAAGCTCCCCATGTTGAAGAGGGGACTCACGAAAATGAAGATGTGTTGGACACCATCGAAGAAATAAAAGAGGAGGTATGGGAGACCACCAAAGATGTCATGGATGGGTTACATGAACTATTTGTCTACAAAACCCTTCAACCTCCTCTAACCTATGATGATATTTATTGGGGAATTGTTTCCAGATGAACATGACAATGGTGTGGATCAATATTATAATTTATTTGGTGAAAACAATGGAAACCTACCTCATATGAAGAAGATAGAAATTTAAGTTATTTGTTCAAGGAATCATCTGAAAAGCTAAAAAACCTTATCTTCCCAGATCCTGAGGCCTTTAACAACATTAATCTGGCCACACCCCTACCTCAACCATGTGAAATGAAAGGCATGGACATGACTTCTATGTCTAGGATTCTCCTTAGAGACATACATGTCATGACTGATGTTCTAGATGATAAAAAGGTTAGAGACAACATCATTTACAAGAATCAACTGCATACTCTAATGAGGGAGGACCAATGAACAATTTTCAGACCCAAGGTCTCCATAAGTAAGAAGTTCCTCAAGGTTCTCTATGACACTTTAATCAAAGAGCATATGCAAATACAAAGTGGGACCTATTTTCAATACAACACTGAGTTTGGTATCCAATCTATTTAAAAACAAAGACAAGGTTCCATTCATTAATGGGTTGGTCATAGAACTAAATAAGACTAGGAGTCTACAACTTATTACTCCTGTGTACATAGTCATAGACCACTACTTGTTTACAGTGGTAGATCTATATGCATGGAACAACTACAATAGTAGGACCCCAACTAGATGGGTATTTGGATCAATGTCAACATCCCTAAACAAAAGAGTTATTTAGAAGATATTGTATTCATACTACTAAGGTTTTCAAATATATTAATACAAGAATTCTCATAGTGGATATTATAAATAAAGACTTTCATGCCCTAAAGGGAAAGTACATCATGGAAATCATCCATGATAGAATTTTTTTCTATGACACATGTATGGAAGACATTCCTAGGAGGTTGTATTCCCTTATACCCCTTCTAGAGAAGAAGCCCCAGAGATAAGTTATAATGACTCCCTTGAAGGGATCGATTCAAAAAATAAAGATGATGCAACACCAGATATGCACAATAAAACAAGGGAAAATCACCCTCCATCTACACTAGTGCAATACGAGATCCCAAACCCTACCAATCTAGTAGTCGAGACTGAACAAGAGGCCAAAAAGGAAAAAAAAACATGACATGAAGATGTTGTAGTAGAAGATCTATCCCCTACAGAGTTGGTCACTCCAAACTTTGACCGATACGAATGCTACAAACTATCTATGGAAGACTTGGTCCATGTCATGGATAGGCTAAAACTTATAAAAAGACAAAGTTGTCACCTTTGAAAGGGAAAAGTTAGAGTCCTAAATCCAGACCTTTGTGACATTCTCACAGACACATATTGCATGATTGTGACATCATGACCACTTGTCAACTGATTCTAGGCAAGATAGATGACATTTATGTGGCTTATTATGAAATAATGGGAGACATAATACTAAAAAGGACTCAAGAGAAGTCAAAGGACTTATTATGAATCTTAAACTGATGACCCCTAGACTCATTTTTATCCTTGTTTTTCATGAGGATCATTGGACTCTCTTGTCAATTAACACTAAGGTCAAGACCACCATTCTCAATAATAACTCAGAGATGCTATGTTAAACACTAAAAGAATGACTTATTAAAAAGACTCCAATGAGTGTGACTGAACAAAAAGATGCACAGGTCACAACGCACATTGTCAAGATGATCAAACAATATGAAAGACAATTTATATCTCAATAGAGATGGATATATTGGAAAGCCTCAATTCTGTCATAGAATTCCACAACAAACCCCATGATCAAGCGACTACAATTTCCATGATGTTCTGGATGCAAATTTTAACAAAAACTAAAAAGAAGGTAGAATATTTTAGTAGTGTTGATAATTAGCACAATTTACAAGGCTTTTATGCTATCCAGATGCTAAAATCACAATGGGAAACCTTGAGCTAAACTTTAACTCACATGTTTACATCAAACCTCATCCTTTGACACTTTAAGGACATAGTGTATGATAAATTTGGGGGAGTGTGAACAACAGAGGTAGGTATGTTCTCTGGTCCAACCTCTGCATATATCATTTTCCCTTACTCTCAAAAACTTCAAAATTTTTGTTATCTTGCACATATTAGATAAAGATATACCTAACTTTGTCTTATTCCTTAGGTTCTTAATGATGGATAAAATTTTTCTCTTCGTAATTTTTGATCCAATTTTCCTAGAAGTTATTTGACTCCCAGATTATGGCTATTTATTTCCAAGTAACTATATGTGTAAACACATGGTGAGTGAAAATTTAAAACTATAATTCCATGTAATACCTTGTTGAGTGATTATGTTTTACATAATATTTATTTCAAGACACTATAGAGAGTCAATAAATGCTTACTATCCTTGGAGAAATTCTTATAAATAAGGAGGACTTAGCTTGATACACTCCTAATCTACAGCTCGAGCCTCCTAGTATAGGTCATAAGTGCATAAATCTTATGAAGGAAAAAGCTACCCCTTCTAATGCTTGAAATCCCATAAGGGATAAAATATTCTTTCCATTCAAAACATACTAAAAATCTTATCGATCCCAAGCCATTTGAGAAAGAATAAAATCCTAAGAGAGAAGAAAAATAAGAGAGTTGTACCTGGTATGAGCTAAAGGGTTTTCCCCGACCATCATAGAGATGTGGTCAAGAACACACATATGTTGTGCTGGTAGTAGAACCAGGAATCCAAAGCATCACCCCCATCTTTCAAGGGTGATCACAGACACCACTTGACATTACAACAAGATATTGATTGAATGACCTTGACAAGGATAACTTACACTATAGCTTTAACCCACCCCCAAACACTCTCTTTATTATGAAAAAAATAAAAGTTGGGAGTGAAACCTAACTATAGCAACATCAATGCACAATTACAGCTAGAGGTAGAGCACCAGAGAAGAAACCACAAGGGAGATGCCCTCTCAGGTAAGAGAGTTATAACATATAAAAGGTCAAGAAACTCTAGATTTATGAGAAGGAAACATGGTATATAATAATCAAGTTAAGAAGTAAGGCAAAAATCTTGACCTAAAGATGGTGTAAGAACATGATCAATGCCAAAAACAACTGGACTAAGAAACTCCTTTGATGTTGAATGATGCCTTGATTCTATTTATTAGATTGAGGAAAATCTAGATTCTAAGTTTGGGGTGGTTTATAATATAATTTTTTTTGGATGTTACATGCCTATTTTTGTCGTTCAGTTTTCCTAATTATCACATGCCTTTGTAGATAGTCCTGCATTTATTTTCATGTTTTTCCTCTATGCCTTAAATTAATAATAACTTCTTATTTTCTTATAGAAAAACCATCTAGTACCAGCTAGGCAGTCAAACCACTAGTTGTTGGGCTCACAACCCAACAATTGATGGAATCTTCCATGTGTAGACCAACCGTTAGAAGTCATCCATCAATTCCACTCAAGCAAACAACCAACAGTTCTATGGGATGCTACCTTTTGAAGATTTTATAGCTTGCCGCTCCTAGTGGCTGTACAGAAAATTCTGTTGATGGGTTCATCATGTGTTGCTTTTATGGTTTTGGTGCTCACAACAACCAAAGTTTCACAAATGGTTGTCAACCAATGGTCTAGCATCTAGCAATCAATTAAAGGCTCTATCGGTGTCATCAATCAATGGTCTCGTTAACCATTGACATCTGAAGGTATCCCTAATGTCTTCTCCTAATGATGTCCTAGTAGAACTTTACCTACTGATGGCTCAACAAGGCTCCATTTACCAATAGTCCTCCTTCTAACTTCACCTATTGGCAGATGCCCTGCAAGCATTTTCCACCACAAACCATTAAGTGTGTGACCCAAGGCATGTGCCATGTGATCTTTGAGCACAAGTAAATTCTCATCATAGGTTCCTTGAGCACGCACCATTCCTATAAATGACCCCCTACTACATAGAAAGCACCTTCACCTCTGACAACAAAGTGCTACCCAGATCTCCCTTCACCATCGACCATTAGAAGAGAAAGGATGAGAACCCAAGTTTTTCCTTCAACCATCTACCCCTTCTAAAGGATTTGACCTCCCCTCTTTGAGAGAAGAAGGATTCTAGAGTAAGACACTTTATCATTATCGATGCTGACTAGCAGAAGGAGGTCTACATCAACCATCAGTACCCCTTATTGATATTGTCATTGTGTATCTTCTTCATTCCTATGTTTTGTCCACTCCAATCCATGTCACTTCATCCATCCATCTTGTTATGGTTTCTTTCATTTGTAAATCTATATTCTCTCTCACTATCACGAGTGGATAGACCTTTTTTTTGGATTGGGAGTAGCCATTAAGTCTTTCCTAACATGTAAATATTCATATCCATTAATTGTATATACTCTTAGCAATGTTTATCTCCATACTCTTTCACTTGCATGATTATCTACCATGTGGTGATGTTTGATCTCTAGTACCTAGAAAGAGTATATTAGTTTTAATATAGAGTTATGGATTAGTATTATTGCATAAAAATGTTTAAAATACAAAATCTAATGAGTATATGGTTGTATTTTTTATTATATGTTTTCAATCTTGAGAGAGAGACATGCCTATGGTCTAGATCTTACCCGATATCAAGCGAGGACGGATATACCTTAATGATGATTGCTTGTAAACTATGCAAGGGTATAGAATGGTTGTGAGAATTTCATGTTGGTGAGAGACCTTAATGGTCAAACACAATCAAAGTTTTATCCATAAACACACCTAAAGGTCCAAGTTATATCTTTCTTGTTTATGTAGATTTAGTTTACTTTTTTCGTTATTCTTTGTTTGGTTACAATCATTCTACAAGGAACACTTCTCCTTTTTTGTTAGACACAATGAAGCCAAGGCCTCAAATCCTACACTTGTCACCCCTTGTCCCTATGATGGACCCATTTAATACACAAGACCTTGTATTATGATTGTGGGCGTCTAAGTATTGGGTAATAAATATAAAATTTGATTACTCTAGATCCGCATACATTTCAGACATGAGATCTTAGGCGATAAAAAATGTATGGCAATTGCATCTAATGCAACTCTTTATGGATGGATTCACAATCCTTTGTCATAACCATCTATATGCCTCTTTGTGCTTAATCCTATTAGGATCACCTAGTTAGGTCCAACCCAAATGCCAACACAATAGACTATGCACCTTACTTTGGCAAAACCACATATCTATTGTCACACTTCCCTGAGGTAGAAAGTGCACCACGCTTTGGTGTTCTCAAACTCAATCAATCATCGTTTTCTTGTGTGTTTCACAATGGAAGGAATCTAAGACTTCATATTTTTTTGAGGGGTTATATATATATATATATATGTATGTGTATATATATATCCAATTATAATATGTATCATATATAGATTATATCAGCAATAGCAATACACAAACATACAAAATTGGTTATGACTATATTAATGTAATCCTTTAGTGCCAAGAAGGATTACTATCCACCTAAGGTCCATTGCTTCAAATGCATCATCAATTTGTAAACCTACATTTGTGTTGCATTGCATCAACAACTCCATGGATGCTCCTTGAATATTCATTATTTCCTTGTTACACCAAGTCCTCCAAAACTTCTTATGTCCATGCCTAATATTTACATGATATGTAGAAACCTCGAGTTATATTTGAGGGGAGTAAGAAGGAATATAAATGATTACATACAAAATAAAAGATGAGGCTACAAATGTAAGACATATACCTATCAACGTAAATAGAATCCATTTACATCCACGTCATGCACACAAAGTGGTTTTTGTTCATAACCATGCACACATCCACCAAACAAGACATATTTTGAAAGTGACATGTATGAATTATAGATATATCATATCATATAATATCATATATATATATATATATATATATATATATATATTAAATTTCACAAATTTTCATATAGGACAATCTCCAAGAAATATCACAGTGTATGTGGGGATATTCATAATTAAATCTTATCTCTGACCTTACTTATAATGGAAGAAGTAGCGTAAAATCAAATCCGGTCATATCGATTATAAATCATGATATATCACACATTAATGTGGCTTTGGAAGCACTGTAGGAATTCATGAAGGTGATAGCCATAGTGGATGTAATAGAAATTTATAAACCCATGATCCCACAAGCAAATCTTATCAGTAACAATATATCAGGAAGGAAGGTTATGAGATATATACCTTGTCACAGAGTAAATTGGATGATATTACTCAAAAAGAAATATAAGTGCAGAGAAGATATCTCCCAACACGATCATTTCATGGAAGCATCTCTACCTAGTGCACATAGATGATGGAAACTCCATGTATCACTCCAAGATTTGGTGGGAAGGAGAAACCTTCTCATTGGCAACATGGTAGCATTGCACAAAACATTCTCTCCCCTTGTATGTAATGAAGTCTAGTCCAAAGGTGTAACCAAAACCCTAGCCCTCAAGTCCCTTTGATAGGAGAGGCGGGTAAGCAATAGTTCTAATAATTCGTTATAAAAGAAAAGAGTGGGGGCATCTTTCAGAAATCTACTTATGTCCATGATTATACTCCTCTATGTTACACCCTATGTGTGTGACCCTATATGATGTAAATTACATTGGCAGTGATATCTATATCATATTATGATTTCACGAAGAATGTTTGGTATCTATAAAGACGTCATTTCCACCCAAGTAATTATAGAAGTCAGAGAACAACTTCAACCAAGTATTCTGATCGGTGTTATAGTGATCATATAATTCTTTTGTCTCCAACATCCAAATTTAATCCAAGGCATGGAAATCCTATTAATTTTCATTTTTTGTTCCTTGATCTAGAATAGACTATTTGAGATACATATGAGCTCAATATTATATATTGACTGGCATGAGCATGACCATGCAGTTCATATCCTCATTGATCATGTGGTTAGGATATTACTCCAATAAGAGGGACAAATTCCATCTAAATTACTCACAACAATCCAAATGTGTCACAGTGCACCCAAGCAACACATGTATGGAAACCCTCATTCAAGGTTACATTGAGTAGTGTTCAAGTACACCAAACAAAATGTGATCATTGTAGTGACTTTAGGTTTAAGGACCAAAATCACAACTATCACATGCAATATGGCTCTGACTACCATTTATGGCTTCCATGTATCATACTCAATTGGGTCTATATTATACACTTATTAATACTAAGTACTTATGTGTTTAACTTAATATCCAATATCATGATTAATGAGACATTCATTATCAACACATGTAGTTGCCTTAATGTATTACTATCCTAATTTCCACAATAGTATCCAACTAGGGACCTATACAAGGATTGATACATATAGCATACGCATGATATCATGTTTTGGTTCTCAACCCAAAATCATATGGCATTGAGTCCTAAATTATTAAGACACTATTATATTTATTCGTTATCTCATATTGAAGAAAATATAGTAAGTGGAATTGTCTTTATTGATAATCAAATCAATTACAAAGTGTACCATTACAATCATGATAAGACTAGTTATCAGGGCATACTACCAACAAATACACACATGTATACATATATATGTATATATATACTAATGAAACAAAGGAGTAGGTATGGAAGCACTTCATTA
This sequence comes from Alisma plantago-aquatica, assembly GCA_963693085.1. NCBI lineage: Eukaryota > Viridiplantae > Streptophyta > Magnoliopsida > Alismatales > Alismataceae > Alisma > Alisma plantago-aquatica. Next base: position 517,754,963 of record OY856410.1, on the reverse strand, counting down.
AATAAGATATATGAAAGTCTTATTATTTTTTTGGCATCAAAATGCAAAAACCAAGCATGAAGTATATTTGTCTGATGGAAAGTACATCCTTGATTCAAAATATGAGAAACATATGTTGGGATATTAGCGGGATGATGCAATGTTCTATCCAAACACTCCTTGGAACATTACCTACTATCTACCCTTCTTTGACACTTCTTGATACTTGCACTTGGGGTCAATGATTATTTGTTGATTTCAATTGACTTGATATCTATATTATATTCTATTGTCTAGCACATCGACAAGGTAGATGACTATCATTAGGATTCCAAATATAATATTTTGTGGTTCCTTAATAGAAGCCCAAAATGAGGTTTACTATTGTTTAGCACATGGACAAGCTAGAAGACAGTCATTAGGGTTCCATATATAACATTTTGTGGTTCCACAATAAAACCCCAAACGAGGTTTACCATAGAGAATGAGTGAAAATATTTATTTTTATGGTTTCTCAAATTCAGGTTATGCTCAAATGAAAATAGACCATAAGGGTTATTTTAGTTTTATTGTGAAAACATTGTAACCTTCAAAAGTGCAAATTTGAGCCATTTGCTAGAGTTAGGGTAATGCTTGAGTACAAAGTAATTCATAGGTGAGATTGTATAGGTCTACCAACAAGACTTGACTTTTAAACACCCATGACAATCAAAATTTAGTGTAAAAGTGGGACAACAATGTTGATGATCTTGTACTCACAAAAGGACCAAAAACAAGAAGGTTAAATACATTTTATTAATGAAATTGTTTTCAAAGGGTCGATATCCACTCCTTATCTTCTTGTTTAAGATGAACTAGTTGACCTCTTTATAATGTCTTCGGTTGTTAAAACTTGGATATCATATAATTTGCAAAATGGGCATTCTAAAACATCTAAGATCCTAAGGAGGGTGTTGAGTAATATATTTGCTACCTTATTTCATGTATTTTTTGGAGTTCCATCTATCTTCACTCATAAAACATGGTCCCACTTCATGTAATCTTGGTTTGTCACACGTCCAAGTCTCTATGAATAAAGAGTGGCTTATCAATTAGATCAACATTAAGATAGGTGGTTATATCATTATAGTAAGCAACAGACAAGTTAAGATTTATCTAAATCTCAATTTTGATATGTCATGCTTACATTGCACGAGTCAAATTGGTTCATTCATCTTGGCTCAAATCACCCAAAGTGTATCGCGACTTAACCATTAACAATGGATTCAACTACTAAAACTGAAGGTGAAATTGACAACATAAATGGGCCCAACTTGATAGTATTAGAAAATGAACCCAAAACAATGGTAGCCCAATCTTGCCTGCCTAGCACGACGCGAAAAGAAACACAAGATCAACTGAGCGGATAACGTGACTCGACATGGCCCAACCTACTCTACCCAAACAAAATAGCTAGTTGGCACAAACATGAGCCAACCCAATAAAATATTGCTAGATGACTAGACCTGACACAAAGTTGACTCAAACCTAAATTGACCACATAACATAAGTTGACTAATAAGCTAACCGCAGTGAACCTGACTCAACCCTAGAAAACGGAATATCTGTGTCTTGGAAGCTCTTCGCACTACATTCTTCTGTAGGGACGAAAATTCCCCTTCCAAGATGAGACCAAATTCGGTATGCTACACCCTATCCTTGTTATCTCAGGCACATCTCAACCCACAGCCATGTATCAATCTGTATTGTGGGTGAGGTCAAGACTGAGATGTGCCCGGGACAACAATGCGGATAGGGTGTGGGACAATAGATTTGGTGTGATCTAAGATAGCTTTATATACGATTATCCTGCCCAAGCAAATAGTTTCTGGGTAGATATTTCTTATAAGAACTCTTGTTTTGACATAAGAAAAATATGGAAGAAAAAGTGAGCCTTTCCTGCATCATCAGAAGTTCATACTTATTTCTTAACATTGTGAGCCTTGCATAGTTCCATGTGTCCTGACTCCTGAGATGTTGAAGTTTTTTTCTAGTGTTGTGAATGGTGATCGACTATCAACCACACTCAGGAGGTCTCACGTTTAAACCCCACTGATCGGTGATATGTTCAGGGAAAGGTAAGGATTTCACTGATTTTCCAGCAACTATCCTATTTGCACCGGTTCTATATTAATTGACTTGGTATTTAATTTTCTCCCCTTGGCGTCCGGCATTCACAAAGCTCAAGGTCCCAAGCAGATAGTATTTATTCCCTTTTGAACCTCGAGAAAAGCAAGCGAAAAATCCAAAAGGAATCCAAACAAGTCAGTTTTCCTGATTGTGTGGGTCGTTGTGCGTCGCAGTGCCATCATCACGTATACTGGCCTCTTCCCATGACTTCTGCAGCAACCAAGTTTTCCTGATTGTGTGGGTCGTTGTTCGTCGCAGTGCCATCATCACGTATACTGGCCTCTTCCCATGATTTCTGCAGCAACCAATACATCATCATGTTCACCACCCCCTCTTTCTGTAACTTCTGCAGCAACAGATCATGCATCATCACGTTTACAACCCCGTCCTCCTCTTATGTCTGCTGCAGCAACAAGAGTGACGAGAAAAACAGCCTTCTGATCTGCATCTAGTCCAAATTAAAGCACGGGTGCTCGATTCGTTGAACATCCGTGCACAGATTCCACCTTTTCCGGTTTTAATCTAAGTGATGTTTCTGCAGTCTTCTCTCTCGCCAGGGAGTTAGCCCAGGACCACGCTCGTCCAAAGTCGGTCTTTCTTCTATAGGGCCACTAGTGCATCAACTTGTTCGCTGACGTTTTCACTGATGATCGGATTTTCAGAAAAAGTAAACTTGTAGTTCTGCTCCACCAGGAAGGAGCGAGAAAAAGCCAGGACGAGTGGAATCTTTTCGGCAGTTTTCTCTGCAGAACCAAATCAAGAAAACAACAAACTATACAGCAACAGCACGCCGGCAGGGGGGGCCGGAGAGAGGACAAGCGGATTCCGCTGCCTCATGATCTTGCTTACCAAGTAGTGGCCGCCGCCGCTGCTCCGGCGGCCTTGGAGTTTGCTTATAAAATAGCAGCAACGATAATGACGAGGATATATATGATTACTAATTAGTTTTTATAAATGTGTTTCGTGCTTGGAGCAAGACGCCCGGGCATTATTCCCTTTTATATATCCGCTAGCTCTACTTTAGTGCTCCCACTCTTCCCACTCTTCCTACTTTATGCTCTTCTGATTGATTAAGACTTTGATTTTTTCATACAAGTGAGCTAACAAGTGCACTTTGTTTAAATAAAATACATATTAAACATTTAACTTCGTGGGACAAAGATTAACAACCTTAACAGTCTGCTGTAACACCAAGCCTTCTATCCAAGGGTCGTAAAGGGGTGGATGGTGTTGGGCATTTTTCTGTCTGCAACCATACTTGTTGTTTGAGGCAAAAGCACATCTTTATATAGTTTACTTGTCGGCCGTCAACCGAATATTAGAGTACACGTAGAGACAGAAACATTGGGGACCTTTTTTTATTTACTTAAAAGTCGGGAGGTGATTATATTCACCCTGTCCTCTTCATCCAGGCCACAACAAAAACAGTATAATATAACACATCCTCTCCTCCTCCAATAGACATCCCCGGAATCAGCCTAGTGAACAAACCACGCCATCATGAGTCATGTAACTTAACTATCCCTGCATAACTCAACTATCCATGTCCTAATATCACTTAACCTAAGGTATCTTTCTATTCTCAAACAAAATCTTGCATCTAATCATATTAGAAAAGACTAGAGGATAATGTGTCACCATCATGAGTCATGTAATCTTCAATGATACCTACATCATCCATGGCCCACTTATTCTCCTCCACTAGTGGACGTACCCTCCAAGGAACCTCTGAAACACTGAGGACCCGGGGTAGCTATAATAAATTCTTCTTTTTGTTAGTCATGACATTATAAGTAATTTTTATAAAGATGAATATATGCAGTAACAACAAAAAACTAGACAGTGTATTTTGGCGCAAAAAATCAGACTAACTAGAATCTATTCTTTTCTCTATTTTTCATTATATTGCAATGACAAAATCACGTTGGTCTATATCGTGAGCAACTGGAGTAGTTGACCCTATACTGTAACAATTCACTTTTTGGTTGCATGCATGTTCAGATACTAAAATGGTTGTGTATATGGGTAGACTAGCAAAAAATGAGTATATTATACTCTATTGTACACTTGCATCAGCAAATCATAAAATTGTTAAAAACTTTTGATAGAACTCTCACCATAATCTATCCATCAAATAATTTATGAATTTGAATGCTTGGTCAATCCTTTAAGCCTTGTATATATTATCAATAAGTGTTAGCTACAATTGACCACACTAATAAATGCATAAGATTAAGGGTGAGAGTAAACTTCGACTTGGACCTTCAATGAAGCAATGCACACATTGATTCTAGATAACCACAATTAGAGAAAGAAGACTCTGTCAATAGGACATGACAAGTTTGCATGATAATTACATAAACATATAGGTATAGGTATATATCCTATAATTTATGAACTAACACTTGATATCTTATCCCATAGATCAAGAGCCCATTGATTTACAAGCCTCCTATAATGAACATTCCTCACATTGAACACCTTCATGTTAGACCTTCTCCATATATTGAACAAAAGTAGAAGAAGTGGTCAATGATGTCGTATGAAGGGCATACGAGAACTTGATTTTAAAGAAGAGTTGAGAAGAAGTGTTGAGACAATAGTGCATGTTCCTTCATTTTCTACTATATGCATAGCTTCCATATGCAAGCTAGTGCAATAAAAAAAATTTGAAGTAGTGAAGTTATGCACTTTTCAACAAATACTTGGAGTTAAGAATAATTTAATAGAATTATTTTCAATGATATGCAAATTATTTATTCAGAATGAACATTGCCTATATATAGAATCAAACTTTCACCTAATCAAACCTAGAACATAAAACTCATCTATTTTTTAGGTAATGGTTAGGGTTGTCTCATGATGTAATGGATGTCACAATTTTTTAGGTAATGGTTAGGGTTGTCTCAATTTGTATGTTCAATGATTAGATTAGACATCAAAGACGAGACACATTTAGCATCCAACTAGTCCACTAGCACTTGATAAAAAGGTTGAGTGACACTCAGATCAACAATTGGAGTTACTATGGTCATAAAACGGGTCAATACATACTACTTAAACTATGATCTATATGTGAAAAAATTTACAATTATAATTAGTGTGATATTAGTAAAATAGTTATGAACAACATAGCCCACATCCAAATATTTCTTGCAATTGCATGGTTTATATGTGTTATGAGCTATATAATGTCTTGTATTATGTATGATGGAAGTGATTGCATAGACAAGTGATATGTTCCAACCTTATCATTATTTGGCTCTATTTTATTCTTGTCCAGATCATATTTACATTGTATCATTGCAGTGATGCATGTTGTACTACTTTTACTTTTCTTAAATGCGTAAAACTTCTTTTGTGAACTTCTTTGTATCATATTCGAGGCATTGCAAAATCTTAGAAATGATTAATTTAAAAAATAGCATTTTAGAGTTGTTTAAAGTATTTGACAACATAATATAATCCCTATGATTTGTGATGTCTAATCTGTGCCTCACTTCTTGTGCAATGAATACAATACATGAAAAGTGACGCCCCTTTTCATTGGTGGAATGACCCATTTCCAATTAGTATAAATATAAAAGTTAACCAAAGGGATCACCAGAACATGTGAATACAAATACCATGCCTTGTAGGCGGCAAGATACATGGAGAAGTGGGGAAGGACCACATTACTCCCATGTGTGTTCTACTTGACTTTTTTTCATATATGGATAACATATACTCATTTAGGGTTGTTATGTATATCATATTAGGTAAAAGTTGTTTAAGATTTTTGTTGAAACATCATCAAGATTTTAACTCAATAAATTGAATTGAAATTTGAGTTATAGTTAGATCGCAACTGAGCAGTCTTCTTGAGTTGTGAATATCATCCAGTTACATATTTGATTTTGATAACTTTATACATGTGTATATGGATTAAGTATTTTATATAATCAAATATTTCCACATATTATAATGATTTGGTATATCATAGTTTGTTTTCAAATATATCCACACATTGTAATGATTTGGTATATCATAGTTTGTTTGAGTATCTGTTAAGATATTGTTGAACATACAAAATTGTAATTTACATTTTTTTAATATAACTTGATCATGCTACCTTAAGACATAATCATGCAATATCTATTATCTAGAGTAGTAGCCTACCTTCAGTTGAGGTCAACTGGAAAATAAGGAAGTTGAGAACCATTCAATCAAGTTGAATATCCTATGATCAATATGTTATCTATGTTTACTAAGATAGTCAGTCCTCAAGAGAGTAGTTCAACTTGTGTTGATCAATATATAGGTATTAGATAAGGAATTTAATTGAATTTGTTGTAGATTACAACTGAACTGTGTATGATGTAGTGGATAAAATTCTGGCACTATATTGAACATAGATAGGTCAATTGTAATATCATTGAGATCAATCCATTGAACATATTTTAGTTGATTCCCAATGACAACCTTCTCTAAACCTACCTAGAAAGTAAGTGTTTGAGGTGCCTTTTAAGTTTATTAATTATATTTTTTTCATTAGACATAAGTGATATTCTTATAATTTATTTTATAATAAGAGAATTGCCACTAGAATTGAAAGGCCAGATGGCCCAAAAATAAGTTCAAAATTGCATATCAAATATCATTGCAAAATTGATATTCCATACTGTGTTTTTTAGAATGGAGAATGTTTAGTTCAAGAGGTTATAGGCACTATGGGTTTGTTGAGACCCCAATCAGCACCAACATTATATAGAGCATGCTCATCACATACAGTATGTACTCAGAAAGAATATTGTACAAGTGTTTCTTGGGAAAACTTCTAATGACTAGTACTCTTTACACAAGTGCAGAAAAACATCAATCGACCATATTTTTCTAAGGGAATAAGGTTCCTTACTCATATGGCACATCCATCAAGGCGATCTAAACATGAAAATACAAGACTAGAAATGGCTTGATCCTTGTTTTTATCTAAGGAGAAAATTCCTTCTTTTTGTTTTCCCATGTGGAATTCCCAATGAATGTACTAACTTAAAAGTTGGAGGTTGATGAAGAATCAAGCATGAGTGCAAAAGAGGAAAACACTATCAAGTTTATCTTTGTTGTTTTTTGAGGTCATATAGCTTCACCATTCTATAGACACATTAGGATCAAAATTAACGCATGTCTCTGTACTACATCACCTTAATTGAGATAGAGATAAGCTTTAACTAACTGGGATTTATGAACTCTTATAAGATACCTATCAAGGGTAATGGGGTATTTTGAAACTATATATCACATATATATTTGTGATATCCCTTTTGCATTATGTCATTATAAAACTTTCCAACTTTTGGCTATCTTCTTTCACTATCAAGGAAAATTCTCCTACAATTTGAGCACTATGAAAGTGGATTCAATGTGTCTATTCAGATCATTTTGTATCAATCAATGTTATTAGTTTATCTTCTATTCTACAACACACTTTATCCTTCTAAATTCTATTTTCTTAATATTAACCCTATAACAAGGGTAATATAATACCACTAGAGTGATCTTTAGGGGTACATGACACACCATATATCTTGAACGCTACATCTTAACTAGGGATTTCATATATCATTTGAGGTAAATGATGGTATAAGTCTAGAAACAATATTATAAAATGATAAAGCCCATATATTAGAGTTATAAAAATAGATGTTTATGAATGTTTGAAATGGGGATTTTCTATTAGTAATTATTCCTTGCATAATGAATTCATATCTATTATTTCACAATGTCTAAACTTATAGATCTTAGACTATCTCACCTTTATGATTTCTATATATAGACGCTTGTGCATCAATATATTAATCATGTTAGAATTTTCTCATTATTTTAGGGTTTTTAACATGTAACATGATTCATATGTAGATTACTGATCTCACAGTTAAATATTGTCTTCCAATTACTAACATGACCTTACTCTATAATTTTTAGGATTTCTTGAGCATATTTATAATTATAGAACATTAATTTGGGATAATTGCCCTAATTAGCTATATGAAGCATATTACATGGACATATGTATTAAAATCATTATCTCAGACTTGATATGAGGTATAAACATGTTCATGGAGTCATTGATGTATTTTCCTAAAAAAGTTGAACACCATTTATTATCTATTAAACATGAAAAGGGAATTATAGATCTCACGTGATAATATCATATTTTATTTATCAAAAGACTGATATTAGGGTTCCATGTTGTTCTATTCATTTTCTTGAACATTTTTTTACCTTATTTATATATTTTTGGCATTTATACTAATTTCTACAAATTATTTAAGATCTAAAAATATGTTGGCATTTTTGCCTTTTACGGTCAATCACATGTCACCATGTGGCCTTGAGTGTGCATTGCTCCTTGCTACTTTGTTGGTTGAGTCAGTGGTTCAAGGGTCTGCTTGTATTGGATCGGATGGTTTCTGGTCTGACCCAGTCCAGACTTATCGCTTTCTCACATGAGAGTGCGACCCTGTTCTTCCCTAAACAGGTGCAGATGCCTCTGGATTTTCTCTGAAAAGAAACCAACCTCCATTGGCACCACCTCACCGTCTTAAAACTCCTCCATGGACTTTGTTAGGTCTGTAGATATGTTGTCAGTCTAGTGGATCGCACTGAAGGGTTATCATCATGGTCCAGCTAACCCCACTGTTGGCTGGTACCACCATGGGGAAACAGAAGGGAAAATGAGCTATGTGCCACTATTCCTGTCTCGGTGGCTTCCAAAAGCCTTGGAATTCCCCCAAGAAATCATCCATATCTCTCATTCCTGGTGAGGAGATATGTGCCCAAGCCCCGAACACTGCCTTCTCTTCTACCTAAAAGGATGTGGTCAGCCATGAAAGCAGCCACTGGAGGGGAGGATTAGTATCTTGATACATTCATCTAACTAATGGAAGTATCTTCCATTCCTCAACTTCTTCCTAAACTCCCCCAACTTCTGACTCCATCCTCTTTTTTACTTCTTGTCTCATTTTGTAACTCCTCCCAGCAGTCTGTACATATTAGTGGAGAGGTAACATAGATGGGGAGGTGGGACTCCCTCCCTCATCTATGTTCTGTATGCAACAAATGAGGGACATTTCCACTCCTTAGTTTTACTAAAGACAACTATTTAGTCGAAACTGCTCTCGACCTTCAAACACTAATCATGATGGATTGATCACGTGAGAGGTGAACTACTTCTCACATTGTTGGTTTTAACTGGGGTAGTAGATAACTTGTCAACCCTATGATTTGGCCATCCAAGAGCCACGAGATCCCCACGTCACCAGTCTCCAACCTAAAGGTTGTGTAATGGGTTGCACTGCCCACTGAGGAAAATAGCCACATCACCCACCAGCTTAACCAAGGCATGATAAGGATTATACTAGCAACTTATACCAAAGATTTGTTTACCTTTCTCACTGACACACTTATACATCAATGATTTCACCTCATTGAAACCTATATATCTCCTTCTAGGAACAACAAAATATCATGAAAGTATAACTATAGCTTTATGAGGACTCAATGTTTGACTCACTCAAATTTGGTGCCAATATATCACTAAATGACATGTAAATTAAATACCTCAAAAAGACATAAACTTGGGATATTAACCATAATACTGCAATTGCAAGCATTTTTCAAACTTCATCAAATACTTGGAACTTTTAATATGACTCAATAACACTAAGTCTCTTATCTCATTTGGAATTCAAATACCTAAAAGTTCATTCCATCTCAAGGTGGATGTCCAGAATACATTTCTACTTTTGTCCCTCTCTAATGGCTATATTTTCACTTGTAAAAGCTACAGAAAATGAAGTATGGGTTGTATTTCCTCGTAACAAAGTTGAAATAGTCCCAAGTTAGGTTGATCATCTAAGTTCCTCCCTTCATATATTGGCTAATGGCACTAAATGGTCCTTTTGTTTTTTCCTCTTCGGTGTAGTTTCCTCAGGGGAAATTTATTTGACGTAGGGGTGTTTTTAGGAAAAACAAAGCACCTTAAAGTGTTATGTAATTTATGCAATCACTACAATAAACTTGATGAACTAAATTACAATCATTAGAAATGACTTACAAAAATATCTACAATGAAATGTATCTATTCTTCATTCTTGAGCTTTTGTGCATATATAACGTGATTGCTCCAATTCTTGTATTTACAAATTAGGGGATTTGAAGAGTGTTTATTTAATTTAAAATCACTCAAGTAGAAGCATTACACACAACAAATGGAATAGTTTAGGCATCATGAAAACATGGGATTAGACGATGTAGCCTCAAATTCAACAGTATAGGGTCATTGGAGGCGACATGATGTACCTTTTCCGAGCTATTTTAGGATCATTGTGTCCAAGAAGGGATGTCCAGAAGAAAAATAATTGTTAGCATTAAGAATAAAAATAATATTACATAATATCTCCCACATGTGTCAATATAAGAATTATTTAACCAATCTCATGTTTTTTTTACAACAAGTAGAGCTAATAAAGAAGTACTACAAAGTAGATAGAATGTATATTTTTGTAAGAAATCAAGTTAAGAGAAAGGATATTAGAGGGTGTGGTTGTGGAACCACCTAGTCATTAGGAAATCGATAATGTATGCATGAAAAGATGTTTGGTTGGCTGAAGTTTGAGATGAAAGGGATAGAGGGAAGTATAATGGTAGCTTTTAATGTTACAAAATGGATATCTGGATGAATCATATCCACCTAGTGTTGGTGATAACATCCAATTTTGTTCATTTTATGCTTTATTTTGACTAGAAACAACATATATTATGTGCATGATAATATTCACTCTTCTGGAAAAACAATTGTTGAATACTATTTTGATTGATCACCTCTAAAATAGTAGAAAATCGGACTACATTGGGCTAGATCATTAATTTTTATCGACCTCCATCAACTGAAGTTACTTAATCAAAAATATAGTGCTCGATAACTATGACAATCGACATCCATCAATCGACCAACAATCAAGAGTAACTCATAGAGGTATGTATAATGATCGATCCCAAGCATCATATGCCAATCATTTTTTCTAAATGAGCATGATGATTGAACAAACTATCCACTAGTAACATCAATATTACCAGTGACTCACAATCAATACAAAACTATGAAAACAAGAGGTTGGTAGATTTTCCAATCAACCCAACATTCATATGATGGTCAATCAAGTATTCAACTTGATAGACATTAGTTGAAAATAAAATCTCACAAGCACAAAAGTCACCAATAGACCCTCAAGGCGTCAATAATCGCACTTTGAGCACTACAATCGATGGTTGATTTTGATAGCCATCCTTCATGTGGACCAATCAACAACTAATATGGCTCTAAGCCACACCTATAAATAGGTCCCCAAGGTTTCAATTTTGAGGAATCTTGACTTTTCCTAAAAAAGTAAAGATGCTTATCTTCTAAGTCAAAGATCTAGGGCTACCTTGATTGACCTCTAGACTGAATGACCAATTGAATCTACCACTAACCACTCTCAGAGTGTGTGATCAATTTTCTACCACGAGCGGGGAACTTTTGTAAAGATCTGATGTTCAAACAAGCCAAGAATGATTCATCGCTACAATTGATAGACATGCTCGATCGATCTTGGAGATCGATCACTCAAAGTAAGAGAGAATATTCTAAGCAAGAAGATCGTTAGATCTGAGAGTACCTACCCTTGTGATTGGTCTTTTTTCTTAATATTGTGATTTTATTGCTTTTTGAAGGCAATGACCATGTCAAGTTGTAGTTTGATAATGTCCATTCGCATCATGAATGGCTAAAGTTCTTAACTTGGGTTGGGAGTAGTCATCAGGCCTTCCCAACCTTGTAATTGTTCTTCTTATATTTGATATATATATTCTTGCAGGTTTTGTTTCCCCACTCCTATTTTAATGTGCCGCTAGTATGATTATATACCTTCTTGGAATGTTTGATCCAAATAAGTTTGAAGGATGAAGTTTGGGGAGATCTAGAGTTTGGAATACTAAAAATCCACAAGTGAAAGGGATAACTAAGTCAATGGACACATGTTTATGTTCTTTTTAGTCATTTGTTGGAGAGAGAGGCATGCTTTGACATAAATCTATCCTCACTTCAAGAGAGAAAGAGAGAGAAAGGTATTAGATGTAATTATTAACTTCTTAGAAAATATGATTTAGGATATATATTAGAAGGGAATGTTACATGGTTGGAGAGTAAAATTGATTGGTAAAACTCAGTCCCAGTTTCCATTCATCATAAACTTATTATCTCCTTTAAAACTTCACAACTTAGGTTTTCTTACATGATATTTACTCGGTTCTTCATTAGAATGCTCACTCAATCTCATCCTTTTGTTTCAATTTTAAGAAGCTAAGATAGTCTGTAGTTTCCACTCCATTCTGTATGTTTGCAACTGTTTACGATAATAGACCATAAATTTCATTGTTAGTGACTCATAGAGTCAGGTATAAAATTAAATTGTGATCCATTTAGATAGGAAATCATGCATGCACTTTTAACCCACATTTTCAGCCAATCAACTTTAAGCAGCATTGTCTGGGATAACGCTAAATATAAATATTATAAGAACCTAAGGTCTACTTACTCTTTGTCACCATTTCTTGTTTCCTTTTTTAATCAAGTTTGAAATTTTTATATCTATCTGAAGAGCTAATACACATAGGGAGCTTACACCTAAGTGATTAACTTTTTAGGTACTTTTTAGATAAGGAGTGATGACAGTGTGACCTTCTCTTCATTTCCTATAGTCAATTTATGGAGAATGATATTAGGTGCCCATGGAGAATACAAATCCAAATGTGTCTTATTTTTACATCAAGGGAAACACCATATCTTCAATTTAATATAGAACATTTGGGGAAAACTTACCTAACAAAAATCCTTACCATCACATTGTCACTTTCAAGGAAATATGTGACACTCAAAAGATCCAGTGGGATCTAAAGGTAGCTATGTATATCAATATTTTCTCTTTCTCTTGAATAGATAAGGCTTTGGTTGTTACCTTAACTTGAAACCAATAAGCATATGAATATGGAATGAATATGTCAAAGCTTTTGTCAATTGATTATTTCATGCCCAAAGAACTATTCACTTCTGCAACAAGATCACTAAATTTACTCACAAACATGTAGAAAATCTTTATGAAGCATGGGAAACATTTTAAAGTTCTCAAAGGGAGTGTCCACATCATGGGTTTTATGAAACCTTATAAATCACAACCTTTTTCAGTGGGCTAACTCAAGCAAAGAATAACTCCATCAATACCACAATAGGAAGTAATTTTCTAGCAAAGATGTGATGGAATGCACACAAATCATACAAAACATGGCACAACAATAGTCAACATGGGATTTCAAACATGGCATCACTAACAGTGATGGTTCACTAGAATTAGTAAAAAAACCAAGTTCTATTTACCTATTGAGAATCTAGAAAAGCTTTCATTGATGTAAAAGCATAGAAGTTATAGAATAAGAACCAAGCTTCATAAATAGTAATCCAATGCAACACTTGCAATGATTGAGAACACTTGTCTCAGCACTACATTTACTTTGAACCAGCAAAAGAAGCACAAATTGGAAAAAATGATTCCTATACCAAATACAAGATACCCCCTCATTAGGGTTTCTCATATGGAAACATGACCATAGCTAAAATTTCCCATCTCTTAGATCAGCAACCAAATAACACTAAGAGAGGCCAGACATATTATATTGTGGGGAGAGGCCAAACTCCACTAGATTTCATAAAGTCCAATAATTTTCAACAAAATAGAGGACCCATCCATAAAAGAACTTCATCAGACAACAATGAGGGAGTTTTCTCAATAAAGGAAAATTTCCAATCAATAAGATAAACTCCTTGACAGAACAACTAGGGAAAGCTATAACAAGCAATAACAACTTTATGAACACATGAAATCCCAAATGGGAATAGTGAACAAACAAATCAGTGACCTACAATAATACAATAGGATGATTGACTATCAATTAGCTTCAATAGTCACAATAATCAAGGGTCTGATAGGTTAGTGGCCCTACGACATGGAGTAGAATCACAGAAATTTGATTCTAAAAAGATGGCCACCTTGCAATCTTCCATAGTTCTTGATACTCCTTCACCTCAGAAGTATCATTCATTAAATGAGGACAAACTTGAGAATGCTTCAAAATCAAGAATCCACTGATAAGCTTAAACCAAAGAAGGTCGCATAAGGAACAAATGACACCACCTCAGGAGAAAAATGATTGATCTTTATCTAGTTGAACCATATTTCCTTCATAGACTAGTAAAAGCTCAACTTGAGAAGAGGTACAATAACTTTTTGGATACTATCAACAAAATACACATGGATGTGACCCTTTCTGATGTTATAGATTAAATGCCTACCTATGCAAAGCTTCATAAAAACATCATTACAAAGAAACACAAGAATGGATACGTCAAGACTATTTGGCTAGAAAAGATTGCCATAGATTTTGTACAAGCCACTATATCAACTAAGAAAAATACCCTAGATGTTTCACAGTTCCTTTATTCATTGGGGACTCCACATAACCATATGGATTATCTTATCCAGGCTCCAAGACTAGACTCATTCTATTTTCTTTGGCAAACATGATATGTTTGACTAATATGATGGAATCAAATATGTTAATCCAATTTATAGATAACTCCTTCACAAAACCAATATGATTCATGAAGACACCCCCATTAAAATTAGAATATTCTTCATTCCATGTGAAATAGTCATTATCAATGTTGAGAAAGTCTCCATATATCCACTAATCTTTGTAATTCCCATCCTTTCAATAGCATGAGATTTGTTCAACGTTGTAGGAGTCATCATCACTATTTGAGTAGGAAACGAGCATATTATTTTTTAATCTAATAGATAGGTGAAGGGTCCCTCATAAACAGAGTCAAGATACTTCATAGATTGTTGTAATCAACTTTGAGTCAAGATTCAAGAGCAGAATGCAATAGTTGATCCACTTATAAGAGAACTCACAAATTTATCCTTGAGTCTTATGAATCTGGAAGTTGATGAAATCCCCACCTTCCAAGATTCAACAGAGGAGGAAGAAAGTATGAGAGAGATGACAATTTAAAAATCATTATACATCTTTATAGAAAGGATGTTAGTTGACGAGTCCATACCCAATCCTCTCCCCTAATTCAAATATCTCCCTAAAGGACTCAGATATGACTTTTTGGATGAAGAAATGAGGAATCTTGTTATTGTAAACTTTTCACTTCTGGATGAATAACGCAATCAATTGTTCACCGACCTCATCTTGAGAGGAAAATCCTTGGAGTATTGAATAGATGATATAAAAAGGATATAAAATGTGTTTGCATAGCCATTGCATGCAATTTATCAACTTGAAGAAAAATTCTAAACCAAGGGTACAAGGGAAAAGAAAGATAAATCACAAATTGCATGAGGTAGTCTATAAGGAGGTTATCAAGCTTTTTGATGCCATGATCATCTACGCCATCAGCGATAGGAATTGGTTTAGTCCATCCCATGCCATGTCAGAGAAAGGAGGGGTGATGGTTATGAAAGGAAGCAATGGGTGACGCCTTGCCACCAAAATTGTAACTAGTTGGCTAGTGTGCATCAACTACCAAATTTTGAATCTACCATGAAGAAGGATCACTTTCCTCTCTCATTCATTGACTAAGTATTAGAATGCATGGCCAATTTGGATGGATATTTTAGATACTATCATATACATATCCACCCTAACGATTGGGAAAAGATAATGTCCATGTGCATATATGATACCTACGCCTTTCAAAGAATGCATTTTAGGCTGTGCAATGCCCCAATGTCATTTTAATGGTGTATGTCTACTATTTTTGCCGAATTCACTGAAAAATCAAGGAAGATTTTTTAAAACTAATCTTTGGTTTCTAAAAAGGTGGGAAAAGAAATGGATGGTCTCAATTTGGAAGAGGTTCCACTTCATGGTATGAGAAGGGATCTTATTAGGGATGAAAGTGAATGAAGTTGGTCTTAAAGTCAGAAAAATTAGAATTGAGGCTATCTTGAAACTATCACTACCATGCCCAGTAAAATCAGTATGAAGCTTTCTCAATTACACTAGTTATTGTGTAGATTCATAAAAGACTTCTAAAAGATATCAAAGTTTCTATCAAAATATATAATTAAAGACACACCTTTTGTGTTTGGTGAAGATTGTCTCAAAGCTTTTCATACTCTAATAAGTTCCTTGACATCAACACCTATCATACATGCCCCTCGAGTAAGACCTTGTTCAAATTAATGTGTGATGACAAACATGTTATTGTTGGGATAGAAGAAGAATAAAAGACACCACATAGTTTATCAAGTGATTAAGACTCATATAAGTCTCAAATAAATTACATTTTCTCATAATAATTTATGTAGATCATAGAGAAATCAAGTATCTCAAGATGGAGGAAGATACGAAGCCTCAACTACTAAGATGGGAACTCTTGCTTTAAGAATTTAATCATGAAATCATAGAAAAGAATGGCATAGAAAATTTCATAACAAACCACCTATCCAAAAAAATTCTAGTAGATGATGATTCCCTACCAATTAATGGTTCTGATGGAGATGAATCATTAATGGTAGTGCACACTACCATTCAGGTTAAACCTTGGTTTGCCAACTTCTACAACTACCTTTCATGTCAATAGCTCCTGCCAAATATTACATACAACCAAAATATGAATTTCTTTATTGGTTTGAAAAAATACAACTAAACAACTCACTCCTTTTTTGAAAATCTGTAGACATCATGTATTCACGTCGTGTCCCCAAAGAACAAGTCACACTAATCTTGGGAAAATGGCATGTATATCATAATTGGGGTACTTGGGAACAGACAAGACAACTACAAAAGTATTAC
The DNA here is from genome assembly GCA_963693085.1 of Alisma plantago-aquatica. Lineage (NCBI taxonomy): Eukaryota > Viridiplantae > Streptophyta > Magnoliopsida > Alismatales > Alismataceae > Alisma > Alisma plantago-aquatica. The sequence goes on along the minus strand of OY856410.1, from coordinate 517,737,875 downwards.
ACTCTAGTTTCTACTGGCCATCCATCTTTAGGGATTATCAAGCATATATCAAAGAATATGAGTCATTCCAACAAACAAGAAATGTTTATTAGCCCAACAAAATTCCTCTTTTTCTATGGATCATAGTAGAAATCTTCAATGTCTGGGGAATAGATTACATGAAAATGCTCCACTCATAGTGTAGGAATCAGTACATCCCCATCACAATTGAATACGTGTCTAAATGGGTTGGAGCATTGTCTTCACCCACCTACAATTCTAAGGTCATTATGAGAATGTTCTACAAAATGATTTTTCTTCAGGTTTGGTTTACCAAGAACATTTAAACGTGTTGGCGTTCTCATTTTGTTGAAATAAAATTTGAAACATTCTTGAGAAGTATGGGATAAGACACAAGATTTTGATTCCTTATCACCCATAAACATTTGAGAAAGTAAAAGTACTAATAATCATATTAAGTAGATCTTATAGAAAACTATTGGAACATCCAGGAAAGATTGGTTAGTCAAACTAGGTGATGCCCCTTGGACATAGTGCACAACTTCCAAAAAACTTATTGACATAAACCCCTATCGTTTAGTCTATGGAAAGTCATGCCATCTGCCATTAGAGATTGAGTACAAGGCATTTTGGATAATCAAGAATATCAACATGGATCACAAAATATCAGAAAAGAAGTGATTCCTACAACTCCAAGAGATAGAAGCATTGTGTTTGCACACATATGAGAATGCCTAAACTTATAAGGAAAGGGCCAAGGTATGACATGAGGCTCATATCAAGGAAAAGATATCTCATTACGGGACAAAGATTTGTTTTCTACTCTTCCATCTAACTATTCCCTGGAAAGTTGTGGTCTTGTTGGTCATGCAGTGGTAAAAAATATCTATTTGGGATGATGGTACATAATGACCAGGCTATAATCTATTCCAAAAGCAAACATCATCTAGAAATGTATTGTGAGGGTAAAGCCTTCACAAGGATATTTGACATGGTGATTTCCAATCCACAACACAAAGAATTATTAAAATGGATGTTCAGGCTAACCAACGTTAAATTAGTACTTACTGGGTGGAATCCCAAGCATACTATATTAGTTTTAATTTATCATTTACATTCCAATTTTTTATTTATGTTTTCCTTTTGAACCTGAGTTAGATTAACCTCTCCCAATCACACATATACTCCATCAAATAATATCAAGTGGTTTTCAATGATAGTAGATTGGTCAACCTCATTCTATCAGAAAGTATGCTTGATAAATCATAATAAAACCATTTTAACTATAAATTAAGAATTTTTTATTTATCATCTTAACTCAAGCATCACATAATAGAAATCAAGACAAAGGGCATCAAGAAGTATCTTTGATCACCTATGATTCATGTCAATGCCACATGTCTCATATCCCAAAGACCCCCACCACCTCATATTGACCATAATGTCAATAATCTCTTTATACACCTCCTTGAGCGTGGAGTGACTCTTCTCTTACCATGGTAGAGATATCAACTTCTATTTTCAATCACTTGAGATTGATCAATCGAATTTGATCCATCGTGCCACCTTCTCGATTGCCTTTCTGAATCTAAGGTTCAATAGGAATTGTCAATTAAAGTTTTATACTATTAAACTGATTGAACTCTAGATATCAACCTCTCTAGTTTATCACCTTCATTAGACCAGTCGTAATATGACGATATCAAGAACCTCCCATCAAAGACGTATAGTTTTTCACATCCAACACAGTAAGGCTCTTCAATCAACCAGTTTTTATCAATCCACGACTACGGTCTATCCACAAAAATTTTATCGCTTGATCTATTCTTATCCATATCCCCTTTCACCATCACAATTGACCATATTGAGTATTTTATGTTGATCTCTTTTGTAAAAAATTAAAACATCTCTAACATACCACTTTTTCTTTTTAGACATACGACTATTAAAGATGGTAAGAAGAAGAACCATAGTTATCTGGTCAGTTCTAAAGGGGAGATTATTCCTCCTTGAGAAGGAGCAACTATGGTAGAAGCCAACAGGCCAAAGAGTCCCTATTTGAGGGGAATGATCAAAAGGCTACACATATGAAAAATGAGCAAAGGTGGGTGTTGAAGAGAAGTTCATAGAATCATCACACAACAACACAACCAAAGAACCTTATACTAGAAACCAATGGCTTCTACTTCCCACAAAGGACAACTATAAGAGAAAATTCTTACATAGGAGCTTCAACATGGCCATTCCCAACCCAAGAATGATGATCATCAAACAGCTCACACTGCTATGGTAGGGTAAACCTTCAAATCCTCACTTTTCACTAATGAAGATGCTCTAAGTCAATTGTGCATTTTTGAATGAGTACAAAATCTCATTTCAATATCTAATATCTTTACCATATGTTTAACATGGCATGTTTGTACAAAAAATAAATGAAGTACTTCATTTCCTACCTCACCATGATCCCTATAACTTAGTAGAGAAGAAGGAACATGGTGGTCATTACGCTCTCCTTTTCAATAAAAGTTCACCATAATTGAGAAAATGTTGAATGAGATATTCTATCTTGATGAGGAGGTAGTGGAGGTTGTCAATTCAGGCCGTATAGGAAGGTGATTGTGCCTTCATTATGCTATGAATCATGGAGGCCCTCAATAATGGTATACCAAAGGAAACCCTTGATCCCAGTAACTTCAATCAATTAAGGGATTGAAATGATATTGAATTAATCCATGACTGTCACTTCTTCCAGATTCATAACTACAAGAAAATATATAGTATCTTTACCCCCTCATTCCATGGCCCTATAAGTATTTGTTATACCAATGCATAGTGACATTTAGATCCATTGTTACTACAATGACTTAGTGACCAACATGAAAAATAGCTTCTTCATGTGCATGAACGTCGTACAACACTGACAATGCAAAATTGTGCTCCTGAGCACCCATCTATAACCAAGATTCCACACCTCTCGCTAGAGTTGCTCAAGAAATTCCAACCTTCAAGCATTCCTTCAGGAGGATAATGTCGAAACCATGGTAGAAGTCAGAGGGCCACCACCCACCCAATTTCCTAGTTTTGCAAATTTCAACATGAGAGCTTGCATTGGACTTACTACAAAGGATTTCAATATCATTATGCAATTCTTACAAGATAACAATGATATTTCTATTATATTCTTCCATGATAATATATTTGTTATGAAAAATGGTCTATAGAATATGCTAAAAATCTGTCGGTACATGACTTTGAATGTCATGTTTGCTTGCTAATTTCTTCTAGGTCATGAATTAGATAATGACTATATTACTGGGTCAAATTTAACAATGATCTCTATGCCATGGAAAATTTTGGGTAGAAAGACCTCCTTATCCAACGTCTACAATTGGCAATCCCCAAGTTCACCTTTCTATTTAAACTACATGATAAAAATTGGACATTACTTGCAATATTCATAAGATCAAGGATTGTATTGTCTTTATAGTATCTCAAACTATTTATCTAATATTTTTGGTCTCAAATTTTCCACAAATGTTAATACAAAAATAAAAAATAATTTTAAAATCTACTCTCAGGAGCTCATTAAATTAATCAAAAAAATGAAAAGGATACAACTCTCATCTAGAGACCAAGAAATGGAGCAAGTCACAATTTTGCAACCATAGTCCTCAATAGGTACAATTATCTAGTAATTGTGGCTTGCACATCCTTCAATGGATGTACTCTTTATCATTTCTACAAGTAGATTCGGAAGATTCCCAGGCTGAAAACCATCATCGCTTGTATGGAGATTATGTAAGTCAATTATTGTGCTCCCAATTACCAGATGAAGAACAATGCCATCAAGATGTATGAAACCTCACCTATTATACTTTTCTCTTTCTTTAACACTCTAAGGACAGAGTGCATGATAAATATGGGGGATGTAAGGTGAAGGAGGATAGTCTAGTTTTCTGTCATTTTTTTCAGTTTTTAAATATTCTTAGATAAATTTAAAAGTATCAGAGAAGAAGCCAATTTTGATGCAAAGGACATTTTTAAGTACTCCTAAAATTGACTCTAGTTGTTCTCCAAGATACATCTATGGAATTCTATTAAGTACAAAATGAGTTAGGATATTTATTTATTTTGTCTAAAATGAATGATCATGTGTTTGTAAACTTCTAGCAAGACAAAACAAATTTTTCCAAAAAAAATCTTAGCCCTGAAAACCACATCAAGAAAGATATTTCCCAAGTCTAATTAAAAGTAATTCACACTCATGCCCTTTCAAATAAGCAAACTCCTATACAAGGAAAGAGCTATTGCATCTCTAGTTCCATGACCATATCCAAAAATTCCAAAAAGATTGAGAAATAAAGAAGAGTGTAAATAAATACATGAGAGGCAAGGATATCACATCAATGATGTATAATTTGTGCTCAAAAATATTGATATGTCATTTCTGTTACTAATATTCAAATATAATAATACACACCTAAACCTTTGACAATGTTCATTAAATGTATAATTAGTAGGGGCAATGGTACTTAGCATGTGAAATTACTTCTCTAAACTCATATGTCTTGGGCTGCAAGGACCACTTTCTAGTTCAAAGACCTATACTTGAATGACCCAAATAAGTGTACATGATACCCATCATCATCATCCTACCCATCCATCTTCCACCATTTAAAAACGGAAAATTGAGAGTCAAAACTACCTAAGAAGGGAAGTGTGCATCATAAGACAGTGATAAGAAATTTTTTTCTAAAACAAAGAAGATAAGAAATACAGAGAAGTAAGATTCTTTCAAGATGAAGAGTGATCTAAAATTTTGTAGACCATCTTGATAATAGGTTGATAGAAGAACATTATCATTTGTCAATTTTGATATTTGCATATTCTACCTCTTAGCTCATGTATCTCTACTTTCTAATTTTAAAGATTAGCTTAAGGAAAAGCTATATGCCATGTCTGGGGGTCTATAACATCCAACTTGGTGAATGTTTTATGATTTATTTACCTTAGGAACAACTTAAATTATAAGCACATACATATATATTCACTCTTTATAAGACAAAGTATGTTCAATACTCTTCTAATTGATCTCCCTCTGAAATTGTAAAAAATTGGACTACATTGGATCTAGCTCAACCAACTTCTATTCATCTCCATAAATCAAAGGTTACTGAGTCAAATTATAGTGGTCAGTCACAGATACAATCAACGTCCACAAATCAACCAACAATCAAGAGTCACTTATCAAGGTATGCATTTCATTGACCCCAAGCATCATATATCGACAGCAATTTCTAATCAATCATGATGATTAAACAAACCATGAATTAGTAGCATTGACCAGCGTTACCAGTAAAAAATGATCGATAGGTGACAATCAAACAAAGATGTCAGTGGCTTCTTCAATCAACCCAATAGTCATTCAATGACCAATTGAGTATCTAGCTCGATAGGAATCCCTTGAAACCAAAATTTTACAAGTACAAAAGTGACCAATAGACCATCAGGGCATCAATCAGAAGCAATTGAGAATGATTATTGATATTCAACATTGATATCCCTCCTCCATGTGGACTAATTATCACCACCATGCAAATCTGAGTAGTACCAATATATAGGGCCCATGGCCTCAATTATGAGGCATCTTGACTTGTAATAGAAAAATAGAGATGCTACTCTTCTAAGTTCAAGACCCAAGGTAACCTAGATTAACCATCACACCAATAAATGAGTTGACTCTACCATAGGCCACTCACCAAGTGTCCAATCTGTTTTCCACCTTGAGATATGATAATATGTGTAGATCTAGCATTCAGCCTAGGCAACACTGATCGACCAGTGCAATTGACCAACCTTCTCGATTAACATTCGAGCTCAATCACTCTAAGGATGAGATAATATTTTAAGCTAGAAGGAGGGTATATTTAAGAGATCTACCCCTATATTTGATCTCTTACTGCAAGTCATTTTATTGTTTATATTTTAATGCAATGGACATGTCAAGTTGTAGATTTGACAATGTTCATTCATATCATGAGTAGATGAGCTTCCTAAATTTGGTTGGGAGTAGCTACGAGGCCCTCCCAACCATGTAATCATTCTTCGTCTATATAATTTACATTCTTGTAAGTTTTTTTTCCTCTCCAATTTCAATGCATTACTAGTATGATTAACTACCTTCTTGCAATACTTGATCCAAATTACTACAAAGGAACAAGTCTGGGAAGATCTAGAATTTGGAATACTAAAAATCCACAAGGATGAGGGATCACTAAACCAATAGTCACATGTTGATGTTCTCTATAGTCATTCATTTTCAGTCTTGAGAGAGAGGCATTCGTTGATATAAATATACCCGCACCACAAGAGAGAGAAAGGTGTTAGATGTTATTACTTGCAAAATACTATTTAGAATATATGATACAATGGAATGTTGCATGGATGGAGAGTAATATTGATTGGTGAAACTCAATCTGAGTTTCCATCCATCACAATCTTAATTATCTCTTTTGAAACTTCAAAACTTAGATTTTCTTACATGCTAGTGCAGTGCTCACTCCTAACCTTTTTTGGACTTAGTTAAGATAAAGACCAATAGTTTTTTACATAATTTCCCCCCTTATCCATGTGCTCAACCCATTTACTACAATGGACCATGTATTTTTTTGCGGGCATCTCTCGGAGTTTGGTATAAATTTAAAGTCCAATCCATTTAAAGTGGGCATTCATGCCTTTACTTTTGGCCCATTTTTTTAGCCAATCAGTGGGATCCATCGCTAATGTTGTTTGTAGTTTTTTTTTGAGGATATAGGAAATAAATTACATTTAATGTACAAGTCATAATAAATCAACAGTAAGTTTGGAAATGCAAAATAAGGATAATTTTATCTAGATCGATCATAACAATAAACGTTGGTCTGAAGCTGAGGCTAAGAGATAATAAAGCTATTTAGCCATGGGAATTTATGGATTCATGAAATTAATAAGAAATTAAATCTAACTATTGAGTGGGTTTGATATATAATTTTAATCATTTGATTTAGGTTGATAAACATCTTCCATGATTTCTTATGTTATGGTATACATTACACAATAAGAATATGTATCTTTAATCAATATAATGAATAATATAAATATCAAGTGAGTTGGTTTTCAGTGAGGATTTGTAGAGTGTGAAGAAAGCCTTAACCTACAACTTTTTTATTTACACAATTATAGATATCTGCACCCAAACCTGCAAACAAACAACAAGAGCCCAAATTAGAGTGATAACGTCACAACTACAATAACCCACCTAGAATGTTGTATAAGAATTTGAATGGATGTGGAAACTCCAATTATAGACACCATGGCCTTCTAGCACAATAATCATAATATGATATGAGTGCTCATACTGGAAAAGGAAAGAACTATCTTGATATTGTATAAGTGAACTCATGTCAACAACATGGGGAAATAGGACCGTATATAAGGAAAGAAAATAACCCTATAGGAGAGAAAAGGAAAAACAAATGACAAATGGACTAACAAATCATGAAAAATTGATTCTTATATGCTTCTTTAATTTTTCATCATTGTCTGTCTCAACAAATTATAGGGTTCCTTCCTTCCCCATTTTTCTTGGTAAAGGATGTGTCTCTTTTTTTATTAGGTCTTCTAGTATCGTTCATGTTCTCGTGATCTTTGGACATTGTTAATGATTCTTACTCTATTATGCTCCTAGATCTAAAAAGATTAGACTGGGGTGATTCATCTTGACGTGTCTACGTTTTCCATTAACTATTTATATGCTTCTACTACTATATTCATCACACCAAGGATATGGACATTGACCAAATAGTCGATCTTACCAATGTTTCTATTCATCTTCTTTTAGCATCCAATTTATGACCATGGCTACTCTATTACATCCACAACACATTGGGGGAGGCTTGTACGATAAAACACTTGTTGAATGATATGGTGCTTTCATGTCTTCTTGAGGCATCCTTGGAGTGGCTTTGGATTAAGACAGACTAGGTTTTCTACTTTGCACTTATTTTGTGTATGTGTGTGCAACTAAATGATTTCTTGATGAGCCATCTCACTTCCACGAGTGGTCAAGTGTTCTTCTTGGATTGGCAAGTGGTTAGATCCTTATGTTGTCTTCCTTGTTGGTTGTGATGTGAGTGGTCATTATATCCTGAGCTACCTATATGATGCTTCTCCCTGTAGTTCTTTGTGTTGAGGTCCTTGAGGGGTTTTGGGCTTGTTAACCAAATTGGTAACTTCATCAACTTGATTGTTGTTATCTAGATCTATTGTTCATGCAGAGTCATTGTCATTTTTGTGCTAGTTAGTTTTCAATAGGATTGGGAGATTCTATCCTTCTTTTTATATCAAAATTTATTCACATCACCTACTCTAAACCTAGAAATAGGCTAGAATCATTTAATACTTGCTCACTACTGTGCACTTATGGACTTCGAATAGTCATATTGTGATGTGTAATGTTGTGTATATCCTTTTTGTAGTGTTTCGATAATTTTGTATTCTTGTTTTCTCAACAAGTACTTTTTGAAAACTCAACTGTCACTAGTAAACGATCAGTGGTGGTTGCTAACAATTTTAGTGGCTAAGAGTGTATTCTTATGTCTGCAACGTGTATATTGTTCTTGTATATTATGTGTATCATTGATTGTATTTATGTGACTATTACAGCAAAAGCTACACATCAAATTTAGTTATTGAATTTATCGTCTTGTTTTCTGGTATGGGATTTATTTCAAGGTCCTTAGATATACACATAAACTACACATAATATGCTTGAGCAATATACAAAGTATACATGCATCAAAATACATCGCAATAATGCATCATTATTCATTGGTAGTAATAGATACACTCTACTAGGGAGACACACACACACACACACACACACAATATATATATATATATATATATATATATATATATATATATATATATATATATATATATAGGCTAAAAGAATTGTGTACCCGAGTACATGTAGCTTATATGTACCCATCTCTATTTATGATGATTGTAACATTCTACTGAATAATCCAACCTTATGGATATAAATTATACCCCTTAGATAAGACGTGTACAAAAAATCAGAACAATCAGATATTCATAGATCATCCTATAAAATAAAATGTGTATTTTCTAATCAACGGTAAGTTGCAGAACTTACAGAAATCGTCGAATGATATATTTCTATATATCATGATCTACATGAGATATGGTAATGATTTTTTAAACACGTCTAATATATATAGTGTTGAATCAATCCATATGGTTGGATTTTATCAACATATTCCACATGTGCTATTTCAACGGCCGGTACACACAAGTTACATGTACCGGCCGGTACACACTTTATATATATATATATATATATATATATATATATATATATATATATATATATATATATATATATATATATATATATATATATATATATATATATATATATATATATGATGTCAGGAAGTGTATACCAGCCGGTACATGTAACTTACATATACCGGCCGTTGAAATAGCACATGTGAAATATGTTGATAAAATCCAACCATATGGATTGATTCAACACTATATAGATTAGATGTGTTTAAAAAATCATTACCATATCTCATGTAGATCATGAGATATAGAAATATATCATTCGATGGTTTCTACAAGTTCTGCAACTTACCGTTGATTAGAAAATACACATTTTGTTTTATAGAATGATCTATGAATATATGATTGTTCTGATTTTTTGTACACATATTATCTAAGGGGTATAATTTACATCCATAAGGTTGGATTATTCAGTAGAATGTTACAATCATCATAAATAGAGATGGGTACATATAATCTACAGGTACTCGGGTACACAATTCTTTTAGCCATATATATATATATATATATATATATATATATATATATATATATATATATATATATATATATATATATATATATATATATATATATATATATATATATATATATATATATATATATATATATATATAGTCAGGCTAGTATACACTCGAGTGTACCGGAGGCACCGTACACCTCAGTCATTTTTAAAGATGCAATAACTTTTTGAAAAATCTAAACTGTTGATCTTCTTAAATATCTTAAGAACATACCATATAATAAATTTTAGCTCATTTGGACACTTATAGGTCGTGCATATAAAGGATGCAAAAATCAGGCATTTCAAATTAGTTTTGTGTGTCGATTTTATTGCCCTTGGATGAGTGACTTACACTCATCCAAATGAGCTCAAAATTTGTATGTGGCCTATTATTATTGTAACCATTAAGATCAATGGATTAGATTTTAGAAAAACATGGTCTAGATAGGCAAACACCATTGGGGTGTACAGCGTAATCTGTACACTCGAGTGTATTCTAGCATTTATATATATATATATATATATATATATATATATATATATATATATATATATATATATAGAGAGAGAGAGAGAGAGAGAGTCAGGTTAGAATACACTCGAGTGTACGGATCGCAAGAATACACTCAAGTGTGTTTGCATATCAAGACTATTTTTTGCAAAATGTAAACCGTTGATCTTCACCGTCATACTATAACTAGGCTACATACAAATTTTGAGCCCATTTGGATGAGTGTAAGTCACTCATCCAAGGGCAACAAAAACGACGCGCGAAACTAATTTGAAATGTATAATTTTTACGGTCTTTATAACATGAGCTATACATATCCAAATGTGCTCAAATTTTGCATATGAGTTGTTCACAAGATGTTTAAGAAGATCAACGGATTAAATTTTCAAAAAAAATATTGCATCATGAAAAACTACTCGAGTGTATTCCGCTCCGAATACACTCGTGTATATATATATATATATATATATATATATATATATATATATATATATATATATATATATATATATATATATATATATATATATATATATATATATATATTTGTGTGTGTGGGTATATTATATACGAAACATGTTTGAATAGAATAAGGAAAAATAAAGGAAAGTCTACATCGTTATATGATCATTGACGACGGTTAGTAGGTCTTTATTATATTTGGTTGTTAATGGGTATATTTATGAGTCAAGACTGAGGTTTGTGTATCATCGTCCTTTTTGTCTTTGTCTTTTCCGGAACATGTTCAGTGAAATAAAACTCCTATAAGACAGTTCATATTTTTCAAAAAACTATTTCTCTCCACTAAGCAGCCAGTGAAGACTCGAGTCTCTCTAGCACTTTTTTCTCTCAGAACTCATTTATTATCTTTTGCTATGACTGGTCCTGCAATTTACGTCCAATGTAAGCAAATTGACGATGGATCATCACGTTTGTCGCCCTCTTCTTCCCGCTTCCGCATCAACAGAAGCAAAAGGGACAACGTAAAGTCGCCCACTTCATCTGCCTCTGCTGAACCAGTCAGCTCTGTCCAGTTCCAGAATCCAAAACAAAAGCACGAGTGCTGGATCGGTTCATCAATCCCGCAATCCGTGAACAGTTTTCCTACATCTTCCATCTATAATTCAGACTGGCGCTTCCACATTATTGTCTCTCTAAGCCAGTCCAGGACCACTCCGATCTCGGTTGGCTCTTTTCAGGACCACAGCATCAACTTGTTTGCCTAACGTTATCGTAAATGATCTGGTTATCAGACCACTCAGATTCTTAAATTGTTGTGTTCTACCAGGAGAGTGGACGCGAGAAGCAGCCAGGCTGAGTGGGCCTTTTCGGCAGTATTCCCTGCGGAAGCAACTTGTCAAACAGCAAACTATCCAGCAAAACGCACGCACACAAGACAGCAGGGTAACATAGAGAGGACAAAGGGTTACGTTCTGCGATATGAATTTTACTCGTCGATAAGCTTGCTTACCACGGCGCCGTGCTCTGCCAGCGTTGGCTTTTGGTTGTAAAACAGCAGCAAGAATGATGACTAGCATATGATTAGTAGTCAGATAATAAAACGTGTTTCGTGTTTGGATCTTAGAAAGCGAGGCCGTCGTTACTCTTCTTATTTTTCCCTCTACAAGTTGTACCTTAGTGCTTCCGTGATTAATCAAGTGTTGGGACCAAACAGTTTGGCTGTTGTTTGTTTATGGGGTACAAGTTACCTGACAAGTGGAGGGATAGAAGTTAACCGTGTGCTTTACTATCTGAAACATAATAAAAAAAATTAATCTAGCTAGTGGGAAAGAAAAATAAAGAAACCCCATACGTTGTGATTGGATAGATGTTTATTTTGGTGTTTGATATATAATTTTGTACTAATTAGAAATTTTGAAGTACGTCAACTGCCTATTCAGTGGATAGAACAGAAATTAGGTACTTTTTAAATTACGTTCAAATTTACTACTTCCGTGTAAACCTGGGTTATGCTACACCTTTATTTATCTTTTGATATTTATACAACTTAATTAAAATTGTTGGTTCGGTTTAAATTAACACTACTACAGAAACAACATTCAATGTCGCTTTTCTGGGCGTCGGTTATTTAGGAAACCCGACGCCTATAACATTCAACGTCGGTGATTTACGAAACCCGACGTCTATATTCGAAGACCAGCCAGACACGTGTATCGATTTGTATTCAGCGTCGGCTGAGTAAAACCAAACCGACGCCTAAAATCGTCCGTGAAATACAATTTTCGAGCAAAAAAAAATTTTGACCCCAAAGTCTCACATACAGTGTCGGTTTTTTAACTTCTAACCGACGCCTATATAAGACGAAAATTTACGCGAAAAGTTTCAATTTTGGTGTCGGTTATCCTTTGATAACTGACGCCGATAATGGTTCCCGTCAAATAATTTAGCGCAAAGATTGTCTAATTGGACGTCGGTTTTTAAGGAACAACCGACGTCGAAGAGTTTAAGTGTCGGTTTTTTTGATAAGCGACGTCGTTTACCAACTTAATAGACCCACGAACATCAATTGTTCCCCTTTCTTCTATTTCATCGCGAAGCCTTTCTCTGCTCTTGTTGCGTCGCCACCCGCCCGCCCGCTGCTGCTGGCCGTCGACGCCACTGCTTCTCGCTCGCCGCCGACACTACCTGTTGCTTGCTCGTCGTCGACGTCGATGATGTTGCTCTGCGTCGCCTGCTGGTCTCCGCCGCCGTTTGCTGGTCGCCGCCGCCTGCTCGTCGCCGCCGCTGCCTCCTGCTTCCACTCTGCTCTCCGCCGTCGCCTTTCCGTCTGCTTCCACTAGCTGCGGCACAGGTAAACTTGATATTTCGTCTGCTTCCACTAGTTGCGTCGTTGCTGCCTCCTACTTCCACTAGCTGCCGCCTTTTCATCCTACCCTCCTCCCGCCTGCTGCACGGCCGTGGTCAAGCCATCGCTGCCTGGTCAAGCCTCTGCCTTGATTTTACAGATTTCCATCAACTAATTAGTATTTATACTGATTTGTATCTACTGATTTGTATTTATTATCTACTGATTTTTATTAATTTATCTATTGATTAGTAATAATGTACTGTTTTAACTTGTCTAATTCTCATGCTTGTTATGCATGTTGAAATAAGATTCAAACATGTCCATTCTATCATCCTAATTTGATTTGATTATGTGTTTTGAACCCTTGAAACATGTGTGTTAAAGATACATCGATGTTGAATGTCAAAATTAACTCACATGTGGGTCTTCTAAATGATTATGTGAACTCCTAAATCAGTAACATATATTATTCTTTGTGCACCCCAATACCTTATGAATCATGTATGCGCCATAAGGTGATTAAATGCCTAAATCTTGACTTGAAATATGACCTGGTATGTATGTTGATATATGAAGCTCTAGTTAAACTTCAAGATTGACCCTGATTCAAATCTTTGATATATGGAATCAAGGTTTAATTATTTACTGTTTAGTATTTACTAACAAGCATGATTAATGATGTTACACAAAACTTAGGATATGAATGATGAAATTAGGTTTGTAGGTATAAGATGATAACATACATGTATTTGTTAGCTTAGAAACTCGTCCAAGATTTACTCATTAGGAGTAAATCTTGGATAGTCCCCGGTTTGGGATTGTTCTTGAACACCTAATCTCACTTAGGATGTAAGTGTATAATGTGTATTGGGTTTTTAAGAAAATTTCGGCAGCATTTCCCTGATTGTTCTCTAAGTACATATGTACTTAGAGAACAGCGGGAAAATGCTGTTGAAATTTTTTTGAAAACCCAATACACATTATACACTTACTAGTGAGATTAGGTGTTCAAGGACGATGGGATATGTGGTACATATTTATTATATATAAGAATGACATCACATGTATTTGTTGGCCTAGAAACCCGTCTAAAATTTACTCATTAGGAGTAAATCTTGGATAGTCCCCGGTTTCGGACTGTTCTTGAACACCTAATATCATTTAGGATGTTTTAACCATTAATTATATATAAGACCTTAAACCCTAAAGTTTTAACCATAAACTCTAATTTGTTAACCGTAGACCCTAATCTTATCCTAATATATACTTGTTTTCTCTTTGATCATAGAATGGATAGATCATGGATGTCCATTCGAAATCGTTGCACCCCAGAGTTTATATCTGGTCTTGATCATTTTATTAGATTTGCCGAGGAACATAAGAAAGAACCTGGAGATAGGTTCTACTATCCATATAGGCATTGCGGTAACAACTTGAAAGTCAGCACTGGTGATGAAATCAAAAGTCATGGCATGTGCAACGGGATTTTACAAGGCTATACAGAATGGCACTGGCATGGAGAGATTTCAAACATGAAACCAGTAGATGTCGATAGTAGTGCTTGGGTGGAAGAAGAAATTGCCTCCGATGATGTAGATGTGAACGAACCAGTTCCAGTAGACATCGTTGATGCGATGTTGGATAGTTGTAGGGTAGAGCACACCGATCCACCTCCTATCTTTAGAAACATTGTGCATGATGTTGAGATACCCAGGCTTTGTTAAGTTTACGAAGCTTAGCGCTGTGTTCAGATTGTATAAATTGAAAGCTAACAATAGATGGAGCGACAAAAGCTTCACTTCATTGTTGACTTTGTTGAAAGAAATGCTTCCTGAAGGAAATGAGCTGTCAATCTCAACATATCGGGTAAAGAAATTGTTGTGCCCAATGGGAATGGAGGCCAAGAAGATACACGCATGCCCGAATGATTGTGTATTATTTCAAAAGGACTATGTGGATTTGAAAGATTGTCCAAAATGTGGTGCGTCACGGTATAAATTGACGACTTCGGGGGAGTCCAAAACTGGTTCTCCTGACAAGGTGATGTGGTATATACCTATAATATCACGGTTTCAACGGTTGTTTGCAAATCCGAAAGATGCGAAGAATTTGAGGTGGCATGCAGATGTTAAGAAAAATAATGATCGGATCCTACGACATGCGTCTGATTCTCCACAGTAGAAGAAGATTGATCTATTGTACCCTGAATTTGGTGAAGAAGTCAGGAATCTAAGACTTGGGCTTTGTACAGATGGGATGAATCCATATGGGACATTGAGAAGCCAACATAGCACTTGGCCAGTCATGCTTGTTATATACAATCTTCCTCCCTGGTTGTGTATGAAAAATAAGTACATTATGTTGTCGTTGTTGATATCGGGCCCTAAACAACCCGAAAACGATATCGATGTTTATCTTGAACCTGTGATTGATGACTTAAAGAAACTTTGGGATGAAGGTGTGATGACCTATGATGCTTCAAGAAGAGAGACATTTCATTTACATGCTATGTTGTTTTGCACTATTAATGACTTTCCAGCATACGGGAATTTGTCTGGATATAGTGTCAAAGGAACTACAGCGTGTCCTATATGTGAAGAAAACATTGATTCAATAAGACTAAAACATGGCGGCAAGACTGTATATCTTTGTCATCGAAGGTTTCTTTCAAAATTCCATCCGTATCGTAGGAAGTGCAAAGCATTCAATGGATGAAATGATGAATAGAGTGCACCTAAACCTATACCAGGGGATGTTGTTTATGAAAGAGTAAAAGACATTGTCAATGAATTTGGTAAGAAATCACAATGTAGTATGGCCACACGGAGTGATAATTCTTCATTCAAGAAGAATTCAATATTTTGGGATCTTCCTTATTGGAGTTCTTTGACAGTCAGGCATTGTATCGATGTAATGCACGTTGAAAAAATGTCTGTGATAGCGTCATTGGTACTCTGTTAAATATACCAGGTAAGACTAAAGATGGGATAAAATCCAGATTAGACCTACGTGAAATGGGAATAAGGTCAGAATTAACAGAATTACGTGAAATGGGTAATAAAAGAACATACTTACCTCCTGTTTGTTACACGTTGTCTAGAAAGGAGAAGAAAGCTTTTTGTGAATGCTTGGTAAATGTTAAGGTGCCACAGGGTTACTCATCTAACATCCGTAGATTGGTATCAATGAAAGATCTGAAGTTGATAGGTCTTAAATCTCATGATTGTCACACTCTAATGCAACAAATATTGCCCGTGGCAATTCGATCTATATTGCCGAAGCATGTAAGGTTTGCAATCACCAAACTTTGTTTCTTTTTCAACACTCTATGCAGCAAAGTTATTGACCCTGATACTCTCGATAATTTGTAAAGAGAAGTGGTTGTTACCCTATGTCAGCTTGAGATGTATTTCCCTCCTTTGTTCTTTGATATCATGGTACATCTTGTTGTCCACTTGACTAGGGAAGTGAAAATGTTGGGACCACTTTTCTTGCATTGGATGTATCCCTTTGAACGATACATGAGCGTTTTTAAAGGTGATGTTCGAAACCGTTATCGGCCTGAAGGGAGTATTATTGAAGGTTATGTGCGAGAGAGGTTATGGATTTTTGCAATGACTTTCTGAGTGGTAATAACACTCCTGTTAATGACAAGAATATTGAGGAGGAAAAACAAAATTTTGAGATCACGGGTGAAAGTAATTAGTCGTGAGCAGTTGGAATAAGGTCACTTGTATATTTTATACAACATGGACGAAGTGAGTGTTTATATCGAGGAACATACCAATTTCATCAAGAGACAACATCCTCGAGCAAGTTCAATGTGGCTTGCTAGATAGCAAAACAAGACTTTTACTAAGTGGTTTGAAGATAAAGTCTTACATCAACTATCTCAAACACCAAATGATATTACAAAAACTATCAAATGCCTCGCCTTTAAACCAAAACCGAATGTTATGTCTTATGAAGGGTTTGACATTAATGGGTTCACATATTACACAAAGCGCCAAGATGATAAGAGTGTCGTCCAAAACAGTGGGGTCACTCTTCAAGCGTCGACTATGTATTTACTAAGTGCAAAGGATAAGAGTCCACGTGAAGCTAAAATGTCATATTACGGTGTCATTGAAGACATATGGGAGTTTGACTACATAGATTTCAGAATTCCACTCTTTAAATGTAATTGGGTTGATAACACCAAAGGAGTTATAGTAGATGAATTGGGTTTCACTTTAGTGAACTTTGAAAAGATTGGCGAGAAGGGTGAACCATTCATATTGGCATCACAGGCGAAACAAATATTCTATATCGATGATCCTACAAATGATAAATGGTCGGTTGTTCTTCATGGTAAAAGACAGTTCATTGAAGATCATATAGATGAAGAAGAGTACTATGATAAGTATGATGACTCCAGTCCATTCTCACTTGGGTTGCCAACTCCACAAAATATTGAAGCTAATGATGACTTATATGTGCGCAGAGATCACAATGAAGGATTGTTAATTGATAAAAGATCACAATTTTAGAGGCATGCATGTTTATATTTTTTTATTGAAGCTAAATGTTTGCTTTTTTAATATCAATATCATTTTCAGATTTGATGTTTCATTATCTTCTAGTTAATACAAATGCTAAATGTTTGCCTTTTTAATGACATTTTCAGATGGTTGACCATGATGAGCATGATGTCCATGATGAGCATGAAGTCCATGATGAGCATATTGTCCATGATGAGCATGGCGAGGATACCAATGTAAGTTCTAAAAATATATCCTATATTTCTATCAAATTCATTATCTTCGAGTTATTTCATATATCCTATATTTCTATATTGGGCTAATTCAGTGTGTTTATTTTTGTCAAATTTTAGGTTGATGATGGACATGTACCCACTGAAGCACTGGAGGAGCTTGATGCGCATCACCAAACACTTAACAAGAAAAGGGGCATCACTCTGTTGAAGAAGTTAATAGCGCTAAGTGGTAGTGGATCCAGATTGGTTGTGGAGTTTGATAATGGAGGAAATGCAATTGGAGTGAACCGCAATAATTTTGTAAACTATCTTGGGGTTGTCACTCGAAGCCATTGTGGTGTTAAGTATGATAATTGGCATAAAGTTTCTCAGGCGAAGAAAGACATGATATGGAAGGATTTATGTGTGAGTTATTATTATTTGCAATTCTATTTTGTAGATTACAAATTATATTATTTGCAATTCTATTTTTGGATACTAGTTAATAGCAATTCTATTTTACAGAATTTGTTTGCATTGGATGAGAAGCTGCATCGTAAAAGTGTGATGCAACGCGCTGGAAAGATGCTAAGGAACTATAGGACAAATCTCAACAGAGAATACATAAAAGATGGTGATAAGAAGAAGAAGTCAGACCTTGAATAATGGAACTTCTTGGACAAAGAAGATTGGGACACATTTGTTGCTTCAAGAAAATCTAAAGATTTCAAGGTATTAAGTGAGGCGCAAAAAGCAAGGCGTGCACTGAATGTGCATGACCACACTATGGGTCCAAAGGGCTATGCAAGCGTTCGCCAAAGACTACAGGAGGAGTCTGCTGGTACTCAGGAGTCCTCTACTACATATGCCACACCCATGCCTCGCCATGATGTCTGGATAGCTGGGAGGCAAAACAAGAAGGGTGAAATAAAGAATCCCGTAACTGTTGAGGCGGCTGTGAAAATGGTAAAATACAACTCTTAGAGCAATCGTTTGAATATTGATTATTTTTGGTGTTAACTTATCAATATATGTTGATGGTGATTAGCGGGAGCTGCACGAGCAGAGGAAACAAGGCACGTTCATCCCTCAGGGCATAAGGGATGAATTGACAGTTGCTCTGGGTAACCCAGAGCATCCTAGACGTGTTAGAGGTGCAGGCGCTGATGTGGGCATCAAAGCATTCTTTGGGCCATCCCAGCACAAACCTAAAGTGGGACTTTCACAAGAAGAGGTAACCTATTCTTTTTTTAGAATGTTACTGCAAAAGGGAATTCAATAATAAGAATCTAATGTTTCTTTTATCCATGTATAGGAGAATAAAAGAGTCGAGGATATAGTTCTAAGAAGGTCAAGGAAGAATTGATGCGGTGGCAGGCATCTCAGGCTTCCAATCAGCCTATGGCGACCCACTCTTCTCCTGATGCACAGACAGAGAGTAATCCTGTAGACCCACCGCCTAACACGTCTGTTGTAAGTATTGTTTATGACATTGTCGCTAGTCTTTTCAAGATGATATGTTTTCAAGATGATATGTATATATGTATAACATTCTTTACGTAAATTTGTAGGCGTTGAAGTCATGCCGCTTAAGAATGCAAGACTACGTTGTTGCAGAGGCGCAGGCTTACCTGTCCCTTCCTGGGGCAACGTTTCACGGGACTCCAATGCCACAGGTCTACGTTCATGTGAGCTCGATACGTGTATTACCCGATTGGAGGGAAGCTACATTGCCATATGCCCACCCGGATATTGATACACTTGCTGAGGCAGAAGGCGGGGTGATATTGTGGCCCAAAGAAGATGTCGTCTACACTACTGAAATTGTAAGATAAATCTACATTACTTTAGATTGTTAATGTGTATATATGAGGTCAATTGATCTGAAATTATATATATAGGTTAAAAAGAAGACACCCGAAGCATCTAGGCCTCCACCCCCACTTCCTACATTACCAAGTTGGGTTCCAACTGACCTAAAATACCCGTTAGGTCCTTCTTGTAGGAGAATGGCATGTTGGCTACGGGCACATAATATACATTTCCCTATAATTGTTTCTTTAGAAGCGAATTATGCAGGTCAATCATACGAAAGCTCTTTATTTATACAAGATATTATTGAGTTGTTTATATATGATTGGCTGAATACATAAATGATAGAGACATGGATAAGGTGAGATCTTGTTTATACATCCATATACCTTGTGTAAGATCCAGTGATCTGGTTTCTTGTATATTAATGCATATGTAATACATGTTTTGCAGCTACTTAGTCGAAAATCAATGTAAACAATTTGCATTTGACCATGTGGGATTTTTTATTCCATCATTGATTAGTATGGTAGCTAAAGACCCTGATAGTATTCAACAATATTGTATAGATGCCTTTACAATTTTCAGTCAGCAAAAGAAGACGATAATAATAGCTCCATTCAATGTCAAGTAAGTTTACTTTACTTATAATTTGGACTTAAGAAAATTACTTTTTTATTGTGGATTTTGAGTTAGTAATTTTTGACTTTTTTACCTCTAGCGGTAGACATTGGGAGTTACTAGTTATTCTCCCCAGGACATTCACTGTTTATTATCTAGATCCTGCGGGGAGTACATTGAATCCTAAAATTGGACACGTAATGAGATTGCCATTATTCTGGTGAGAAATATTTCATTTTTATATCCATTAACATATGTTATTACATTACTATTTAATTAAGCAATTTATTGTGTTACATTAATATGTAGGGGTTTAGATGTATTTAAAAAAGCTGGCGGAAAGGTCCCCAGGAAAAAGAACCAACCAATAATTTGGGAGAACATAAAATTAAGTTCCCGACTCCAATGTATATATTATTTATGTGAACTGTGCTTAGTTGTATTTTTTAATATTTTGTATGTTTCAATTTATAGTGCGCTACACAAGACAACGGTTGGGCATGCACATACTATGTGATGCAATTTATGCAGATGATTATCCAATATGCCACATTGGACATCGATACCATACATGAGGTATTATATATAGTCTCATTAGTTAGTATGAAATATATTAATCTTATTTTTATATTATTACTTATATATATAAATCATTCTCTTTGCAGGTGTTTAAAACTGACCACACTATAGGTAAATGCTTAAAAGATGTACATGCTCCATATACGATGGAAGTATTAAATGAAGTAAGAGAAGAATGGGCAAGAGCCAAACAAACAGTGGGGACTATAAGATATAATTGGGATGCTGATAGAGATGTTGAACGATATTTTGTAAATGAATATTTCTGAATGTTTATACATGTCTGAATGTTTCTACATGTATTTGAATGTTTCTACATGTGTGAATATGAGAATTGAATTGATGTCTGAATGTATCTACTTGTGTGAAAAGTATATTTGTTGATTTTGTAGGTTTGTGGCATGTTTGTTGGCTGATATCAATGGATATTGTAAACCTGCAGGACCAGCCACAACAGGCCTGCAAACTGATAAGAAAACAAAATTTAAAATATAGGCGTCAGTTATTTATAGAAAATTGTCAGCAAAGGCTTACAGCGTCGATTATTTGATTAAAATTGCCACCTAATATGACAAACAACCCGACCGTGTAGGAAAGCACGGTCGTGGTAAAATGGCGTCGGTTATTTGTATAAAACCGACGCCTATAGTACTAAACACGGTCGTGCAGGAAAGAATGGCCATGGCGTCTGGGAATATGGCGTCAGTTTTTTAGTTGCAAACCGACACAGATAGTGTCCTAGATGGCACCCTTTTTGTGGCACGAAGCCTTTTGGTGTCGGCTTACCATAAATAATCGACGCCTATCGGTGCCCTGCTGGCGCATTTTCGGTGGCACGAAGCCTTTTGGCGTCAGTTATAAAACCGACACCGAAGAGTTCGACCTTTAGCGGCGCCCACATAGGCATCGCTACATAACCGTTGCTAAAAGGGCATAAACAACTGACGCCAAAGGCCTATTCTATAGTAGTGTAACATGACACGCGGATATTATCTAACAATAATATAGGCCACTTCTTGTTGACACATGACTAACAAATCCCAAGGCCTCTGAAATCAGGAGTGTTATCCTTATACTTCTCTATTTTGGCACCATCTATGTTGTACATGTCATCCCATTCAGCTCGTTGCTCCCAATCAAAAAATAAGGTATGACTTAGACACAAAGTATAGGGATTTCAAAAGTTGTCATCTAGACACCCCCTAATCAAATACATGTTTAGTATAAACTACTACATGATTTCCACGTTGACAAGGAAAGACCACTTGTATCATAGATAAGTGAGAGAAAGAATTTTTTCACGGTGTTCTAAAGGGTTTTGGCACTCATTGGCCCGTGTTTGATGATGGTGGTTCTCCAACTCTCATCAAGAAAGGTCAAGTATGTTCCATTTTCCTTCTTCCCCTTCTCCTTTCCATTTGATTTGATTACCTTCTATGCGCTTTTCATGGTGGTGTGAGGGACTTATTTGTTCCATTTGGGGTTAGGGGTTTGCTCGTAGAGCCTTCCTCCTTCCCCTTCCCCTTCCCCTTCCCCTTCCCCTTCCCCTTCCTCCTTCCCCTCCATCTTTCCCTCTGATGTACTTTCCTCCCTTCTCCCCCTTCACATATTCTTGTAATGGGGTTCTTTTCTAAAATGTCTTGTATAAGAGAAAAGAAAGGAAGAGACTTGAGTGCAAGTAAAGTACATCAAGAATGAAGATGGCAGAACGTTGGTGGAGGATGATGACATAAAGAACCAATGGAGAAACTACTTTTATAAGCTTTTCAATGGAGATATTGTGAATGATGTTAGAGACTCTAATGACATGAATGAAAGTGATATTACTTATACACAATAAGTTTGACTATGTGAGGTCAAGTATTCTTCAAAAAAGATAAAATAAAAAGAACATGTAATCCAGATGGTATTCCAACTAATATATGAAAGAGTACAGGGGATGAAGGACTGATGTGGTTACATAAATTATTTAACAAGATTATGAAAACAAAGAAGATGTTGAATGAGTGGAGAAATAGTACCATAGTCCTTATCTATAAGAACAAAGGAGATGTTTAGTACTACACAAACTATAGAGGTATCAAGTTGATGAGTCACATAATGAATCTTTAGGATATATTATTGAGCAAATGTTAAGATCGATAATGCAGATATCAGACAACCAATTCAGTTTTAAGTCAAAAAGATCGACAACATATGCTATTTTTATGATAAGGAGGCTTGTTGAGAAGTTTACAGAAAACAAAATATATCTTCATATGATGTTTATTGATTTAGAAAAGGTGTGTGATTTGGTACCTAGGGAAGTGTTATGGAGGATTTTGCATAAAAAGAGTGTGTCAATCCAATACATTAACCTGATAAAAGACATGTATGATGACTCAATTGCAATTATTAAGAGTCTTGGAGGAGAGACACAAACTTTTTCTATCATCGTTGGTATACATAAAAGATCAACACTCAACCTTTATCTATTCATTCTCATTATGGTTTTGTTGAAAAATCATCTCCAAGATGATATCCCTTGGTGCATATTATTTGTTAATGATATTGTTTTGATAGATGAAAGAAAAGAAAGATTGAATGATAAAGTTGAATCTTGAAAAGATGTATTAGAATTTAATGGATATATGATCACTAGAAGCAAAATTGAATATATGCAT
Organism: Alisma plantago-aquatica; assembly: GCA_963693085.1. Taxonomy (NCBI): domain Eukaryota; kingdom Viridiplantae; phylum Streptophyta; class Magnoliopsida; order Alismatales; family Alismataceae; genus Alisma; species Alisma plantago-aquatica. Next base: position 517,714,229 of record OY856410.1, on the reverse strand, counting down.
TGAAATTCTAGCAAATCTAGAACTATAAATGTTGGGGTCAACTTGGATGGAATGGATGTACCCTTATGTGATAAGTTTTGTTATTTGGATTCAATTGTTGAAAGGGATGGTGAGTTTCATGATGATGTTTCTCACAACATCACAAGAGGATGGTTGAAGTGGAGGAGTGAAACTGGACTAGTATGTGACTAGAATATCCATCTCATATGAAAAAGTAAGTTTTATGAAACAACTATACGGATAACCATCCTATATGGGAGTGAATGTTGGGCAGTGAAGAAACAAGGTATCAACAATATGAATGTAAGGCCCCTAAACTTGCATAATGAGTTGAATGAGATTAATTACAATAATTGAATGTGTATAACCCTAATATAACCTTTTTATATGTTTTGAAATCATAATACAATCTTAAGTTTCAAATTTGGTCCAATTTGGACACTGTTTGAACAAGCTATACAATTTTCTATACATTTTGGACTTTTCTGCAATTTATCCAATTGAGGGGTTTTCTTTGCAATTTATCACATACATTATGTTCCTTAAATGTTATATTATCATTCTTGAGATTTTTGATCCATGGTTTGAAGGTGTTTTCATCAAGGGTATTTTAGGGATTACCCCTTCATGGATGAGCTACCTTTAGTAGCTATCAACTAAGGAAATATGTGATTGGCTGAGAAATTTGACAAAGGAAATCTAAGCAGGTCTATAAAAATAGTAGGAGAGCTTCTTGTGTGTGCTTATAAATTCTTAATAAATTAAGGCCACGGAAACTTGGATAGATACTAGAATTTCAACTTTTTCTTTTTGTTTTATCTTAAAGTTCATATACTTATCCCCAATCACCAAAATGAGACATTTCCTCTCCACCACTTCCCTCCTTCTCCCAACCTCATTCTCCTTCTATTCAGATGCGAATTTTTCTGCCCAAGGAAGAAGAAAGTGGGTATTTTCTTGGAAAAAATTCTAGGGTTGCAATTGAATTCCTTTTTGGGTCTAAAAAGCTAACTCCTAGTGATCTTGACCTAAAAGTATAATTTTTACCTTATTTCCTACATTTATTTATTTAATCTTATTCCTCCTATATATCTCCAGGTCAGAACCATGTTGTTCCATGGTAGAAATTGCTCTAAAGCTCTAAAACCCTACCTTTCTTGCTCCTTATGCTTAGGGTATGCTCATTTGCTTAAGAAAGGTGCTAGATGGACAAATGCATACATTATTCTTGCATTTTCTTCCTTACTTACTCAAGATTTCTTCTGTTTGGGGTTTCATCTTCTCATTAGAGGCAAGTTTTATAAATTTCTCTACGTTTATTGCTTACCATAAGCTTACTAGCTCATGTTCTTACATGAAAATGATGATTTATGCACTAAAAAGCTATGCTTGACTTGGATTTCAATTTTTATAATGTTCCCTATTCTGATTTCAGTTCTAGATGAACCTGTGATCATGTTTACATTATTCTTAAGGTATAATATTACTTGGATCAGGTTGGTTTTACAACCTATGGTGCTAAGCACCTATCAACCAATGGTCAATTTTAGGGTTTAATGTTGATTTCTTCTATAAACCATGACCTAATGATGGTACCATTTCAACAACCCTATGGTGTTGTATTCATAACAACTTATGGTCATGATCAAGGGTGTCAAATGATGGTGACAACCTATGGTCACCCCCTTAGGTCAGGTTTTGGACCAATTAGAAGTTTGATGATCAACCATTAAGTACTCTACTGATGTTATCAATCAATGACGACATTAGCTTAATATTTGATGTTGATTAATGAATATAGTGTTGATCTAACAACCTATGGTGACTTAATGGTCACTAATTATGGTGGATCAGGTCTCTAAAACCTATGTTAAGTCAAGCATTGTAGTTGTATCATCAATTAAGCCTTAGACCAATGGTTTCTTGGGTCATTTGATGCAATGGTCGGACATATACTGTAATTGATGGTTTTAATATATGAACTTGACCCAATGGTCAAGATCTACTATTTATTCCTCCAATAAAATGTAATAATGGATAATTTAATATGTTGGTACTAATAATGTGATTTAGATAGTTTCCTATATATGATCAACTTAAGGAGCTTAATTGTTGACAATGGATGGCTTTGTTTTAACTGAACAGTTGATTTTCGGTTTTACCCTACTCTCAATGGAACTTTTTGTGTTGTAAATTAAGGGATGTCTAGGGTTATATGGTGACTCTTTCTAGATCAAAAATCAAGGACTTAATAGGTGGTTTATCTAAAGTGGTTACTTATATAAACAACCAATGGTCTTACCTTTTAAACATCCAATGATTTCGGGTGACATTGTGGTATGGTGATATGGGTTGAATGAGGATGGAACAAATGGATGGTTACCCTTAACAAGGTAGTCTTACCTATTCACTCATATTAATAGAAGGGATGATAACCATATTGTGTGGATATGTAACCCTAATGAGGTATAATTTTTATACCTAGCTTTAATATAACTAAATGATGGTAATTGGGTATGAATAGTCTTTGAATGACTAATATAATCATGGAGTACTCTGTTACTATTGTTGAAACCCTAGTATGCTATAATCCAATAGTTATACCTTGATTTATTATGAGTTCATACTTGAGAATAGTATGGCATGTGATGGTGATGCTTCACCTTATGCATCCATGATCCAATGGGGATGTCGTGAGTTAGGGTTTGGGTATGAGTGTTGATTAGTAACATTGATATAATTTATTGTGTTGAACCTAACTCTAATGAAAATAGATAAATATGAGTATTCATGTTTAACATTCTTATATGATGGAATGATGGTAGAATAACCTCCTTAATATGATCATAACCTTAATGTGTTCATTGGTGGTTATCATAGCCACATGGTTGATACTTTCTTATACTAAACATGTGCATTATGAATATGATGAGTGTTAATCATATCTAGATTCCTTGCATGTTGATGTGATAAAGTAATGTTCTTAATGTTAATATAGACCTGCTATGATTTTTTATGAATATCTCCTAGCTCATTAATGCAATATTGTGTTGATCTAGTGTATTATATGTAAGTGATGTTGTTGAGCCTTGTTATAAGGCATATAAAGATAATGATGATCTTGCAGAGAATAGTATGATAGTCTTAATGACCTTTGGGCATGGTTGAGCCCTGAATGAGGTGTAATCCTATTGTGTTGATAAAGGTTGATACCCTGTGATATAGTGGAAAGGATTTATATCTTGTGATAGTATGATGACTAGTGTGGTCTCATGAATGGCAAGTGAATAGTACCATGTGATGATGAGATGAGAAATTATGTTTCACACATTTTATATCTTTTGAAGTTGTGATATTTATATGCTTCTTAGAAGTGAATTAGGGTTTGTATGTCCACTTGATTGATGCATCCTTAATTCACCCAATTGGTATAACTAATCAAGTGAAACTCTAATCATGTAGTGCCCTATTCCATAGATCCATCTAAGTGTCAGAACTTGCCAGATGGTGAAACGAGTATTCCTAAGGGAAACTCGGAGAACATACTAATGAGTATGTGGGGTGCTTGTCATCCTGAATTCAAGTGTTTAGGGAGGATGACTGCGCTCATACCTAGCCCTTAGTTTGAGAATGACTGTGGTCGTGTCTCGGTGATTATATATGTGATGCGATTGGAGGACAACTGTGGTTGTACCTTGGTTGGTAGGGTAAGCATACCCACCTCCTTCCACTAGTGTTGTGACCTATACCAAGGACGGACTAGGGTGTTAGCAGCATGACCTTATGTGTCGCTATGGAAGACCTGTACTGACTGGGGGCAGAGAAGATCTTAGGAGTCCGACTCTTCCTAGATCTTATATGGCACTGATTTCGACTTAGCATTGGTCTGTTGGATTTTTAGTGGTATCCTCAATTTCCTCAAGGCATAATAAAAGATGTAATATAGTCTTATAGCATATCTATTTAGGGTTATACACAATGCTTCACATTGGATGATAACCCTTGTTTGTTCTCTTGACATAAAGATGATGCTTAGTGTAATTAAGAGATAGTAATTATACTTATGTTGTAGATATGCATAAGGGTGTAAATGTGTACATACATTAGTCATGCTTATGTTGATATCTACACTGCTACAGCTGATTATAATTAGGATGCTAGCTATATCATGTTGTTAGTTATGTTTATCATGCTAGCCATGCCTCTATAATTAGAAATGCATATAGTGCTATTCATGCTTATGTTCATAGCTCTGCTTATGATATTGATCTGTTCAAACTGTTAGACATGCTAATGTTGTTAGATATGCTTATGATGCTAGACCTATTCATGTTAATAAATATAATATGCTACTAGACTTGCTTATACTAGTTATGCATATGCTATTGAATCTCTTATACGGTTAATAATGAAAATGATGATATTCAGCTTGATGATGATAATTGTTATCAGCTCCTTTATGTATTTTATTAATCATTAGTGTTATTGATCCTATTTGTTGTATATGATTAAACTGCTTAAACTGTCGCATTACCTAAAATGTTGTAATCAATAAGCATTGTTGGAGGTTATATTTCTTGCTGGGACATGGGTCTCACCCTTGTGGTTCGTCACATTTTTTAGGTAATCGGAAGTAACGAAAACAAACATGTGGCAGCAAAGAGGAGCTATAGTAATGAATCTTTAATAAAGTTGATTAGATGTCTAGTGTGTCCTAGAGTCGTCCATGTACTCTCAGGTCTGGGCGAGGAAAAGTTTGTATATGGTTTTTCAAATGAATCGGAATTTTGTTAGCATGTTAATGCTTGTTTGTGTGACATATATGAACATTGTTCTCCTATGTATATATGTTGTGTCTAAGACGATAGATCAATTTGTATCAAATTTCGGCATAGTATGGATACAAGAAAGATGTTGGGCTCTTATGAAAATGTTTTTGAGTGGGTATTGATGTTGAAATCGGTTTTAATTTACCCATTTTTTGGGTATGTGATTAATTAATGATCAGTTGTGTTTTATGCTTTGAGTAATCTCATTTAGTGTAACGAGTTCTCACAAGTTGGTATCAGAGCTTTAGGTTCACTGAGTCTATAGTGATACTAGGACTTAGGACTAGGATGATGTCAAAATTAGGAATATAACATAAAAATATGGTGCATACTACCTAATCTCAGTATTTGGATGCCCTGGCCAGGTATTCAATTATTGAAGAAAAGGTAAGTATGAAACTCTTAGATTGTTATATTTCATATTACTCTAATCAAGTAGTCAATTTGAGACAATCTAAAGAGCATAGCAAATAAGAAATCATGGTGTGAATATCTCAATCCTACCTTAAAGAAGATGAGAATTGCATCATTATCTATCAAAACTTGAATGTTTGGTAAATATAAGAGAAAGATACAACACCATGAAATCTAAATCTGAATACAAATAAAGAAAAGAGGATTTCTTGAAGATGTGAGTCAATAAGATAGTAAAGTAAAAGGCAAACAATTCTATGCTTATAAAGTGAATCAAGGTATGAAATCCACATAAGACAAAGAGAACTCCTATAACAAGTACCAAATGAGTAGATGAATGGGAACAATGACAAAGAAATAAGGTGGAACCTGAATTAATTTCAGACCAACCTATGTGTGTAAGAAAGTTTTAATGAAAACTCAACATGGCATGTGAAAGAAATTAAGGGAGATGATCCCGATTTAATGAAGAAAATGTGGAATATGATGATTTACCTATCGATAAGTGGTTGAAAAACATAATAAAATAAGAGAACATACCAAGTGTGATAAATAGTCATAAAGGAAGGAGTAATGAGATATGTTAATCATGATGATTCCTATGCTAATGGAAAGGAACCTGAAATGAAAAAGGTAAAATGATACATAAGAAGTTGTAACTTGCACAATGAAAATAGAATTGGTTTCCTTTTTGCTACTGACCTTGAAGAATTTCGCTATCATGTGGGAACTTTGTTTCCCTTTGTGTCTTTTCTTTCCAGGGCACAAATTTCAAGTGGATCATTTCCACTTGGTATGTGTGGATTCATTGTAAACATGAGGGTGGATAGCTTATTATAGCATAAGGTTGTGTGGACTATGGTTCCAAGTTCATAAAGTTTGTGATGATTTTTCTTTTGAGCCTTCCAATAATTAGGAAGACTCCTCTTATATGTATTGATATTTGTTATGTTGGTAAAAGTAGATGATATAAGGATGTGAGTTCCTTATAGCACATGAGGTGGATACCAAGTTAATGAATCCTAGTATCCAAGATGTATCAATAATATGAGAAATATGTGAAGGTTGGAGATGTTTATTAAATGAACATTCCAAGTATTCCTCTACTTTATAGAGAGAGAGAGAGTTGATGATGACCCTATAAATGTTGTTTGGAAGGAAAAACAGAAGTGATTTTATAATGTTGTGTATGGTCTAGTGATAGCTGAGCAAGACCACTATCAAGGATAGATGGTTTTTTGGTTAATAGATATGTGATATCGTGTTCCTTTAAGATAAACCTATGATCAAATATTAATGCATAAGAGTTAGATTGGATGACATAATCCACATGACCATGATGAGTTTAGAGTTATTTACTTTAGACTAACCAATGTACCAATAGAATTTATGAATAGGAGGAACAAAGTGTTCAAGTAATGTCATACAAGTTGTAGCAATCTTTGAATGATGACATGTCAAAGTATTTCAAATATGGTCAAAAATATGATCAATATTTCTTCAAAAACCTTAGGGTTGCTGAAGCAGTAATAGCTATGAGACAAGTTGAATAATAGTGAGATGGGGTTGATTAAATTTCTGTATGGGATCATGATATGTCTTCTAAGTAGGTTGTGTAAATCCTAGTAAGGTGAAGATAGTATTGTTGTTTCACCCCTAGCAAGTTTGACTAGGAAATATGTTTCCTTGTATGGAATGGCAGCTGCCAGCGTCAACATTTCTTTTGATGCTGAAAAAGAACTAACAAGTGTTCCACTGTCAGTGTATCTAGAAAAAAAAGGATGGATACATTGCCTTTTTTATGCTTCAAGGAATGGTATGGGACACATGCCATGATTGGTAAAAAGCTAGCAAGTATGACTTTTGAGTAATGTGTTGATACAGTAGATATACTTTTAGGATGATATCTAGAATTTAAAGTTGAACATTACTACTAGAGTTGTATAGATGACACAACAAGTTTCTATGTTCCATATTTGCAAATGTCTTCTTATGTGGGGGTTTTTGTGCTGACCCAAAATGAGATATGTATGAATGATGTGACATCACCATGATATGCAAGTAACCATGTGAAGGTAATAGGATGAGGTGCAAAGAAAGTACCCATCTTTGTTTACCTTGGATTTCGGGGGCAAAATCCCTGTTAGGGATTTATAGTTGTAAGGCCCATGAACTTGCTTAATGAGTTGAATGAGCTTAATTACAATACTTGAATGCTTATAAACCTAATATAACTTTTTGATATGTTTTTAAATCATAATACAATCTTAAGTTTCAAATTTGGTCCAATTTGGATACTGTTTGAGGAAGTTATGCAATTTTCTATACATTTTGGACTTTTCTGCAATTTACCCAATTCAGGGGTTTTCTTTGCAATTTTTCACATACATTATGTTCCTTAAATGTTAAATTATCATTCTTGAGATTTTTGATCCATGGGGCTCCTATTTGAGCCATGGTTTGAAGGTGTTTTCATCAAGGGTATTTTAGGGTTTACCCCTTCATGGATGAGCTACCTTTAGTAGCTATCAACTAAGGAATTATGTGATTGGCTGATAAAATTGACAAAGGAAAGCTAAGAAGGTATATACAGATAGTGGCAGAGCTTCTTATGTGTGTTCTTGTATATTCTTAATAAATTAAGGCCATGGACACTTGGATAGATACTAGAATTTCAACTTTTTCTTTTTGCTTTATCTTAAAGTTCATATACTTATCTCCAAGCACCAAAAGGAGCCATTTACTCTCCATCACTTCCCTCCTTCTCCCAAATTCGTTCTCCTTCTGTTCAGCTATGACTTTTTCTACCCAAGGAAGAAGAAAGTGGGGATCTTCTTGGAAAAAATTCTAGGGTTGCAATTGAATTCCTTTTCGGGTCTAAAAAGCTTCCTCCTAGTGATCTTGACCTAAAAGTGTAAATTTTACCTTATTTCCTCCATTTATTTATTTACTCTTCTTCCTCCTATATATATCTAGGTCATAATTATGTTGTTCCATGGTATAAATTGCTCTAAAGCTCTAAAACCCTACCTTTCTTGCTCATTATGCTTAGGGTTTGCTCATTTCATGAAGAAAGGTGCTAGATGGACGAATTCATAGATTATTCTTAGATTTTCTACACTACCTGCTCGATATTTCTTTTTTTTTGGGGTTTCATATTCTCATTAGAGGCAAGTTTTATAACTTGCTCCACATTTATTGCTTACCATAAGCTTACTAGCTCATGTTCTTGCTTGAAAATGATGATTTATGCACTAAAAAGCTATGTTTTACTTGGATTTCAATTTTTATTATGTTCCCTGTTATGATTTCAGTTCCAGATGAACCTTTGATCATGTGTACATTATTCCTAAGGTATAATATGACTTGGATCAGGTTGTTTTGACAACCTATGGTGCTAAGCACCTATCAACCAATGGTCAATTTTAGGGTTTAATGCTGGTTTCTTCTATAAACCATGACCCGATGATGGTACCATTGCAACAACCCTATGGTGTTGTCTTCATAAAAACTGATGGTCATTATCAAGGGTGTAAAATGATGGTGAAAACCTATGGTCACCCCCTTAGGTCAGGTTTTGGACCAATTAGAAGTTTAATGATCAACCATTAAGTACCCTATTGATGTTATCAATCAATGACGACATTAGCTTAATATTTGATGTTGATTAATGAAATAGTGTTGATATAAAAACCTATGGTTACTTAATGGTCACTATTTATGGTGGATCAGGTCTCTAAAACCTATGTTAAGTCAAGCATTGTAGTTGTATCATCAATTAAGCCTTAGACCAATGGTTTCTTAGGTCATTTGATGCAATGGTCGGACCTATACTGTAATTGATGGTTTTAATATATGAACTTGACCCAATGGTCAAGATCTACTATTCATTCCTCCAATAAAGTGGAATAATGAATAATGTAATATGTTATTCCTAATAATGTGATTTAACAGGTTTCCTTTATATGATCAACTTAAGGACCTTAATTGTTGACAATGGATGGCTTGTTTTAACTGAACAGTTGATTGTGGGTGTTACCCTACTCTCAATGGAACTTTTTGTATTGTAAATCAAGGTATGTCTAGGGTTAGATGGTGACTCTTTCTGGAGAACAAATCAAGGACTTCATAGGTGGTTTATCCAAGGTGGTTACTTATATAAACAACCAATGGTCTTACCTTTTAAACATCCAATGGTTTTGGGTGACATTGTGGTATGGTGATATGGGTTGAATGATGATGGAACAAATGGAGGGCTACCCTTAACAAGGTAGTCTTACCTATTCACTCATATGTATATAAGGGATGATAACCATATTGTTTGGATATGTAACCCTAATGAGGTATAGCTGTTATACCTAGCTTTAATATAACTAAATGATGGTAATTGGTTTTGAATAGTCCTTGAATGACTAATATAATCATGGAGTACTCTGTTACTGTTGTTGAAACCCTAGTATGCTATAACCCAATGGTTATACCTTGATTTATGTGTGGATTCATACTTGAGAATAGTATGGAATGTGATGGTGATGTTTCACCTTATGCATCCATGATCCAATGGGGATGTCGTGAGTTAGGGTTTGGGTATGGGTGTTGATTAGTAACATTGATATAATTTATCATGTTGAACCTAACTCAAATGCAAATAGATAAATATGAGTATTAATGTTTAACATTCTTATATGATGGAATGATGGTAGAGTAACCTCCTTAACATGATCATAACCTTAATGTGTTTATTGGTGGTTATCATAGCCACATGGTTGATACTTTCTAATGCTAAACATGTGCATTATGAATATGATGAGTGTTAATCATATCTAGATTCCTTGCATGTTGATGTAATAAACGAATGTTTTTTATGTTAATATAGCCCTGCTATGATTGTTTATGCATATCTCCTAGCTCATTAATGCAATATTGTGTTGATCTGGTATATTATATGCAACTAATGTTGTTGAGCCTTGTTATAAGGCATGTAAAGATAATGATGATCCTGTAGGGAATAATATGATAGTCTTAATGACCTTTGGGCATACCTGAATGGGGTGTAATCCTTTTGTGTTTATAAGGGTTGATACCTTGTGATATAGTAGAAATGATTTATATCTTGTGATAGTATTATGACTAGTGTGATCTGATGAATCACAAGTGAATAGTATCATGTGATGATGAGATGAGAAATTGTGTTTCACACATTTTATATCTTTTGAAGTTGTGATATTTATATGGTTCTTAGAAGTGAATTAGGGTTTGTATGTCCACTTGTTTGATGCAGGCTTAATTCACCCAATTGGCAGAATCAAGTGAAACTTTAATAATGTAGTGCCATGTGCCATAGATCCATCTGAGTGTCAGAACTTGCCAGATGGTGAAATGAGTATTCCTAAGGGAAACTCGGAGTGCATAGTGATGAGTATGCGGGGTTCTTGTCATCCTGAATTCAAGTGTTTAGGGAGAATGACTGCGGTCATACCTAGCCCTTAGTTTGAGAACGACTACGGTCATGTCACGATGATTATATATGTGATGAGATTAGAGGACAATTGCGATTGTACCTCAGATGGTAGGGTATGCGTACCCACCTCCTTTCACTAGTGCCGTGACTTGTACTAAGGACGGACTAGGCTGTTAGCAGCTTGACCTTATGTGTCGTTGTGGCGGACCCGTATTGACCAGGGGCGGAGAAGATCTTAGGAGTCCAGCTCTTCCTAGATCTTGTATGGCACTGATTTCGAATTAGTAGTGGTCAGTTGGATTTTGAGTGGTATCCTCAATTTCCTCAGGGCATAATAAAAGATGTAATACAGTCGTATAGCATATATGTTTAGGGTTATACATGATGCTTCACATTGGATGATAATCCTTGTTTGTTCTCTTTACATAAATATGATGCTTAGTGCAATTAAGAGATTGTAATTATACTTATGTTGTGGATATGCATAAGGGTGTAAATGTGTACATACATTAGTCATGCTTATGTTGATATCTATACTGCTACTGCTTATTATAATTAGGATGCTAGCTATATCATGTTGTTGATTATGTTTAGCATGCTAGCCATGCCTCTATAATTAGAAATGCATATATTGCTAATCATGCTTATGCAAATACTCATGCTTATGTTGATAGCTCTGCTTATGATATTGATATGTTCAAACTATTAGACATGCTAATGTTGTTAGATATGCTTATCATGCTAGACTTATTCATGTTAATAAAGATAATATGCTACTATACTTGCTTATACTAGTTATGCATATGCTATTGAATATCTTATACGGTTAATAAGGAAAATGATGATATTTAACTTGATTATGATAATTGTTATCAGCTCCTTTATGTATTTTGTTAATCATCAGTGTTGCTGATCCTATTTTTTGTATATGATTAAACAACTTAAACTATCTCATTACCTAAAATGTTGTAATCAATAAGTGTTGTTCGAGGTTATATCTCTTGTTGGGACATGGGTCTCACCCTTGTGGTTCGCCACATTTTTTTAGGTAATCGGAAGTGACAAAAACAAACATGTGGCATCAAAGAGGAGCTATAGTAATGAATCTTTAATAAAGTTGATTAGATGTCTAGTGTGTCCTAGTGTCATCCTTGTACTCTCAAGTTCGGGAAAGGAAAAGTTTGTATATGGTGTTTCAAATGAATCAGAATTTTGTTAGCATGTTAATGCTTGTTTGTGTGACATATACGAACATTGTTCTCCTATGTATATATGTTGTGTCTAAGATGATAGATCAATTTGTATCAAATTTTCGGCATAGTATGGATACAAGAAAGATGTTGGGCTGTTATGCAAATGTTTTTGAGCGGGTGTTGATGTTGAAATTAGTTTTAATTTACCCATATTTCTGGGTATGTGATTAATTAATGATCGGTTGTATTTTATGATTTGTGTAATCTCATTTAGTGTAACGGGATTTCACAATGAATATGGCCAAAATGTGTGTTATGGACATATGCAATGCAAACAACAAATGCACCTATTCAAAATATGTTATTGAGTCACACACAACTAAAAGAATTAGAGTTACACCTAAATGACTTGGGAAGAGCTTATAGAGAGAGATTTTGAATTCTTACATTTTGATTAGAGTATGGGCCCATAACAATGTTGATTGAAAAACAAGGATCCATGTAGATGGGGTGGGGGTGACTGGACCACTCACTACTCATGCCCCTTGGGTTTACATTGTCGGGGTGGGGTCACCGAAGTGGCTCCTCCTCAGGGGTGGTTCCCAAGTAAATAAAAAAAAGGATCCATGTAGCCAACCCAAATATGGTTGGGAATGAGGCTTAGATGATGATGATGATGATGATGATGATGATGATGATGATGATGATGATGATGATGATGATGATGATGATGATGATGATGATGATGATGATGATGATGATGATGATGATGATGATGATGATGATGATGATGATGATGATGATGATGATGATGATGATGATGATGATGATGATGATGATGATGATGATGATGATGATGATGATGATGATGATGATGATGATGATGATGATGATGATGATGATGATGATGATGATGATGATGATGATGATGATGATGATGATGATGATGATGATGATGATGAAGGTGGGGATCTTTCCTTAGAAGTTGATCACCAAGGTGCCCTTGGTGACCCTATGTAGTGATCTAATATCTTTTTGGTTCCTCTATTTTCTTTGTTCTATTTTTCCAGTCTTTTTGGTCACCTTAATTGTATGTGTATTTTTCCTTATTCCAAACTTCCTCTAGGTTCACCATAGTGGAAGTCTTTGGTCTCATTGTGATTGTTGTCCTTGTCTTATTTCGTTCTCTCCTCTTCCCTTCGTTCAATGGTGCCTATATAATTTTGCCTCACCACTAACAGTCTCTTCTCGCAGACATATAACAATTTTCTTTTCCTCCAGTTCCCTTTATAAGTGATTGCTTAGAACTCAAAGGAAATCTCTTATTTCTACTCCAAAGCCTTTCTTCTTTAAGATTCTTCCCTTTCTCTGTTCTTATTTCATCCCTGACAACATGTATGTCACTTTGGCATTCATGGATTTGGTGCTTTTTGACAAAAATATTTTCTAAAATTCTTTGAGTAAATTAGTTATTTTAGGCTTGACTTTTATTGGCATTGCAAATTCATATATGACCATTCATGATGTGTCCAAGTATCGACTCATCTGATGGGTTGGTTAAATCCTCCTTCTACTCTCTTTCTTTCAACCTTCATTTAACCCCATTTAACGCTCATGACTCTCCTCCTCGTACCCCTTTGTTCAAGCTTGACTATAGTGTCTTCCCTTGTCTATCTTCATTTATTAAGTTTGTGATCTTTCTTCTTTGCTTCACCAAGGTCAATCTCCTTGTTATGCACTTTTTCCTTCTCACCCCCTACCATCCATTTTTTAGTATGTGCAAATTGCCTTTCCCCCTAACTAGGTACAAAAGATCCTCAATTTGATGATTGATTGGACATTAACAAACTTCTAAGGTGACCATTTCTCCTTGAATGTTGATAAATTTTGTTGCAACAATCATGTCTTAATAAATACCTAGAATGTTGTAGCAACAATCATGTTTAACAAATACCTAGGCAAGTTCTAACGAAAAAGTTGATGTCTCCCTTAGGGGCATCATTCATGCCTATTTGGATTTTCCAATCATGTTAAGAATCAATATCAATGACATTAAAAAAAAACTCTTCATGATTGCACCGATCAATGCAAGGTGAAATGATTGTGATCTTGGTTTGGGGTCGAAGTGGGTGCTTTGACCTCTTTAGGTGGGTTGAAATGGGGTGGGTATGCCACTTTGACTACTCTATGCGGTTGATGCATGCCCAACACAGATTCATGTCACTTTAGTCATCATGAACAGACAAAGCAAGTGGAGTGGTTGTCGATGCATTCTCATAACATATCAATGTGTGTTTTTGGTGGTAGAATACGATGATTGTGAGTAATTTGATCATGTTTGAAGGTTCAAGCGGACCTTTTTAGGTAGATGTGGGGGTCCAGACGACATGTTTGGAATGAGATATAAGTTTTTCAGATCCATTCCTATATTTATGAGTCCCTTCAGTTCTAGGCTCATGCTAGTTCCTTTTGGAGCTAAGGAAATACTTTTGGAGTTGTGTGACATACCCAAATACAGGTACTAGATTTTTCTCTCCCTTTTCTTATGCTTTTTCCATTTGAATGATAGTAGCATATTTTTTTCAAATTAAAAATTCATATAGAATTAGTTGAAGTCAAATAATATCATTGTTCTTATCCTTTGTATAGTGAGTTTAACAATCAAACAACCAAGTAAGCTCAATAGTAGGATTTGATGTTCAAATAAACCAAATATTATACTTGACTCTGTGTGACCCTCTAGAATCTTCCTAGTAGTAGAAGAAAAAAGAAAATAAAATGATATGAAATATGGTATCACAGTTGATAGAGAGATATTAATGCAATAAGTGATTACTTAACATACAATTGATAAAATAAAACATCAAAGGTTATTTGGATTGATCATGTCCTAATTAGGTTATATACAATTTTTTTAGTCAATTGAATGTCATTTACTCTACACAAATTTTATTTGGATTCATCATAATTTCTCAAGAGATCTTCATAGTTTGACTCCTCTTCTTCTTTCATTTTTTCTTATGAGTGATTTGATAATTTCGGTGACCTCTCCATCAAACACCTAATTAACCATAATTACTTGTTGTTGTTTCTTTTCAAAACCCTCCATACACCCCTACAAACTATTACCCACCACTACTTCATAGCATAGAAATAGTTGGCTTGTTTACTCTTATCATTTTCCCCACTCAATTGATCGTAGAACTCCCTAGTTCCTTCCATTGGTGTTGATTGTGTTTTTTTGCAAGGACCTCAATCCCCTAACAATTACTTATCACAAACCAATTAACTTCATGATGATCTTCCTCTATTTTGTAAGTTTCTATTATTACATAACTAAGGATATATTTCTATTTTAAATTATAACTAATTAATAAAGTATCATAAACTATAAAAAGATTGAAATCAGAAAAAATTGTCTAATTTATTGGTGTGGTTTTTGGAGTCTAAGTCCAAGTTTTCAGTAAGGTTGGATAAAACTTCTATGCATCAAAATGAGATAAAGATGGAATGTTTATGGGGTTTCAGGCTAAATGTATAGGAACATTGGGGTCTCACCTCCTTTACAATTATTGTTTGATATAGAATGGGAAATTATTTATTTTGTTATTTCCAAAAAATTTGTATTTAGTTTATTATGTTATATGGGCCTAATTGTCTTAGCCCATTAGGGGAATTTTATTTCCCTTATACTTTCCTCCTTTTTCGGTATATAGGAGAGAAATTTTCCATCTATCAATAAAAACTATCTCATTTTTATTTCTATCTTATTTTACACATGGTATTAGAGTATTGATACTAACCCTAGTGAGAAAAGGAGAGGTCTCCACCTACAAATGGTTGGTGCCTTTCTTGGCTAGGTCACCAAACATTAATCGTCTAGACCGCTTTGGTCATATCCTATCCTCTTCTTTCATATAAATCAAATATTTTTGAACTAATACACTATTCTTTCCTTCCCAAGCATCGCCTATTGTTTATGTGACACCCCATCACGCAAAGCAAGATTACTCAAAACAAAATGTGAAAGTAATATTAATCAACCAGGTCACCAGAAAACACTGGAAATTT
Organism: Alisma plantago-aquatica; assembly: GCA_963693085.1. NCBI lineage: Eukaryota > Viridiplantae > Streptophyta > Magnoliopsida > Alismatales > Alismataceae > Alisma > Alisma plantago-aquatica. Next base: position 517,698,261 of record OY856410.1, on the reverse strand, counting down.
AAAACCGATCTCACATATCCACAAAATTAGAAACATGTCACATTTAGACCCACAAGAAACCACATGTTGCATATTTCATGTCATAAAGATGTATATATCATTGTTCACTAGACACCTCGCCACAACCTGTACATATGATAACATGTTCATATATATATACAACCATGTCTATACAACCATGTCCTATTCCCAAAAACTCATATCGATATATATAACAACAAAAACCTCCCCTAGGACCTGAGCGTATAGGGACGACACATAGGAATCTACAACAAAACACTAGCAACATGTCAACCCTTTAATAGTTACTACTCCTATTATTGCTCAGCCTCAACTGCACGATCTTTACCTCATCATGCATGGCCACCTAAAAGATGTGGAAAACACATGGGTTGAGACCAAAATTCCCAGAGAGAGATATAACTCTCTACCAACAACTATTATAAGCACATATGTACTATAAAAGAAAGAAATCATTATCACTAAAGTGAGCATATTCAACTAAATGATATAAGCCGGGTAATTAACACTAGTGAAGTAGTTTAAGCATCTACACTAATCAGTATATCATCTTATACTTTTAGAAGGTATGAATAACATGTATAACTATTATAAACTAAATTGTACAAGATCAAGGAAAAGGGTCATCCAATGTTATTCGAGTTTAACCCTATGCAAGAATGATACACTATTGCATTACATTATTTATTAATGCCCTACAGATTTGAGTCATACTACCCATATTCAATTGAATATTTTGAAGTTGAAATTAGTGCCATACAAGGTCTATGGAAGAGCCAAACTCTACGACCTCTCTAACACCTCTTCATTAGTACAAGAGACACTGCAAAGACATACCAGTCAATTGCAAACAGCGACATATAGTCAAGATAAAAAAACCTAGCCTGCCTTAGTACAGGTCATGATGCTAGAGAACATGCTCATGCATGGCCTCTCTAAAAGAGGCATTATGCAGTTGCACTACTACCATTCACAAATATCACATACCACAAACTCCCAATCATGACCGTAGTCACCCTTCAAAACATGTAATTATGGATGCAAGGATATACACTCAACTTGTGCCACCGCATATTCAACAATATGTGCTCCAAGTTTCCCATAGGTGTTACTCGTTTCACCATCCAGTAAGATATTGACACTGGAATGGGTCTATGGCACAAGGCAACTACATGATTAGAATGGCATCTTATTAGTTATGCCAATTGGGTGAATTAAGGCTTCATCATACAAGTGGACATACAGAACCCTCATTCATTCTAGCAAGCATAACTATATAACAACATTAGAAGATATAAAATGTATAAAGAATGAACTTGTCACATCATCACATGATACTTATATACTGTCATTCACAAGGACATCATCAATATCACATCACTATGAGATATCAATCCCTCAATCACATCTCTAGCAGATTACACCTCAAATTAGGCATAAAGCACTTGTCAGGTCATTAGATTGTATTGTTGTCATTCACAAGGCCTTCACCAATATCACATCACTATGGGATATCAATCACTCAATCACATATCTAAAGGATTACACCTCAAACTAAGCATAAATCACTTGTTAGATCATTAGACCCAATCTCATGATTCCTACACACTCAATGTCACATTATGCCTCAACAATACTTATAATCTCCACCCTATATTATATAAGGATCACCATAGAATTCACATAGCTATGACATACATTTAACCTACAAAGTTAGGACTATACAAGTAGGGGAGAGAGAACACCATTACATGGTATTAACTTCAAGCAGAATGGGACAATACATCACATATCTCATAATTAGGGTTAGGGTTTCATGTGTAGCCGATTAGGGTTTCATATTATCATTCAACCACCAAGCCCTAGTTTCAACACCTTCCACATTTTTGGAGTGTGTTAGGGTTAATCAATATTGATTATGATTAAGCATTCATTTCCACATCAACATGCAGTGTCCAAAAACATAGCGTAATGACCAAACTCAACAAAGTGTGGAGACCTCCTTTGGTGAGTGAGTGTAGCAACCATAATCCACTTGTAGTGACCATGTGTTGTAAACAACCTTGGGTTGAGACCCTTTTGCAACCTTAATGTAGTGTAGTGACCCAAACACAACAAAGTGTAGTGACCTAGTAACATGAAATCAATGTTGTGATCGCATGACAAACAAAGTGTAGCGACCACCCCCTAGGGTTAGGGTAGTGACCGCAAGCAAAGGTGTCACCATGTGTAGCGACCCGCTACACATCACCTTGCATGCCTTAGCTAAAACCCATCCAAGGCTCATGTTGCGACCGAAACCAACTCAAGAGCAGCGACCACCATAGCCAAAATAGGTGTGCAACTAACATAGCACCAGTGTAGCGATCCGCTATACAAGGGTCATGTGCTTCGACCGAAACAAGACCCAGCATAGCGACCATCAACCAAGATCAAGGTGTGTCGACCGAAGCAAGCTCAAGGGTGTAGCTACCAACAAGGTCGAGCTACCTCTACAGCACATGACATTCCTCAAAATAGAGATAAACCATGATCAAAACAGGTGATAAATGTCAAGGACCCTAAGTGCTATCAAGGAGGAAAAACTCCATGCAAGGATGATCACTAAAACCCTAAACCATGTATTATAGAAATCACCATGAAAGAACCTTGTTAAAAGAGATAAAACCGATAAAACCCACATTCAACACATGCAAAATAAAAATAAACTTTTATGCTACTCCAAGATACTTGAACCATATGAATGTTGATAGGAATCCATAATAAAAAACAAGAGAAAACCATCCATTCCAAAATCACCACAAAACTGGGTACAAAGATTAGGGTTTAGGAGAAAGAGAAATCTACTTGAGAATATTATAAAATCTTAAACCCTAAATCATAATCACTTCATCTATCATATTAGGATCATGTTCTAGATATTATAACAACAATATATATGCAATAAAATGGTGCAATAATATTAGGGAGAAGAGTTATATAACCCGCCTTATTAAGAGAATCAAGCTCTAATGCCACAAGATCCAAGAAGGAAGAAGAAACTCCAACCAAGATCAACTCTTAGGCCATAAGTCACCTCAAGAAGAGAAGAACACCTTGGTCAAAGAAAATCTCAAGAAAAAGGGTAAAAACCCTAGGCCAAACAAGAAGAAAAAAGAAAAAAGAGGAGAATGCTCCATGTCATTTAGGTGCCACCATGGTCAAACCATAATCTCTAACCTTAGCGAAGAGGATATACTCAAAGATTAGACACCATGGTTGATCTGTAGTCTCACGACCAAGAAGGAAGAGGTAGGATGCAAAAGAAATGAGATCATGGTGATAGGATCAATTACCAAGAGGAGAATCACCACAAAGAAGATGATCAAGCTCAAGATCACCACATGCAATGTTGATCGGCCAACAAAGCACCTAGATCAGTCCTCTTTTGCTCCACAAAGCTCTAAGGATGAACACAAGAGATAAGGGAAAGAGTAGGTCCAAAAAGAATGCTTTCATGTGAAGGAGAGGGGTTATATACACAAGGTAGTAGGGAAGCAAGGGGGTTATGAGGTGTCAACACAAGAGAGCATCAAAAGGACACTTGTCTGTAAAGGAAACAGCCATGCAACTGTTTAAAACATGCATGCATTGAAGGGTGATACAATGAAGGTGGTGTAGCGACCACTTAGGTTCACTACACCACCTTGTTGCGGCCAAAACACAAAAAGGAACACATGTAGTGACCTCTACACAAGATCACCTACTCAACATGGTCAAAACACTCTACTAAAAAACAAACCCCTTCGACCAAACCACACCTAGGTCACCATGGTCAAAGAAAACAACATATATGGTAGGTGTTGTTATCGTAACACTCATCCAAGAGTGATGTTGTGGTCACAATACACACTTACCCTAGAAAGGTCGACACACATCAACATGGCAAATGCTAGAAACCCTAATATCACCATGTGATGTCACATCATCAACCATGGTCCAAGAAAAGTGCCCATATGCTTCTTTCTCTCTTATGAAGCCAAGAAATAGAGGGAATACTCTACATGTGACAAATTGCAAGATAACCCTCACTCATGGGTAAATATCCACTTAGTTCAAAACAAGCACAACTAGCTCAAACATCAACCAAACAGGACCAAACTAAAAACATAAACTTGTCACATGTTATTAAGGCATCTCAAGATATTAGAGTTAAGGTTTAAGCATGTTATTATGCAAAGTAAGAACAACCAAGAACTAAGCTAGATCATGCGTGTTAAAACCATAAACCCCTAATAAGGATTTTTCCCCTGAAATCCTATGTGAATATAGATGGTACTTCCTACACATCTCTTCCTAAAGATCCCACATGGTTTCCTCCATGCCATGATGAGGCCACAAAACCTTAACCAAAATGAGGTCCATCTTCTTCAACTTCTTGATCCTCCTATCTCGGATCAACATAGGACATGGACCCTACACATAAGATACATCCTCAATATCAAAACTTGGAACACTGGATGCAACCTATGTACCTTAGTGGAAACTCCAACTTATAAGACACCTTCCCAACATGTGCCACCATAAGGTAAGGCCTCATATACCTAGGAACCAACTTACCCTTCTTCCCAAACCTCAACACGCCTTTCTAAGGAGAGACCTTGAGATACACTTTGTCTCCCACTTGGAACTCCAAAGGCCTAGGACAGTTATCAGCATACGACTTATGTTTGTCCCGGGATGCCTTCAACTATTGTTATATCATCTTAATCTTCTTTGTGGTCTGTTGCACAAGCTCAGGACCTAGAAGCTTATATTCATCAGTTTCATACCAAAACACATAGATCTTCAATGTCTCCCATACAAAGCCTCATCTAGTGCCATATCAATACTACACTGATAACCATTGTTGTAAGCAAACTCTATCAAACTGAGGTGCACATCCCAACTTCCCAAGAAATGCAAGATATAAGCTATCAACTGATCTTCCAAGAACTATATAGTCCTCTCAGATGGCCCAGCTGTCTATGGGTGAAATGTTGTGCTAAACTCATACTGCATACCCATCGCCATATGTTGATGCTCCCAAAAGTGATTGGTAAACTGAGGACCTCTATCTGACATGATGGTAGCTGGGACACCATGCAAACATGCTATCTCATCAACATAAACCTATGCTAACTTCTCTTTTGTATATGTCGTATTCACAGAAAGAAAATGAACTGACTTAGTCAACCCGTCAATGATCACCCAACTAGAATTATGATCTTTAGCTATCTTAGGAAGTCCAACCACAACGTCCATCATGACATGATCCCATTTCCACTACTATATAGGAAATGGTTCCAAAGTCCCTATAGGTTTCTGATGCTTCTGCTTTAACTTGCTGACACACATGGCACTTTGTCATGAACTCAACCATGTCTCACTTCAAACTAGGCCACAACTACAAATCTTAAGATTATGGTACATCTTAGTGCTTCTTGGATGCATACCGTAGATCAAAGAGTGAGCCTCTTCCAAGACCATTTTCCTCATATCATCAACATCAGGAACTACTATTCTACTATGCTAACATACTGTCTCATCCTATGACTCATGGAAATCATCACGCTTCGTGATGCTAAACTCTGCCCAGATTTGTCATATCATAGTATCACTCTAATGTGCATCTCTGATCTGCTATCTTGATGTAGGCTTCAGCTATAATTCTGCCAGTAGCCATGTTAACAAGGACACCTCTAGTTGTACATTCATCTGATGTAAGGATACCAACATGTCTCACTTATGGCACACCACGGGACACAATAGTGCCTTATCCATAGATGATGACAAAGAGGACTTCCTACTCAAAGCATCTACCACCACATTTGTCTTCCCTGGATGGTAGTCTATGGTACTATCATAATCTTTAATCAACTCCATCCAGTGTATCTACCGCATGTTCAACTCCTATTGTGAAAAGATGTACTATAGGTTCTTGTGGTCAGTGAAGATATGACACTCCTCGCCTTAAAGGTATTGTCTCCAAATCTTCAAATCATGGACTATTACAGCAAGCTCCATTTGCATTGGGGAACTCTCCTCGTGTTTCTTAAGCTATCATGAAGCAAAAGAAGTCACGTTATTGTCTTGCCTCAGCACGTAACCCAAACCATTCTTTAACACCTCACCGAAACCTATATATCCTTTTCCTTGCTCTAGCAAAGCCAACATTTGTTCATTGGTCAACTTCTCCTTCAAAAGATGGAAGGAACACTGACACTTGTCATCCCAGACAAATGACACACCCTTCCTCATCAGCTTAGTTAGGGGGTAAATTCATTTCGCTAAAGTTCTTGATAAACCTTCTGTGTTAGCCTGTCAAACCTAGGAATCTACAAACCTCTACAGGTGTCTTCAATTGTTCCCACTCTATCACTAACTCAACCTTCTTCGGTCCACACTCACACCTTCAGCAGATATGATGTGTCCAAGTGAAGAAACCTCCTTCATCTAGAACACATGTTTGTTGAACTTATCATATAATTGATGTTGTCTCAACAAGGTCAATGCCTGATGTGGATGCTACTCATGTTGTTAGTTGTCTCTGGAGTATATCAAGATATCACCTATGAACACAACCACAAACTGATCAAGATACGACTGAAACACCATGTTCATCAAGTCCATGAATGATGTGGGTGCATTGGTTAGCCCAAACAACATAACCATGAACTCGTAATGACCATATCAAGTCCTAAAGTTTGACTTGGGTATGGCATCTGCCTTGATCCACAACTGGTGATATCTTGAACTCAGGTCTTTCTTTGAAAACATTGTGGTGCCTTGCAACTATTCAAACATATCATCAATCTATGATAAAGGATATTTGTTCTTCATTGTCATTTTGTTAAACTGTTGGTAGTCGATGCATAGTCACATAGATCTATCTTTCTTCTTCACCAAAAGCATTGGAGCACCCCACTATGATGTATTCGGCCTAATAAAACCTTTCTCAAGCAGCTCTTGCAACTATTTCTTCAACTCTGGCGTCTCAATTGGTGCCATCATGTATGGTGTCTGAGATATCGATTGGGTGTCCGGGACTAGATTGATCTCAAAATCAATCTCTTGAGGTGGGGGAAAACCTAGAAACTCATCTAGAAACACGTCTTTGAACTCACAAACAACTAGCACTTCCTGGTTATTAGGACTCCTCACCTTGGTATCTATCACATGTGCTAAGAATGCATCAAAACCCTACCTCATCACCTTCTCTACTATCATTATTGATACCAAACACGTCTAAAGAATCTTCCTGTTGCCTTGGAAGATTCACAAAACATCACCATCAACAAACTTAGCTACTTTGGAACTATAGTTCAAAATCACTCAATACTTTCTCCAAAGTAACCATCCCAAGGACCACATCAGGACCTTACATATCAAGTGATATATGATCCACTCGAATGCCACATCCTAAGAAAGAAGAAACATAAAGGGAACACACTTCACTTGACACAGTAGCACTAACTAGGGGTGCCAACTCTTTTCTTTATTATACTATCTTACAACATCTTATGTATGTTCCCTTATTTTATCATGTTTTTCAACCCCTCATCAGAGATGGATAATCATATTTCACACTTTATTTATTAAACTGGGAGCATCTCCCCTAGATTTCTTTCTCGTGTTATGAAGATCTTATTTTAACACTTTATTACACACATAGATTGGTCTAAGATTGACTCAGATTCCACTTTATTCATCTATTATGGTTCTTATCCATCTTCTAATGTCACAGTTATCTCAAGAGTTCTCTCTACATTATGTGGATTTTACGCCTTGACTTACTTCATTAATATATATTTATCTGCCCTTTGATTTTATAATCTTCTCAAATTACATCTTCAAAAACTCCTCATCAGCTTATTTGTATTCAGATTTAGGTTTCATGGTGTCATGTTTTTCTCTTGTAGCTATCAACATTCAGGTCTTGGTAGGTTACGATGTGGTTCTCATCTTCTTTAGGGTGAGATGGAGGTATTAGCACCATGATTCCTGATTTTTATGCCCTTTAGATTGTTTCAAAATGACTACTTTGATCAGAGTAATTAGAAAGATAACAATTTAAGAGTTCCATACTTACCTTATCTTCAATAATTGAATACATGGCCAAGGCACTCAAGTTTTGACATTAGACAGTATGCACCATGTTTTTATTTCATCTTCTTAGCTTAGACATCATCCTAGTCCTAAGTCCTAGTGTCCCTGTAGACTCAGTGAATCTAAATCTCTGATACCACCAAATGTGACAACCCATCACACAAAGTGATATTACTCAAAACAAAATGTGGAGCTAATACTAATCAACTAGGTTACCAAAAAACACAGGGAATTTTAAAATTTCTCTCATATATCTTCAAAATTGGAAACATATCACACATAGACCCTCAAGAAACCACATGTATTACATATCTCATGTCATAAAGATGTATAAATCATTGTTCACTGGTGACCTTGCTACAACCTGTACATATGATAACATGTTTCTATATATATACAATTGTGTCTATACAACCATGGTCTACTGCCAAAAACTTGTATCGATATATATAACAACATAAACCTCCTGTAGGACCTAAGAGTACAGGGACGACATGTAGAAATCTACTACAAAACACAAGCAACATGCCCAACCTTTAATAGCTACTTTTCCTCTTGATGCTCAGCCTCAACTGCATGATCTCTACCTCATCATGCATGACCACCTACAAGATGTGGAAAACCCATGGGTTGAGAGCAAACATCCCATTGAGAGATATAATTCTCCGTCAACAACTATTATAAGCATTGATGTACCATAACATAAAGATATGATTATCATACAGTGAGCAGATTCAACTAAATGATACAAGACAGGCAGTTAATACTAGTGAAGCAGTTTAAGAATCTACACTAATCAGTAGATCATCTTGTACTTTTAGAAGGAATATGAAGAACATGTATAACTGTTGTAAACTAAACAGTACAAGATCAAGGCAAAGGGTCATTGAATGTTATCTAAGTTTAACTCTATGCAAGTATGCTACATTGCTGTGTTACATCTTTTATTAATGCCCTGAGGATTTGATTTGTAGCACCCAAATCCAACTGACCACTATGAAGTTGAAATCAATTCCATACAAGGTCTAAGGAAGATCCAGACTCCACAACCTCTCCAACACGTCTTAGTATAAGAGACACCGTAGAGACATACCAGTCAACTGCAAATAGCGACATATAGTAAATCTGAAAAACACCTAGCCCACCTTGGTACAGGTCACGACGCTGGATAACAGCTCACACATGGCCATTCTGACGGAGGCATTATGCAATTGCACTGCTTCCATTCACAAATATCACATATAAAAAACTCCGAGTCATGACCATAGTCACCATTCGAAACCTGTAACTATGGATGCAAGGACATACACTCAACTTGCTCCCCCGCATATTCAACAATATGCACTCTGAGTTCCCTGTAGGAGTTAGTCGTTTCACCATCCAACAAGATACTGACAATGGAATGGATCTATGGCATAGGGAAACAACATGATTATATTATCACTTTATTAGTTATGCCACTTGGGTGAATTAAGGCTTCATCATACAAGTGGACATACAGAACCATAATTCATTCTAGCAAGCATAACTATATAACAACTTCAAAAGATAAAAAATGTATTAAGAATGAACTTGTCACATCACATGGAATTTTCATTACTTCCATTCACAAGGACATCACCGATATCAAATCACTATGGGATATCAATCCCTCAATCACATCTCTAGAGTATTACACATCAAACTAGGCATAAAGAACTTGTCAAGTCATTAGATTGTATCATTGTCATTCACAAGGCCTTCACCAATATCACATCACTATGGGATATCAATACCTCAATCACATCTCTAGAGGATTACACCTCAAACTAAGCATAAAGCACTTGTTAGATCATTAGACCCAATCTCATGATTACTGCACATTCAATATCACATTATGCCTCAACAATACTCATAATCGCCACCCTATATTGTATAAAGATCACCATAGCATTCACATAGATATGACATGAATTTAATCTACAAAGTTAGGACTACACAAGTAGGAGAGAGAACACCATTACATGGTATTAACTTCAAGAAAAATGGTAAAATACATCACATATCTTAGAATTAGGGTTAGGGTTTCATATTATCATTCAACCACCAAACCCTAATTTCATCATCTCCCACATGTTTGGAGTGTGTTAGGGTTAAGCACTATTGATTATGATTAAGCATTCATTTCCACATAAACATGTAGTGTCCAAAAACATAGCGTAACAACCAAACTCAACAAAGTGTAGCTACCTCCTTTGGTGAGTGAGTGTAGCGACCATGGTCCACTTGTAGCGACATGTGTTGCGACCAACCCAGGGTTGAGACCTTATTGAGACCTTAAGGTAGTGTAGCAACCCAAACACAACAATGTGTAGAAACGTAGTAGCCTAAAATCAGTGTTTCTACCACAAGACAAACAAAGTGTAGAGACCATCCCCTAGGGTTAGGGTAGCGACCACAAGAAAAGGTGTCACCATGTGTTGCGACCCGCTACACATCACCTTGCATGCCTTAGCCAAAACCCATCCAATGCCCATGTTGTGACCAAAACCAACTCAAGAGAAGTGACCAACGTAGCCAAAATAGGCATGCAACCAACATAGATCTAGTGTAGCGACCGGATACAGAACTGTCATGTGCTTCGACCGAAACAAAACCCAGCTTAACGACCATCAACTAGTATTAAGGTGTGTCGACCAAGCAAGCTCAAGGGTGTAGCTACCAACAAGGTCAAGCTACCTCAATAGAACATAACTATCCTCAACATAGAGATAAACCATGATCAAAATAGGTGGTAAACGTCAAGGACACTAAGCACTATCAAGGAGGAAAACTCCATGCAAGGATGATCACCAAAACCCTAAAACATGTATCATAAAAATCCCCATGAAAGAACTTTATTAAAAGAGATAAAACCCATGTTAAACACATGCAAAATAGAAATAAACTTTCATGCTACTCCAAGATACTCGAACCATTTTCATGTTGATAGGAATCCATAATAAAAAAAAAAAAAAAAAACCATCCATTCCACAATCACCACAAAATCTGTTACAAAGATTAGGGTTTAGGAGAAAGAGAAATATACTTGAGAATACTAAAAAATATTAAACCCTAAGTCATGATCACTTCATTTATCATACTAGGAGAACTTTTTAGATATTATAATAGCAACATGCATGCATGAAAATGGTGCAATAATAATAGGTAGGAGAGTTATATAACCCACCTTATGTAGAGAATCAAGCTCTAAAGACACGATCTCCAAGAGGGAAGAAGAAACTCCAACCAAGATCAACTCTTCAGCCTCAAGGTCACCTCAAGAAGATAAGAACACCATAGTCAATGAAAAGCTCAAGAAAGGGGGTAAAAACCCTAGGCCGAACAAGAAGAAGAAAGAAGAAAGAGGAGAAAGTTGCATATCATTTAGGTACCACATGGTCAAACCATAGTCTATTACCTTAGTGAAGAGGATATCCTCAAAGAATAGCCACCATGGTTGATCCATAGTCTCACGGACAAGAAGAAAGAGGTAGGATGAAAAAGAAATTAGTTCATGGTGACAGGATCACTTACCAAGAGAAGAATTACCAATGATCACCATAAAGAAGATGATCAAGCTCAAGATCACCACATGCAAGGTTGATCGACCACACAAGATCCAAGATCAGTCCTATTTTGCTCCATAAATCTCCAAGGACGAACACAAGAGAAAAGGGAAAGAGTAGGGCCAAAAAGAATGCTTTCATGTGAAGGAGATGGGTTATATACACAAGGTAGGAGGGAAGCAAGGGGGTTATGAGGTGTCGACATAAGAGAGCATCAAAAGGACACTTGTCCACCTAGGAAACAACCATGCAACCACTTAAAACATGCTTGCATTAAAGGGTGATACAACCAAGGTGGTGTAGAGATGACTTAGGTTCACTAAACACCTTGTTGTGATCGAATCACAATAAGGAACACATGTAGAGATTGCTACACAAGATCACCTAGTAGACATGGTCAAAACACTCCTGTAAAGACAAGCCCCTCTGACCAAAGCACACCTATGTCACCATGGTCAAAGAAAAAAAATATAGGGTAGGAGTTACGGTTGCAACACTCGTCCAAGAGTGGTGTTTTAGTCGCAACACACACAAACCCTAGTGAGGTTGACACACATCAACAAGGCAAACCCTAGAAACCCTAATATTACCATGTGATGTCACATCATCAACCATGGTCTAAGAAAAGAACTCCTATGCTTCTTTCTCTCTCTTATAATGCCAAGACATTGAGGGCACACTCTACATGTGACAAATTGCAACATAACCCTCACTTATGGGTAAATTTCCATTTGGTCCAAAACTACACAACTAGCTTAAACATCAACCAAATATGACCAAATTGAAAACATAAACTTGTCACATGTTATTAAGGCATCTCAAGAGATTATATTAAGGTTTAAGCAACTTATTACGCAAATCAAGAACAAATAAGAACTTAGCTAGGTCATGGGTCTTACAGTTTATCTATCTTCCCCGAGTCTTTACCTATCTTGTCATCACTTCCCTACACCATCCCTTTCTCCAGCATGTACACTAATGCCCCCACATATCTCTTCAGCTGACACATGGCCATTGTAGCCATATTGTTCATCAAGACCTCCTCTTTCTGTCAAGATCAGTAACATTGCGGTTTAAATCCAATAGAGGCAAACACTTATTGCAACTACCATTGTTGTCATCACCATCACCAACAACATAGTAGTACATCACCACTGTTGTTTCCACCAATCACAATAGCATCGGAATTTTTTTTCTTCCACCATCACTAGTCACAATTGGCAATCGTGATCGTAGTTCCCAAATGACCACCACCACCAAGTAGGGAAGTTGTAGCCCACTGAAGCAGTAGGCTGCACGCCACCAGTAACGTCTCAGTCAGCCCAATTCTTGTTATCATAGAAGGGAGTATCTACTGCTTAGTCCGGTAAGCTTGTTTTTTTATTCCTTAATTGGAAATGCCACTGGAGTCCACTGGCATGAGAATCAAGCGAAGTAGAGTGATAACTATCGATTGATCAAAAGAAGCTTAACAAAAACTTCCATTCTTGGCCCATATGATGTTACGTTAGAAACCAATCAAATACTCTCGCCTCTCTCTCTCATACATACCCTTAAGAGTGACATTTTTTTAATTTTATTTGTTGCATCTTCTAATTGAGTCTTCTAGATTCAATCTGGATATATGTTTTGTAACATGCTAGAATGTAGGCATATAATCTAAACCTCCCTCTTCTATGCCAACTTTAGTTAGTATAATATTTAATCATTTTCCCCCAATATAGATTGGATTGGGAAGAGTTGTGGTTAGATAATATTGTATATATGAAACTAATATTTATATTTGAATTTGTAGAATAGAACAACCAAAAAAATTCATTAATAAGATTAGAATAGATAAATTAATTATTTTTTATCCGAAATTGGTGTCCTATAATAATTATTAGCTTATTTGAAGAATTTAAATCGAAAATATAAGCTAATGCGTCAAAACTAATGAAGAAAGGCATTAAATGTATAATTAATTACTTAACTTATTAAAAAATACCAAACATTTCAAAAGTAAAATTATGTTGAATATGATTTCATCACACCTTAATTAGTCTACATCTAAATTTTTAGGTCAATTAGACCTTATTTGATCATCTATTATTAGCCTTCATATACATTAACTACGTTAATATACCATTGAATACTTCTTTTATCCTTATAACGGTCCGCTTCCCCTCCTCTTCACCTGATCAACCCATTCTCCCTTTCTATGTAGATTGCAAATGGATGGAAGAGTTATTTCTTCTTCATCCCCCTATTCTTTCTTCTTCTACTCCATCTGTCCTTCCTCTCCTCTTTCTCTTCCCTCATTGTTCTACCAATCATAGCTCACTCGTCAGTTCTCATCTCTTTTTCTTCCTCCGCCCTCTTCATCTTATATCTACGAAACCCCAGTTGTGCTACTCCTCATTCACTGTGAGATCAACAGGACACTGACACCTTTTCTTCGTATTCTCTTACTTCTTCTCCCTTCTTCTTTTCATAAACTCCAGACGATCATGTACCTTTGTTTCTTGATGCAGGCTTCCATATATGTAGCCAGGTGTCATTAGTTATCTATTGCTTGTAGTTTTTTTGAAATCACCTCCTCCTCAACTTGCCTTTTCATCTTCCTTCTGGTGAGGCAATGCCGATAGGCATTTGCAGAGCCACATAGAGATGGGGGGGTGCAAGTTCCCAACCCCAAATTATGAAATCTATTGTATTATTCACTAGTTTCGGTAGGAAATATACATTAAAACTCCTTTGTGCCCCCCAATATGATGAATGTTAACCCAAATTACATGTATTTTTTATGGTGCCCCCAACCTAATAATCTTGGCTTCGCCACTACCAATAGGTACCAAATGATGGTGGCATAGACGTGTACCTACCAACATCCTTGGCCTCACAATCACCAGTTCAATGCAACCAACGTTGTAGTCTCCTCTACAAACACTTCTACTACCACAATCAACCAACGCCAACCTGAACCTCAGCCCCTTCACCCTCTTGCCCTTCCTCCCTCTATCTACTGACCATCTAGATAACAACAAGGCATAATGACCTACTACAATAGCTCTAGTAACCATAGCCACCTACTGACAGCAATAGGTGGTAGTTCTACTAGCCACCTAAAGGTTTAATGGTTGACTGAGGTGATGTCGTATTGCAGATGACCTTTGGTCACAGATTGGTAGAGGCTCAACCATCAACGTTGCCCCTTCTTCACCAACTTTGGCTCTTCAATAGCTACCGCCAATCTTGGTTCTTCTATAGCCACCACTGACTCATGTTCTTCTACAAATGTAACCAAGTGCCACGTATTGTCCTCCTCCTTTGCCACTACAAACCTACAACCAACAAATAATGTCTTCCTACCCTTCTTCACTCCTCCCCACTTCCCCTCTCTTCCTATCAAAACAATAGAACCCCATCCAGCCTTTTTCCTTCTAAAGACCTCCATCATCAGTCCATTCTTCCACATGGACAACCTGCATACACCTGACTTTCAAAAAGAAGTATCATCGTCAATGCCTCAATAGTATCTCCATGAATAAAATTGTACAACCACGTGGGATCTGATGTTAGAAGAGAGCTCCTTCCTCTGGACCTTGCTAATTGGATTTTTAGGATCATTACAAGCATATGATATGTAAGTTAGTCTTTTCTTTTATATAGCTTTAGTTCTTTAAGCATACAGTTAACCAGATCATCATGAATGATGAGAGGAAAGTTATGAATTATCTAGAATATAATTGTAGTGGTATACATATCACTATTAGAGATGCTTAGTGAATCCATTAAACTAACCGCACCATTTGTAATATCATCTAGCATACTATATGAACCTATAGATTATTATATAAGAGTCTACATAATAGTCATGATGTGCTTATATACTCACTAGGTACCCTAGTATTAACTATACAAGTACATACTTTGGTATATATATTTTTACATCAATGTTAGTATGTAACAGTCCATATTTTCTTCCACTGTGTGTATTGTAATTGCTTATTTCAGAAATTAGTGAACACAATATAGTAGGTTGGATATGTTATACTAATATCAACATGTTAATCATTGGAACAATGATAATGTAACCTAGTCGACCTACTATCTTAGTATTGCTTACATGTGAACTCAAACCATTATATATATGTTTTTTTTGTGAATACTATATGAATCCCCCAAAATATTTTTTCTAAATTGACCTAATAGGAATTAAATTTTATTTAACATAAAGAGTATGTATAGTATAATTGATTCTAGTCCTATATGTACTATGACAAAATACATATATTTAGGTTTACCCATATATACAAGAAGAGGTACTTATGATGTCACATATGAGTATATGAGAAACTTAAACCCTATATTCTTGTAACAATAAACTTACAATGTATATGCCTAATGTGGAGTGTATACTCAACCCTAGTTGGATAAACCGGTCTATATGATATATCTTGCGAGAATAAATAAATATATAAGACAAAAATTAGAGGAATACATATCTTTACCAAAGACACATACATAACCTAGACCTATCTAGATTTATGTGACTGAAGTTGAACCTTATAGCTAAAATAGATCTAAAAATCCTAATTGGAGCTCCCAATCCTAACTAACACAAATTGGAAAACATTTGATCCAGATAGTAACAATATTCTTGTACCTTGTAGCTTGTAGATCTCTCATCGCCAATTCCCGGAGACTTGTTAATTTCACCCTTAGAGATAGGGTTAGAAGGGAAGACCGAGTATGTACATCCTCTATTTTATTTTGGGTATTCAATTTTAATGAGACATCTCTTGAACTTTTAATTCTACTTGAATTTCATTTATTTAAACTTTCATTTTTTTCATCTTTTTAATTCATTTTATTCATGTGGTTGATAAACTACTCAGTTTATATAGGTTATTGGACCCTCCTAATGTGAATGTCTTTTTATGAGAAATGGAGTAAAGTTTTAGTCTTCCCACTCTATTTATGCATGGTACGTGTTTGACTAGAATATCCAGAATAGTGATACTTCTGTACGATCATACTTATAAAGGGAGTGTGAATTCCACCCAAGGTGTGCGTTTCCACCCTTATTTCTTGTAGGTCATGATCCTAAGGTGTAATGGCCTTGTTTTAGGGATATTTAGTCAATATAGTGATGTTTGTAAATGTGGCATACAACTCATAAAAACATAATTAACTAATGCGGAAGCGTTCACTAAGCAGCGGATTACCAAAAATCACTAAAAGTTAAAACCTTTTTATCAAGAGATACATCAAAGGAAAACTTTCTCACATAGAACCAAAGAAACACATTTACATTCTTGTTTAAAGGTACATATTATGTATCATCTCCTTCTGAGAATTACAAGCATTAACTGTCCTGTCTAGCTAAACACATGTAGTATAAAATCTCGAGGCACTGAGCCAAAATCTCGAAAGCACTAACTACTACTCTAAGGACCTGAGAGTACAAATATGACACATAGGACTCTATATACATTTACACAAAGCTTAACAACCAGTGTCTCCACCTGAGACTTCACTGTTGTCCCTACTGTAGATGTTGCTGCCCTTCACCTTCTGAAGGATTTCTGCCTCCTCGTCCGCATCTACCTAAAAATGCAATTCCCACGGGGGTGAGACAATTGTGAATTACCCCAGTGAGAGATATAACTCTCCGCCAGAAACATTATTATTGCAGCTTAAGAAGATAAATATGAACAGAGGAATCATATTTATTTGATAGCAGATATTTTAATATCTAACATATTAGAACATTATTCTTATCAAAAGCATTGCAGCTATAACTTGATAGAACAACATGTCACTTATCCTTTAAGGAATATGAATAACATGTATAACATTTATTCACTATAGAATCATTACCACAGCATTAACTCTCTTTAGGCTTACATCATATATCTAATGCCTGGCATTGTCATAGTGAAGTCATGGCCTGTAGCCATATTCTTTTCATAAGTATTGGGATCTTAATCCCTCAACTTATCAAGTACAATTCCACTTCTTAACAAGTTCATCATCATGATTATAAAATCTGGGTATTTGAACCCTTATCTCATCATAAAACACTTGTTACCACTTATTAGGTGACTTCATACCTTCAGGTCATCTGACCAAGGACATTATAAATCTTGCTACACAAAGTGTTCCACATAGTTCATAAAGCTCATATTACCTTTTGTTACCTCTTAATAGGCAACAAGGAACATTATGGATTATAAAGCCATAACAAATTTCAATAAGTATAACACCATATGGCACACAGGGCTCATAAGTTTTTAGATTACTTCTCACTAAGCAATAAAGCATATGAAGGCTTATAAGGCCTATAAAACATTTTTTTTTGTATGCAGTGCATTATAGCCCATACCTGGCTATGCTCATCATCTCAACATAGTTGCATGTTTAGTACTCATGATAACAATCATATATCAATATCATGCAATACAAGGATCTTCTCATTACATGCATAACTCATCAATATGTAGTTGAACTTCACATAGGATTACTTTGTGTTAAGACTTCACATAGAATCATCTTGTACTAGGGTTTCACCTAGCATTACCCTGTATTAGGGTTCACATAGCATTAATTTATATCAGGGTTTCACATAGCATTACCCTGTATTAGGGTTCACATAGCAAGGAATCAATATGGATAACATAAGTATTCAATCATACTTATTTATTCTCATCATTCATCATTAAATGAATTATCAACACACAGTATGAGTCTCTCTCTCATCTTTTCCAGAATATGATTACATCATAGTTTATAGGTTTGGATCAACCTTTTCATAAGGCATGTTAGCTTACATTCATCAAAGTGCATTACATCTCAATGTAACAATTGACATGACACATTTCATATGTCACTCATACAATTATATTGGACTTATAACACATCAAGGTATATCAGTATTGGGGTGTTGGATGTGATATCTATCATATCTTGATGTATCACTTCCCTCAACACCTTTATTTTACTTGAGTTCATACACTTAGCTTGTATTAGGGTATTCCCCATCCTAATACTTTATCCACCAGTTCATCACATTTATCATGTAAAGTATTGGTCATTAGTCACTCATTTAGATTATACAACCATTTCCAATACTATGGACTCATCCTTGAGTTAGGAACTATTAATATAAGGATACCCATTATCAACCTCTCTAGGTGTTACATTTATCATAACATTAATCATTATTCCATTATTAGGAATAGTATTCTCCATATTTATAATTTGAGTATTCACATAGCATAATTCCATACATTTATGGATTTCACATAGTATTACTCTTCAATAGAGTTTTACATAATCATCCTTCTATATCAAAGTTTCACCTAGTATTATGTGAAATTAGGATTTTACAACACATCACCCAATGATAGGTCTTCACATAGAATTAGTAGCACTACCCTATATTAGGGTTTCATGCACCCTACCCCATTTTAGGGATTAAGGTTTTCCATTCACATCCAAGTAAGGTTTCTCTTACCTCATACCCAAATTAGGATTAGGATGTACAATTCCCATTAAATTAGGGTTTCCTTCATTGTTACACTAAGTTAGGGTTACATCATCACCCTAGATTATGATTTTACTAAACTTAGCCCTAGATTAGGGTTTCACATAGCCTTGCTCTAAATTAGGGTCAAGGTACATCAATCTTTTCAATGAGGATTTCATGATCTCATATTATGGATCAAATCCTGATTACACATTTATTCATAATAAGAGAATTAGGGCTTATTAAGTAAGCAATCATCTCTCCCATTCACTCTCTCTCTCTCATCCTCTCTAGGATGTTAACTACTCCAAGATTGATTTATGGTTAACTCTTCACTTAAGTACACATAGTTAGGTTTAACCTTCATAATCATCATTGTTCTACATCATTAATAATCACATAGCTAATTGACCTTTGATCATATTAGATGTCCAAATGGTCTAATCAATTAAATCATCAATTATATAAAGAATTCAAAAGAATTGACCAATTAAGCTTTCAATTCTACAAGGTGATCAATTGGATTAACCATTGAAATCTTCAAATGCATTAAGTATCCAAATAGATTCACCATATTGGACCTTCAATTACATGAGATATTCAAATGGATTGACCATGTTGAACTTCACAATATTAATTACTTAGACCCTCAATGATCTTGGTTCTCATAAATAAATTGGTTGAAAACCATTTGAACAAATTGTACTTGAAACCAATTTGGACAAAATAGGTGTTGAAACCGTTTGCACTTTGGGTCTCCAAACGGTTTGAGATCGTTTGGTCCCAAATGGTCTTGAGACCATTTGGAATCAAACGGTTTGAGATCATTTGGTCCCAAACGGTCTTGAGATCGTTTGGACTCAAATGGTCTTGAGACCGTTTGGTCCAACCCATCTCAAAACCGCATGGACCAAAAAGGTACTTCAACACTCAATTGATTCAAGGTTTCAATCCATGGACCAATTATCAATTGAACCACTAAAGTATTCATCAATTGAACCACTGAATCACCATTCAATTAGACCTTCAATTTAGGGTTTTGAACCCAATTGAACAAGGTTTGACAATCAATAAACCATCACTTACGGTTTTGAAATCGTGGATACCTCAATGGTTGACAGTGTGGAACCAAATCAATTGAAATCAATGAACCATCATCATCACATGATATAACCTGACCTCAAACGGTCTTGAATGACATCCAAACAGTCTTGAGACCGTTTGGGTGATCTCCAAATGGTCTTGAAACCATTTTCTCATTTCATCATCAAAATCCATGACATCCAATTAGGGTTTGGATCACTGGATTGATTATCAAATCA
Source organism: Alisma plantago-aquatica (assembly GCA_963693085.1). Lineage (NCBI taxonomy): Eukaryota > Viridiplantae > Streptophyta > Magnoliopsida > Alismatales > Alismataceae > Alisma > Alisma plantago-aquatica. The sequence goes on along the minus strand of OY856410.1, from coordinate 517,677,691 downwards.
GCAATTGATTGTATTTCAATTTAGTATCTTTGGATCTTCAAATACCCAACCATACTCAACCCTAGACCTCCAAACGGTCTTGGATGACCCCCAAACGGTCTTGAGACCGTTTGGATGATTCCCAAATGGTGTTGAAACCATTTGGGTCAATCAACCCAAAACATCATCTCAATCAATTTCAAAATCAGCACTTTGCCGATTAGGGTTTGCACTTAAGGAATCATTCACAATTGAAACCTTCAAGATCAGACCAATTGAAACCATTGGATTAAGATCCAAGTAACACAGCATATAGATTCAAACATTCAACCATCTCAAATGGTCAACCATTCCAAACGGTTTGGAACCCAAACCACCAAACGGTTTGCAAACCATTTGGTCACCAAACGGTTTGGTGAAATCGTTTGGACTCAAACATTGAAACCGTTTGCCCTAGATATTTGGGGAGGTGTGTGCTTATGATGATTTCATCATCATCAAGCTCTAAACTCACGAAATCTTCTGTGATTTCCATGGAGATTTCATCTATCAACCAAACTTAATTTCAGAAATGTAGAAAGGATCACTAATTGATAAGGAATTGATTGCAATAATAAAATTAAGGGTTCACGTTATAAAACCCACCTCCAATTGAGATCCAAAGATCCAAGATCATGGAAAAAATTTTGGATGCAACTCCTTTCACTATTCCAAGGGTCGTCCTCAAGCTTTGAGTGAAAAGAATTGGTTAGAATTGAAGAGGGGATCGAGTTATGAAGAATTCATGCATTGATTTTCAATTTTCACCATGGATTCAAGGTGAAAGGAGGTCAATAATCTTACCAACAGGTTGGGGGTCGTCCTCCTGATCCTCCAAAGCTCCTTGGTCGTTTTTCAAGCAAGGGAAAAGAAATGGAAACGAAAAAGCCCTTGGTTTGGCTTGTAAAGGGTACTTTTATAAGAAATTCAAGGAGAGAGAAAATGCCTCATAAAAATTCATTTAATCCCAAAAATAGTGCCGCCTCTTCCCCCTCAACTCCTTGGATATGAGGCTATCTTGTTTTCCTCTTATTACTATCAATTATCCATGATTTAAATAAAAGCAATTTAAGCACCTCAATTCATATTATACTAATATACATAAGTGAGTGGATGTTTCTTTTCCTTATAATAAGGTGAGTGCGTTATCCACTTCCCTTGGATATTTTCGTGGCCTAGCAAAGGCAAAAAGCTTTTCATACTTGCGAAAATTCAACCATCTCGTTTTTGGTTGAAGTCCCTTCAATTATTATATTTATTTTTGCACTAAATTAAATTAGGGTTTCACTTAGGATTAAATCTTGATTATTTTAATATCAAGATTCTCTCTCCTCCAACTTAATTCAAATGAAGCGCCCCTCTTATTTTCTTTGCTCCAAATGTTTCCAAAAAACATTAGGGACCTTATTGAAGTGTTAAAGTACATATTGCACCCTAGGTTTTGGGTAAATTGCACATTACACCAAAACTAGGTTTTAATGCACAAGGATTGCTCTACAAGCTTTATCTTGATGCCCAAGATTATGGAAACCATACCACTACATCATATTCATTCTTATGATGTCTCAACATCAGAGGAACATTTTATCATGTGCAATTTGCAATTTAACCCCTTAACTTGGGTAATTTGCACTTTAGTCCAAAATTAACAAAATAATGTTTCAACATTGTTCAAACAGGACCAAAATTGAAACATAAGTTCCTCATGAGCCCTAATTACTTTTCATGAGATAAGATTAAGAATCTACTCAACCTTATTTGGAAAAACATTTAGGGTTAACACATAACCCAGGTTAGGGATGTTACAGTAAATATTTACTGAATTGGGATTGTGGTTGAATGATATGGCAAGACATTTTATTCTTTATGCTTGTATTCTAAAATTTAATATGCCTCATTTCACTTGATATAATTCTATTGGAACTTATCTAAATTGTTTAAGCCCCTTTCTTGTGGGAACATCTCATTTCTTCCTAAAGAATAATATAATGCCTAAGGTATTTGATAATTTGCATATTCATCATTTGTTGACCTACATACCATTGTTCCTATTTTCTAGGTGATGTTCCCATCCACCCAGGTGCATAGTAGGATGTAGATCCCCTAGTAGAGGATCTTGTGATTGAAGATCGAGGGTTTAAGGAACCTTTCCACTAGTAGAGTGAGGATATTGTAAGATGTCTAGGTTGCCCCTTTAAACCAATCCCCTTTAGTTTAGACTTATTTATTTTCCTTATGTCCATGTAGACTAGAACTGAATTTTATTTAGAACATGTAATAATTTTGTTTATACTTCTTCTACTATGTTTTGTTTGCTAGATATATCCATGTTATTTAAGATTGATATGCTTCCCCCTTCCAAATATATCGTTGCATTTGCATCTTGGGGTTTGCAGATTTATTATCAAACAAATAAGTAGGTAGTGGTCCATGTGTGGTCCACTCCTTATAAAGTGGTATCATAGCCAAAGTAGTCGCTAACTTGACTACTTCAAGTTATCCCATGTTATTTCTGAGTTAGGTAGTTATGTAACCCTATATAGGTTGTTGATATGCTTAACACTAAGTTGTCAAATACCAACTAGGGTTTTATACCTAACTAGTTTGGTCATTTCCACAGCTTGAAACTATCTATGTGGTTGAGACTTAGTCACTGGTAACCCTAATCACTAGTATAGAAACTATCTATGGTGTCGGTTAAAACATCCCTCTAACATTAGTTAAAAACTGACACCTAAATGGGCGACATTATAGCCACAGGCCTAAGACGTTGGTTCTTTGGGGAAGGCAAAATTGACGCCATAGATCTAGCATCGGTTGTGTAGATAAAAGAAATCAACATAGATAGGGATCTTAAGCATCGGTTGCATGCCAAAACCTGATGTTGAAAGAGTCATACTAGGTCTGTAACTGGTAAAGGACCCTACATCGTTGGTTTGCTCTAATCCAACACCTATCATTATGTACAATATCGGTTGCATTCCAAATAACTGACGATGTTGATGTAAAGTGACAGTTATATCTAATAAACTGATGACTAAGACATGCTACCCAGCGAGGTCGTGTTGTCCAGCACGACCATTTTTGTTTTGTCTTTATTGCCAGTTATTTTACTAAAATTGATGACTTAGGCCTATAGTGTCAGTTTTTTTGATACAACTGATGACTAAGATTTTTTTAATGATAGGCCTACATCCTATTGTCTGGATGGTTAGTAGGATGAAAAACCTTCAGTTCAGTTCTAAACTCTAGGTTAACAACATCTTGTGAGTTCAGCTTAACAACTGGCCACCAAACATGTAATAACAAACATAATATGCACATAATGTTATTTATTCTCCAATTCCATTTAATCACATGTGTAATCCAAATTCGTTGATCTTCACATTCATTCACACACATGTTACTCCATTTACATATATACCAATTTCATTCTCTTGACATGTAGAAATATTCATATATTCATCTTCACATTCACACACATGTATATTGATCATCATTCAGATATTCTTGCATCAAATTTAGAGTTGCAAGAAGTCATAATAACCACATGTATAATAGAATTTATGACATCAAACTTTAGAAAAATCATTCTTCTTAAATCCCAATCAAATTCAAAGTTGACTTCCCTTTTGAAGGCTTTTTCTCATTGTTCTCGCGTCTCATCTAGTTGTTCTCTAGTATAGGGTATGTGTACATCTACTAGCTTTTCTTGCATACAGAAGTCTTTTGTTTTATAAACCTACAAAAAGAATGACATATAATTAATAAGTTTCATATGTTCATATTATCTAATGAGACTATATACTTATGATGATCAAGACTATATATATATATGGATTACATTATGTATCTCGTCAATGTCTACTGTCGCAAATCTGACAATCATGTCCATATATCGCATCACGTAGTATGCACATCCCCAACTGTTGTCTTGTACAGAACACTATAAATTTTAACATACAAAATTTTAATAAATAAAAGTAAGCATAGTTGTCATAAATATACATTGGAGTCAGAAAACTACCTCAACATTCTCCCAAACTTTCACTTTCTTTTTCATGTCCACCTTTCCTCCAGCTTTCCAGAAACATTTTATAGCCCTATATGTTAATGTAACACATTAAATTGACATTAGTAAGTAATCATGTAATATATATGTTAATGGATATAAATATAAAAATTTACTCAAGTGAATAATGCCTTTTTCAAATCATGTCCCCCATCATCTATTTTGTCACCCTTAGGATCTAGATAATAAATAATTTGCATTTTGGGGACAACAACTAATAAGACTCAATGGTTATCCCTGAGTGATAAGAAGGCAAAAAATATATAACTCAAAATCCACAATGAGATATAATTTCTAAGTCAAAATTATAAACAAAGTAAGTAAACTTACCCAACATTGTATGGAGATAATATCATGCTCTTTTTCTTTTGACCAAAATATTTAATTGCGGTAGAGCAGCATAGGGTAACAGATACAAGGTCTTTAATTACACGACTAATCAATGATGGAAATCACACATGGATCATTGAAAACTATGTACATACCCTATGTAAGTGGATGCAAAACATATATCATGTATGCATTAATATATAATAAAATAGATCACCATATATAAAATGAGGTATATAGCTATATAAGATCTCACCATATCCAAAGTTCTATCATAGATGTATTCAACCAAGCAAAATGGAACAACTCAAAAACCTCTTCTAGAAATATACTAATATCATAATGTTGACCAAAAACATCCTCCTTAATGGAAACCATCATAGGTAAATCTTCTTCATGTTTCCCTATAAATAGTTACATACCCCTGCATTGAGGACCTATCGAGCCAAATAGGTCATGTGCAAGACAACTAGGTAATTGAGGAGGAGGTGGAGTTGGAGGAGGATGAGCTATAAGGGGTTTCTTAGGCCCTATGTCCTGCATATATATGATTTCATATCAATTGTCATGTATATACAGATACAAACATAATGTAATTTTACCATACATCATGATCAGTATAGATACCTCCCGCTTTGGGCCCTGCGAACACATCACCTTCTACTTCAGTTATCATCTCAATGTTGGGGTGGTCATATGGTAGTGGATACTTCTTCCAAGCTTCATAGACAATCCTTAGGCACACGCAAACCAAATCGGTGGGTAATGAATCACCATGAAGCATGTCACCTTCAAGGGGTAGGTAAGCCTCACCCACATCAATGACATATTCTTGTAATTTTAGACAGCATGACCTCAACCCCTACAAATTCGCATAGAGTGTTATATATATATACCTAAACATATCATCTTGAAAAGACTACTATGTCATAAAACTACTTAAAGAGAATGTGCTAGGTGTTGGGTCAACAGGATTACTCCCAACCACCTCTGTCATGGGGGGTCCACCTCATATGAAGAGTGGGGTGGCACAGCTAGTACTGTATGAGTAGCTGACTAAGAAGCCTTCCACTAGCTCATTGCTTCTAGAATTCCCTTTGTAATTAACTCTATTACCTCCTCCTTTGAGAATCCCCCTTTCTAGACAGATTTGTGCTTTGATGGCCCAAATAACGCTCTTATACCCACACTAGCGCATGCAGCCCTAACATGTCTAGGATGCTCTGGGTTACCTAGAGCAACTGTCAATTCATCCCTTGTGCCCTCGGGGATGAACTTGCCTTGTTTCCTTTTCTCGTGAAGCTCTCGCTAATCATCATCAATAGTAATTGGTAAGTAAAACATAACAATTATCAATACTAATTGCTTTAAGAGTTGAATTTTACCATTTTTGCATCCTCCTAAGCAGTTGTGCAGTCAGTTATTTCTCCAGATTTGGATTGCCTCCCAACTATCCATATATCATGATGAAGTAGAGGTTCAGTAGTAGTAGTAGAGGACTCATCAGTCCTAGGAGTAGGTTGCTGAGAAGAAGACGCTTGTAGTACATTTTGGCAAGGATTTTCATAGCCACATCGACCCATTGTGTGGTTGTGCACATTCTTTTCATGCCTTTCTCTTTGAGCATCGCTTGTAGCTTGGTTAGTAAGAATCATCAATAGCAATTGGTAAGTAAAGCATAACCTACTATATCAAGGTAAAATAATGAATTCATAAGAATGTATTCAAAATGGGATGTGAGGCTTAATACATTGAATTCATCGGTGTTTTTCATAGAAATAAACACCTCCCACATAGCGGGGTCAAGATAGCTCCATTGCTCAGTGGCTGACTTATTCCTCTTCTTACCCTCCTGTATGTATAGTCTTCTTGGATTTGTTCAATAATTCCTTAGAACTCTCCTGTAATGTTGCATCAACTTTTTGCGATGCAAATTTTCATCCTGGTCAAATATGCTCTGCAAAATTTCATATACTTAATGGAAAATTCATAAAAATATAATTTTAAATTTATTTTTAAAAACAAAATTGAAAATGATAATATCTCACACATAGTTCACATAGTTCTTTCTAAGTATTTCTTGCTTTTATCAATTTTATGCCAAGAGTCTACTACTATACTACAATGGCTACGAGTAAGAAGCCCTAGATATCAAATAAAAGAGATTTGGTTCTTTCCAATAGGATATCCTGCATGATAAAACTCAACTACCAACTTTGGTATGTTACCCCTATGTTGCATCAACTTGTTCATCATGGTGATGCCCCTTATTTTTTATTTTTTTATGCTTCTCGTCAAGCTAAATAAGATCCTCTGGACATACATACTCAACCTAAAATTGACAAAAAACACATATATGTCATAAACAGATATAACTTATAAAATGTGATACAACAAGATAGACATATTGTAAAATGCACAGTGTTGATAAAACAATACACAACTTACACCAGTGTCAGCAGGATGTTGCTCATCCTCACAGTAATCATCATTACGGTCGTCATACTAATGGTCAGATGCCATCTGAAAAATGTCATATAAAAAGTAGTCAAACAATGATATATAAGATTATAAATGTACATCTAACATTTAAAAAAAATAAAAACATGCCTCTAATATTGAGATCTTTTTATCAATTAACATTCCCTCAGTGTGATCTACGTGCACATATAAGTCAGTGTCAGTTTCAATATTTGGTGTTGGAAAGCCAACTAAGAAAGGACTGGAGTCATCATACGTGTCATAGTACTCTTCTTCATCTATAGGATCTTCAATGAACTGTCTTTTACCATGAAGAATAATTGACCATTTTTCATTTGTAGGATCATCAATATAAATTACTTACTTCACCTATGATGTCGTTATGAATGGTTCACCCTTCTTGCCAATCTTTTTAAAATTCAATAATGTGAAACCCAATTCATCCACTAAAACTTCTTTGGTGTTATCAACCCAATTACACTTAAAGATCAAAATTTTGAAATCTATGTAGTCAAACTCCCATATGTCTTCAATGACATCGTAATATGAAATTTTATCTTCACGTGGACTCTTATCCTTTGCACTAGAAAAAAACAATGAAGATGCTTGAAGGGTGACCCCACTGTTTTGGACGATGTTGTTATCATCTTGAGGCTTTGTGTAATATGAGAACCCATTTATGTCAAACCCTTCTAAGACATAATATTCATTTTTGGTTTTTAGGCAAGGCATTTGATATTTTCAGCAACATAATTTGGTGTTTGAGATAGTTGACGTAAGACTTTATCTTCAAACCACCTAATAAATGTCTTGTTATGCTCTCTAGCAAGCCTCATTGTTTCTTGATGAAATTGGTATGTTTGGTGATATAAACACTCACTTTGTCGGTGTTGTGTAAAATATATAGGTGAGCTTGTTCCCACATCTCACGACTGATTACTTGCACTCATTCTCCTAAAGTCCCTTTGCCAGAATAGTCCTCAATATTCTTGTCACTTATAGGAGCTTCACTACAACTCAAAAAGTCATTGAAAAAGTCCATAACCTCCCTCGCCACATAACCCTCAATAATACTCCCTTCAGACCGATTACGGTTTCAAACATCACCTTTAAAAACACTCATGTTCCGTTGAAAAGGATACATCCCATTCAAGAATAATGGTCCCAACATTTTCACTTACCTAGCCAAATGGACAATAAGATGTACCATGATATCAAAGAAAGAATGAGGAAAATACATCTCAAGCTGGCATAGGGAAACAACCACTTCTCTTTGTAACTTATCAAGATTCTCATGATCAATAACTTTTTTGTATAGAGTGTTGAAGAAGAAACAAAGTTTGATGATTGCCAACCTTACTTGATTCGATAGTATAGATCGAATTGCCACGGTCAATATTTATTGCATTAGAATGTGATAACCATCAGATTTAAGACTTATCAGCTTCAGATATTTCAGTGATATTAGTTAATGGATATTGGAAGAGTATCCATTTGGTACCTTAACATTAAAAAACCACTTGCGAAAAGTTTTCTTATCCTTTCTAGACAATGTGTAACAAGCAAGAGGTACATATGTTTTCCAATCATTACTAACTACTTCTGTTAATTTTTTCCTTATTCCCATTTCACATAGGTCCATTCTGGATTTGATCCCATCTTTTGTCTTACCTTGTATATTCAACAGAGTACCAATGACGCTATAACAGACATTTTTCTCAATATGCATGGCATCGATACAACACCTAACTACTAAAGAACTCCAATGAGGAAGATCCCAGAATATTGGCCTCTTCTTGAATAAAGATTTGTCACTCTATGTGGGAATGGTACATTGTGATCTCTTACCAAATTCATTGACAAAGTATTTTACTCTTTCATAAACAAACTCCCCTGGTATAGGTTTAGGGGCACTCCATTCCTCATTTGTTCCATTGAACTCTTTATTCAACCTTTGATAGGGATAGACTTTTGGAAAAAACCTTTGATGACCAAGATATATAGTCTTGCTGCCATGTTTTAGTCATATTGAATCAGTATTCTCTTCACATATATGGCATGTTTGGATCCTTTTACACTATATCTAGACAAATTCTCATATGTTGGAAAGTCATTAATAGTGTAAAACAACACAGCATGCAAATGAAATGTCTCTCTATGGGAAGCATCATAGGTCATTACACATTCGCCCCAGAGTTTCTTTAATTCATCAATCAAAGGTTCAAGGTAAATGTTGATATCATTTGTAGGTTGTTTAGGGCCTGATATCAACAATGACAACATAACATACTTATTTTTCATACACAACCAGGGAGGAAGATTGTATATAACAAGCATAACAGGCCAAGTGCTATGTAGACAGCTCAATGTGTCATATGGTTTCATCCCATCGATACAAAGCCCAAGTCTTAGATTCTTGATTTATTCACCAAATTTAGGGTACAATAAATCAATCTTCTTCCACTTTGGGGAATCAGACGCATGTCGTAGGATCCCATCATTATTTTTCTTAACCTTTGCATGCCACCTTAAATTCTCTACATCCATCAAATTGGAAAACAAGTGTTGAAACTGTGGTATTATAGGTAGATACCATATCACCTTGGTAGGAGAACCAGTTTTGGACTTCCTCGAAGCTGTCATTTTATACCTTGACACCCAACATTTTGGACAACCTTTCAAATAGGCATAGTCCTTTTGAAATAACACACAATCAGTTGGGCATGTGTGTATCTTCTTAGCCTTCATTCCCATTGGCATAACATTTTCTTTAATTCATATGTTGATATTGGAAGCTTGTTGCCTTCAGAAAGAATTCCTTTCAACAAAGACAATAATGAAGTGAAGCTTTTATCTCTACATCTATTATTAGCCTTCAGAATATGCAATCTCAACACAGCGCTCAGCTTTGTAAACTTAATACAACCTATGTATAACAGTCTCTCAACATCATTCACAATGTTCCTAAATAAGGAAGGGGGATTGGTGTGCTCTACTCCACAACTATCTAGAATCACATCAACCATGTATATCGGAATTGGTTCGTTCACATCTACATCATCAGAGGCAATTTCTTCTTTAACACAAGTGTTTCTATGGATATCTACTGATCTTTGGAATCTCTCCATACCCATACCATTTTTATAGCCCTGTACAATCCCATTGCACATGACATGACTTTTGATTTCATCACCAGTATTGACTTTCAAGTTGTTACCATAATGCCTACATGGATAATAGAACCTATTTTCAGGTTGTTTCCTATGTTCCTCCACAAATCTTATAAATTGATCAAGACTAGTAATATACTCTGGGGTACAGTGATTTGGAATGGACATCCATGATCTATCTATTCTATGATCAAAGAGAAAACAAGTATTAGGGTTTACATATTAGTTTAACGATTTACATATAGATTAGGATTTATTATTTTAGATTTAGGGATAAAGGTTTATAAATTAGGGTTTAGGGTTTAAAGATTTGGGTTTATAATATAAAGATAATTTCAACTTGTGAAGATAATTGCAAAATTGTGTTCCAAACTTTTAAGGAGACTTATGGGTGAAGTTACACTAAATTTAGATAATGTTATCACCCCTTTTGAAGGAGGAAAGAGAATATGATATATTAATTATTTCACCTATCAAACTTTCTCAAAATGCAAAACTAACTCCATATTTGGATTCTACACGTCGAAATAAGTCAGGATATAAAATTTGATAATTTTTGGATGACGCTTGAGCCTCCAAACGAAGAGAGAGAAAAACATTTAAAAATTTAATAGATTTAATCGACTTTTGCTAAGGGTTGTTTTCCTAATCTAATGCGAGATCGGACGGCTCAGAATCCTTGATGGACTCGGGCCCATCGATCGGACGACCCGCGATCGTCTCCTACCTCTAGCCGTAAAAGGCAACAAGCCTTTTGTTTTCGATTTTTCAAATCAACATATCTCTAATTCTACTCGATGATTTTCGCTCAAATAAGTTGCGTTGGATTCCTTGCGAGTTTCTGCTCCGGATAATCCCAAAAAGTTTGGGATTAGTCGCATTTTTGAGAAACGCTCAAGTTGGCCGCCGACCTCCTTACGTTGCTCCTACCTAAACCCTAACTTAGGGTATCTTGCCTATAAATATTGTAACCCTCGCAACCGCCATCACCTTACCAACCTGCTCGTGCCCCCAATTTGATGTTTCGTGGACGAACCGACCACCAACAGGCCGCCGAAGACCCCTGGCTTGCAGCGCTTCTCGTGCTCTTCTCCGTTGACCTCGTTTCAAATTGAAGGTACCATTAGCTTCGTCGTTCTTTTCCCTTTCTTTCGAGTATCTGTGCGCCCGATTTGGTTGAGAAACGCGATTTTGCCCAATCGAGCCGAGCAAGCTGCTCGCTGCTCGTGTCGCGCAGGCAAGGGGAAGAAGATGACCCCATTTTTTCTAGTTTTACCCCTCGTTCGCTTGCTTTTCCGGTTTTCCGCGCGAGGGTGTCATTGTCTTTTTTATCGTCCGCCTGACCTTACCGCACGGCCGGTAGCGAGCGACTGCGAGGTGCGGGTCACCGCTGCCGAGCGCTCGCCACCGCTCGGCCATCCGGCCTTGCCTACGTGGCAGGCTGTGATTGGTCGAGATAAAACATTTTCTAAAAATTAATCCTGTGGTCAAAAATCAAAAATAAATAGTGTTTTGAAATCAAGAAGACGAGATCTATTCAATAAAAATATTTTTGAGATCTGGTTTTGAGGTTTGCGAAAATGTATTTTTAAAGTCGATTTAATTATCTTAAAATCACTAAAATTAACCCTAAGAATCCATATTTCCAAAATATACAATATTATATGTTATTTTGATCAGGAAAACCTAACTAAGATGGTTATGAGGTTTTTGGAGTCTAAATCGAGAGTTTGTGAAAAAAGTTAGTGAATTAGGGTTTTCAATCTTTTAAATGAATGTGTGTAATTCTAATTTATGATTATAATGGTGTATTAGGGAAATTGGGTTTATAATTCGTGTGAAGAGTTGAAAAGGGAATTCTAGAACACCTGAGGCTAAGGTATGTGTTTTGTTTGTGCATCTACCTTTCAGTTGGGGAATCATTAATCCATTACCCATACTTTCCTATGAGGTTTAACTTGATCTAAACCCTTGAATCTTGAAACCTAAATTGTTTATTGCCTCAAAAGTAGTTGTAGTATTATCTTGATTGGGTATTCATACCCCACTACCATGTTATATATTCTTTTGATTAATCTTGCCATAACTCTTTGCTAGCATGTAATTAAATGTTCTATTTAATGTTTAAGTAGTGGTACTTATGTACAACCACCCATAGAGGGCATGTATATAATCGCCCTAGGGGAATGTTTATAATTCTCCCCATAATAAAAATTATAGGTGACTGGGAATGTCTTATTCTCCCCTCACCTAAGGTTAGAGGTCTGGTAGGTGCCTCAACCCTACTTAGTTAGGTAGACATATTAATTTACATGCAAATCCTTTATTTACTTTTGTTATTGGCAAGTTTCCTTAATAACAGCCTCATACTCTTGATGTCTCATCTTATGATGAACCCTAGCCTGTTTTCACATGCTTTACTTATCTTTCCATCTTAGAATAGTTTTGTAACACATACTTTTTATTTTCCTTTCCCTTTTGCTGGGTGACTTCCCAACCACCCAGGTGTGAAGCAAGGTGGTTGAATAGGACTTGAAGATCTTGGCTTTGGCTTGGACTTAGATGATGGATATGTTGCTTGGAGAAAAAAGTGGAGTAGTTAGATTTCCCTCTACTTAGATCCTCTTTTTGTATAAAGCATGTACACCCTTATTGGGAAATTTTTATGTACACTTTATTTAAATTGAATATAGTCAAAATTTTATCTTCCACTGCTATCCCAATTGTGTTTTGTTTACCATTGTTTTTAGTAGAGGGTGGTTTATCCCACTCTTTACAACATGGTATTAGAGCCAATGGTAGTCGGATCTTTGACTATTTCAATTTGTCTCCCTAGTTAGAACCCTAGATTTGCATAGTTTCCCTTAAGATACATAGTTTTCCCTAGATTTGATCTATGTAGAAGATAGGTTGATTTAGGACCCTATAGTTTCACCTTAGAGTCTTGATGAATAAAACTCTTATATACTCATAATTAAAATATGCATAACTTAATGTTGTTTAGGTTTGCCTTTAGGCAACTATTAGGGCATGAAGTTGAAGCAAGGGTGTCTAGAAAGGATCAGGGTTTCGGGGGCTGGCAAAATTTTCCTCCGCACCACTAGCTTGGTATACGAGGACTCCCGTGCCCATATGATACCGGCCTGTCCTACGCTGATACGAATTTCCCGAAATAGTTTGCTTTTAGGCAATAGTAACCTTAGAGTTCTATGTTGTATACCTTGGGTATCCTAATAGTTTGACTTAAGTTTCACATGTATGTTGGTTTCTCCTAGAACCCTAATATGACAACCTTTGACTTGTTTGAGGATATATACCCTATATAGTTCCTTATGTCCCTTAGGACTATATGCTTGAATAGTTTATCCGTAGAACCTAGACCTTGGAGTTTGGGTGTTTGGGAATATCAAAGTGTGTAGTGGAAGCATGATGGATCTTGATAATGGTTTAGTTAGACTTATCCTTTAACCCTAGTGTAGTAGGTCAAACCCTTTAAGGGGTGGAGTATGGTTAGTTGATGATGTTTGAGTGGTTAGATTTCGAGGACGAAATCCTCTTTAGGGAGATGGAACCCTATAACATCTTGATCTATCTTTAGAAACCCTAACTCCATAGATAGGAGGTTAGTATGCTTGGATCCTTAGTTTTGACCAAACAAGTTAATAGTTGTAACCCTAACGTGCTTGTTTATATATTAATGAACATATAATTATCATCTAAGGAATAAATCATATGCCTGAACCCTAATGAATATCCAATGCACATAATATGAATATCAATGCTAATTGTCAATAAGTAAGATGTTAATAATGTCATGAACCAATGAACCCTAATGATATGATGAGTAAGGTTATAATTCATAATTAATGCATGCTAAGGATGAATAAGTGAAATATAATGGTCATGTTGACCTAAACCCTAAGTTGTAATATCTAACCCTAATCTATGCATCCTTAATGCCTTTCATGATACATTAATGATGTTAAGAGCCATAATCAGTTAACATACTTTGATACACATAAATGATATATATGATCATCTAATCACATATTAATTAAGTCATCAATATGAATGAGTGTTACCTTGTTAACTAATATACATGTTATTAGTCACTTGGTGTGAATCAAATCATTAATATGACATATGTTCCACCTTGATCATTAAAATACATATAATGGATTCAATATGAATATGAGATGATTGGAATTCACATAAATGTGCAAAATCAATAATATAAATGAATAAATATGAATAATGATTAATGATGACATTAATGTGAGCAATAAAGATATTATGACATTGTGACAACGTTAATATGAATATAAGTAACTAATGTGACATTAATTGAAATAATTGTATGCTTAACGACAAATTGGATAGAATGTCTTATATTCATGTAAAATAATTTGTTATAATTAATAAAATAGTAATATGAGGATAATGAAGTATAAATCTGAATCATTAAGGACAATGATCAAAGAGAATAATGAATGTTGAAATAGTTGAGTAACACCTAATTGTCATAAAATCCTTAATAAGAAAAATGAGAAATATATATATAAATAGTTTAATGGATAATAATGAAATATAACCCTGTTGACAATAAAGTGTATATGACTTGACGTAATTAAATATAATGATGATAATGTGTTATCGTAATGAATATAATGTTAATAAGTCAAAAATGTAAATAAAGTTAAATATCTTAAAAAGAATATCTTAATAATAGATCCTAGGTGATCCTTGAGAACCCAACCTATGTTGAGCTTATGTGAAGTTTCTAAACCCTTGTGAATTAAGTTTCTGAACCCTTAGGGGTAGTTGAAGTGTATGTTTTGGTGGAAGTTGTATGGTTGAAGGAACAACCTGAAGTTTTGGTGATGTGAGGTTGCACACTCACCCTTCCCTAATTGCTAGTGATTTCGGGGACGAAATCCTCTTTAAGGGGTTGAGTGCTGTAACATACCGAAATCTGGACATTTTGCCTTTTGGTCCTCTTTTCCATCTTTTCCTTTCATTTCTATACTCTTTGGCCTTTCTATTTAATTTGTGGACAATATGATGATTTAATAAATATTTGTTCACCTTTGATTCCAATATTTGGGTTTATGCACAAATACCTTAGTAAGACTTTAGATAATGGGCCTAAAATGCAAATTGTACACTAAGCAATAAAAAGAATAAAATATTTCGTCCTAGAACTTTCTAGCACTTACTAGAATAAGAGAAATAAGAGAAAATCCGAATTTGAAATAAAGGAGAAGATAAATGCAATAATAAAAAGTAATATGGGAATTAATGGGTAAAGAAGATAATGAGAAAGATTTTGCACAAAATATTATAATTGGAAACCTATCAGGATAATTTGACACTCAAATTCGTTTCCTTGATCAAAAAGTAACTTAAGGGCCAAGTATCATTTAAAATGGAACCTAAATATAAATATTAATAACATTATCAAAAGAATATAGGAAATATGCCAATAAAGAGAAATAAAATACTTAATGTTCTCAAATCAGGAAAATAACTCCAAATTCCTATTCTAAACATAAAAATAAGCCTCTGAGCAAATTTGCAACTAATTTGGATAATATATGAATAATGGGTAAAATAGGAGAGAGAGAAAGTGTGTAGAATGTTCTATTTATTTAATAAATATAAATATAATTTCAACTTGTGAAGATAATTGCAAAATCGTGTTACAAACCTTTAAGGAGACTTGTGGGTGAAGTTACACTAAATTTAGATAATGTTATCACCCCTTTTGAAGGAGGAAAGAGAATATGATATATTAATTATTTCACCTATCCAACTTTCTCAAAATGCAAAACTAACTCCATATTTGGATTCTACGCGTCGAAATAAGTCAGGATATAAAATTTGATAATTTTTGGATGACGTTTGAGCCTCCATATGAAGAGAGAGAAAAACATTTAAAAATTTAATAGATTTAATCGACTTTTGCTAAGGGTTGTTTTCCTAATCTAATGCGAGATCGGACGGCTCAGAATCCTTGATGTGTTGGATTGATGGGCTCTAGAGGGGGGTGAATAGAGCTACACACACTTCACAAAATCGATTAGACCACCAGTTTAAATGAAGTGTAAAAACTAATGCAAGTAGCAATTTGATATCCTATTCTAGCATACAAAGCAAGGATAAGAGATAATGAATATCATGCACTTGGACAGGTGGTTTAGAGTGGTTCCATGTCCTAAACTTAGGAGCTATGTCAGTCCACTACCTAGAGTTGGTTAGACTCTAGGATTTGCAACTTGGTCCTCTTATTTATCACGATAAGATTACAAGAAACATAAACCACATAACCAAGGGCTTAATTACACAAGCTAAGATCTTCAACCTATCCCAGGACTTACCCACAAAGCAAGATTCTTCAGCCTTCTACAAAGGACTTACCCAATCTCACCTTTGTCTTCAGCCTTGCAGGAATTACCTATCTTACTTGAGCTTGCCTTGCACCTCTCATTCACTTGGAGAGCTTGCCCACGTTTTCCCTTCACCAAGGGAGCTGGAGCAACGATCAATCTTCACTCTTGAAGATCAGCAACACATCTTCCCCTTCACTCAGAGAAGAACAGCAGCAACTCCACTTTCACTCGGAGAAGAAGCTTCAAACAATCTTCTATTTGATTTGGAGGTGGGAAGAAAGAAGAGAGAGCTTTACATAGCACAAAGGATAGCTCTCATACAAAGGAACCAATCTCACTCACGAATTTGTCTTGAAGGTAGAGAGAGAAAGGGGCTCAAGGGCTTGGAATACTCTCAACTAAGCTAGAACCAAGTTTGCAATGGAAGAGCAGCTTGGAATGAAGTCCAAGGGGTTCTATTTATAGATGAGGGTGGCCCTTTATGTTGTGGGACACTTGGGTGCATAAGTGGTCATTTTTTCCTTCAGGAAAACGGCTATATTTTTGCCCAAAACAATTCACCAACGGTCATATTACTTTTTCTGCAAACTCCGTACAGTGCAATCGGTCGAGTATCAATGGGTGTAACTCGACCGATCAGGTAGCAGGCAATTCGATGTTGAATTGATCGGTCGAGTTTGTTCTGAGGAAACTCGACCGACCATTCCAACTGGAATTGACCTACAACCCAATCGGTCGGGTTCTGTGAGTGCACAACTCGACCGATTGCAATCTTCAAAAAATCGACTCAGGATGATCGGTCGAGTTTCAGGGTGGGAAACTCGACCGACCAAGTGCCTGAAATGGATGTTCTAATTTGCAATAAAAGTGATTAGCACTTGGTGAATTTTGTCCCAAACATTTTTCTCTTCTAAGTTACAAGCATATTCATCGTTACAAGTGATTACATTTATGTTCTAAGGTGATTTACATGGAAACCCTAAATTGCACACTTGTAGTCAATTTGGCTTGCACTTGGCCCATTCTAGGGCTTGTATATGTGATCCTTTTCATGTACCTAATGTCTGCAAACAATCTTTAACGCACATGTTAGATACATATGAATGGAATGGTTAAGTCATTATCAAAATATAGGTAATGTACAACCTCTAGGTCAACATTCTCCCCCTTTTTGACAATGACAAACCATTCCTCAAACATATTGAAAAGGATAAGAAAATTAAACCTTTGCCTTGTGAATTAGGGGGATTCATGATAAGAACAATTGGAATTGCTCCCCCTCAATTTATGCTTCCTCTCACCTGCATGTTAGGTTTTCTATACATAGCAAAACCAAAATCCATGTAATATGTAATCCCTTACATGTCATATGATCAATCAGCAAATTTACAAGAAAAGGATCACTTAGGCAAGAAAGTAATAGTATTATCACCATAAAGACAATATGATTGAGTTTCAGACCATGAAATATTTCTCCCCCTTTTGACATTATCAAAAAGGAAGGGGGTGTAGAAGAGCAAAAACTAGGTCTTCTCCAAGACTCAACCACACAGATATGCAAAAGATGAGAAACAACAGTGTAAAGGCATATAACATACAACCATAGAGGAGAAACATACAATCCAAGTCAGAATCAAAATATAGCTCATCAAACACCAAGCATAAGATAGCACGGAGGAAATAGACAAGGTGTAGCAATAATATTCCAACACAGACATATGTTCTCATAAGCTACTACAACCATAAAAAGTGAGAAAACAGAGAATAAGAAAATAGTACAGCTCAGACTAATGTGCCAGGATGTTGCTTATAAAAAGAGTCTAGAAAGATATATAATAGACATGCTAGACTATAATCTAAGACAACCTACTAGACATCTAAGCTATCTATGTCAACTGTGTCCTCATCATCGCCGGGGTTGTAGTCCTCATCACCATCCGAAGGTGGGGCAGTTGTGCCAGTAGCAGAACCAGCACCATCATCG
Organism: Alisma plantago-aquatica; assembly: GCA_963693085.1. Classification (NCBI taxonomy): domain Eukaryota; kingdom Viridiplantae; phylum Streptophyta; class Magnoliopsida; order Alismatales; family Alismataceae; genus Alisma; species Alisma plantago-aquatica. The sequence continues at coordinate 517,659,247 of OY856410.1, read as the reverse complement.
CCATCCTCGGCAGAAGAACCATCACCATCAGCATCATCAGCATCCTCATCGGCATCCTCATCCTGGTCGGGCATCTCCTTGTCAGCAGGACCAAAGGAGCGACTGGGCCAGCGGGCATTCTGCTCAGCCCACGACATGCCAAGAGCTAGAAGCTCCTGGGCCTGCGGGAAGGAAGGAGCAGAGTCCCCCAAGGAGGCGAGAAGAGAGGTCAGGGGGCCAGCAGGTAGCGGTAGATATGCAGGAGTGAAGCTACCAGAGGGATACTGAGGTGGAGCAGCAGCGGAAGGCTCGGCAGCAAAAGGTGGTGGAGCAGGAAAGTAATGCTCATAAGCATAGGAGGCATAAGCACTACCCGGATATGGCTGGTATGCTGGGTAGGGTGAAGAGCAGGATAGGTTCATGGTAGACATGATCGAACACAAATCCTGATGGAGATGATCCTGGACCTGGCGATTGTACGCCTGTTCATGCATCATGTAATCGAGAAGGGTTTCATTTGATGCTCTGAAAGACGCACGGCTGGGGCGAGGGTGGGGCTGCGGGGGTGGAGCCTGGGTGGAGGTGGGAGGGGCACCAGAAGCAGGGGCAGAGGCAGAGGCAGAGCCAGAAGCACCAGGGGCAGGCACAGACTTGAGAAGAGTGGTTTCACTAATGCACACTCCCTTACGAGCAACCGGGTAATGGAAGTCGGAAAAGAGTGATTTGTCAGTGGCGAACTGGAAGAGACCACAGATCAAGGCTGGATAGGGAGGGTGGGTGCCCTTGGTGTTCTTGCCTTTGTCAAAGCAGGTCATGTGATGAAGAATGTAACGAGCCCACTTGACACCTATGTTGTTCAACAAACAATACATCAAAACCGCTGTGTTTTCTGCAATATCCGTTTGATTGCGCTTTGGATAGATGTTGCAGTTAAGCACAAGGGCTAGGATGCGCTTCCGGAGGTCAAGGGAGGAGGAGGGAAGGGTGGACCGCTTCTTATAGGCCACGTCAGGCTTTTTCAAATATCGATGAATATCGGTAAAGTCAATTCATGATGTTTGTAAAAGGCTTCCGGGTCTAAAAGATCAAAATACTCGTCATAGCCCCGACGCCAAGTAGTGGTTTCTTCATCTCCGGCAAGATAAAGATTGAAAGTCTCCTCGGAGAGTTGAAACCGACGACCGATGATCATCGATGTTAGGACTATTTCGATATTTAGTGGAGGAACAATCGAATCATAGTTCCATCGTAGATTAGCATAGAACTCGTGAACTGCTTTGGTACTAGTTAACTGATTGTTGAAGCAGTCACTCTCGATCGCGAAGGCGGAAAGGTTGTGATGTGCAAGAAGCTGTGCGATGGAGTTGATATGGTTTTGAAAACGAGTTGGACCAACTAGGGGGCAGAAAGGGAAAGGAGACCTAGGAAGGAGATCCTTATACCTATTGACAGCCTCTAGAGAGACAAATGTGGTGTTATCAAAAGGAATCAATCGTTGGGTCGAGGAGGAAGCTGGGGCATTGCTAGGGGCGGGTCGTTTTCTCCTGTGGGAAGCCATGGAAGCAAGAACTAGAGGAGAAAACGCACACACAAGCAAAAACGAACCTCAAAACCCAACAAGAACACACAGCCGTCGCCCGGGAAGGTCAGGAGCAAGCTGTTAGGGCACCCTAGGGCTGGGAACGGGGAAGGGTTAGGGCTAGGGTGGAGAGCACGGGCCAAGAGAAAAGGAATCGATCGACTATTTTCTAGTTGCAAGGGAAAATAGTCGGCCGATCCTAAGTTTTAAGTTGGCGCAGCCCGTCGATCGATCGAGTTCTGAGACAGGACAACTCGACCGATTGGTCACTGAAGAACCACTCTCGGCTCCTGATTGGTCGAGTTTTCAGGGGTGAAACTCGACCGATGGTCAACCTGACCTAGCAAACTAAATCTTAGATTCTAGCCACATACATGCCTATCAAATTTATTTTTCCGTTCTATTATGCATAAATAACATACCTAGGCACATTTTGCTCATCATTGGGCACTATTTAGCGATAAAATGCGAAATTCGATAAAAACCCAAAAACAAGCCAAAAACTAGGCATATTGATTGAAAAAAAAGCATAAGCAAGCATGTATAGGCAACATAAGGTGAAGAATGACATGAGCAAGCATATAGGATATAGATCACTAGCTAGATCACATAGCAATATCATTTAAATCAATAATGAGCTGTTTAGATCGAATAAAGTTAAATTGATCTCTAGCTAGGGGTTTTGTAAAAATGTCCGCCAACTGATTTTCCGTGTCCACATGTGTGATATAGATATCTTTCTTGGCAATGTGGTCACGAAGAAAATGATGGCGAACCTCTATATGTTTAGCTCTACTATGCAATATAGGATTATAAGAAAGGTTAATTGCACTAGTATTGTCACAATAGATAGGAGAAGCATCAAAAAATATGTTAAAGTCTTGGATCATTTGCTTCATCCATAGGACCTATGCACAACAACTCCCGGCTGCAATGTATTCAGCTTCGGTAGTTGATAATGCCACTGTGCTTTGTTTCTTGGAGAACCAAGACACTAAGCATGGTCCTAGAAGGAAGCAAGTGCCACTTGTGCACTTTCTATCAATCAAACACCCTGCATAATCCGCATCACTATATGCCGTAAGAGTAAAATCCCTTGATTTAGGGTACCATAGACCAAAATTTTGAGTTTTGGCTAAGTACCTCAAAATTCTCTTAACAGCAGTGAGATGCGACTTCTTAGGGCAAGATTGAAAGCGAGCGCACAATCCAACACTAAACATAATGTCAGGTCTAGAGGCAGTTAAGTAAAGTAAACTTCCTATCATACCTCTATAGAGCTTCTCATCTACCTTTTCACCTTCTTCATCTTTATCAAGTTTGGCGGTGTTTGACATGGGTGTATCCATCGGCTTCATGTTCTCCATCCCAAAGCGCTTGAGTAGTTCAGTTGTGTATTTGCCTTGGTTGATGAAGTTTCCTTCCTTTGTTTGCTTGATTTGAAAGCCGAGGAAGAAGGTCAACTCACCCATCATGCTCATTTCAAGTTCACTCTGCATAAGAGAACTAAACTCCTTGCAAAGATCAAGATCAGTCCCGTCAAAAATGATATCATCAACATATATTTGTATGATAAGAAAATGGTTAGAAGTGTGTTTTAGAAACAAAGTAGAATCAACTTTGCCCATGGCATACCCATTATCTAACAAAAAGTTCTTTAATTTCTCATACCAAGCTCGAGGTGCTTGTTTGAGTCCATAGAGAGCTTTTTGTAGCAAATAAACATGATTGGGTAATTTGTCATTTTCAAAGCCCGGAGGTTGAGCAACAAATACTTCCTCCTCGATTGTACCGTTCAAAAATGCACTTTTAACATCCATTTGATAAAGCAAGAAATTTTTATAACTAGCAAAAGCAAGTAGCATACGGATAGATTCTAATCTAGCAACAGGAGCATAAGTTTCATCAAAATCAATACCTTTCTGTTGGTTGTAACCTTGTGCTACTAACCTTGCTTTGTTCCTTACCACTTTTCCTTGCTCATCAAGCTTGTTGTGGTAGACCCATTTGGTGCCAATGATCTTTCTATCGTTTGGTCTTGGCACTAGAGTCCACACACGGTTCTTCTCAAATTGCTCAAGCTTTTCTTGCATGGCAAGGATCCACTCATCATCACCAAGGGCCTCTTTGATGTTCCTTGGCTCTAGTTGGGAGATGAAGGCACTATCTGCTTGTTCTTTGTGGTGAGCAGCTCGTGTCCTCACTCTCTCAAACGGATGGCCAATGATCAACTCCTTGGGGTGATTCTTTGCAAAGCGGGGAGTGGGATCCTTCTTTTCTTCTTCTTTTTCTTCTTCTGCAACCTGCTTGCCTTTGTCTTTGATGTTGAGATCTTTTAAGATAGGAATTATTTCATCTGCAACATCATCATCACCAATATGCTTGCTACTAACAGGGTTAGTTTCAATAAATTTAACATTTATAGATTCTTCAATTTTAGATAGATCAATGTTAAATACTCTATATGCCCTGCTAGTAGTGCTATAGCCTAGGAAGAAAGCCTTGTATGATTTCGGATAAAACTTGTCGAGAGAATCCTTAGTGTTTAAAACAAAACAAGGACATCCGAAAACATGAAAGAAATCAATAGACAGCTTCCTACCACGCCATAGTTCATAGGGGGTTTTCTTTAAAGTTGGATGTGTGAAAACTCGGTTTTGCACAAAACATGAGGTGCTAACGGCTTCAGCCCAAAACTTCTTAGGAGTGTCAAACTCAAGAAGCATGGTCCTAGCCATCTCTTGTAGCGATCTATTCTTCCTCTCAACAACTCCATTTTGTTGAGGTGTGCGAGGAGAAGAGAAATTGTGCGAGTAACCCGATTTTTCACAAAAACGTTCAAAAAGATCATTTTCAAACACTCCCCCATGATCACTACGGATGGAAACAACATGACAAGAAGCTTGTTTTCAACTCGTTTACAAAAGCTCGAGAAAACATCAAGTGTATCGCTTTTAGAAACGAGAAAGAAAGTCCAAGTATATCTAGAAAAATCATCAACAATAACAAGACAATACTTGGAGCCACGAAGCGTTTGTGTTCTCATTGGTCCGAATAGATCAATATGAAGAAGCTCAAGAACTCTCTTGGTACTCATGACTCCTTTGGATTTGAAGGAGGATTTGGTTTGTTTCCCTTGTGTACAAGGTTGACATTCCTCATCCTTTTCAAAATCCAATTTAGGAAGTCCTCGAACCAAGTCCTTTTTGTTCAATTTCTTCATTTGATGCAAATTCACAGGACCCAAACGACGATGCCAAAGTGAAAGATCATTTTTATCCACAACTAAGCATCTATTTAGTATGGGCTTAAGAGCATCGAGAACAATCACATAGAGATTACCATTTCTAGTTCCCTTATATATAACATTGTAGGATAGGGAATCTAGAAGCAAGCATTCTAAAGATGTAAAAAGCACAAGATAACCATTATCACATAATTGGCTAACACTAATTAAATTGTGATGTAGGCCATCAACAAGCAATACATTTTTAATACATAATTCATTGCCTACATCACCCTCACCTATAACCTTACCCTTCTTGTTGTCCCCGAAGGTTACCGATCCTCCTTTCTTTTTCACAAATTTGTTGAAATGGCTGATTTCTCCAGTCATATGCTTAGAGCAGCCACTATCAACAATCCATTTCTTTTGAACCTGCAAGAAAAGAGGATGTCGGAACCCAACTCAAACTTTGGGGTCCGGGGTTAGCTTGGGGACCCATTTCATCTTTGGGTTGGTCCCCTTGGGCTTGTAAGGACAATAGGTAGAATAATGGTCATCACATTTGCAATGAATACAAACCATGGGGTTTTTAGAGCCGGAAGACTCTCCATTGAAAATTGGAGGTTCGACACTCTTCTTCTTACCCTTCTTCTTCTTACCTTTGGGAGCAGTCCCATTATATCCTAAACCACTAGTACCAACTTGTTTGGTAGAGTGCTCTAGGACATCATTTAGGGATTTCTTTCCCGAAAGAAACCTTTGCAAAGTAGATCTTAATTTAGCATTATCATCACTAAGGTTTATAACATTAGTAGAAAGATTTTTAAGATCTTCTCTAGCATGCAAGAGGTCGGCCTCAAGACAGAGGGCTTTCGTAAGAAGAGAATCTTTTTCTAGAGTTAAGCTAGCAACTTCATTTCTAGGCAAAACAGATCTAGAAGATAAATCATTAATTTGAGCAAGCAATTTTGCATTTTCAGATTTGAGCACAACTATTTCTCTTTGATAGGCATAGACTTCTTTTCTCCTAGCATCATCAATAAGATTGAGTTCTACATTTTCAGTTTTAAGAGTGTCAAGCTCATCTAGGCAATATTGGTTTTCTATCTTAAGATTTTCAATGTTTTTAAGATATACACCATTCTCAACCTCTACTCCATTGTATTGAAGTTCAAGGTCAAGAAATTGCCCTTGCAAGGATTCTATGCTATCAAGATGCAATTTTTCATTTTCATCAAGAATGTCAATTTTTGCATAAAGATCATCAACTATTTTGCCTAATCTTTTCCTCTTAGATTTACATTTAGCAAAAGATGATTGGCATTCATTAAGCATATCAATGAGAGTTTCCTTAGATAGCTCAAGTATATTAACATCACTAATCTTGCTTACCTCAATTACATCTTCACTAGTTGAGGCCATGAGGGCAAGATGGCATTCTCCATCTTCGGAGCTTGAGAAGCTTGAAGAAGAAGACTCCCATGCCGCATGAGCTGCATCTTTGGACCTTTTCTCCTTCTTGTCTTTTCTTTTGTACTTTGCTTCTCTTTTGTACTTGTCATCCTTCTTGTGGCTGCTCTTATGATGGCTCTTCTTGGCCTTTGGGCAGTCACTCTTGTAGTGGCCTTTTTGACCACACTCGTAGCACCTAGGAGTTGAGGAGGAGGGCTTGCTCTTGAAGTGCTTCCCTTTTGAGTAGTTGGCTTCATGATCATTGACACCTTCATCTTCACTTGAGGAAGGGCAGGGAGACTTCATAGCAAGTTGTTGTTGTCGGTCCATTTCTTCAATTTGAGCTTTGAAGGTTGTGTCCTTTATCTTCTTTGATTCTTTTTCTTCTCTTTTCTCTTCTTCCTCTTACTTGTCGAGCCTAGGTTCATGAGCTTGAAGGTTACCAACCAGCTCCTCAGTTGATAACTCGCTTAGCTTGTAGACTTCTTCAATAGAGGTGACCTTTGGCTCCCATCTCTTTGGAAGAGATCTCAATATTTTGGCATTGATTGTACCTCTATCCATGACACTTCCAAGGGCTGCAAGGCTGTTCAAGATGACATTTAACCTTGTGTACATATCCGCTACCCTTTCATTCTTCCCCATCTTGAAGTTCTCAAGAAGACCACCAAGCATGTAGACCTTGGCCTCCTTGACTTGCTCAGTCCCTTCATAGGTGACACACAGCTTGTGCCATATCTCATGCGATGTGTCCCACGAAGAGATGTGGTTGAACTCCGATGGTGTAAGGGCGGCGTAGATGATGCTCACGGCTTTAGCATTGAGTTGAGCACGCTTCATCTCTGCTTCCGTCCATGTGGTGATATCGCCTTTTGGATCCTCATACTTGAGATGGACAATCTTCCACATTTCGAAACTCACCCCTTGAAGATAGAATTGCATTCTCCTCTTCCAATATAAGAAGTTTGTGCCGTCGAAGACCGGGGGTCTCATGGAGAAGCTTCCTTCAAGGTTGAGTGACCCAAGAACCGAATCGCCCATCTTCTCCTACTTGTAGAAATAGCTTGGAGAAGACCTGCTCTGATACCACTTATTGGATCGATGGGCTCTAGAGGGGGGGTGAATAGAGCTACACACACTTCACAAAATCGATTAGACCACCAGTTTAAATGAAGTGTAAAAACTAATGCAAGTAGCAATTTGATATCCTATTCTAGCATACAAAGCAAGGATAAGAGATAATGAATATCATGCACTTGGACAGGTGGTTTAGAGTGGTTCCATGTCCTAAACTTAGGAGCTATGTCAGTCCACTACCTAGAGTTGGTTAGACTCTAGGATTTGCAACTTGGTCCTCTTATTTATCACGATAAGATTACAAGAAACATAAACCACATAACCAAGGGCTTAATTACACAAGCTAATATCTTCAACCTATCCAAGGACTTACCCACAAAGCAAGATTCTTCAGCCTTCTACAAAGGACTTACCCAATCTCACCTTTGTCTTCAGCCTTGCAGGAATTACCTATCTTACTTGAGCTTGCCTTGCACCTCTCCTTCACTTGGAGAGCTTGCCCACGTTTTCCCTTCACCAAGGGAGCTGGAGAAACGATCAATCTTCACTCTTGAAGATCAGCAACACATCTTCCCCTTCACTCGGAGAAGAACAGCAGCAACTCCTCTTTCACTCAGAGAAGAAGCTTCAAACAATCTTCTATTTGATTTGGAGGTGGGAAGAAAGAAGAGAGAGCTTTACATAGCACAAAGGATAGCTCTCATACAAAGGAACCAATCTCACTCACGAATTTGTCTTGAAGGTAGAGAGAGAAAGGGGCTCAAGGGCTTGGAATACTCTCAACTAAGCTAGAACCAAGTTTGCAATGGAAGAGCAGCTTGGAATGAAGTCCAAGGGGTTCTATTTATAGTTGAGGGTGGCCCTTTATGTTGTGGGACACTTGGGTGCATAAGTGGTCATTTTTTCCTTCAAGAAAATGGCTATATTTTTGCCCAAAACAATTCACCAACGGTCATATTACTTTTTCTGCAAACTCCGTACAGTGCAATCAGTCGAGTATCAATGGGTGTAACTCGACCGATCAGGTAGCAGGCAATTTGATGTTGAATTGATCGGTCGAGTTTGTTCTGAGGAAACTCGACCGACCATTCCAACTGGAATTGGCCTACAACCCAATCGGTCGAGTTCTGTGAGTGCACAACTCTACCGATTGCAATCTTCAGAAAATCGACTCAGGATGATCGGTCGAGTTTCAGGGTGGGAAACTCGACCGACCAAGTGCCTGAAATGGATTTTCTAATTTGAAATAAAAGTGATTAGCACTTGGTGAATTTTGTCCCAAACATTTTTCTCTTCTAAGTTACAAGCATATTCATCGTTACAAGTGATTACATTTATGTTCTAAGGTGATTTACATGGAAATCCTAAATTGCACACTTGTAGTCAATTTGGCTTGCACTTGGCCCATTCTAGGGCTTGTATTTGTGATCCTTTTCATGTACCTAATGTCTGCAAACAATATTTAACGCACATGTTAGATACATATGAATGGAATGGTTAAGTCATTATCAAAATAGAGGTAATGTACAACCTCTAGGTCAACATGATGGACTCGGGCCCATCAATCAGACGACCCGCGTTCGTCTCCTACCTCTAGCCGTAAAAGGCAACAAGCCTTTTGTTTTCGATTTTTCAAATCGACATATCTCGAGTTCTACTCGATGATTTTTGCTCAAATAAGTTGTGTTGGATTCCTTGCGAGTTTCCGCTCAGGATAATCCCAAAAAGTTTGGGATTAGTCGCGTTTTTGAGAAACGCCCAAGTTGGCCGCCGACCTCCTTACGTTGCTCCTACCTAAACCCTAACTTAGGGTATCTTGCCTATAAATATTGTAACCCTCGCAACCGCCATCACCTTACCAACCTGCTCGTGCCCCCAATTTGACGTTTCGTGGACGAACCGACCACCAACAGGCCGTCGAAGACCCATGGCTTGCGGCGCTTCTCGTGCTCTTCTCCGTTGACCTCGTTTCAAATTAAAGGTACCATTAGCTTCGTCGTTCTTTTCCCTTTCTTTCGAGTATATGTGCGTCCGATTTGGTTGAGAAATGCGGTTTTGCCCAATCAAGCCGAGCAAGCTGCTCGCTGCTCGTGTCGCGCGGGCAAGGGGAAGAAGACGACCCTGTTTTTTCCAATTTTACCCCTCGTTCGCTTGCTTTTCCTATTTTCCGCGCGAGGGTGTCATTGTCATTCTGATCGTCCGCCTGACCTTACTGCATGGCCAATAGCGAGCGACCGTGAGGCGCGGGTCACCGCTGCCGAGCGCTCGCCACCGCTCGGCCATCCGGCCTTGCCTACGTGGTTGGCTGTGATTGGTCGAGATAAAACATTTTCTAAAAATTAATCCTGTGGTCAAAAATCAAAAATAAATAGTGTTTTGAAATCAGGAAGACGAGATCTATTCAATAAAAATATTTTTGAGATCTGGTTTTGAGGTTTGCGAAAATGTATTTTTAAAGTCGATTTAATTATCTTAAAATCACTAAAATTAACCCTAAGAATCCATATTTCCAAAATATACAATATTATATGTTATTTTGATCGGGAAAACCTAACTAAGATGGTTATGAGGTTTTTGGAGTCTAAATCGAGAGTTTGCGCAAAAAGTTAGTGAATTAGGGTTTTCAATCTTTTAAATGAATGTGTGTAATTCTAATTTATGATTATAATGGTGTATTAGGGAAATTGGGTTTATAATTCGTGTGAAGAGTTGAAAAGGGAATTCTAGAACACCAGATGCTAAGGTATGTGTTTTGTTTGTGCATCTACCTTTCAGTTGGGGAATCATTAATCCATTACCCATACTTTCCTATGAGGTTTAACTTGATCTAAACCCTTGAATCTTGAAACCTAAATTGTTTATTGCCTCAAAAGTAGTTATAGTATTATCTTGATTGGGTATTCATACCCCACTACCATGTTATATATTCTTTTGATTAATCTTGCCATAACTCTTTGCTAGCATGTAATTCAATGTTCTATTTAATGTTTAAGTAGTGGTACTTATGTACAACCACCCATAGAGGGCATGTATATAATCGCCCTAGGGGAATGTTTATAATTCTCCCCATAATAAAAATTATAGGTGACTGGGAATGTCTTATTCTCCCCTCACCTAAGGTTAGAGGTCTGGTAGGTGCCTCAACCCTACTTAGTTAGGTAGACATATTAATTTACATGCAAATCCTTTATTTACTTTTGTTATTGGCAAGTTTCCTTAATAACAGCCTCATACTCTTGATGTCTCATCTTATGATGAACCCTAGCCTGTTTTCACATGCTTTACTTATCTTTCCATCTTAGAATAGTTTTGTAACACATACTTGTTATTTTCCTTTCCCTTTTACTGGGTGACTTCCCAACCACCCAGGTGTGAAGCAAGGTGGTTGAATAGGACTTGAAGATCTTGGCTTTGGCTTGGACTTAGATGATGGATATGTTGCTTGGAGACAAAAGTGGAGTAGTTAGATTTCCCTCTACTTAGATCCACTTTTTGTATAAAGCATGTACACCCTTATTGGGAAATTTTTATGTACACTTTATTTAAATTGAATATAGTCAAAATTTTATCTTCCGCTGCTATCCCAATTGTGTTTTGTTTACCATTGTTTTTAGTAGAGGGTGGTTTATCCCACTCTTTACAAAGACATAAATTATTCATGACCTAGGGAGGGACATATGACATAAGGTAAACTAGAAATTAAGGTAAAGAAACTTAGAAAAGATGGAAAATTACACTAACTAAGATATAGCAACCTTAATTAACACTAATCAATGCAACAGTAATAAGTAACTAACCATAAAAAAGTGATTCACTATCAACAAGGTAACTAAAATATTGGGTTGTTTGGGGGGTATGTAGCCTTCAACCATGTTTAAGGGCCATATTCATGCACATGCATCTAATAATTAATCTGTGAAACAAAACAACAAGGAGTAATGTAGATTATGCATGACATCTTATTAGTTGTCCATGGGTGGCATGGTGGAATAAGGGAGCTCTCTTACCTAGCAGTAGGGGAAGCAGGCACCTAATCTCACTAGTAGAAGCTTCGACACAAGCTCACTAGGTGGTGGTGATGAGGGTAGCACTAGTAGAATCTCCAGAGACCTAAGTAGCGGTAGCTAGCTCAGTCCCAAGCTCCGACGTCCTCCCAAGCTCATGTCCTCCCAAGCTAGCAACACCAGCTCCTCCAATGGCTAGCAATAGCAGCGCCTTCGGCGTCCTCAAGCCCAAGCTCCTGGCAACAACCAGCTCCTCAGGAGAGCACAATGAGAGCGGTGGTGGCTAGAGGAAGAGCGGCGGTGACCATCAGAGAAAGTTTGGAGCGGTGGCGAGTGGAGGAAGAGCAGCAACAGTTGTGGATTGAGAAACAACAATGAAATTGCCAGAATTTCCAGAGACCTAGGTGGAAATCATGATGAAAAAAAGACTAGGAGAAAGTCTTTTTTACGCAGGATCTATGAAGTTACCCATAGTCATCAGTTGTTTAGAAAAATCGATAACTAAGCACATAGTCGTCGGTTAATCATACAAAACTGACGATTAACTCCTAAACCAAACAAAAAATAGATATAAGTTTGGGGCTATTGTCGTCAGTTAAGTCTGTAAAAACTGACGATTAACAACATATCTAATAAAAAAAATATCCTCAGGTTAGGGGTATAGTTTTCAGTTACTGAAAAAAACAACAATTAACTCCTAAACCAAACAAAAAATAGACATCGGTTCAGGGCCATATTCTTCAGTTGACTCTGTAAAACTGATGACTAACTACATATCCAAACAAAATTATTTGCCATTAGGTTAGGGGTATAGTTGTCGATTTAGCAAGAAAAATTGAGGGCTAAGAAGAAATTTTGGGGGGAGAAATATTTTCACTGGGACATGGTGTGAAAATAGCTAGTCATCAGTTTCTTTTAAGAAACTGACAATTTAGACTCATCTCCAAAAAAAAATTGTGTCTCACCAAGGGGTCTAAATTGTTGGATTTTTTGGTAGAACTGACGAATAATGATAGATAACTTTTTTCACAGGGACATGGTGTGAACAATTTTTCGTTGGTTGTATACAAAACTGACACTAGACCAAAAATTTTGGAGGCATATTTTTTCCCTGAAAATTATTATTTCGTAGACAATTTAAGACGTCAATTTCTTTCAAAAGAAATTGACGTTAAAGTAAAAGCGGTACCCGTGTCTTTTCTAAATCGGCAGGACTTCACATATGGTGACGGTTGGCATGAAGAATTGAAGTTGTTGGTAGATTGGTTTTAGTTTTTCTAAGGAGCCGATGTCACCAAAAGTGGTATTAAATGTCAGATATGTACTAGTGAATCACTCCTATTCTCTTTATCGAGGTGTAAATGTCACCACATAGAAACTGACCCTAGTAGTATTTGATTTCTATTTTCAATTATCTAGGAGATTATCTTGAACATTGTAGGTTGACTTGAACACACATACCTAATCCTAATCATAGTTATCACCTAGAGCCATTTTCCTTTGTTGTTTCTCTAGCATGCCACACATACGTCCACTTTGGTAAGCATGCATATGGAAGAAGTAGAATCTAGATGTAATTTTTAGACTTAAGATGTTCCCCTAATACTAAGTGATAATTTGAACTAGGTTAGCTATGGTTAGACATGACTTTACTTCAACATGGAGTATATCTAGATAGTTATGCCCAAAGTCATCTATATAAGGGTTGGTATAATCCTCACTGAATTTGATATGCCTCATGTATGAGGGTTTATTGAGAGAATCTCCTTTAGTAAATATTTATTAGGAGTTCACCTCTCTCATTTCCATGCCATACTACATTTACTTAGTAAATGAGGTGATGTGTGATTTGATTTTATAGCTACCTGGCCTTGTGGATACACTATGGTTGTAAAGCAATAAATAATGCAAAACACTAAATCTTTCATGTGAGTGTGTGATGTTGAATAATTATTTGACTCCCATGTGTCTTGAGATGAGGTAGTGTGATTTATGATTAGGGTAAAAATGAGAGTGGTGGATGTTGTGACTTGTTTGGGTTCTTAGAAGTTGACCAGGTGTAGTAAGAAATCCCTCTCCCTCTTATTCATATATATTATTGATGCTCTTTGGTATTCCCTTAAAGTATTAGAGTTCTTTGGTGGATGGAAGTGATGGTAGAACAATAGCATATGGTTAATGTGGTTGAGTTTGAATTGATTCTAGTATAGATTTTTGTGCCATCTATGGATTTTCATCATAAAGTTTTCATTGAGAAATTTATTATTATTATTATTAAACTATATGCACAAAAGAAAAGTTTACTAGAATTTATCAATGGTTTGGAACCAAGTAACCATCACAAGAAAGTTTGAGTGTAGAGATACTCTTTAGTGATGAAAATATTGACTAGAATGATAATCTTGAGACCCTAGGCCTAAGTGTGAAGTAGAAAGTAAGAAGGAGTTTTAGATCCATATGACATGGTTGATGTACCCCTACTTCCCCTCTAGATGGTTAGTTAGGATATATATTGATCCTTTCAAAGGGCGGAGTACTTACACTTATTTATTTAGGAATGTAGCTTGACTTAGTATTATTTGAAGTAAATAGTAGTTTTAATAAGTAATACATGAGTAATGTCTAGTATTTAGGTCATAGGTATGTAGCCACCACCTAACTAATGTTGATGGTAAAGACTTACAAATCATACACCATATATGTTACTTGAATAACTAAAAGTATTGTTGAGGCTTATCTTCATGTATTGACAGCAATGCACATAGGTAGGTAGGAAACTAATTAACAAAAGGGTGTCTAATTTGGTTGAAGTTAGGCATAACTATGGGCTAGGTTGCAAATGGGCCAATTTTGAGGAGGAAATCCTCTTTAAGGGGTGTGAAGTGTTGCAACATACTTGTATCTAGGTATATATTCTAAACTTCCCTCTTCTAGTCCCTTTTTAGTTAGTACAATATTCAATCTTTTTACCCCTATTTAAATTTTATTGGGAAGACTTTTAGTTAGAAAATATCATGCATATGAAAATAATATTTATATTTAAGTAGAATAGAACAACCAAACAAATTCATTCGTAGGGTTAGAATACACAAATTAATTATTTTTACCCTAAATTGGCATCATAGAATAATTAGTTTATTTGAAGAATTTAAATAGAAAATATAACATCATGCGTTAAAACTAATTAAGAAAGGCATTAAATGTATAATTAATTACTTAACTTATCAATAAAGAAATACAATAGCAAACATTTTCAAAAACTAAAATATATGTTAAAAAAAGGAGTTCATCACACCTTAATTAGTCTACATGTAATTTTTTAGGTCAAACATACCTCAATTGATAATTTATTTAATTAATTGAATTATTAGCCTTCATATACATTAACTACATTATTATGTCATTGAATGCTTCTTTTATCCTTGTAACGGGCCACTCCCCATTCTCATTACGTGATCAACACATTCTCCCTTTCTCTACTGATCTCAATTGGCGACCAATATTATTTCTTCTTCATATCCCCAACCTTTCTTCTTCTACTCCAGTCATCCTTCCTTTCCTATTTCTCTTCCTTCTCTCATTATTCCACCAACCCTTGCTCACTCATCCCTTCTCTTCTTCTTCATCCTCCCTCTTCATCTTATATCTGGAAAACCCTAGCACTGCTACTCCTCATTCATCATGTGATCAGCAAGATGTCGACACCTTTTCTGGTTTTTCTTCTCTTCCGTCTTCTCCCTTATTCTTTCCTAAAACCCCATACCCTCATGTCCTTTTTCCCCTTATGGAGACAACCATATATGCAACTAGGTGTCATTAGTTACCCAATGGTCATCATCAATTTGAAATCACCTCCTCCTCAACTCACCTCCTCCTCTTCCTGCTGGCGAAGCATGGCCGGCAGGTTCCAAGTGATGATTGGCTTTGACTTGTACCTACCAACATATTCAGACTCATCATCACCAGTTTAATGCAAACAACTCAATATTCTCATCAATTTCTTCCATCATCACACCTTGACCAATGGACTTTTGTCGCCACCTCAACTAATGCCAACATGAACCTCGATCCCTTCACCCTCTCTTGCTTCCTCTCTCTTTATATTGGCCATCGAGACAACAATAAGGTGTTGCAACATATTGTGGTAGCTATGGTAACCACGACTACCTACGGTAGCGGTTGATGACAGTTCTTCTAGCTACCTGAAGGCACAATGAATGGCGGAGGTGATGTCGTACTGCATATGACCTTTAGTCATGGATTGGTTGAGGCTCAACCGTTAACACCGCCCCTTCTTCACCAACTCTGGATTGTTAATAGTTGATGTCAATCCTGGTTCTTCTAAAGCCACCTCCAACGCATGCTCATCTACAACTATAACCAATTTCTACTAACCGTCCTCCTCTCTTGCCACCTCAAACTTGCAATCACAACTACATCTTCCTACCCTTATTCACTCTTTACCGCTTCCCCTCTCTTCCTATCAAACCAATAGAACCCTTACCACCATTTTTCCTTCTGAAGACCTTTGTTGTCAATCCTTTCTTCAACATGGACAACCTGCACACACCTAACTTTTAGAATGAAGCCTCATCATTAATGCCTCAACACTACCTCCATGAATACCATTGTACATCCATGTGGGATATGAAGTTAGAAGAGAGATCCTTCCTCTCAACCTTTCCAATTGGATTTTCAAGATCAGTACAAGCATATGATCATCTATAAGTTAGTCTTTTACTTCATGTATTTTTAACTCTTTAAGAAAATAGTTAACCAAATAAGCATTAATGATGAGAGGAAGGTTACAAATGATCTAAAAGATAATTGCACTGGTATACATATCATTAATGGAGATGCTTGATTAATCCATTAAACTAACCACACCATTTGTAATATCATCTAGCATACTATATGAACTTATATATTCTTATGTAATAGGAAAAATAATAGTCACGGTGTGCATACATACTCACTAGGTACATTAGTGTTAACAATTCAAGTGCATACTTTGGTATATATATTGGTGTAATAATGTTAGTATGAACAATTAGTATTTTCTTCAACTATGCCTACTGTAATTACTTATTTCTAAAGTTAGTGAACACAATATAGTAGGTTGGAGATGTGATACTAATCTCCACATGTTAATCACTGGTACAATGATAATATAACCTATTCGACCAACTAACTTAGTATTTGTCACATGCAAATTCAAAATATTAGATATATGTATATATATTTGGGAATACGATATGAATCCCCAAAACATTTTATCTAGATTGACCTAATAGGAATTAAATGTTATATGAGCGAAAAAGTATGTATCATATAATTGATTCTAGTACCTAAATGTACTATGATGAAATACATATATTTAGGTTTATCCATATGTAAAAGAATCATGTACTTATGATGTCATATATGATTATATGAGAAATTTAAACCCTATATTCTTCCAACAATGAAATTACAATGTACATGCCTAATGTAGAGTATATACTTGACCCTAGTTGGATAAACTGATATATATGATATATCATGAGAGAATAAAAGAAAATATAAGAGAAAAATTGAAGGAATACATATTTTCACCAAATACATATGTACAACCTAGACCTATCTAGATTTATGTGACTAGAGATGAACCTTATATCTAAAATAGATCTAAATATACTAAATGGAGAACTCACTCTAACTAACATGAAATGCAAAACATTTGATCAAAATATCAATGATATTCTTGTACCTTGTACCTTGTAGATCTCTCATCGCCGGTTCTTGAGACTTGTTAATTTCACCTCTAAAGATAGGGTTAGATGGGAAGACTAGGTATGTACATCCTCTATATTATATTGGTCATTATTTGATTCAAACCTACATTTATTTTAATGAGGCATCTCTTGAACTCTCAATCCTACTTGAAATTAGTTAATTTGGACCTTCAAATATCATGTTCTTAATTCATTATATTCATGTGATTGATAAACTACTTTGTTTATATGGGTTCTTGGGCCCATGTGACTGTGAACACTTTTTTATGAGAAATTGACTAAATTGTTAGTCTTGCCACTCGATTTATGCATGCCACATGTTTGACTAGAATCTCGAATATAGTGGTACTTATGTACAACTAGACTTATAAAGGGCGTGTGTATTCCGCTCGAGGGTGCATTTCCACCCTTATTTCTTTTAGGCTATGATCCTATGGTGTTATGGCCCTATTTTAGGTATATTTAGTCTACAATGACATGCATGAAAATATTTATTAAATTGAGGTTGTGTTTGAAGGATATGGCAAGACATTTTTTTCTTCATGCTTGTATTCTAAAATTCAATATGCCTCATTTCTCTTGATATAATTATTTTGGAACTCACCTAAATTGTTAAAGCTCCTTTCTTGTGTGAACATCGCATTTGTTTTTAAAATCCAATATAATGTCTGAAGTGTTTAATAAAGTGCTTTCTCACCCTTTGTTGACCTAAATACCATTGTTCCTATTTTATGGGTGATGTTCCCATCCGTCTAGGTGTAGAGCAGGATTTAGATCCCCTACTAAAGGAAAATGTGATTGAAGATCAAGTGTTCAAGGAACCTACCCAATAGTATAGGGAGGAGATTTTGAGATGTCTAGATTTCCCTCTGGAACCTATCCCCTTTAGTTTAGACTTGTTTCTTTTCCTTATGTCCATGTGGACCAAAGATTAGTTTTATTTAGAACATATCATAATTTTCTTTATACTTCAACTTCCATGTTTTGTTTGCTCGATATAACCATTTTATTGAGAGTGATATGCTTCCCACTTCGATATATATGGTTTCGCTCCAGGAATCAACCATATTGAGAGTGAACCTAACCCTATGAAGAAAAATAGAGAGCCTCTGGCTACGGATGGTCGCCATCTCTTATTGGCTTGGTTTCTCTCTAGACATCAACTTGTCCGCTATGGTTGTATCCTCTCTTCTTCTATTGTAGAAGTAAAATCTTTTTTTATTCTATGATGATGCTTTCCATCTTGACTGTCATTTATGTTTATCTCCCTCCTATGAGTCTTATCTATTTAGTCATTTTGTTCCCACATCCTCCCTATTACCAGTGTACATATGTCAGTGTCCCACATAGCATGTGGAGCATCATATCGAGAAGCACCAGGTAGGTTTCAACCACAGTGTTGAGCCCAAAGTTGAACGCTTTTAGATTCTCCACATGTTCCTAAATATCCCAAAGTTGTTGTTGTTCTTCTTTTTTAATTGTCATCCTAAGGGGGACCATGTAGTCCACCATGGTTGCCTTGATGACTCGATGAATGTAAGGGTTGTGTAATTTTAGACCAAGATTTATTGAGATTAGGATTTTCAAGTCTTAGTTTATTACACGTGTTAGATTTCTGTACATGTTGGGATCATGCTCCATGTGCTTTGATGCCATGTGGAAAATAAGATGAGAGACAAATGAGACATTTCTTATTGACAAATGGAAAAGTTCACACCTATATACAAGAAAGGGGTCAAGTATAAGGGAATACAATTTAACCCTAATTGGCCAAGATCATTAGGTCCATCTAACGTTAAATAATTTAAAAAATAATTTCCACACTCCCCCTCAAGCTAGAGTATGGGTGAAACACATTTCTGGCTTGAACTTATAAGACTCAATTTGATGATGAGACAAATAAAAAATTGTCACTCCACATACTTGAGGTGGAGTGTTAGAATCATTGTTATTTAGTTTATTATGTTAGATAAGCCTAATTGCCTTGGCCCATTAGGGTTAAATTTGCTTCCCTTGTACTTGCCTCCTTTCCTATATATAGGAGAGGACTCTGTCATCTATCAATAAGAAATATCTCACAAATATCTCATATTATTTTCCACAACTACCATATTAGTGAAAGATATGATCTTTACATACAAATTGTCTTAAATTGCTAGTTTTAGACCTTTCTAGTACTATTGGCATATTGGATGCATATGGTGGAACTTCATAATGAAACTTCATGCAATGATATATCATTGTTATGAGATGGTATTTAGCTTTTACAAGATGCTTTTGATCCCCAATAATGATATCATCTCTATAGGACTGAAATTTTATAATTGGACTATGTAAATACATGTTGATAAGAACTATAGTTGTATGATACTTAATTCTTCCATTGCAATATCTTAGTGGAGCATACTAAATTATACCTGATTTTTTTGTAGAATATGAATGATTGGACCAATTAACCAAGTGAAACCTAATTATGTAGTTCCCATGTGACCATATAACTTCCTAAATATTCAAAGGTCCTGAAATAAAAAAGGTTATCCTTATAGTAATGTAGGGATTTTTTAGGGTGATCTGATTCATATATTGTTGAATATACATTAGTTAGCCATAATTCATATGAGTTATGGTCTTGACAATGATCAAAAATTGCATGTTTATATGTGTGTGGTTGATATCATATCTCCTATTGATATATGAAATTTCTACAAATGTGGTTTAGAATTGTGTGATATGATGACCGATAGGAATTTATACCTATGTTATATGATAGGTAATGTGACACAATACCCACTATGGGCCTAAAAGTTTACATATGTTGATAAGACTCTACTTTTTCTGCTCACACTAACCAAGGTGTGGAGTTATTTATTGAGATCCGATATTCTTGGGATCATCAATGTTAGTCTAGGGGACTTTACAATCAAGAGCTAGTTGTTTGGGTGCTACATCTTAAACTGGCAAAGGATTAAAAAGAAAACATGTAATGTAATAGTATATAAATATTTGAGTAATATGTTGTCACTTTCACATTGTAATTCATTTAAACTTATTATGTGTCATGTACATATTACATGCTCTTATTATATATTGCCTTAGGTCGTCCTACTATGTTGTATAGAATTTTCTCTACTACATAAAACTTCATGTATGCAATATGATAATAGAAACTGCATATTCAAAATACTGAGTAAATGGTTTATCTCTAGTTGGTACTTTAGTCTCACTCTCATGGTTTCTCATCCTTTCTATGTTTTCTCATCAAACCCACATGTTTTCCCATGAGGCGTCTCCTTGAACTGGTCAACAGTGAGCAGATGAGGAAGTTTAACTTTTCTAGTGTCATAGAGTTGTCCATGTAGAATCAAGTCCCCAGTTGGGTGTATTTATATGTTGATGTATTCAAAACTCCATTTTTGGATGTATGACTTGTAGATCATTTGTGTTGTCATTAGAAAACACATAATCTTTCTTATCATATGTTGTGACCTTGGGCATGTGTGATGAATAATGTATAACTACATGCTAATAAATGAATGTAATGACCCCTTAATGTAGTCATATGTGTGAATCTTGTTAGAAATTGTAATTAAGCATTTATTTTTCTACTTTGTTTGATCATACTAAATAATATTGGATCAAATTTTAGTTTTGGGTTTTCTTACTTTGTGGCCTACCCTGGCTAGGGTGGCATTCTTGTGTGGTGATCCCATAGTTGGATGCCACAATAAAAAAATCAATGATGTTCTAGGAATCTGGGTATATCAGTATTAGGGGTGTTCATAGTTGAGGATAAAGCTAAAAAATAATTTATATTCCCTAATTCAATAATAGTCAAACAAGATGAATATTCCAATTAAAGATTAGTACATTTGCACCTCAAATTGTTAGCAAGAACAACCATTGTATTTCCCAAATTTTGATCTTCAATGTATTTTAAGCGGGTCTCTGAGTACATGAGAAAGGATTAGTAGCTGCTAAAGTATAAACCTAGTCACATGTCAAACTTAATCTAGAATAACCTTCTTTCATATTGCATAATATCTTTTCTTCTAGGTGATTAGAAACCCTAATTGTGTGATGGAGTCTATGTGATTGAACCTAACTAAAGGAGATCCTAATTGGGAGTAGAATAAATAATTCAAGTAATTGTGATTGGTAAGTTCTAATCATGAGTAGTATGAGTGTTTGTTGTAGTGTTTTGTTTCAATTTAGATAGTCTATGAATCAATTTGAATAATTGTCGATCTAACATGTGTGGTAATTGCAAAATGAATATGATGAGTTCATATGGGTATCCTAAAAGGAGGAAATAGCTTGATGTTATTAATGATGGAAATATGAAAACTCATAGTTCTTGGATGATAATATATGCTTAACAAATCGGCGAAGGATTTGATATACTAAAAGATGGAGTTAAAATACCTAACAATCAAGTTTTCATATTTTATGCTAAAAGCTAGCTATTCTTTGGATAGATCAGGCTGAATCTTGTAGGTTGATTGATGAATGCATATTCATACTAATTTTAGTCTCACTTTTAAGCCTAGTTTTCATTTATATTTTACATTTCTATATAGAATGATCATTAATTTAGTTTTCCTTAGTTTCATGACAATTTGATAGGATTTTAAAACAAATTATCTATTTCAATTGCAGGTTTGAGATTTGATATCTAAACTCCATCATAGGATGGAGACCTTCCTGAGCAATGAGCATGCCCAAAGAAAATTTTGATCTATGATATATTTTTTATTTTTACCTCATCGTCCTCATAAAATTTCTTAATGGTTCAAAATGTGGGCGCAACAAACAACATCAATTTCCACCTCATGGGATGATTCGCTTCAGTCTATTTTGTCATAGGTCTGCACTCTCATCGATTGAAAAGACCCCAACAACAAATATCTCTGTTGCCTAACGGGTTGCTTCCAAATGTGTTGGTGATCTATTTCCTCTTGATTCTCACAGACTAATGGGATCCTTGTATGATGAACTAACAATCTATGACTCCATAGACTGATGGAGTTTTCATCAACGTGCCTCTTCCTAATGAATCCACAAACTGATGGGATTTTTGACACCCAATGAAACATCTCAACTATGGCACCATAGACCGCAAGGCATCTACAACTGAAAAGGATTCTTCTTCTCTACAACTGATGGTGCAACATACCGACAGCGAATGAGAACTAACAAGGTGTAGTCCTAACAATTAGGCAAGGACAAGTCAATGACTATCACAATTAGTTAGGGGGTTCCATATTAATTTAGTGAAATGTCTAGGCCAAAAATATTAGGGTAGAGAAAGAAGAAATGGGCAGCAGTATAGGATACCAGCCCTGGATGTCAACAAGTGCCATTTCTTCTAAAGTGATGAGTCCACATAGATAAACAACTCCTAGTCATGTATCAACACCTCCATTGTGCATTAACTATGGGCATATTTATGGGTGAGAAAATACCTATATGAACCATTAAACTAGACCTAGCTAGTCAATCTATTCTAGCATGGTCCCAGACTCTTACAAATGTGGTCATGTTTATAGTCCAAATTTTTTCAGAGTTTGATCTTTGGTCTGGTTTAAGACTGACCAGAGTCATTGTGGAAAGATTTATTTATAAGTTACATTTATGTTTGTAGTTATGTTAAGTTATAAACACAGATGATCCAAGTTTTACTATTATTAAGTTCCAAAACAGAAGAAAAAAAGACTAATCATGAGCCAAACAGTTTGGTCACAGTCTGGTCATACTTTGAAACGGCAAGTCAATTATGGTTCTAATTTAAAATGGTCTAGTCTATGGTCCACCATTTTATGCTCACTCTCTGATCAACTCTGGACTTATGCTCACCCTTATGAGTACTCATAGAGGTCAACATTGGGGTCCTAC
The DNA here is from genome assembly GCA_963693085.1 of Alisma plantago-aquatica. NCBI lineage: Eukaryota > Viridiplantae > Streptophyta > Magnoliopsida > Alismatales > Alismataceae > Alisma > Alisma plantago-aquatica. Next base: position 517,636,264 of record OY856410.1, on the reverse strand, counting down.
TCCACCTATGTGCCATACACATGGACATCTAGTGCACTTATCTAGAGAATGGGTGCAAAGAGTATAACAATATTGTAGAGTAAGGATTGAGAGAATAGACGTATGACACAATAAAGTAGCAGTAGATGGATAATTTCATAGGTAGGATCTAATGGTCATGGTGTTGCATCATAGGCTACTGCAATTATAGGTAGGGGGAAAGTAGTAGTGATAGATTGGGTATATTTGTTGAACTAATAAGAGGGAGTTGTATCATCGTGAGTAGTGACATGTCAAATTTCATGAATATGAATGGGAATACTCATGTTAATGTTTTGATAGATCATGAAAATATACTCGTTTATGACTAATTTGTGATAGATAAAAGACATTTTTGGTACTACCCCTATCAGTGGTAAGAATTTCATATTCACTAGAATAGGAAAGTTTAAGGTATGTGTTTTTTTTTTTGCAATGGTAACTAAAAGGATGAGACGTCAAGGGCATCTATCAATGTGATTCATACTAGGGTATAGAATAGTAAGTTTGGAAGTTCATTGTTGTATTTACTATGGAATTACTAGGTTTTCCACCATCTAGACATGTTGAGTTTGAGGTAAACCTAGAAGCCGGTACAATTCCAATATCTCTACCACCTTCATTTTTTTACTCCAGTTGAACTCAGAGAGCTGAAGAAACATCTACAAGATTTATTAGACAAAGGTTTCATACAACCTCTTATTTCACCATATGAAACACAGGTGTTGTTTGTCTAGAATTTTTATGTGACAATATGGATATGTATAAGTTATGGGCAGCTTCATTAGCAAGGTTACATTTAAAAAGTTCTTTTGCTTACTAGAATTTATGAGTTTTTTATTAGCTAAGTGGATAAAATATCTTTTGAAAGATTGATTGTGACCACATTACCACCAATTAGGTATTAGGGTTGAGGATGTGCTAACGATAGCTTTTCTCACATATTATGGTCATTGTGAGCTTTTGGTTATGCTATTTGGACTAACCAACGGTCCTACAACCAATACAGATATGATGAATAGGGTGTGGCATCAATTTTTAGTGGTATGTATAGATGATATACTGATATACTCCATAGTTATAGAGAAGCATGAGAATCACCTATGAGCAGTGTTACAACTACTACGCCAACACTATTTGTATGTTAAGTTCAGTAAGTTTGAGTTCTGACTATTATAAGTTGCTTTCTAGTCGCACTACCTAGGTTCCAATAATTTTCATAGATACAAAGAATGTGGATTATGTGCTTCAATGGGTAATCACACACACCTATAGAGGTTTCTAGTTTTCTATTTTTCTAGGTCCTATAGGTTTTTGAGGATGATTTACTAAAAAATAGTGTCATATATATGCCACTACCAAGTTGACAAGAAAAGAAACACTATCTATTTAGAGATTGCAATGTGAAAACAAATTTGAGATGCTAAGAGATAAGCTGATCACTACACTAGTGTTGTCTAGAAAATTCTACCTGATCTTTTTTGATGCATCAAGGAAAGTTCTAGGTTGTGTTCTTATGCAAGATGGCAAGGGTATTTCTTATGCTTCTAGATAGTTGAAGAAACATGAGGGAAATCATTTGACACATGATCCAGATGTTTATAGATCATAAGAGTTTCAAGTGAATCCTTATGCAGAAGGAACTACATTTGAGGCATTGTGGATGGCTTGATCTAACCAAAATCTATAATTACAAAATAGACTACCATCTAGGTAAAACCAATGTAGTTGTCGATGCACTATTTTGGGAGTCATCTTCTACATTGATAGTTGATGTCTAGACCTAGTCCCAATAGTCAATTGCTATTTTATTATTAAGATCGATCTCATAGAACAAAAAAAAACCACAAAAATAATCACACGCAAAAAATAATCAAATTATAAATATTAACTTAAGGAAAATATATATTCATCATCTCAATGTGCCAACATCTCTTTCAAGCTTCATTAGTTCACCTTTAGTTCTGGCTTCACATGACAAGTGCGTAATTCAACCTTTTTACTATTAGATCAATTATATCATGTCTCAAGAATAAACATAAGCATTAGTAGCATGTTTAGATATAATCATACAAGAACAAAAAAACCCATACTAATCTGTTACAAGTCTAATCTCATGCATCAATGTTGACTTTTTTCATTTCTATAGTAAAACAATATCTTTTAAGCTGATATGAAGGGTCTAGATTAAGAAAGGTATATGCATATGTGTTATATATATCCTGATAACCTCATAATAGTAAGAAGAATCAATAAAAAACCACATATTGGAAATCCTTGAGAAAGGAAATTCATCCAAGAAGTTGGTTCAATAAAAATCAGTCCCAAAACACCTTCAATCTGGCTTCTTTGTCTAGGACATCGAGCTTGGATGTAAGGAGAAGGAATATCAAAATTTATAACACAACTTTTCTCCAAGAACAAGCTCGACAAAGGGGATGTTGAGGGAAATGCAGAAGAGATGTCGATCTATGAGAAACCAACCTCATACCCTAGGAGAGGAGGAGAAATCCTTCATTTCTACCCACAAATCCATAAGAAACCATCTAGCTTGGACCTTGATCACCAAGGATCACCAAAAATTACAATAATGGTCATCTGAATTGTCCCCCCTCTTCATTTTTAAGATTTGGTTGGGTGTCCACATAAATTAAAAGGACAAAGATTACATTCCATCCAATTATGTTATGTATATCAAAGGCTATTAGTTTCATAGTGATTTTCAATGTTGGGCAGTAATGCTACAATGAACAATAACCACATCTAGCTACACACAATAAGATACATGTACAGTGGGTGTTGTACATGAATCAGGTGGGTAGGCAGATTGGGTTTGTTGTGTCCACTTCAAGACACTGGCACGTCAGGTAGCTACTCACATCATCCAAATGCCAACATCTGGCTACTCACACATTTTTCTCAAATAATAATATATTTATCATTTAAATCTAGTTGCACCCATTCTTTTTTCATTTGATTTGTAACTCAGTATTTACATATATACATAATCAACTAACATTCAAATAATTATTTATTTAAATCCTTCAATTTTGAAAAGCCTTTCCTACATGCATGTGCATCTTTTTGCCTCTTTTGAGGCTTGACTTTAAAGTATATACAAAACTTATCAAATACAGAAAATAGCACCTAACCATTTACTTAGTGCATTCAAATATATGATTCAACTAGAGTTAATCATTTTCACATTCTAAAGTCATCAAATTATATTTAAATTAACTCTATTGAGAAGAGTTTTGCCTAAGAATGGTGATTAATCTAAAGTGTAGGGATAACCTTGATTTTAGTTATCATAGATGATTTTGTACCAACTTGCATGTGTAAGAAGGTATATGATGTTTAATCTAAAGGGAATGAATGATGATCTAGATATAGCATATGAAGGAGTACTTTTAGCATATTTTCAAGTCAAGATAACAGTACGGAGGGAGACACTATTAGAACAAGGTGTAGATAGTGATGTTGAAGATAAAGAAGGGTCTACAAGAAGGCAAAAGGGAAGGATTCAATACTCATAGTAAAATGTGCTACATTTCAAGGGAAGATATATATAAGTGGATCGACATATCTAATGAGAATGATCTTAGAGGAGGAATACACACTTATGTGTGCTATGCATCCATTATGCATGATTATGTAGCAACATATGAAAGAGATTTATTAGTGGCCAGTATATATAAGGATGTAGTGGAGTATGTGTTTGTATGTAACTTGTTCCAGCAAGTTAAGGCTGAACATAAGAGGCCACTAGGGACACTAAAACTCTTACCTATTCTAGAGTGGAATTTGGATCATGTGATTGTGGACTTTGTAATTGGCATTCCTCACACATCTCTTCACATGATTCCTTTTTGGTTCTTGAGGATAGAATAAGTAACTCAACTCACCTCCCATATGTCAAGACTATGTATCTAGTCGACTGTTCAACACACATATACATAGATATGATTTTTGACTACATGAAATTCCATTTCCCAACTTATCCTATTTTGGACCACATTTCACATCTAGGTTCTAGGATAAACTAGATGATTCCATGGGCACCAAGCTGATGTTTAATATCACTATCCAACCCCAAAAAAATAAATAGTTTGAAAGGATGATACAAATTCTAGAGGATATGCTCAGAGCATGTGCTACAATCTCTAAGAAGTTTGGGTGGACATCTAATTTTGACTTAGTTCACATACAAAAACATTATCAATCAAATTTATAAATGGAAGCTTATGAGGAACTTTATTGTAGGTTGTACAAATATTAAATGCAATGGTATCAAATATGTGGGAAGTAGACGTTGGGACCAAATATAGTGTAGCATACCATGTAAAATATATAAGCAATTAGGAATTAGTTAAAAGTAGCACATGATATGAAGAAGAGTTATGCGGATAAGAGGAATATAACTATATGGTATTACTTGTTTAGAAATATGTAGGCAAGTCAACAAGACCATCCTAAACATTTAGGTCAAAGAAAAAATTTCTATAGAAGAATCCCCCAGACAAAGAAAAAGAAGACCCTCAGAGACCAAGTGTCATTTATTATCTAGAGCCAATGCAGAACCATATAGTTCAAGGTAGGAAAGATCCTTTTTGAAGGTATAAACTTGAAAGGGCTGAATAGATTTTTAAAGATATGTAAATTTACTCCTATATATGTTAGGCCTTATCCTATAAGGTAAAGAGTTGAAAATTTTACAAATTCGTTATATTTAAGGCAATAGTTGCATTAGTTACATGATGTATTTGCCTTTTTCCATGTTGAGGAAATATCACCACAAGCCTCAGTTAAATTTTCAAATGAAATATGTATAGATAGTGGAAGGTGCCATAAATGAAGAAGGGTTAGTCCATATCATGGATCAAAGTAGTTGGAAGCTGAGAAGACAATACATACCAATGGTTAAGGTGTTGTGTAATCGTCACTAAGTTAAGAAATTATATTGATATTGGAGGATGGCATGTTAAGAGTTCACACTTAGATATTCTAAGTTTAGCAGATTAAATTATTCAAGAGAGGGAGTATTTGTAAAAACTCAATCCTAGGTTTATCGAAACCCTTGAATAACCATTTTTCCACATAATCTCTTCTCTTCTAAGTTAGTCAGAAGCCTAATTGCATGATGGAATCTATGTGAATAGACCTGAGTAAATGGAAGACCTATTTGGGTGAATAAGTAATTAATTAAAGTATAATTGGTTATTAAAACCCTAATCATGAGATGTGTGAATGCTTGACGTAGTGTATGTTTGAATCAAGATAGTCTATGAATCAAGTTGACTAATTACATGTATAATATGTCTTCTTGTTATAAGACAAATTGATGTGTTATTATGGCAATTTTGAAAGAGGAAATGTAGGGTGAACCTTTATGATTAGCATAAATGTAGCGAGAATGCTTAAGCCTAAACTGTGAGTAAAAATCCATACATTAGATAACAAATATACATGATCAAAATAGTACACAAGAAACTTATTTCATTTTAACATTTTATAAAAAAAACCTCATAATCAAGTTCCACATCATATAACATCCACTTTTCCATTAATCAAATAACCACATTTGATCCAATTCAATTAAAATATTATTCATGTAGTTCAATGTACATCAGATTAAACATACATGAAAAAAATGATTTACAGTCTAACCTTGGAAAGAGAGCCTACATGGACATTTTAATCTGAACCTTTTGAATTAATTTTTTTTGCCATTACCTCTCGGTTGGATAATAATATACCTAAAACATATGAAACAACCACATGAGACTAATATAGAGCCCTAGTGAATGGAAATCTCTAACTTGAGCTAAGTAATGTATGAACAATAAATTATGCAAGTTTAATTTAAAAGAAACTGACATATGTTTTACAAGTCTAACAGACAATTCTAGTATCAAGTACTTATAATTTGTGATAATAAATCAAATAAAATAAAAAATAATATGTCAATTAGACCTTAACTTCTTAACTATGTTTGTGACACCCCACCAGCCAACCCAGGAACATATCATGTAGTTGTGAAGTTGAAGTTCATAGAAGACATGTGTGCAAGATAGAATTGTTCAAATAAAAACTAAATATCCCTCATAAACAAGAGCTTATATTAAGTCCACCATAGTATATAGGTTTGAGTTTACTTTTAATCCAACGTTTACTAATTAGAATACATATTAGTCATATAAAAATTAAGAAAAATGTGTATAGTATATACAAAAGAATAACTAATATGTACATATAAGAAACATACTCAATAAGAATATAGATAACAACTACTAGTAAAGAAATATAATAGGAATTATTTTCATCTTATACATGACTGAACATCTCTTATTTGTTTGCCCTAAAACTACTTGGTTGTTACCTTGCAAAGTAGAATTTATCAAACATGATCTCATGTTAATTAATCACCATCATCATATTAGGGTTTAGTCTATCACCCTAATATACCTATAATAGACCTTATTCTCCAATAGGGTTTCCTAATGAGGATAAGGTAGGGAATTCATTATAATGACCCCTCCCTATTCTATCCCCATTAATGTGGACTAAGGAGGGAAGGGCCATTATCTACTTTCTAAAATATAGACTTAAAATTTTCCAATAATAATTGATAATGTCATTAAATAAATGAGTTTAGCTACAAGATGAAAGATAACTCTCGTCAAAGGAATTGCATAATATTTTAAAGGAAATGTTATACCAAAAGGAAATAATAATTATCTAATCAATCCTTTAGAATTATTTAGCCATGTGTTCTCATGCAGCCATTTTCAGAATGTCCACGTCTCTGGATAAATAATTCAACTTTACCTAAAACATCAAGAAACAAAGCACATGGTCAATATGTTGTTATATTGTGTACACATGTTAGTATCTTGGAAATCCCACATCTTGAATATTGATCCTAACTATGTGATCTCCTCAACCCTTGACTAAGATATGACTCAAGCCTCTTACAACTCCATCCATTGTATTTTGTTATTCTAAAATATATTACAAGTACACATATTATCATCTTTACTTGTTTGTCACAATGAATTATATCCTTATGTAATCTTGTTGAGAAACTTGGATATTTGTTTGAATGATCTACTCTATTCCCTATTTATTAGAGTTTTAATTTTCTATGCATAAATTGCTCTATGTATTTCAATCACAATCAAGTTTGATAGTGTAATCTTCCGTATATTGTTATTATTTATTTTGAGCATTTCCCTTATCTTGAATATAAGTCAAGTGGAAACATTGTTTATAGCCTTTCCCCTTGGGTAAAGTGGCACAACAACCTTTCCCTTAGGGTTTAGTGGTACTCTTTTGGTCTCACAACCCACACTTCATAAATGTAAGGTGCATGCTTAGTCCTCAGAGTACACTGCAAAATGAATTAAAATGTTAACTTATTTAAAAGTTGAAGTTTTGGAATTGTTTACCATTGTTTCTTTTAAAAATCCTACCAATTATTTACTTCTCAATATATTATATATAAAAAAATACATATATATACATATATATAAATACATATATATAAACAATTTCATTATATTTCTTCAACTGTACATCATTCTTTTGCAGTGATTTTTGGTCTTGATTTTTTATTTAGAAAATGGAAAACCTTGAAGAAATTTGACTTATTTACTATGTTATCTACTAAACTAAAAAATTCTACACCAAACAAATCATCATCATGGAAAATCTTAATTGTAATTGGGTTGTAACTTCTATCAAGATAACTTTATTTACTATTAAATTGTTTTCTTTGTTGCCATTTGGGCCCTCATGTAAAACTTTGGTTACAAAATCAATGAAATGAGATATTATTTCTATATGCATATGTTTGTGTGTGACCTCTTCGAGACACCAATGATGGACGTTTGAATCCTCTTAACATTGTAAACCATGTTGTGGGATTGGGAATGGGTAAAAATATATCTATGACTAATGCCTTTTGGGTTGTCCAGTGCACCAAACATATTTATGGACCTTATGAATAGTGTGTTCCAAACCATCCTACATTCATTTGTCATATTCTTCATTGATGGCATCTTTGTCTTTTCAAATAATTTAGAACAACATTGAGAACACCTATGCAAGGTCCTTGACATCATTTGAGAGCTAAATTTTTATAGTAAATCCTTGAAATGTTAATTATAGATTGATCGAGTCATTTTTCTAGGACACATCACATATAGAGGAATGGATTTGTGAGACAAGTTATTGTGTAGCCCAAGCACCTCAATACAATTTGATGCATGTATTCCATGTATCCAATCTAAACTTCCATGTGAAAGATCATATCCATGTGTTAAACATCAAACTTTTCAAAATACAAGGTAGTTGGACCTACTTATAGGAACCCATGAGGATTTTGGATTCATAGGTGAAGGATATCAAGAATAAAAGCATCAATACGGTTAAAGTTCTATAGGAATGTTATGGCTAGCATGAAGCCACATGGGGTTGCATATATGAACATGGACACAACACATCCACATGTTTTCTCTAGCTAGGAAACATTCTGAGGAAAAAATTCATAATTAGGAGTGAAGGATGTAGAAACACAATTTTAAGCTTTGGTAAATTCTTATAATATGAATGAATTGATATTAGTAGAATTGTTGCCTTATACATCTTTGTTGTACATCTTTTTTATGTAAAAGAGTCCTTAAAGTAAAAAATTCCAACTCAGTATTTTTTCCAAATTCCAACTCAATATTTTTTCCATCATTAAATACCAATGATACTTTTAGTTAATGGGTAACCGAATTTTGAAATAATAAGTGAGATTCTAGAAGATTCCAAGTTAATTAGTGACCTGGATAATTAATTATTGTATCATCTCTCTCTTTGCTCAAAAACCAAGTTTCAAAAAACAAATAAAGTTATTTTTCTATAGTTCGCCTAAGGTCGAATAATCATGAAAGAGAGATTATCCCAAATTATGATATATACAAGCTATGACAAGGCCTAGGCAAATATTTCTTTGAACTATGGTAATATCTAGATAAGGAAAAAAGATGGAAGAGTCCACCTTGACCAGGACACTAGTTTTGGGTAGATCTGCAAGTAGAGGGATCCGATCAACTTCCTACCTCTTTCTCCCCCTTTCTAAACCATATCCTCATGTAGTTGTTGTGTTATCCCTTCTTCCAGGTAAATACGAAAACAACTATACCCTAGTTGGACATTATCTCCTCAAATTTGAATAATGCCCAAAATTCTACATAATCTAGGTACTTAGGGTTGGCAATTGTCTATGATCCCTTCTATCCCGTACCTATCTAAGGACCAATCTAAAACCATGTGACCCCAACAACTCGACCCTACTCTCAATTGCATCCATTAGAATCATGAGTCCTATCCCTGATCTCTGGCTCAAGTTTCTTGAAGCTTCTCAAAGGAAACTTTGCTCTTACCACTATGGATCTTTGCAAGTGGTGGGGATCCATCCCTAAATCTTTAGAAATCTTCTACAATCATTAGCATGCCCAAAACCCTGATAATTTTTCTCCTGTAAACTCTAGTTAACCTCTTTCTTCTTTTACCTCTATCTATCTTCCCTAACCATCTCGTGGTCCATCGTGAAGTATGGTCATCTCGCCAGACTTGACCAAAGCCAAACCAATCCAGGATTGGGGTTTCTAGGGACTGAGGGTGAGACACAACCATGTGCTTGACTCCATGGTTTCTTTTCTCATGTGGGGGCTGAGGAAGAAGAAACCCCTCAACAATTTTACCCTCTTGCCCCCAATTTGTATGACCAATCCTTGCCAATGCATTTGGCCAAATGGGTCTTTCCATCAAATTAAAATCCAACTCATCCATTCCCAACTTGGGTGACTTGGCATGATGTAGTTGGTTGATATATATACATCTATATAATATTTTTTTAAAGTAAGCTCAATATCATAAAAAGTCAGCCATACGGCATCTACATAATAGAGATCTCATAACAAAGAACCTAACAACTACTCCCTTTGAGGACCAACATAGCACAAGGCTCAGATTGGGATGTGATAGGTAAATTTCAGCACCATCCAACACTTGTAGTGGCTGTCTAGAGCAGCTATCTGGGAAGAAAGCCATCAATCTGTGCGAGCCTTCGAGTACACCGGGTTGGGAGTTTGCATAGTTGCCAGCAGATATCATCATCATGGCGAGGCCAAAAGACCACCTTGAAGGAAGAGAGCTCGAGCAAACCAAAGAGACAACAGAACGCCAAAGGAGAAACACCCAACAGCCTCACAGCTGGACTAAGACACTACTAACAGACAGACAAAAGCACTCACGGAAATAAAAAAAACTGGCAACTCACACAGGCAAAACATCAAATAGAAAGGTGACACCCCAGAAGCTAGGTGAGCAGGAGGCAAAAATCCCCAGCAGAAACAACCACAAGGGAAAAGGAGAATCTTGGTGTATGAGACAGTGGGGGGTAGGGAAGGCAGGGAACCCCACCACCACTCCACACCACACCGGTGCACCCCTCCACCCACAAGCTATAGCTTGAGGAAGACAAAGGTGACCAAGGGTGGGAGCACCCGCCAGAGATCGTACCCTGCTTAACTCCTCCCTGAAAGACATTCGAGGACGCCACGTCCGTCCGCCGACCAAAAGAGGGCAACCCTACACACACGACCACATCGAAAGCAGAAACCAAAGGAAAGGCAAAAATGTGAAAAAGGAAAGAAATAAACAACAAGATCAGAAAACAAAGAAAGAGGGAAGGGAAGCTCCCGCATAAATAGGGGCAGAGGCCAAAGGGAGACCGCACGCCGGCCCCAGGACACCCAAACGATCTCACCAGTGACCGGAGCCACCTCAGATAGATCGTTGTCACCACCCCAGCAACTGCTACGCCCGGATCAGGAACCCGAACCACCCATCATGGAGAGAGGGGCAAGGGCAGAGAGGGGAGCATGGAGATGAGGCACCAGAGGCCAGAAGCCCCTTCGAAGCAGGCACAGAGGCGACCTAGGGGGAATCAGGGCAGCGCACCCAGACCGCCGGACCCCCTCCCCCCGGTCGGAGGCGTCACGTTCGGGTAGCCCTAGTCACCCCTTGAGTCGCGGGACGGACTATCATCCACACCGAATCGGAACTTCAGCTTAGAATTTACATATATATAATATACATATATTTAACTTTACAAAAAAAACCCTAGTTCCAAATATAGTCAATATGTATATCAAAATTATCAAAAAATGTGTAGAATCCAAAAAATGATGGTTTAAAGACCTAGTTCAAACTTGTATTCAAAACTATGTTTTTGATAATAAAATGTAAGATGATGTAGTATGCAAAATGCTAACTTTGATGAGTTAAATTTTATCTTGGTTAAGAACGATTGCTTAGTGAAAGAATATGATATCTATATTAGGCTTAATTTGATGTTTAATTAGAGTTTCCTATGCAAAGGATTAAAAATATTAGAAACTATGGGTTTGAAGTCTAACCATGATACAACCATGAACAAAGACCACTAGGACAAAGACTAAACTGTATCATCCCCAGATTCTTCCTTCTCGAGACTTAGAAGGCTTGAGAGGACAACTCTGAAAATGTTAGGCAATTGTATCAAAGTGTGTTGCGGAAGCAATATGCACATACATGAACATACAACCATAACATTTCTCAACATTCAACATGTAGATTATTACAAGATGACTTATTACAACATGAATAACAATTACATATTGAAAGAGGATTTACAAGTCTATGAACATGTATACTAATTAGGATCTAACAATAGGCAGAACATGTACAACTTTCTCACTTCCTATTTTTTTATCCCATGCTAACTATGAGAACCCATTACACTAAATTAGATTACTCAAAACATAAAGTACAATCGATCATTTATTAATCACATACCCAAAAATATGGGTAAATTAAAACTAATTTCAATGTCAACACCGGCTCAGAAATATTTGCATAAGAGCCCAACATCTTTCTTATATCCATACTATGCCAAGAATTTGTTATGAATTGTTCTATTGCCTTAGCCACAACATATATACACAGGATAACAATATTTGTATATGCCACACAATAAACATTAACATGCTGAAAAAATTTTGATTCGCGTAAAACACCATATACAAACTTTTCCTATTCGGACCTGAGAGTACAAGGATGACTCTAGGACACACTAGACATCTAATCAACTTTCTTAGAGATTCATTACTATAGCTCCTCTTTGTTGCCACATGTTTGTTTTTGTCACTTCCAATTACCTAAAAGAAATGTGGCAAACCACAAGGGTGAGACTCATCTCCCAGCAAGAGATATAACCTCCAACAACGCTTATTGATTACAATATTTTAAATAGTAGATAACTAAGTGGTTAGAGTATTTAATAATCAATTGAACAGATTGAACAGTTCAAGTATGCTAAACAAATTAAGCAATTAATCTTAACAACAAGTATGATCATCAATGCATATATAGATAACAAATAAATCCATTTCTTTGGATAAATATCTACTCAAATATCATCAAATTACATCTAATAACAATCATTATCATCAATCTGACTATCATCATATTCCTTGCTAATAGCACAAGCAATCTAGTAGCATAAGCAACCTTGACATCATGAATATGTCTAGTAACATATCATGGCTATCAATATTGGCATCTCAAATAAAGGGAACAGATATATATGATACGTAGAACTAACATCATAGCACAATTAACTACATAAACATGATTAGCAGTTTAAGCATTTCTAATTACATAGGCATGGCAAACAAAGTTAAATATAGCTAGCAGCAACATCTTAACCATCAGTGTCAATATATTTGACAACATAAGCATGTTTACAACATGAGCATAACTACAACATAAGCATATAAATTATCTCTTATACACAATCTCAGAGAAAAGAAAGAAAACAAGGGTTATCATCCAATATGAAGACTTGTGTATAACCCTAAATAGATATGCTACACGGCTGTCTTACATCTTTTATTATGCCCTGAGGAAATTGAGGATACCACTCAAAATCCAACTGACCATAGCTAAGTCAAAATTAGTGCCATACAAGATCTACGAAGAATCGGACTCCTAAGATCTTCTCCTCCCCCGGTCAGTAAGGGTCCGCCACAGTTACACATAAGGTCAAGCTGCTAACAGCCTAGTCTGTCCTTGGTACAGGTCACGGCACTAGTGAAAGGAGGTGGGTACGCATACCCTACCATCTGAGGTACAACTGCAGTTGTCCTCCAATCTCTTCACATATATAATCACCGAGACACGACCGCAAATGTTCTCAAACTAAGGGCTAGGTATGATCACAGTCATCCTCCCTAAACACTTAAATTTAGGATGACAAGAACCTTGCATACTCATCAGTATGCGTTCTGAGTTTCCCTTGGGAATACTCGTTTCACCATCAGGCAAGTTCTAACACTCATATGGATCTATGGCACATGCCACTACATGATTAGAGTTTCACTTGATTATTTATGACAATTGGGTGAATTAAGGTTGCATCAAACAAGTAGACATAAAAACCCTAATTCACTTCTAGCAAGCATATAAATATCACAACTTCAAAAGATATAAAATGTGTGAAACATAATTTCTCATATCATCATCACATGGTACTATTCACTTACCATTCATGAGGCTACACTAGTCATCATACTATCACAAGATATAAATCCTTTTCACAATATGGGTATCGACCCTTATCAACACAAGAGGATTACACCTCATTTAGGGCTCAACCATGCCCAAAGGTCATTAAGACCATCATACTATCACAGGATATAAAATCCTTTTCATAATATCACAGGGTATCAACCCTTATCAACACAAGAGGATTAAAACTCATTTAGGGCTCAACCATACCCAAAGGTCATTAATACCAGCATACTATTCCCTACAAGATCATCATTGTCTTTGCATGCCTTATAACAAGGCTCAACAATATCACTTATATATAATACACCAGATCAACACAATATTGTGTTAATGTGCTAGGATATATTCATAAACCATCATAGTAGGGTTATATTAACATTAAGAACATTCCTTTATTACATCAACATGTAAGGAGTCTAGATATGATTAACCCTCATCATATTCATAATGCACATGTTTAGCATAAGAAAGTATCAACCATGTGGCTATGATAACCATCAATTAACATATCAAGGTTATGATCATATTAAGGAAGTTATTCTACCATCATTCCATCATATAAGAAGGTTAAACATGAATACTAATCTTTATCTATTTGCATTAGAGTTAGGTTCAACAAAATAAATTATATTAATGTTACTAATCATCACTTATACCCAAACCCTAACTCACAGCATCCCTATTGGGTCATGGATGCATAAGGTGAAGCATCACCATCACATTCTATATCATTCTCAAGTATGAACCCACACATAAATCAAGGTATAACCATCAAGTTATAGCATACTAGAGTTTCAACAATAGTGACAGAGTACTCCATGATTGTATTAGTCATTCAAGGACTATTCGTACCCAACTACCATCATTCAGTTATATTAAAGCTAGGTATAACAAATTATACCTCATTAGGGTTACATATAAACACAATATAATTATCATCCCTTCTATTCATATGAGTGAATAGGTAAGACTACCTTATTAAGGGTAACCCTCCATTTGTTCCATCATCATTCAACCCTTATCACCATACCACAATGTAACCCAGAACCATTGGATGTTTAAAAGGAAAGACCATTGGTTGTTTACATAAGTAAACACCTTGAATAAACCACCTATGGAGTCCTTGATTTGTGCTCTAGAAAGAGTTACCATCTAACCCTAGACATTGTAAGGCCCCTGAACTTGTTTAATGCGTTGAATATGCTTAATTATCATAATTGAATTCTTAAAACCCTAATATAACATTGTTATATGATTTGAAATCATAATACACACTTAAGTTTCAATTTTGGTCCGATTTGGAGACTGTTTGAGCAAGTTATGCAATTTTATGCACATTTTGGACTTTTTTGCAATTCACCCAATTGAGAGGTTTTCTTTGCAATTTATCACTTGCATTATGTTCCTTGTATATTCTCTCATCATTATTGAGCTTTTTGAGCCATGAGGTGCCTATTTAGACCTTGGTTTGAAGGTGTTTTCTCCAAGGGTATTTTAGGGTTTACCCCTTCACGAATGAGCTACGTTTAGTAGCTATCAAGTAATGAATTATGTGATTGGTTGGAAAATTCAACAAAGGAAAGCTAACCAGGTCTATAAGGACGGTGGGGGAGTTGCTTGTGTGTGTGCTTGTATATTCTTAATAGTTTAAAGCCATATAAATTTGGGGAAGCTACTTTGCTTGCTTCCATCCTTATCCATGGGCTATATTTACCTCTTCCTTGCCCAAGTATGAAACTATGCTTGCTTTCTCTTTCCATTAACCTGGAGCAATGAATCTCCTCTATTTTTCTGCAGAACCAAGTGCTCTAAGGTAGAATACAACCTTTTTTTGGAGAAGAAGGTCTCCTAGAGCTCCATTTAGCCCAACCTAGGGTTTCCAAGGTCATCTTCTAGGGATTTCGACCAAGGCAAGTTATTTTCTTCTTTCCTTATCCATTTCTCTTGCTCTTCTCCTTCCTTATACCTTCCAACAGGTTGTAACCTTTTTGTTCTATTATAGAATTTTCTCTAAAGCTCTAAAACCTTACCTTTTTTGCTCCTTATGCTTAGGGTTTGCTCATTTGATGAAGAAAGGTGCTAGATGGACAAGTTCATAGCTTAGGATTGGATTTTCTACCCTACCTGCTCAAGGTTTCTTCTGTGTGGAGTTTCATCTTCTCATTACATACACGTTTTATAACTTGCTCCACGTTTATTGCTTACCATAAGCTTGCTAGCTCATGTTCTAACTTGAAAATGATTATCCATGCACTAAAAAGCTATGCTTGACTTGGATTTCAATTTTTATAATGTTCCTTGTTCTGATTTCAGTTATAGATGAACCTATGATCATGTGTACGTTATTACTAAGGTATGATATGACTTGGATCATGTTGGTTTGACAACCTATGGTGCTAAGCACCTATCAACCAATGGTCAATTTTAGGGTTTTAAGTTGATTTCCTCCATAAACCTATGACCCGATGATGGTACCATTGCAACAACCCTATGATGTTGTCTTCATGACAATGGATTATGGTAACCAAGGGTGTCAACTGATGTTCATCCCCTTAGTTCATCTTTTGGCCTAATTAGAAGCCTAGCGACTAACAACTAAGTACCCTAATTATGCTATCAATCAATGGTGATATTAGTTTGATATTTGATGCTAATTAATGAATATAGTGTTGATCTAACAACCTATGGTGACTTAATGGTCACTAATGATGGTGTATCAGGTCTCCAAAACCTATGGTGAGTTAATTATATAGTTGTATCATCAATTAATCCTTATAACAATGGTTTCTTGGGTAACTTGATGCAATGGTTGGACCTATACTATAATTGATTGTTTTAATATATGAACTTGACCCAATGGTCAAGATATAATATTTATTATCCTAATAAAGTGGAATGATGTCTAATGTAATATGTTGGTCCTAATAATGTGATTTATATGTTTTTCTTTTTATGATCAACTTAAGGAGCTTACTTGTTGACAATAGATGGCTTGTTTTAAATGAACAGTCGATTGTGGGTTTTACCCTACTTTGAGTGGAACTTTTTGTTTTGTTAATCAAGGGATGGCTAGGGTTAGATGGTGAATATTTATAGAGAACAAATCAAGGACTTCATACGTGTTTTATCCAAGGTGTTTACTTATGTAAACAACCAATGGTCTTACCTTTTAAACATCTAATGGTTTTGGGTGACATTGTGGTATAGTGATATGGGTTGAATGATGATGGAACAAATGGAGGGTTACCCTTAATAAGGTAGTCTTACCTATTCACTCATATGAATAGAAGGTATGATAACCATATTGTGTTGATATGTAACCCTAATGAGGTATAGCTTGTTATACCTAGCTTTAATATAACTAAATGATGGTAATTGGGTATGAATAGTTCTTGAATGACTAATACAATCATGAAGTAATGTGTTAATGTTTTTGAAACCCTAGTATGCTATAACCCGATGGTTACACCTTGATTTATGTGTGTGTTCATACTTGAGAATAGTATGGAATGTGATGGTGATGCTTCACCTTATGCATCTATGATCCAATGGGGATGTCGTGAGTTAGGGTTTGGGTATAAGTGTTGATTAGTAACATTAATATAATTTATCTTATTGAACCTTAACTCTAATGCAAATAGATAAAGATGAGTATTCATGTTTAACATTCTTATATGATGGAATGATGGTGGAATAACTTCCTTAACATGATCAAAACCTTAATGTGTTAATTGGTGGTTATCATAGCCACATGGTTGATACTTTCTTATACTAAACATGTGCATTATGAATATGATGAGGGTTAATCATATCTAGATTCCTTGCATGTTGATGTAATAAAGGAATGTTCTTAATGTTAATATAACCCTGCTATGATTGTTAATGAATATCTCCTAGCCCATTAATACAATATTGTGTTGATCTGGTGTATTATAAGTAAGTGGTGTTGTTGAGCCTTGCTATAAGGCATGGAATGATAATAATGGTCTTGCAGGGAATAGTATGATGGTCTTAATGACCTTTGGGCTTGGTTGAGCCCTGAATGAGGTGTAATCCTCTTGTGTTGATAAGGGTTGATACCCTATGATATTGTGAAAAGGATTTATATCATGTGATAGTATGATGGTTTTAATGACCTTTGAGCATGGTTGAGCCCTGAATGGGGTGTAATCGTCTTGTGTTTATAAGGGTTGATACCCTATGATATTGTGAAAATGATTTATATCTTGTGATAGTATGATGACTAGTGTGGTCTCATGAATGCCAAGTGAATAGTACCATGTGATTATGAGATGAGAAATTATGTTTCACATGTTTTATATATTTTGAAGTTGTGATATTTATATGCTTGCTAGAAGTGAATTAGGGTTTGTATGTCCACTTGTTTGATGCATCCTTAATTCACCCAATTGGAATAACTAATCAAGTACAACTCTAATCATGTAGTTCCATGTGCCATAGATCCATCTGAGTGTCATAACTTGCCAGATGGTGAAATGAGTATTCCTAAGGGAAACTCAGAGAGCATACAGTTGAGTATGTGGGGGTGGCAAGTTGAGGATATATCCTTGTCATACACAATGCAGGTTGTGGAGGTTGGCTATGGTCATGCCTCATACATCTGATATGATTGAGAACGGTTGTGGTCATGTCTTGGTGATTATATATGTGACAAGATTGGAGGACAACTACGGTTGTACCTCAGATGGTAGGGTATGCATACCCACCTCCTTTCACTAGTGTCATGACATGTACCAAGGATGGACTAGGCTATTAGCAGCTTGACCTTATGTGTCATTGTTGTGGACCCGTGTTGACTGAGGGCGGAGAAGATCTTAGGAGTCCAACTCTTCCTAGATCTTATATGGCACTGATTTTAACTTATCAGTGGTCAGTTGGATTTTGAGTGGTATCCACAATTTCCTCAGGGCATAATAAAAGATGTAAGATAGTCGTATAGCATATTTGTTTAGGGTTATACACAACGTTTCGCATTAGATGATAACCCTTGTTTATTATCTTTACATAAAGATGATTCTTAGTGTAATTAAGAGATAGTAGTTATACTTATGTTGTAGATATACTTAAGATTATATATGCATACATACAGTAGCCATGCTTATGTTGATAACTATATTTCTACTGCTGATTATAATCATGATGCTAGCTATCTCATGTTGTTAGTTATGTTTAGCATGCTAGCCATGACTTTGTAACTACAGATGCATATACTTCTAATCATGCTTATCCAGGTAGTTGTGCTTATGTTGTTAGCTCTTCTTATGATGTTGATATGTTCAACCAATTAGACATGCTCATGTTGTTAGCTATGCTATGTTACTAGACTTGCTCATGATGCTAGAACTGCATATGCTACTGAAGTGCTTATATCGTCAACAAGATAAAGGATGATAGTCTGGCTAATGATGATAGTTAGTATCTACTCCTTTATGTATTTTCTTAATCATCAGTATTATTGATCTTATTTGTTATCTTTGATTAAACTACTTAACATTTTAATTACTTAAAAATATTGTAGTCAATAAATATTGTTTGAGGTTATATCTCTTATTGGGATATAGGTCTCACCCTTGTGGTTCGCCACATTTTTTTTGGGTAATCGGAAGTGACGAAAACAAAAATGTGGCACCAAAGATGAGCTATAGTAATGAATCTTTAATAAAGTTGATTAGATGTCTAGTGTGTCTTAGAGTCATCCTTGTACTCTCAGGTCCGGGCAAGAAAAATTTTGTATATAGTGTTTCAAACGAATTGGACTTTTGTTAGCATATTAATAATTGTTTGTTTGGCATATATGAATATTGGTCTCATGTGTATATATGTGGTGGCTAAGACGATAAAAGAATTTGTAACAAATTCTTGGCATAGTATTGATATAAGAAAGATGTTGGGATGTTATACAAATGTTTCTGAGCGGGTGTTGACATTGAAATCGGTTTTCATTTACCCATATTTTTGGGTATGTGATTAATTAGTTATTGATTGTGTTTTATGTTTTGAGTAATATGGTTTAGTGTAATGGGCTCTCACAAGTTGGTATTAGAGCTTTAGGTTCACTGAGTCTACAGGGACACTAGGACTTAGGACTAAGATGATGTCTAACTTAGGAATATGACATAAAAATATGGTGCATACTGCCTAATCTCAGTATTTGGGTGCCCTGACCAGGTATTCAATTATTGAAGAAAAGGTAAGTATGGAACTCTTAGATTGTTATCTTTCTGATTACTCTGATCAAGTAGTCATTTTGAGACAATCTAAAGAGTATAACGAATAAGAAATCATGGTGTAAATATCTCAATCTTATCTTAAAGAAGATGGGAATTACATCATAATCTATTAAAACTTTAATGTTTGGTAACTATAAGAGAAAGATACAACACCATAAAATCTAAATCTGAATAAAAATAAGGAAAATTGGAGTTCTTGAAGATGTGATTCAAGAAGATAATAAAGTAAAAGATAGATAAGTCTATGCTTATAAAGTGATTCAAGGTATGAAATCCACATAATATGGAGAGAACTCGAATGATAAGTATAAATGAGAAGATAAATGAGAATAATGAAAAAGGAGTAAGGTGGAACCTGAGTTCATATCAGACCAACCTATGTATGTAAGAAAGTGTTAATGTAAAATCAGCATGGCATGTGAAAGAAATTAAGGCAGATGATCCCGATTTAATGAAGAAAATGTGGAATATGATGATTTACATGTCGATAAGTGGTTGAAAAAAATAATAAAATAAGATAACATACCAAGTGTGATAAATAGTCATCAAGGAAGGAGTAATGAGATATATTAATCATGATGATTCCTATTGGCAAGGAACCTGAAATGAAAAAGGTAAAATGATAGATAAGAAGTTGTAACTTGCATAATGAAAATAGAATTGGTTAAGTTTTTGCTAGTGACCTTGAACAATGTTGCTATGATGTGGGAAGTGTGTTTCCCTTTGTGTCTTTTCTTTGCAGGGCACAACTTTCAAGTGGATCATTGCCACTTGGTATGTGTGGATTCGTTGTAAAAATGAGGGTGGATAGCTTATTATAGCATAAGATTTTTTGGACTATGGTTCCAAGATCATAAAGTTTGTGATGATTTTACTTTTGAGCCTTCCAATAATTAGGAAGACTCATCTTATATGTCTTGATATTTGTTACGTTGGTAAAAGTAGATGATATAAGGATGTGTGTTCCTCGTAGCGCATGAGGTGGATACCAAGGTAATGAATCCTAGTATCCAAGATGTATTAACAATATGAGAAATATGTGAAGGTTGGAGATGTTTATTAAATGAACATTTCAAGTATTCCTCTTCCGTAGAGAGAGAGGGAAAGATAGTTGATGATGACCCTCTAAATGTTGTTTGGAAAAAAAAGTGATTCTATAATATTATGTATGGTTTAGTGATAGCTGGGCAAGACCACTACCAAGGATAGATGGTTTGTTGGTTAATAGATATGTGATACCGTATTCCTTTAAGATAAACCTATCATTAAATATCAATGCATAAGAGTTAGAGTGGATGACATAAGTTACATATGATAAGAGATACATAATGTTCTATGTTTGATAAGAGCCAGCAAGTATGACTTTTGAGTAATGTGTTGATACAATAGATATAATTTTTGTATGATAGCTAGAATTTAAAGTTCAAAGTTACTATTAGAGTTGTATAGATGATACAACAAGTATCTACATTCCATATTGAGAATGTCTTCTTAGATGGGGGTTTTTGTGCTGACCCAAGATGAGATATGTATGAATGATGTGACATCACCATGATATGAAAGTGACCATGTGAAGGTAATAGGATGAGGTGAAAAGGAAGTACCCATCTTTGTTTACCTTGAATTTTGGGGGCAAAATCTCTGTTAGGGGTTTATAGTTATAAAGCCCCTAAACTTGCTTAATGAGTTGAATAAGATTAATTATCATATTTTAATTCATACAACCCCTAATATAATATTTTGATATGCTTTGAAATCATAAGATAATTTGAAGTTTCAAATTTGGTCCAATTTGGACATTGTTTGAGCAAGTTATGCAATTTTATGCACATTTTGGACTTTTCTGTAATTCACCCAATTGAGAGGTTTTATTTGCAATTTATCATTTTCATTGTGTTCCTTGGATATTCTCTCATCATTATTGATCTTTTTGATCCATGTGGTGCCTATTTAAACCTTGGTTTGAAGGTATTTTCTCCAAGGGTATTTTAGGGTTTACCCCTTCACGGATGAGCTACCTTTAGTAGCTATCAACCAATGAATTATGTGATTGATTGAGAAATTCGACAAAGGAAATCTAAGAAGGTCTATAAGGATTGTGGGGGAGCTACTTGTGTCTGTGCTTGTATATTCTTCATAGTTTAAGGTCATAGAAACATGGGGAAGCTACTTTTACACCTCATGCTTGCTTCCATCCTTATCCATGGGCTATATTTACCTCTTCCTTGCCCAAGTACGAAACAATGCTTGCTTTATCTTTCCTTCAAACTGGAGAAATGAATCTCTTCTATTTTTCTGCGGAACCAAGTGCTCTAATGTAGAAGACAACCTCTTTTTGGAGAAGAAGGTCTCCTAGAGCTCCATTTAGCCCTACCTAGGGTTTCCAAGGTCATCTTCTAGGGATTTTGTCCAAGGCAAGTTATTTTCTTCTTTCCTTCTCCATTTCTCTTGCTCTTCTCCTTCCTTATACCTTCCTCCATGTCAAAACCTTTTTGTTCCATGGTATAATTTTCTCTAAAGTTGTAAAACCCTACCTTTCTTGCTCCTTATGCTTAGGGTTTGCTCATTTGATGAAAAAAGGTGCTAGATGGACGAGTTTGTAGCTTATGATTGGATTTTCTACCCTACCTGCTCGAGTTTTCTTCTGTGTGGAGTTTCGTCTTCTCATTAGAGGCAAGTTTTATAACTTGCTCCACGTTTATTGCTTACCATAAGCTTGCTAGCTCATGTTCTTGCTTGAAAATGATGATCCATGCACTAAAAAGCTATGCTTGACTTGGATTTCGATTTTTATAATGTTCCATGTTCTAATTTTAGTTATAGATGAACATGTGATCATGTGTAAATTATTCCTAAGTTATAATATGACTTGGATTAGGTTGGTTTGACAACCTATGGTGCTAAGAACCTATCAACCAATGGTCAATTTTAGGGTTTTAAGCTGATTTCTTCTATAAACCCATGACCTGATGATGGTACCATTACAACAACCCTATGGTGTTATCTTCATGACAATGGATGGTGGTAACCAAGGGTTTCAACTGACGTTCAGCCCGTTAGGTCATGTTTTAGACTAATTATAAGCCTAATGATTAACAACTAAGCACCCTAATTATGTTATCAATCAATGGTGATATTAGTTTGATATTTGATGTTGATTAACAAATATAGTGCTGATCTAACAACCTATGGTGACTTAATGGTCACTAATGATGGTAGATCAGGTCTCCAAAACCTATGGTGAGTTAATTATAAAGTTGTATCATCAATTAAGCCTTAGACCAATGGTTTCTTGGGTAACTTGATGCAATGGTCAGACCTATAATGTAATTGATGGTTTTAATATATGAACTTGACCCAATGGTCAAGATATAATATTTATTCCTACAATAAATTGGAATGATGACTAATGTAATATTTTGGTCCTAATAATGTGATTTATATGGTTTCCTTTATATGATCAACATAAGGATCTTACTTGTTGACAATAGATGACTTGTTTTAAATGAACAATCAATTGTGGGTTTTACCCTACTCTGAGTGGAACTTTTTGTGTTGTTAATCAAGGGATGTATAGGGTTAGATGGTGAATCTTTATAGAGCACAAATCAAGGACTTCATAGGTGGTTTATCCAAAGTGTTTACTTATGTAAACAACCAATGGTCTTACCTTTTAAACATCCAATGGTTTTGGGTGACATTTTGGTATGGTGATATTGGTTGAATGATGATGAACAAAGGGAGGGTTACCCTTAATAAGGTAGTCTTACTTATTCACTCATATGAATAGAAGGGATGATAACCATATTGTGTTTATATGTAACCCTAATGAGGTGTAGCTTGTTATACCTATCTTTAATATAACTAAATGATGGTAATTGGGTATGAATAGTCCTTAAATGACTAATACAATCATGAAGTACTAAGTTAATGTTGTTAAAACCCCAGTATGTTATAACCCAATGGTTACACATTGATTTATATGTGGGTTCATACTTGAGAATAGTATGGAATGTGATGGTGATGCTTCACCTTATGCATCTATGATCCAATGGGGATGTCGTGAGTTAGGTTTTGGGTATAAGTGTTGATTAGTAACATTAATATAATTTATCTTGTTGAACCTAACTCTAATGAAAATAGATAAAGATGAGTATTCATGTTTAACATTCTTATATGATGGAATGATGGTGGAATAACCTCCTTAACATGATCATAACCTTAATGTGTTAATTGGTGGTTATCATAGCCACATGGTTGATACTTTCTTATACTAAACATGTGCATTATGAATATGATGAGGGTTAATCATATCTAGATTCCTTGCATGTTGATGTAATAAAGGAATGTTCTTAATGTTAATATAACCCTGCTATGATTGTTTATAAATATCTCCTAGCTCAATAATGCAATATTGTGTTGATCTGGTGTATTATATGTAAGTGATGTTGTTGAGCCTTGCTATTAGGCATGGAATGATAATGATGATCATGTAGGGAATAGTATGATGGTATTGATGACCTTTGGGCATGGTTGAGCCTTGAATGAGGTATAATTCTCTTGTGTTGATAAGGGTTGATACCCTATGATATTGTGAAAATGATTTATATCCTTTGATAGTATGATGGTCTTAATGACCGTTGGGCATGGTTGAGCCCTGAATGAGGTGTAATCCTCTTGTGTTGATAAGGGTTGATACCCGGTGATATTGTGAAAATGATTTATATCTTGTGATAGTATGATGACTAGTGTAGCCTCATGAATGGCAAGTGAATAGTAGCATGTGATGATGAGATGAGAAATTATGTTTCACACGTTTTATATCTTTTGAAGTTGTGATATTTATATGCTTGCTAGAAGTGAATTAGGGTTTGTATATCCACTTGTTTGATGCAGCCTTAATTAACCCAATTGGAATAACTAATCAAGTGCAACTCTAATCATGTAGTGCCATGTGCCATAGATCCATCTGAGTGTTAGAACTTGCCAGATGGTGAAATGAGTATTCCTAAGGGAAACTCGGAGCACATACTATTGAGTATGTGGGGGTGGCAAGTTGAGGATATATCCTTGTCATCCACAATGTAGGTTGTGGAGGTTGGATATGGTCATGCTTCATACATCTGATGTGATTAAGAACGGCTGCGGTTGTGTCTCGGTGATTATATATGTGACAAGGTTGGACGGAAACTACGGTTGTACCTTAGATGGTAGGGTATGCGTAATCACCTCCTTTCACTAGTGGCGTGACCTGTACTAAGGACGAACTAGGCTGTTAGTAGCTTGACCTTATGTGTCACTGTGGCGGACCCATACTGACCGGGGGCAAAGAAAATCTTAGGAGTCCGGATCTTCCTATATCTTGTATGGCAATGATTTTTACTTACCAGTAGTCAGTTGGATTTTGATTGGTATCCTCAATTTCCTCAGGGCATAATAAAAGATGTAAGATAGTCGTGTAGCATATTTGTTTAGGGTTATACACAACGTTTCACATTGGATGATAACCCTTGTTTGTTATCTTTACATAAAGATGATGCTTAGTGCAATTAAGAGATAGTAGATATACTTATGTTGTGGATATGCTTAAGATTGTAGATGCATACGTACAGTATCCATGCTTATGTTGATAACTATACTTCTAGTGTTGATTATAGTCATGATGCTAGCTATCTCATGTTGTTATTTATGTTTAGCATGCTAGCCATGCCTTTGTAACTACAGATGCATATACTGCTAATCAAGCTTATCTAGTTAGTTGTGATTATGTTGTTAGCTCTTCTTGTGATGTTGATATGTTCAACCAATTAGACATGCTCATGTTGTTAGATATGCTATGTTACTAGACTTGCTCATGATGCTAGAACTGCATATGCTACTGAAGTGTTTATATTGACAACAAGATAAAGGATGATAATCTAGCTAATGATGATAGTTATTATCTACTCCTTTATTTATTTTGTTAATCGTTAGTATTGTTGATCCTGGTTGTTATCTCTGATTAAACTTCTTAACTTTTTAATTGCTTAAAAATATTGTAATCAATGAATGTTGTTGTAGGTTATATCTCTTGTTGGGACATGGATCTCACCCTTGTGGTTCGCCACATTTTTTTAGGTAATCGGAAGTGATGAAAATAAACATGTGGTAGAAAAGAGGAGCTATAGTAATGAATCTTTGATAAATTTGATTAGATGTCTAGTGTGTCCTAGAGTTGTCCTTGCACTCTCAGGTCCGGGCGAGAAACATTTTGTATATGGTGTTTCAAACGAATCGGACTTTTGTTAGCATATTAATAATTGCTTGTGTGGCATATACAAATATTATTCTCCTATGTATATATGTGGTGGCTAAGATGATAGAACAATTTGAATCAAATTCTTGGCATAGTATAGATATAAGAAAGATGTCAAGCTCTTATACAAATGTTTCTGAGTGGGTGTTGACGTTGAAATCGATTTTAATTTGCCCATATTTTTTGGTATGTGATTAATTAGTTATTGATTGTGTTTTATGTTTTGAGTAATTTGGTTTAGTGTAGCGGGTTCTCACAGACATCCCTTGATTAACAACACAAAAAATTCCATTGAGAGTAGGGTAAAACCCACAATTGACTGTTCATTTAAAACAAGCCATCCATTATCAACCAGTAAGCTCCTTAAGTTGATCATATAAATGAAACCATCTAAATTGCATTATTAGGGCCAACATATAACATTAGCCATCATTCCACTTTATTAAAGGAATAAACATTAGATCGTGACCATTGGGTCAAGTTCATATGTTAAAACCATCAATTACAGTATAGGTCTGACCATTGCATCAAGTGACCCAAGAAACCATTGGTTTGAGGCTTAAGATCAACACTATATTTATTAATTAGCATCAAATATTAAGAAAATGTCATCATTGATTGGTAACATCAGTAGGGTACTTAATCATTGATCATTAAACTTCTAATTGATCCAAAACCTGACCTAAGGGGGTGACCATAGGTTGTCACCATCATCTGATACATTTGATCTCGACCATCAGTTATCATGAAGACAACACCATAGGGTTGTTGCAATGGTACCTTCATTGGGTCATGGGTTTATAGAAGAAATCTACTTTAAACCCTAAAATTGACCATTGGCTGATAGGTGCTTAGCACCATAGGTTGTCAAACCAGCCTAATCCAAGTCATATTATACTTTAGGAATAATGTACACACGATCATAGGTTCATCTATAACTAAAATCTGAATAGGTAACATTATTAAAATCAAAATTTTAAGTCAAGCATAGCTTTTTAGTGCATGAATCATCATTTTCAAGCAAGAACATGAGCTAGCAAGTTTATGGTAAGCAATAAACGTGGATCAAGTTATAAAACTTGCCTCTAATGAGAAGATAAACTCCCACACATAAGAAAATACAAGCATTTAGGGTAGAAAATCCAATCATAAGTTGTGAACTCGTCCATCTAGCACCTCTCTTCATCAAATGAGCAAACCCTAAGCATAAGGAGCAAGAAAGGTTGGGTTTTAGAGCTTTAGAGCAATTTATACCATGGAATAGCAAGGTTCCAACCTGGAGAAAGCTAGGAGGAAGGATAACAAAGAAATAAATGGATAAAAGAAGGGGATTCTTACTCTTTTAGGTCAAGATCACTAGAAGGAAGCTTTTTAAACCCTAAAAGGAAGTCTATTGCAACCCTAGATTCTTTTTCCAAGAAGGTCCCTCTTTCTTCTTCCTTAGATAGGAATTTCATAGAAGATCAGAGGGAGGATGAGGTTTGTGGAAGGAGAGAAGTGGTGGAGATAAAATGACTCGTTTTGGTGCTTAGGGATAAGTATATGAAACTTTAAGATAAAGAAGAAAAAAAAGTTGAAGTTATAATATCTTTCCAAGTGTCCATGGCCTTAAACTATTAAGAATATACAAGTACACACATAAGAATCTCGCCCACCATACATAGAGACATTCTTACCCCTCATTTCTTGAATTTATAAGTAAAACAAATAACTCATTAGTTAATAGCTACTAAAGGTAGCTCATCCATGAAGGGGTAAACCCTAAAATACCCTTAGAGAAAATACCTTCAAACCAATGTTTAAATGGGAGCCCCATGGCTCAAAAAGCTCAAGAATGATGATAGAATATCCAAGGAACATAATACATGTGATAAATTGCAAATAAACCTCTTAATTGGGTAAATTACAGAAAAGTCTAAAATTTGCATAAAATTACATAACTTGCTCAAATAGTGTCCAAATTGGACCAAATTTGAAATTTAAGCTTGTATTATGATTTCAAAGCATATAAAAAGGTCATATTAGAGTTTTAAGAATTCAATTATAATAATCAAGCTTATTCAACTCATTAAGCAAGTTTAGGAGTCTTACAACTATAAACCCCAAACAGGGATTTTGCCCCCGAAATCTAAGGTAAACAAAGATGGGTACTTCCTTTGCACCTCATCCTATTACATTCACATGGTTACTTGCATATCATGGTGATGTCACATCATTCATACATATCTCATCTTGGGTCAGCACAAAAACCCCCCACATAAGAAGACATTTGTAAATATGGAACATAGAAACTTGTTTTGTCATATGTACAACTCTAGTAGTAATGTTAAACTTTAAATTCTAGCTACCATCTATTGTATCAACAAATTACTCAAAAGTCATACTTGCTAGCTTTTTACCAATCATAGCATGTCTCCCATACCATTCTTTGAAGCATAAAAAAGGTGATGTATCCATCCCTTTTTTTTAGATACACTGACATTGGAACACTTGTCAGTTCTTTTTCAGCATCAAAAGAAATGTTGATGGTGGCACATGTCATTCCATACAAGGAAACATCATTCCTAGTCAACCTTGTTAGGGGTGAAACAACACTATATTCACCTTACTAGGATTTACACAACCTACTTAAAAGACATATCATGATCCCATAAAGACATTTAATCAATCCCATCTCACTCATGTTCAACTTGTCTCATAGTTATTGCTGCTTCAAAAACCCTAAGGTTTTTGAAGAAATATTGATTATTTTTTTACCATATTTGAAATACTTTTCCATATCATCATTCAAAGCTTAATATAACTTGTATGACATGACTGGAACACTCTGTTCCTCCTATTCATAAATTATATTTGCCATTGGTTAGTCTAAAGGACATAACTCTAAACTCATCATGGTCATGTAAATTATGTCATCCAATATAACTCTTATGCATTGATATTTGATCATAGGTTTATCTTAAAGGAACACGGTATCACATATCTATTGACCAACAAACCATCTATCCTTGGTAGTGGTCTTGCCCAGCTATCATTGAACCATACACAATATTATAGAATCACTTTTGTTTTTCTATCCAAAAAAAATTTAGAGGGTCATCATCAACTCCCTCTCCCTCACTTTAAGGGGGAGGAATACTTGATATGTTCATCCTATAAACATATCCAACCTTCACATACTTCCCATACTGTTGATACATCTTGGATACTAGGATTCATTACCTTGGTATCCACCTCATATGTTATAAGGAACTCACATCCTTATCTCATCTACTTTTACCAACATAATAAATTTCAAAACATATAAGAGGAGTCTCCCAAATTATTGGAAGGCTCGAAAGCAAAATCATCACAAACTTTATGATCTTGGAACCATAGTCCAAACAACCTTATGCTATAATAAGATATCTACCCTCATGTTTACAACAAATCCACACATACCAAGTGGCAATGATCCACCTGAAAGTTGTGCCCTAGAAAGGAAAGACACAAAGAGAAACACACTTCTCACATCATAGCAGTATTGTTCAAGGGTCACTAGCAAAAAGGTAACCAATTCTATTTTCGTTATGCAAGTTACAGCTTCTTATGTATCATTTTACCCTTTTCATTTTTGGGTTCCTTGCCATTAGCATAGGAATTATCATGATTAAAATATCTTATTACTCCTTCCTTGATGACTATTTATCACACTTGGGTATGTTCTCTTATTTTATTATGTTTTTCAACCATTTATCAATAGGTAAATCATCATATTCCACATTTTCTTCATTAAACATGGATCATCTGCTTTAGTTTCTTTCAAACGTCATGATTATTTTACATTAACACTTTCTTACATACATAGGTTGGTCTGATATTAACTCAAGTTCCACCTTATTCCTTTGTCATTGTTCTCATTTATCTTCTCATTTTATACTTATCATTGGAGATCTCTCCATCTTATGTGGATTTCATACCTTGAATCACTTTATAAGAATAGACTTATTTGTCTTTTACTTCATTATCTTCTTGAATCACATCTTCAAGAACTCCTCCTTTTCTTATTTGTATTCAGATTTCGATTTCATAGTATTGTATCTTTCTCTTATAGTTACCAAACATTCAAGTTTTGACAGATTATGATGCAATTCCCATCTTCTATAACGTAGGATTGAGATACTCACACCATGATTTCTTATTCATTATACTCTTTTGATTGTCTCAAAATGACTACTTGATCAGAGTAATCAAAAATATAACAATCTAAGAGTTCCATACTTACCTTTTCTTCAATAATTGAATACCTGGCCAGGGCATCCAAGTACTGAGATTAGGCAGTATGCACCATATTTTTATGTCATATTCCTAATTTTGACATCATCCTAGTCCTAAGTCCTAGTGTCCCTATAGACTCATTGAACCTAAAGCTCTAATACCAACTTGTGAGAATATGTTACACTAAACAAGATTACTCAAAACATTAAGCACAATCGATCATTAATTAATCACATACCCGAAAATATGGATAAATTAAAACCGATTTTAACGTCAACACCAGCTCAGAAACATTTTCATAAGAGTCAAACATCTTTCTTATATCCATACTATGTCAAGAATTTGATACAAATTGTTATATCGCCTTAGCCACAACATATTTACATAGGAGAACAATATTAGTATATGCCACACAACAAACATTAACATGCTAACAAAATTTTGATTCATTTGAAACACCATATATAAACTTTTCCTGCCCAGACCTGAGAGTACAGGGATGACTCTAGGACACAATAGACATCTAATCAACTTTCTCAAAGATTCATTACTATAGCTCCTCTTTGTTGCCACGTGTTTGTTTTCGTCACTTTCGGTTATCTAAAAAAAATATGATGAACCACAAGGGTGAGACTCATGTCCCAAAAAGAGATATAACCCCCAATAAAGCTTATTGATTACAACATTTTAAATAGTAGACAATGAGATAGTTGGAGTATTTAATAATCAATTGAACAGCTTGAACAGTTCAAATATGTTAAATAGATTAAGTAATTAATCTTAGCAACAAGTATGATCATCAATGCATATATAGATAACAAATAAATCCATTTTTTATAAGTATCTACTCAAATATCATCAAATTACATTTAATAACAATCATTATCATTAATCTGACTATCATCATATTCCTTGCTAACATCACAAGCAATCTAGTAGCATAAGCAACCCTGATATCATGAATATGTCTAGTAACATAACATGGCTATCAATATTGGCATCTCAAATAAAGGGAACGGATATATATATCATATGTAGAACTAACATCATAGCACAATTAACTGCATAAATATGATTAGCAGTTTAAGCATTTCTAATTACATAGGCATGGCTAGCAATATTAAACATAGCTAGCAGCAGCATCTTAACCATCAGTGTCAGTATATTTGACAACATAAGCATGTTTACAACATGAGCATAACTACAACATAAGCATATCTATTATATCTTATTGTACTATACATGATCTTAGTGAAAAGAAAGCAAACAACGGTTATCATCCAATATGAAGCATTGTGTATGACCCAAAATAGATATGCTACACGGCTGTTTTACATCCTTTATTATTCCCTAAGGAAATTGAGGATCCAACTGACCACTGCTAAGTCAAAATCAATGTCATACAAGATCTAGGAAGAGTCAGACTCCTAAGATCTTCTTCGCCCCCAGTTAGTACGGGTCCGCCACAGTGACACATAAGATGAAGTTTCTAATAGCCTAGTCCGTCCTTAGTATAGGTCATGACTCTAGTGTAAGGAGGTGGGTACGCATACCCTACCATCCAAGGTACAACCGCAGTTGTCCTCCAATCTTGTCACATATCACAACTACAGAAATGGCTTATGAAGTCACTTTCCAGTCGTCGGTTATTAACGACAAATTGACGCCTAAAACATACAGCGTCGGTTTAAAACACAAACCGACATATATCGGAGAGGAGTGGCCAGACACGGGTATCGCTTTCTATTTAGCGTCGGTTCTAGAATAAACAACCGACGCCTAAAGTAGCCCACAAAATCCAATTTTTTTGAGCAAAAAAAATTGCGCCAAAGTATCAGATACAATGTCGGTGTTTTACCTAATAACCGACGTTGAATGAAGATAAAATTTGCGCCAAAAGTTACAATATGGGCGTCGGTTTTCTTAGAATAACCGACACTGATAAGGTGTGCGCGCCGTCCCCGCCAAAAAAATTAGGGTAAAGGAATGTCCAATTAACGTCGGTTGTCTTTTGATAACCGACACCTAATAGTAAAGGTGTCGATTGGTATGGATAACCGACGACATTTAGTAACTTAATACCCCCCACGCACAGCGAACTCTTCCCCCTTTCTCTTCTGTTTCATTGAGATCGTGCGATTTTGCTCCGACGATTCCCGACCCTGCTGCGTCTCCTGCCTCCGCGCTGCCGCCTACTGCTGCTGCAGCTGCTCGCCACCACCTCCGCCTACCTCTCCTTATCTGCTCACCTCCGGCGCCGCCGCCTGCTGCTACGTCACCTACCTCTGTGCCGCCGCCTACTGCTGCTGCAGCTGCTCGCCACTGGCACCCTCTCCTTCTCTGCTCGACGTCGGCACCTCTCCTTCTCTACTCGCCTACCTCCGTGCCATCTCCTGCCGCTGGTGTGCTCACCGCCACCTCTGTCTCCACGCTGCTACCAACAACCAACAGTAGGCCCTCCTTTCTTCATCACTGGTTCTCCTGCTCTTCTTCTTTCTTCTCCCTCTCCTTACCAACAGCAACCACGGCCGTGTGGGCTGGCACGGCCGTGGCTGTGTTGTCCGACCACACGGCCGTGCTACCCAGGCTACTGCTGGGCATTTTTTTATTTTTTTTTAAGTTATTTACTTATTGGTAACTTGATAAACAACTCATATACACTGATCTATGACAATGCCTTAGTTGATCACTCTTTATATTAGAGGTGCAAGCCTGTAACATTAAGTAATTTTTGAAAGTAAAATAATTATTGACTGTAATATATTGAACTTATATACAATACATGTTCTATGATAAGCCTTAGTAATCGGGTACTACTGTATATCCAAGTAAATTACATGTAACTAATCATGACATAGATTTTAGAATGCATACTTTGGTTAAATGTACTGCTGTAATTTTTGATCAAGTGATGATATGTAAATGTAGCAATAAGTTAGTAAGGTATCAATGATAAGTGTGGCAACACATCCCATTATCACACAGATAACGAGGTGTTATGCAAAAACGTGCGGAAAACACCATAACCACAGATTATCAAAAACACGGGTTAATTAAAACCAATTGCGGAAAACGGATAAACTGTGAAACTATTACTTTTCAGTCCTCATCCTGCACAGAAACATGTCATGTAAGATGTACATACACAAGAGCTGACACGTGTCCACAGCTCAGGAACAGCTGTTCATCCATCACATGAGTTCACCACCTGTTCATATATATACATAAAGGCCCACATCCGGCCAACAGCAGGATATATATACAGATATCATCGATCGATCTTCGTGAAACATCGTCAAAACACTGCCAAAGACCTGAGAGTACAGGGATGACTCTAGACTCTACTACAAAACATCCAAAACAACAGCATGTCCAACGCTTGCCTTCTACTGCTCCTCAAGCTGCTCGTCCGCAACACCACAACCACGACCACGTCTACCTCGACCACCTAAAAAGGGTGAAAACCAGCGGGGTGAGACAATTGAACAATTGTCCCAGCAGGAAACATAGCTCCCTACCGCAACTATAGAACCTCAGCAAGATAAACTATAACAGCAATTATAACATGAGCAGATATATCAGAAGCAGTTATATATACATAGCAAGATCATTCTTACCGGCAAGCATACCAGCTGTTCTAAAACTTATAACCAGATGTCTTTCAAAAGAACATGGTTATCAAGATAAGGTAGATTACCACATGACCTGCAAGGTATAATGGAATATTACACAAACAAGGCCTCAACCAATGTTTCGTATTTAATTTGATCAGTAAATACTAAACGGCTGTATTACATTTTATTATGCCCTAAGGATTTGAACCGTACCGTTCAAATCCAACCTTCGGTTACGAAACCCAAGCCGGTGCCATACAAGGTCAATGGAAGAGCCGGACTCCACGACCTCTCACCTCATGGTCAGTACATGAGTACAACACAAGCAGGACCGCAGTCGCATGCTGAAGTGGTCTAAGCCACAGGGTTAGCTCCATAGGCTACCCATTCTCTAGCCCGCCTTGGTACAGGTCACGGCGCTAGTAAAACTGAGCCACGGGCCTGATCACCGTGCTCTGAGCCATGAACGCATTCATGCTCCATACATCACATATCCTGAGCCATGGGCCTGTTCACCATGCTCTACACACATATCTGAGTCTGCAACCGAAGCTACACTCTTACCTCCTCATTTTCAGGCTAGGAGCAACCTACACATATTCAACAATATGCGCTTCCAGGTTAACCCGTAGGAAAACCCGTTTCACCATCACCAAGTCCTGACGATGATGGATCTATGGCCAGGGCAAACTACATGATATGTTTCACTGTGATTAGTTAGTATCTGTTAGATGGATTGCAGGATTCAACCAAGTTGTATAACATGCAAGATATAACAGAAAGTAAAGAACATTGTATTATGATCTATTCATATCAACCTGATCCACCTTAAGGATCCAACATCACATGTTACCACTTGGCCTCTTGCCAACCATCCAGATCCATCTCAAGGATCATCACATATCGCAGGGTCTCAATCCCCTCATCATGTACTGTCACTGCCTCTTAAGGCTCACATCATCATCATGGGACCATCACATCACATACACAAACTTATGGGGCAATTATCAAAGTAATGTTACTCATTATATATGTCACATAGCCCTTTCATGGCTAAGTCATCACCTGCATGGTTAGGGTACACAATAATCATAGATTCAACATAAGGAATAGGCTCACTATCATGAAATATCATTCAGGATAATCTACGTATCAATGTGATACTTATTTGGTAACCAAGTATGTTAAGTACATCATTAACAAACCATGTTGATGCTTACCCTCAATCTCAGGATCATACAAGCAATCAAGGTATATAGGAAACAGATTGAGTATACAGAATCAACACTATTATTAACAAGGTCATTACTATGCCATCAACTATTGTCATCTGTATCATGAAGCAACCTTTAACATAACTGTCACTTAGCATCATTATTACCAACATTATGGTCATTAAACAAACTACTAAAGTAGTTATCATCATTCTCATTATTATTAACAATTAAGCATAACAGATCACATCATGCATCTATTACATGAGGGCTATCATTAGATACATTACTATCATTAGCATCCTTATTATTTGCAAGGCAACATATTACATATTGATGGTATCACAAACACCACCCTCGTTTTATTAGTTAATGGATAAACATCCACTTCTATCACATAAGGGACCGTCACCAAAGAAACGCATACCCTCACTATAGCCTCACAACCCTCATCTATAGCCTATCACCCAACATGGGTATCTGCCACCACACTAACCCTATCGGCCATCATGGCCCAAGGCATGTCGCCCAACATGGAATCGGCCACCATGGTATCGGCCATCAGGGCCCAAAGCCTATCGTCTAACATGCCATCAACCATATCGGCCAAACATGGGCACAAGGCATGACGCCCACCAAGCTTATCGGCCAACACACTAAGCTCACTCTATCGCCCATCATGGGCAAGGGTATCGTCCAACATGCTACTGACCCTATCGTCCTACATGGATATCGGCCAACACAAGGGAGAGGTATCGTCCACCAAGGTACTAACCCTATCGGCCATAAGGCACATCAGCCTATCGTCCAACAAAGAACCCTACTATGTCGTGCAACATGAGAGCAAGGGTGTTGCCCAACACCAAGAGCATTAACCAAAACACAAGGGACATCACTATGTCTCCCATCATATCGGCCAACCAAACCCTAGCTCACCCTATCGCCCACTCATGGGCAAGGGTATCGGCCAACTTCCAGAGCTCAACATGTCATCCACCAAGGTGCCATGTCGGCCACCAAAGAGAGCACCATGTCGCCCAACAAGGTCACCATGTCGGCCAACACTCAAGCTTGGTCAACCTATCGACCTCCAACTCAAGGAACTCAAACCCTAAATCATCATATCGGCCAACACAGAGAACAACGGTGTTGGTCAACCCAAGAACACTCATATCGTTCAACTTAAAGGCAAGTGTGTCGCCCAACATACCCACAAGGAAGGGGTATCGCGCACCCCTAGGTCACCTTCAACCTCCACACAAGGAAGCCCCAAACCCTAGAAAGTAAAGGTATACAAAGAAACCCTAAAACCCTAGAGGGGGATATCGGCCACTAAGGTACATAAGCAAGGTGCATACGAAAGGAACTAAGCTAGTCTACTAACATGTAACAAGGTTAAAGCTAGAGGTAAGAGAGTTAGGGTTAGAAACTATGCAACCCGCCTTAAGCTCCAAGGAAGAAGATGCACTCCAAGGTTCCAAGCTATCGTCCACCAGGCTGCTCCAGGAAGGTGTATCGGCCACCACTTCAGCTCCAAGGAAGTGTATCGGCCAACACAAGCAAGATGGAGAGGGGTATCGTGCACCAAGGGTGGAGGGGAGACCAAAGGACCAAAGGAGACTAAGGCAAGGAGAAGAGCTACCTATATAGGAAGAAGGGGAGGAGAAACCAAGGTACAACCATGCTATGTGTCGCCCACCCAAGGGACACATGTCCACCAACTCAAGCCACCTCTCATGCAAGCCATAAGGCACTTGTCCAAGACATGCACCAAGGGTCCACCACACCAGACCAAGCATCTTGGGCGACACAGGCAGCAGCTCAACTGGGCGACACACCACCTGCCCTGGGCGACACAAGGCTCAAGCAAGCCCAAACAAGGAACCTCAAGGCCCAAACAAGCTCAACTCAGGCCCAAAGGACACAAACAACAAGCCCAAGCCTTCCTCTCAACCCTAGAGGAAGCAAAGAGGGGAAAACATCTCAAAAGATGGCAAACTTGCACACAAAACCCTGCACTTGGGTTATTTGCAAGTAGCCCCTCGAACTCTCAACAAAGCTCAACAAACCCTGATCACCACTAAAGGTGATTAGCAAGCACCAAAGCACCAAGATCAAGCAAAACAAACAGGGTAAACCCTATACGCAGGTCAGGGTCCTTACAGCCATAAACCTCTACAAAAGGATTTCGTCCCCGAAATCCGAAGAGAAAAGCGAGGGATACTTCCTCCTCATCTCTTCCTCAAGCTCCCACGTGGCTTCCTCAACGCCACGGTGATGCCAAAGGACCTTCACAAGAACCAGATCCTTTCTTTTCAGCTTATTGACTCTTCTGTCAAGGATCATCATAGGACCCTCTTCATAAGTCACATCTTTGTCAAGCTCAACTTCAACTGGTTGTATCACTGTTCCTGTATCCGGATGACTTTTCTTCAGCATACTGACATGGAACACTGGATGTAACCTGTGCAACTCTGGAGGCAATTCTAACTCATAAGCCACCTTGCCAACACGTGCTATGACTGAGTAAGGCCCCATATATCTGGGAGCTAACTTACCTTTCCGTCCAAACCTCAGCACACCTTTCCACGGAGAGACTTTAAGGTACACCTTGTCTCCCACCTGGAACTCCAAAGGTCGTCGGCGATTGTCTGCATAAGACTTCTGCCTTTCTTGTGCCGCTTTCAACTGTTGTTGTATCACCTTGATCTTTTCTGTCGTTTGTTGTACTAACTCAGGACCCAAAAGCTGATATTCACCTGATTCATACCAACACAAAGGAGATCTGCACTTTCTCCCATACAAAGCATCATAGGGAGCCATGTCAATGCTCCGCTGATAGCTATTGTTGTAGGCAAACTCTATCAAACTGAGATGTACGTCCCAACTGCCTAGGAACTGCAAAACGCAAGCACGAAGAAGATCCTCCAAAGTATGAATAGTCCTCTCAGACTGTCCATCTGTCTGCGGGTGGAAAGCGGTACTGAACTTCAACTGTGTTCCCATCGCCCCGTGCAACTGTTCCCAAAAATGACTTGTAAACTGAGGACCTCTATCAGAAACTATCATTGCTGGCACACCATGCAAACGAACTATCTCATCCACATATACTCGAGCGAGCTTTTCAGCTGTATATGTGGTCTTCACAGGTAAGAAATGGGCAGACTTCGTCAATCTGTCCACTATCACCCAAATGGAATCATGATTCCTAGTTGTCCTGGGTAGACCAACTACGAAATCCATGGTTATATGATCCCATTTCCACTCTGGTATAGGCAAAGGTTGCAACGTACCTGCCGGCTTTTGATGCTCAGCCTTGACTTGCTGACACACCGCACACCTAGCCACAAACTCAGCTACATCTTTCTTCAAGCCGGGCCACCAGTACAAGTCCTTCAGACTATGATACATTTTGGTGACGCCTGGATGCATAGCATACATCGACGTGTGTGCTTCCTCGAGCACCAACTCCCTCAGATTATCAGCATCTGGAACCACCATCCTATTGTGATAGCAAACCACTCCATCCTCGGACTCATGGAACCCATCACGCTTTTCACTGCCCAACTCTGATCTAATTAACTGTACTGTATCATCCGTTTGCTGTGCATCCTTGATCTGCTGTCTCAATGTGGGCTTGATTTTCATCTGTGCTAAAAGTCCATCTAATGAGGAAACCTCCATCTGTATGTTCATCTGTCGTAAGGAGAGTAACATGTCCCGCCTATGGCATACCAAAGAACTCATCTGTGCCTTCTTGGGAGTAGAAGACTTTCTACTAAGCGCGTCTGCTACCACATTCGCCTTACCAGGATGATACTCGATAGTGCAATCATAATCATTGATCAACTCCATCCACCGACGCTGTCGCATGTTCAACTCTTGCTGTGAGAAGATGTACTTCAGATTCTTGTGATCTGTAAAGATCTGACACACTTCCCCATAAAGATAGTGTCTCCAAATCTTTAACGCATGAACCACTGCTGCCAGCTCTAAGTCATGGGTCGGATAGTTCTCCTCATGTTTCTTAAGTTGTCGCGAAGCAAAAGAAACCACATGATCTTCCTGCATCAGCACACAACCCAAACCTTTCTTGGACGCATCACAGAAAACAACATAGCCTTTTCCAGATTCTGGCAAGATCAACACTGGAGCACTGGTTAGTTTTTCCTTCAAACTTTGGAAAGCTTGCTGACATCGATCATTCCAAACAAAAGGTACATCCTTCTGGGTCAACTTCGTCATCGGTAGAGCTATCAAACTAAAGTCCTTGATAAACCTCCGGTAGTATCCTGCTAGACCAAGGAAACTATGAACTTCCGTCGGCGTCTTCGGCTGTTCCCAATCCGCAACGGATTCCACTTTCTTTGGATCTACCTTGACTCCTTCAGCAGATATCACATGACCTAAGAAAGTCACTTCATCCAACCAGAACTCACACTTACTAAACTTAGCATACAACTGATGTTGACGAAGGAGAGTCAACGCTTGATGAAGATGTTGCTCATGCTCTATCCAGTTCCGACTATAGATCAAGATGTCATCTATAAAGACTACAACAAACTGATCTAAGAACGGACGAAACACTCTGTTCATCAGGTCCATGAAAGCAGCAGGTGCATTGGTTAATCCAAACGGCATAACCACAAACTCAAAATGACCATACCTCGTCCTAAAGGCTGACTTTGGTATGTCATCCGCCTTTATCCTCAACTGATGATATCCAGACCGTAGATCAATCTTCGAAAACACTGTAGCACCACACAACTGATTGAACAGGTTGTCTATCCTCGGTAACGGGTACTTATTCTTGATCGTGACCTTGTTCAACTGTCGGTAGTCTATACACAACCGCATCGAACCATCCTTCTTCTTAACGAACAACACGGGAGAACCCCAAGGTGACGTGCTTGGTCTGATGAAACCTTTCTCCAACAACTCTTGTAGCTGCTTCTTCAACTCTACCATCTCTGCTGGAGCCATCCTATAAGGTGTCTGTGCAATCGGCTGCGTTCCCGGAACCAGATTGATCTCAAAATCGATCTCTCGGGGTGGAGGAACACCAGGAAACTCCTCAGGAAACACATCTGCAAACTCTCGGACTACTGACACCTCTTCAAGGTTAAGGCCTTTCGCCTTGGCATCCACAACGGTATCCACCACGTGAGCTAAGAACGCCTCACATCCTTGTCGTAACAACCTATCTGCCACCATAGCTGATACCAGACACGTCGGAAGAATCTTCCTATCTCCCTGGAAGATCCACTTCTCTCCAGCAACATCAAACACCGCCTGCTTGGAACCACAGTCCAAGACAACCTTATACTTCTCTAAGGTATCCATCCCAAGGATGACATCGAAACCATGCATATCAAGTGGTAAGAGATCCACCTGAATGATGTGTCCCGAGAAAGACAAAACACAAGATGGACACTCTTCTCGAAGCAAAGAGGAACCATCAAGAGGGGTTTCTAACAACAAGCTATCCTTCTTACAACTAACAGGTAGATGACAGTTTTCAAGCATACTATAGGCGATAAAAGAGTGTGTAGCACCCGGGTCAACCAGAACAGATATAAAGCAAGAAGAAGACATATCAGAAAGAAATAACTGCATCTGACCTGTCACCACTTGCGGGTTGACTATCGCCTCCGGCTGATTCATGGCATAGAATCGAGCCGTAGCTTGCTGTCCACGACCTCTGCTTCCTTGAGCAGATGATCCAGCTTGAGACGCTTGACTGCGTCCTCATCCTCTGCTACCACTGGGCTGTGGTCTCTCAGACTTCTGGAAACTCTGCCTTGGTTGCTGCGTCACTTCAACATCTCTATTCGGGCAATTGAACTTCCAATTCCCGACTTGTCCACAGATATGACACGCTCTATTGTCAACTCGTGGCCTAGATGGCCCTGTCACTGCCACCGAAGCTGAGCTGGGCGCCTTGGACGGTGAAGAAACATAACCTTTCCCCTTACTCAGAGACCACTGAGATGGTACACCAGCACTTCTCATCACTGACGGTGCTGAAAACATGGGTTTCTTGAAGCCACCAAACCTTCGTCCTTGAAACTGAGAAGGTCTTTTAAGAGACACAGACTCTCTTTTCTCCCTTACTGTTTTCTCGATCCGTCGAACTGATTCCACAAACGTAGCAAACCGCTCTCGGTTTTCCAACGCAGACACAGGGGTTGTCAACTCAGCACTCAAACCCTTCTCGAAACGTCTGATCCGTTCATCATCTGTCGCTGCCATGTGAGGACAGAACCTCAACAGATCCATAAACTTAGCTTCATACTCGGTGATGTTCATTGTTCCTTGCCGCAACTTCTCAAACTGACTGATCTTCTCATCCAGGTACGTCTTCGGAAAGTATCTGGTGACGAACTCGCACTGAAACACTTCCCAACAGATCACCTCACCAGGCCGCTTCTCTTCCTCAATGGTCCACCAGTGACCAGCACTACCCTTCAAAAGGTAGACAACATGTTTTACTTTGTCTGCTTCGGGGATGTTGAGGATCCGAAAAGCCTTTTCAAGACTCGTCAGCCACAGATCTGCATCCGTTGGATCAGCCGTTCTAGCATAATCTGAAGCTCCGACTCGGCGAAGCCGCTCAAAGGTCTTCCCAATACCCAATGCTTCTCCATGGGTAACTAGTGCTCGCGGAGGAGGCACTGGTAATCGCTCAACCATGAGATTCATCGTAGCCATTAACTGCCCCATAAGCTGTTGGTAGGCAGGGTGTTCAAGTATGGCTTGGTCAGGTTGGGGGACCTCAGGCACCCGATCTTCATGTGCCCGTCCATCTACTCCATCAACCGATGCAGCATCACTATGCTCAGGAGCATGTTCTTCGTGGTTTCCAGACATCTTGGCTTTTCTTCCGTTGAGGGCAGAAGATTTTTGTAAGATAACCTGGAGAACTCATAAGAACAGACTCGACCTAGTCCTAGATCCCTGTAGACTCAGCGAACCTAAAGCTCTGATACCAAGCTTGTGGCAACACATCCCATTATCACACAGATAACGAGGTGTTACGCGAAAACGTGCGGAAAACACCATAACCACAGATTATCAAAAACACGGGTTAATTACAACTAATTGCGGAAAACTGATAAACTGTGAAACTATTACTTTCCAGTCCTCATCCTGCACAGAAACATGTCATGTAAGATGTACATACACAAGAGATGACACGTGTCCACAGCTCAGGAATAGCTGTTCATCCATCACATGAGTTCACCACCTGTTCATATATATACATAAAGGCCCACATCCGGCCAACAGCAGGATATATATACAGATATCATCGATTGATCTTCGTGAAACATCGTCAAAACACTGCCAAGGACCTGAGAGTACAGGGATGACTCTAGACTCTACTACAAAACATCCAAAATAGCAACATGTCCAACGCTTGCCTTCTATTGCTCCTCAAGCTGCTCGTCCGCAACACCACAACCACGACCACGTCTACCTCGACCACCTAAAAAGGGTGAAAACCAGCGGGGTGAGACAATTGAACAATTGTCCCAGCGGGAAACATAGCTCCCTACCACAACTATAGAACCTCAGCAAGATAAACTATAACAGCAATTATAACATGAGCAGATATATCAGAAGCAGTTATATATACATAGCAAGATCATTCTTACCGGCAAGCATACCAGCTGTTCTAAAACTTATAACCAGATGTCTTTCAAAAGAACATGGTTATCAAGATAAGGTAGATTACCACATGACCTGCAAGGTATAACGGAATATTACACAAACAAGGCCTCAACCAATGTTTCGTATTTAATTTGATCAGTAAATACTAAACGGCTGTATTACATTTTATTATGCCCTGAGGATTTGAACCGTACCGTTCAAATCCAACCTTCGGTTACGAAACCCAAGTCGATGCCATACAAGGTCAATGGAAGAGCCGGACTCCACGACCTCTCACCTCATGGTCAGTACATGAGTACAACACAAGCAGGACCGCAGTCTCATGCTGAAGTGGTCTAAGCCACAGGGTTAGCTCCATAGGCTACCCATTCTCTAGCCCGCCTTGGTACAGGTCACGGCGCTAGTAAAACTGAGCCACGGGCCTGATCACCGTGCTCTGAGCCATGAACGCATTCATGCTCCATACATCACATATCCTGAGCCATGGGCATGTTCACCATGCTCTACACACATATCTGAGTCTGCAACCGAAGTTACACTCTTACCTCCTCATTTTCAGGCTAGGAGCAACCTACACATATTCAACAATATGCGCTTCCAGGTTAACCCGTAGGAAAACCCGTTTCACCATCACCAAGTCCTGACGATGATGGATCTATGGCCAGGGCAAACTACATGATATGTTTCACTGTGATTAGTTAGTATATGTTAGATGGATTGCAAGATTCAACCAAGTTGTATAACATGCAAGATATAACAGAAAGTAAAGAACATTGTATTATGATCTATTCATATCAACCTGATCCACCTTAAGGATCCAACATCACATGTTACCACTTGGCCTCTTGCCAACCATCTAGATCCATCTCAAGGATCATCACATATCGCAGGGTCTCAATCCCCTCATCATGTACTGTCACTGCCTCTTAAGGCTCACATCATCATCATGGGACCATCACATCACATACACAAACTTATGGGGCAATTATCGAAGTAATGTTACTCATTATATATGTCACATAGCCCTTTCATGGCTAAGTCATCACCTGCATGGTTAGGGTACACAATAATCATAGATTCAACATAAGGAATAGGCTCACTATCATGAAATATCATTCAGGATAATCTACGTATCAATGTGATACTTATTTGGTAACCAAGTATGTTAAGTACATCATTAACAAACCATGTTGATGCTTACCCTCAATCTCAGGATCATACAAGCAATCAAGGTATATAGGAAACAGATTGAGTATACAGAATCAACACTATTATTAACAAGGTCACTACTATGCCATCAACTATTGTCATCTCTATCATGAAGCAACCTTTAACATAACTGTCACTTAGCATCATTATTACCAACATTATGGTCATTAAACAAACTACTAAAGTAGTTATCATCATTCTCATTATTATTAACAATTAAGCATAACAGATCACATCATGCATCTATTACATGAGGGCTATCATTAGATACATTACTATCATTAGCATCCTTATTATTTGCAAGGCAACATATTACATATTGATGGTATCACAAACACCACCCTCGTTTTATTAGTTAATGGATAAACATCCACTTCTATCACATAAGGGACCGTCACCAAAGAAACTCATACCCTCACTATAGCCTCACAACCCTCATCTATAGCCTATCACCCAACATGGGTATCGACCACCACA
Source organism: Alisma plantago-aquatica (assembly GCA_963693085.1). Taxonomy (NCBI): domain Eukaryota; kingdom Viridiplantae; phylum Streptophyta; class Magnoliopsida; order Alismatales; family Alismataceae; genus Alisma; species Alisma plantago-aquatica. Next base: position 517,591,593 of record OY856410.1, on the reverse strand, counting down.
CTAACCCTATCGGCCATCATGGCCCAAGGCATGTCGCCCAACATGGTATCGACCACCATGGTATCGGCCATCAGGGCCCAAAGCCTATCGTCTAACATGCCATCAACCATATCGGCCAAACATGGGCACAAGGCATGACGCCCACCAAGCTTATCGGCCAACACACTAAGCTCACTCTATCGCCCATCATGGGCAAGGGTATCGTCCAACTTGCTACTGACCCTATCGGCCTACATGGATATCGGCCAACACAAGGGAGAGGTATCGTCCACCAAGGTACTAACCCTATCGGCCATAAGGCACATCATCCTATCGTCCAACAAAGAACCCTACTATGTCGTGCAACATGAGAGCAAGGGTGTTGCCCAACACCAAGAGCATTAACCAAAACACAAGGGACATCACTATGTCTCCCATCATATCGGCCAACCAAACCCTAGCTCACCCTATCGCCCACTCATGGGCAAGGGTATCGGCCAACTTCCAGAGCTCAACATGTCGTCCACCAAGGTGCCATGTCGGCCACCAAAGAGAGCACCATGTCTCCCAACAAGGTCACCATGTCGGCCAACACTCAAGCTAGGTCAACCTATCGACCTCCAACTCAAGGAACTCAAACCCTAAATCATCATATCGGCCAACACAGAGAACAAAGGTGTTGGTCAACCCAAGAACACTCATATCGTTCAACTTAAAGGCAAGTGTGTTGCCCAACATACCCACAAGGAAGGGGTATCGCCCACCCCTAGGTCACCTTCAACCTCCACACAAGGAAGCCCCAAACCCTAGAAAGCAAAGGTATACAAAGAAACCCTAAAACCCTAGAGGGGGATATCGGCCACTAAGGTACATAAGAAAGGTGCACATGAAAGGAACTAAGCTAGTCTACTAACATGTAACAAGGTTAAAGCTAGAGGTAAGAGAGTTAGGGTTAGAAACTATGCAACCCGCCTTAAGCTCCAAGGAAGAAGATGCACAAGAAGGTTCCAAGCTATCGTCCACCAGGCTGCTCCAGGAAGGTGTATCGGCCACCACTTCAGCTCCAAGGAAGTGTATCGGCCAACACAAGCAAGATGGAGAGGGGTATCGTGCACCAAGGGTGGAGGGGAGACCAAAGGACCAAAGGAGACTAAGGCAAGGAGAAGAGCTACCTATATAGGAAGAAGGGGAGGAGAAACCAAGGTACAACCATGCTATGTGTCGCCCACCCAAGGGACACATGTCCACCAACTCAAGCCACCTCTCATGCAAGCCATAAGGCACTTGTCCAAGACATGCACCAAGGGTCCACCACACCAGACCAAGCATCTTGGGCGACACAGGCAGCAGCTCAACTGGGCGACACACTAAGCAACTGGGCGACACACCACCTGCCCTGGGCGACACAAGGCTCAAGCAAGCCCAAACAAGGAACCTCAAGGCCCAAACAAGCTCAACTCAGGCCCAAAGGACACAAACAACAAGCCCAAGCCTTCCTCTCAACCCTAGAGGAAGCAAAGAGGGGAAAACATCTCAAAAGATGGCAAACTTGCACACAAAACCATGCACTTGGGTTATTTGCAAGTAGCCCCTCGAACTCTCAACAAAGCTCAACAAACCCTAATCACCACTAAAGGTGATTAGCAAGCACCAAAGCACCAAGATCAAGCAAAACAAACAGGGTAAACCCTAAACACAGGTCAGGGTCCTTACAATAAGTCTGTTGTAATGTGATGCAAAATAGTTATTGTATCATGCATATCTTAATACGTTTTTGTTTTATAGTTGTATAGGGTGTTTTATGTGTGACAAGTCTATTGTTTAATAGTTTAGCTATAATCATTATTTTATAGTTGTGTTATAAAGTATTTGGGTGTTTAGTATGGTTATTTAGGGTGTTCAGATATGTATAAAGGTTCCAAAAAGTATAGTATATATATGCATACATGTGCATTTTTTATAAAATTGTATAGAAAATCAAAACCCGTTCTTGGTGAGAATCCTAATCACCCTTCTTGCTTAATGATGAACTGTAATGCACACATGTGACATGCTTTGAATGTAAATGATGAACTTTTCCCTAAATTGCCAATCATGCTTTTAAAGACATCAATAATCACCCTAACTTGAAGAACTAGGATTTCAGGTATAAGATTGACAACACATTATTTGTTGGCCTAGAAACCCGTCCAAGATTTACTCATTAGGAGTAAATCTTGGATAGTCCATGGTTTGGGACTGTTCTTGAACACCTAATCTCGCTTAGGATGTAAGTGTATAATGTGTATTGGGTTTTCAAGAAAATTTCGGCAGCATTTCCCTGTTTGTTCTCTAAGTACATATGTACTTGGAGAACAGTGGGGAAATGCTGCCGAAATTTTCTTGAAAACCCAATACACATTATACACTTACTAGTGAGATTAGGTGTTCAAGAATGGGATAGGTGGTACACATTTATTATATATAATAATGACATCACATGTATTTGTTAACCCTAGACCCTAATCTTGTTGTAATATATACTTGTTTTCTCTTTGATCATAGAATGGATAGATCATGGATGTCCATTCACAATCGCTGCACCCCAAAGTTTATTTCTGGTCTTGACCAGTTTATTAGATTTGCCGAGGAACATAGGAAACAACCTGGAGATAGGTTCTACTGTCCATGTAGGCATTGCGGTAACAACTTGAAAGTCAACACTGGAGACGAAATCAAAAGTCATGTCATGTGCAACGGGATTATACAAGGCTATACAGAATGGCACTGGCATGGAGAGATTTCAAACCCGAAACCAGTGGATGTCGATAGCAGTGCTTGTGTGGAAGAAGAAATTTCCTACGATGACGTAGATGTGAATGAACCAGTTCCAGTAGACATCGTTGATGCAATGCTGAATAGCTGTGGGGTAGAGCACACCGATCCACCTCCCATTTTTAGAAACATTGTGCATGATGCTGAGATGCCGTTATACACAGGTTGTACTAAGTTTACGAAGCTTAGCGCTGTGTTGAGATTGTATAAGCTGAAAGCTAACAATAGATGGAGCGACAAAAGCTTCACGTCATTGTTGTCTTTGTTTAAAGAAATGCTTCCTGAAGGAAACGAGCTGCCAATCTCAACATACCAGGTAAAGAAATTGTTGTGCCCAATGGGAATGGATGCCAAGAAGATACACACATGCCCGAATGATTGTGTATTATTTCAAAAGGACTATGCGGATTTGAAAGATTGTCCAAAATGTGGTGCGTCACGGTATAAATTGATGACTTCGGGGGAGTCCAAAACTGGTTCTCCTACCAAGGTGATGTGGTATCTACCTATAATATCATGGTTTCAACGCTTGTTTGCCAATCCGATAGATGCGAGGAATTTGAGGTGGCATGCAGATGTTAAGAAAAATAATGATGGGATCCTACGACATGCGTCTGATTCCCCACGGTGGAAGAAGATTGATCTATTGTACCCTGAATTTGGTGAAGAAGTCAGGAATATAAGACTTGGGCTTTGTACAGACGGGATGAATCCGTACGGGACATTGAGCAGCCAACATAGCACTTGGCCAGTCATGCTTGTTATATACAATCTTCCTCCCTAGTTGTGTATGAAAAATAAGTACGTAATGCTGTCGTTGTTGATATCGGGCCCTAAACAACCTGGAAATGACATCGATGTTTATCTTGAACCTCTGATTGATGACTTAAAGAAACTCTGGGGTGAAGGTGTGATGACCTATGATGCTTCACGAAGAGAGACATTTCGTTTGCATGCTATGATGTTTTGCACTATTAATGACTTTCCAGCATATGGGAATTTGTCTGGATATAGTGTCAAAGGAGCTAAAGTGTGTCCTATATGTGAAGAGAACACTGATTCAACAAGACTAAAACATGGCGGTAAGACTGTATATCTCGGTCATTGAAGGTTTCTTCCAAAATTCCATCCGTATCATAGGAAGCGCAAAGCATTCAATGGATTGAATGAGGAATGGAGTGCACCTAAACCTATACCAGGGGAGGTTGTTTATGAAAGAGTAAAAGACTTTGTCAATGAATTTGGTAAGAGATCACAATGTACTATGGCCACACGGAGTGACAAATCTTTATTCAAGAAGAAGTCAATATTTTGGGATCTTCCTTATTGGAGTTCTTTGACAGTCAGGCATTGTATCGATGGCATGCACGTTGAGAAAAATGTTAGTGATAGTGTCATTGGTACTTTGTTGAATATACCAAGTAAGACTAAAGATGGGATAAAATCCAGACTGGACCTACGTGAAATGGGAATAAGGTCAGAATTAACAGAATTTCATGAAATGGGAAATCGGAGAACATACTTACCTCCCGCTTGTTACACATTGTCTAGAAAGGAGAAGAAAGCTTTTTGTGAATGTTTGGTAAATGTTAAGGTGCAACAGGGTTACTCATCCAACATCCATAGATTGGTATCAATGAAAGATCTGAAGTTGATAGGTCTTAAATCTCATGATTGTCACACTCTAATGCAACAAATATTTCCTGTGGCAATTAGATCTATATTGCCGAAGCATGTAAGGTTTGCAATCACTAGACTTTGTTTCTTTTTCAACAGTCTATGCAGCAAAGTTATTGACCCTGATACTCTCGATAAATTGCAAAGAGAAGTGGTTGTTACCCTATGTCAGCTTGAGATGTATTTTCCTCTGTCGTTCTTTGATATCATGGTACATCTTGTTGTCCACTTGACTAGGGAAGTGAAAATGTTGGGACCAGTTTTCTTGCGTTGGATGTATCCCTTTGAACGATACATGAGCATTTTTAAAAGTGATGTTCAAAACCGTTATCGGCCTGAAGGGAGTATTATCGAGGGTTATGTGGCGAGAGAGGTTATGGATTTTTGCAATGACTTTCTCAGTGGTAATGACACTCCTGATAATGACAAGAATATTGACGAGCAATTTGGCAAAGGAATTTTGGGATCACGTGTGAAAGTAATCAGCCGTGAGCAGTTGGAACAAGGTCACTTGTATATTTTACACAACATGGACGAAGTGAACGTTTATATCGAGGAACATACCAATTTCATCAAGAGACAATATCCTCGAGCCAATACAATGTGGCTTGCTAGAGAGCATAACAAGACATTTATTAAGTGGTTTGAAAATAAATTCTTACATCAACTATCTCAAACACCAGATGATATTACTGAAACTATCAAATGCCTCGCCTTTAAACCAAAATTGACTGTTATGTCTTATGAAGGGTATGACATTAATGGATTCACATATTACACTAAGCGCCAAGATGATAAGAGTGTCGTCCAAAACAGTGGGGTCACCCTTCAAGCATCGACTATGTTTTTTGCAAGTGCAAAGGATAAGAGTCCATGTGAAGCTAAAATGTCATATTACGGTGTCATTGAAGACATATGGGAGTTTGACTACATAGATTTCAGAATTCCGCTCTTCAAATGTAATTGGGTTGATAACACCAAAGGAGTTATAGTGGATGAATTGGGTTTTACTTTAGTGAACTTTGAAAAGATTGGCAAGAAGGATGAACCATTCATATTGGCATCACATGCGAAATAAGTATTTTATATCGATGATCCTGCAAATGATAAATGGTCGGTTGTTCTTCATGGTAAAAGACAGTTCATTGAAGATCCTATAGATGAAGAACAGTACTATGATAAGTATAATGACTCCAGTCCATTCTCAGTTGGGTTGCCAACACCAGCAAATATTGAAGCTAAGGATGACTTGTATGTGCGCGGAGATCACAATGAAGGATTGTTAATTGATAAAAAAAATCACAATATTAGAGGCATGTTTATACAATGTTTTTTTATATATTTTATTTTTCTGAATGTGAACTTTACAAAGTGAATGTGAACTTTACAATGTGAATGTGAACTTTACAATGTGAATTTTACAATGTGAATTACTTTATAATGTGAACTTTACAATGTGAATGTGAACTTTACAATGTGAATTTTACAATGTGAATTACTTTATAATGTGAACTTTACAATGTGAGCTTTACAATTTGAATTACTTTACAATGTAAAATTTACAATGTGAATGTGAATTTTCAGATGGCTGAGCATTCTCCTGATGACCGTGCTGATGATTACCGTGAGGGTGAGGACATCAATGCGCCGCCTCACAATGTAAGTTTTAAAAATATATCATATATTTATATCTATATGTCCATTTATAGTTATATCTTGTAAATGTGTTTATTTTGTCAAATTTTAGGTTGATGATGCACATGTACCATCTGAAGCACTTGAGGCACTTGATCAGCAACACCAAAAAGTTGACAGGAGAAGGGCCATCATTATGTTGAAGAAGTTAATAGCACAAAAGGACAATGGACCCAAACTTGTTGTGGATTTTGATAATGCAAGAAATGCATCTGGTGTGAATCGCAATTCATTTGTTTCATATCTTGGGTATGTTACTCACAGCCATTGCGGTTGTATGATATATTCTTGGCATAAAGTTTCTAAGGAGAAGAAAGACGTAATATGGAGGGATTTATGCATGAGTTATTATTAATTTGTAATTATATTTTGTAGATTACTAATTTTTTGGATACTAGTTAATAGCAATTCTAATTTGCTGAGTATATTTGAATTGGATGAAAAGCTGCATTGTAAATGCGTGATGCAACGTTGTGGGAGAGTCCTAAGGAACTATAGGACAAATCTCACCCGAGAATACATAAAAGAAGTTGACAAGAGGAAGAAGACAGCCACTGAACAGTGGAACTTCCTGGACAAAGAAGAATGGGACGCGTTTGTTGCTTCAAGACAAACAGATGAATTCAAGGTATTAGGCGTCAGTCCCAATCTCATTAATATATGTTGTATTCACCTATTCAAGATTAACATTTAATGTTACTAACCAAATCATTAATGTGCATACTAACTAGGCCCTCAGTGCGGCACAAAAATCAAGGCGTGCACTGAATGTGCATGACCACACAATGGGTCCAAGGGGGTATGCAGGCATTCCCCAAAGACTACAGTCTGAGGCTACTGCTCAGTCTGCTACTACTCAGGAGTCCTCCACTGTAGGTAGCACATCTCTGCCTCGCCATGATATCTGGATAGCTGGGAGGCAAACTAAGAAGGGAGAAATAAGGAAGCCTGCAACTGCTGAGGCGGATGCAAAAATGGTAAAATACAACTCTTACAGCAATCGTTCAAATATTGATTATTTGTGGTGTTTACTTAATTACAATTTTTTGTTTTGGCGATTAGCGGGAGCTGCACGAGCTGAGGAAACAAGGCAAGTTCATCCCTGAGGGCACAAGGGATGTTGACAGTTTCTCTGGGTAACCCAGAGCATCCTGGACGTGTTAGGGATGCATGCGCTGGTGTGGGCATCAAATCTTTTTTTGGGCCATCCCATCGCAAACATGTCCCAAAAGTGGGACTTTCACAAGAAGAGGTAACATATTCTTTCTTTATAATGTTACTGTAAAAAGAGAATTCAATAATTAGAAGCTAACATTTCTTTTATCCATGTATAGGTAGATAAGCTAGTTGATAGGAAACTGGAAGAAGCACTGAAAAAGTGGCAGGCATCTCAGACTGCCACTCAGCAGACAGTACCTATCATAGCATCCCACTCTAATCCTACTGCAGAGGTTGGGAGTAATCCTATAGACCCACCACCTAGCACATCCACTGTAAGTATTTTTATGACATAGTAACTAGTTTTTTAATTCAAGATGATATGTATATATGTATATAACATTCTTTACACAAAAATTTGTAGGGGTTGAAGCCATGTCGTCTAAAAGTTAATGAATATGTCGTTGTAGAGGCGTCGGTTTACCCATCCCTACCAGGGGAAATGTTTCACGGGTCTCCATTACCAGCTGGTTGGATTCGTGTGAGCCCAGTACCTATATTCCCCAAGTGGATGGATCTTCCATTTCCATATGCCCACCCAGATTGTGAAACACTTGGTGAGGCACTAGGCGGAGTGATATTGTGGCTAAAAGCGGATGTCATCTTTACTGAAATTGTATGGTAAATTGACATTACGTTAAATTATTAGTGTGTGTATATGATGTCAGTTGATCTGAAATTATTATATATATATACAGGTTAAAAAGAAGACACCCACAACATCTAGGCATCCACTTCCACCTCCTGCATTACCCAGTTGGGTTCCACAGGACCTAATTGTCCCGTTAGGTCCTAACTATAGGGGTATGGCAATATGGTTAGGCAAACATGACATAAACTGCCCTATAACTATTTCTATAGATTCAGATGTTGCAGGTCAATCATACGAAAGCAAACTATTTATACAAGATATTTTGGAGTTGTTTCGATATGATTGGCTAAATACATCTGTGATAGAGCTATGGATAAGGTGAGATCTTCTTTATACATCCATATACCTTGTGTAGGATCTGGTGATCTGGTTTCTTATTTATTAATGCATGCATAATTAATACATATTTTGTAGCTACTTAGACAAGATATGTGCAGATTTTGCATTCGAACATGTAGGATTTTTGATTCCATCTTTGATTAGTCTAGTAGCTAAAGACCCTCCGTCAGTTCAACAATACTGCTGTGAGGCTTTTTCAAATTTTGCTCAAAAAAGAAGACGATGATAATGGCTCCATTCAATGTAGAGTAAGTTTACTTTACTTATTATAATTTGGACTTAAGAAAATTACATTTTTATTGTGGATTTTGAGTTATTAATTTTTAACTTTTTTACCTCTAGTGGTATACATTGGGAGTTACTGGTTATTGTCCCCGAGACGTTCACTGTCTATTATCTAGATCCTAAGGGGAGTAAATTGAATACAAAATATGGACACATAATGAAAATGGCATTATTCCGGTGAGAAATATTTCATTTTCATATCCGTTAACATATGTTATTACATTACTATTTAATTATGCAATGTACTGTGCTACATTAACATGTAGGGGTTTTGATGAGTTCAAAAAGGCTGGAGGAAAGGTCCCCACAAAAAAGAACCAGCCAATAATTTGGAGGAACGTGAAAGTAAGTTCCCGACTGCAATATATGTATATATTATTTATGTGAACAGTGCTTAATTAGTTGTATTTTTTAATATTTTGTATGTTTGAATTTATAGTGTGCCACACAAGACAACGGATGGTCATGTGGATACTACGTGATGTGATTTATGCACATGATTATCAAATATGCCGCAATGGACATTGATTGTATTGCTGAGGTATTATAGAGTCTCATTAGATAATATGAAATATATCAATCTTATTTATAGCTCATTAATTATATATATACATCATTCTCTTTACAGGTGTTTACAACTGACCACACTACAGGAAATGACTTACCAGATGTACATGCTCCCTATACGACGGGAGAATTAAATGAAGTAATAGAAGAATGGGCAACAGCCATACAAGTAGTGGGGGATTTAAGATATAATTGGGATGTTGATAGCGAATAATGACTAAAGAATGATATTTTGTAAATGAATTTCTGAATTATAATATATGTGTGAATGTTTCTACATGTCTGGATGTTTCTACATGTGTCTGAGTGAAAATGAATGAAACTGTTGGTTGCTATATGAATTTTTCTATGTGTGAATGTGAAAATGAATGGAACTACAGATTGCTAGCTACACGAATGTTTCTAAATGTGTGAAAATCAAATGGAACTGCAGGTTGCATTGCTAAATGTGTGAATACCTTTGTTGTTTTTTGTAGGTTTGTGGCATGTTGTTGGCTGATATCAATGGATGTCGTAAAACCTGCAGTTCATAACTGAACTGCAGGTTTCTCATCCTACGACCAGCCATACAGCAGGTCTGCAGACCTACAGAAAAAAAAAAGGCGTCGGTTATTTGTATAAAACCGACGCCAAATAGTTACAGTGTCGGTTTGTAATAGAAACTGATGTCTATTTCCTTAACACCACGGCCGTGCTGGCCAGCACGGCCGTGGCAGCGGACCGGACACCACGGCCGTGCTGGCCAGCACGGCCGTGGCAGCGTACCAGACACCACGGTCATGCTGTCCAACACGGCCGTGTTGGGAGTTATATTGCGTCATTTATTATCTAATAACCGACGCCTATAGTGCCCTTCTGGCCAGGGTTTCACCCTACTGTCAGCACTAGTGACGTACTCTGGGTGCAAGCTATATCCTACTTGCAACAGCCCATAGGGTAACTATAGGTTCTTCTCTAACCTTATCGATGAAGGAGCTATCCTTCACTCTAACATGCATGACCCTTTCCAGGGTTGGGTTGCCATGGTACTTGATCATTTAACCTCTTATGGCATCCCAAAGACATGTCCAACCAACGCTCGGTCAACCATGATATCTAACTCATCATGTCATCTTTCTCTCTGATCCTCACTTAGGGTTAGGGTTAACATCATCCTCAAAGGATGTGCTAGGTTTCTACTTTTAATGGAGGTCTCTACCTCCAAGACTAACACTCTCTACTCATCCTCCTGACAAGGAGGTCCATCCTCAGGTCTCACCTGAGGGCAATGACATCTCGTGTCATAAGGCCTAAGCATGTATCTATTCCTTTATGCTTACTCTATTAAGCTTGTGTCCATGACATCTTATTTACATGCTTTTTATTAATTTTTGGTGGAGGATTCCTTAATCCTTAATTTACTTACCCATGTCACATGAGGGTGAGGAAGAGAGGGAAAACCCTAATCCTTAAAATCCTTAAAAGAATTTGAGTTGAGAAGGGACGAACAAGATGAGAGAGTCCTAAAGGTATCTTATTTCGAGTCTTATCCTAAGACATCGGCCAGGCAGTCACACGATCCGGGAGTCCTCGTATTCCGACTAGCGGTGCGGAGGAAAATTTTGCCAGCCCCCGGATGTGATCCTTTTCTAGTCACCTCAGTCTTTCGGAAAATCCTCTAATAACTCTCTCGGTTCTACAGAATTTGTAAAATTTAATAATTATTAATGATTAGATGGAGAACCTACGCTCTGATACCAATTGTAACAACCCCGCCTCTCGGTAACCCCCAATTAAGGGAGACCGGAAGGTCAGAATCGTTAACCAATTACAGGATCAAAGGTTCAGCAAATAATCAATGATAATTATAAAATTCTACTACTAAACTAAATATTGGTAGGAAAAATTAAAACTTTATTTACCTTTCTGAAACTTTGGAAACTATCTATCCCTTACTGGAATTCCTCTATCTAATCCTCCTTGTACTTATTTCTTACTTTCCAGATATGTCACTTTACTGTTTGTGCTTTCAGGATTATACCTAAAATGCCGACAAACAAAACATCGATCAGCAATTGCTGGTATGTGGGGGATTACAAAAAGTTGTGCAACTATATTAACAATGTAAACAACCAATTATCATTTAACATTCAATTTACATTTTAAGCAGTACTACTCAATCCATTCCTATCCCTTATCCCTGTAGTGTCCCTACAGTGGACATGGATACCACCATTCTCACTTGGTGGATCTTCATTATACCCTGCATGATCCTACCTGGCAGGTAGACCAATACCTAGGGTTGAGTTGCATGGCACTCCCTGTAGGAAGTCCAATCTCTAACTCGATATGACTTGATGGACCTACCTCCTTGGTAGCCATTTACTAAGTCATTTACAGACCTGATGGCCTACCCCATTGGTAGCCTTTTACTAGGTCACCCATCAAACTATAGGAGGGACTGAGATCTGAGCTAGTAGGCATAACTTCTTATGTGATAATCATATTCACTTTATAATTTGCTTGAATTAAAACATCCAACAGTTTAATTCAATTCATGATGAAAACATCGACAAAATCCTGGAAAACTACATCGGTTAGTCATAAGCGTAACCACATACCTCTTATTGTAGTTTCAGATACAGAATCAAGAATGATGAAAGAGAATATCCAATTAAGCAAGCAAGGCAAAGAAACCCTGAAATAAAAGTACAATTTTACTTTTATTAATATTTATCCAATATCATTATGCCCCTTAGGGTTTCTATCTCAATTTTAGGGTTTTCCTGAAAATTAGGGTTTTACTTTCATTCCTGAGTATTATGAACCCTAATTTATCAAAATCACTAAAAACCTCTAAATTATCTCTTTTTAACATTCCTAACAGTTTTTAGGGTCATTATTTAGCAAAATATTAAAATAACAAGGTTCCCTTTTTCTTTAATCCTAAATTAGGGTTTTCATGTACATTATCTCTCCTTTTTGGGCATAAACCCTAATTTAGGCACATTTGCAATTAAAACGGATTAAAACTTCATATTATTAATAAACATGTTAATATCCCTCTATTCAACCCATTAGGTTACAAAGAAACATCTTTTCCATGTAATTAGGGTTTTCAATTAATTTGAAATGCATTTTACTAACCATTCAAGTACTTTTGCAAAACGAACTGGAATTAGATGCTACAATCATTTTTAACAGATTCCTTGTAATTTTCTACCCAACTTTCATATATAAAGTTTTGCTATACGAGTTTCCTAGCAATTACTAGGGTTTTAGCAAGAAAAGGCCATTTTCTGTAATTTTTGGTCAGAGATAGATTTTACCAGAAAAACCTCAGTCGTTAGATCGGTGCGCCAATGCACCCCGCATTGATCTGACGCTCTGCGTCGAAGCCCTCCACTAGCCGAGTAGCGCGTCCCGCTGCTCGCCCTCAGCCGCTGGATCTCGATCGAACGCTCGGAGTCGCAAGCGTCTTAACTTAACCGGTCGCTTCCTCGAGCCGTTAGATCCCTGCCTCGGATCACGGTGGTCTCGAATCCAACGACGTTTGTACGTCGTCTTCCCCTCTACCCTACTGCTCGTGCCGCGGCAGAGCAAGGCGGAGCTCTCGCCGGAGAAGATGGAATCGAGGGTTAGGGCAAGACCAGGGTCTTAAAAGATAGCCGCTCGGGTTCGTTAGGATGTTAGGAACTAGCAGGGACCCTATTTATAGGGTGTCGAGACCCCTCTAGGGTTTCCTCAACCCTGCTGCCACCATGGTCCATAGCCCAATTGGGCGTTTTGTCTAGAAGCACCCAAAGATTACCAAACCGGGGTATGGGTGGCTCGGAATCCTCTCATGATCACAATGGAAAGATTTCCAGGATGGCCCATCCATCAGATGACGAGGAAAGAGGTGGAGAAAATCCACCTGTAACATGCGCTACAGTCCCCGACTCTTGGGACTTTGATGATGATCCCAGACCGGTTGGATTAATATCCAACGGTCATCATTACCCGCGCTTAATCAGAAAAGGAAATGAATTCCCAATAAAACAAGGAAAATCCTTATTTTAAAGATAACTTGGAAATTTAATAACTCTCAATCCATAAGTCCTTTTGGCCTCAAATTTTAAAGGAAAGTCATTCACACGTTTATCTCTCGTTGTGCAAATTTTGGAATTATTATCCCAAGGAAACGAGTTCTTTACTCCAAATTCAAGTTATCTCTTAATTAATGGTATTTTCCACGTTTTCTTTATTTCCTTGGCCATTATCTAATTATCCTGAGTTCCTTGAACCCCAAGGAATCTCTATAAAACGAAAATATACTTTTGGACATTATCTTTTAGCCTTTTAATCATTCTTTCCTCTTTTCTTATATATTCTATTTTCCCATTTTAATTCATTATTAAAAAGGAACTCCTTCTTCAATTTCTTTTTTATTATTCTTTCAAATGGGCTTAATGGCCAACAAGGCCCATCAAACAACATGCAAGGCTTTCATTCACGAAATTTGTCACAATTTAAAGAAAAAGATCTCATTTGGTCATTAAAAGAGAAAAGCCTTTTACATTATATTTTTTCAGAAATTTGAGGTTATAACATCCTCCCCTCCTTATAGGAATTTTGCCCTCAAAATTCAAACAATCAAGCAAACAATCAATTCAGGATAAACCTTTCATATGTCCATCATAGCTCCCATGTGGCCTTACCCTTTCCATAGTGCTTCCTAAGAACCTTTATCATCTCATATTCTTCCATCTGAGTTCTTTCTTACCTTGGTATATTGTACCCTCATAGGTGACTCAGGATATTTCAGCCTCTCGACAGCTGAATAGGTTCAGGGCTCAGCACCTGGCTTGGGTACCTCACATAGTGCTCTAGATCGGACTCTTGGCACCCATTACACATCACGTTATCCTGCTAGACACAATCATCTCCACCAATCCATCTCAAATGGACCCATACATCGGGGACTCAGCTTTCTCAGTTGTAGCTTAGAGGGGTCGGATTTTCACATCACATATTCTCCCACAGTGAACTGCATATCAGTCTGCTCTGTAGCAACTCATGACTCATGTCACCACTGGGCTCTCTCTCTCAGCCATTGCACAATCAAGCGACTTCATCTGCACCCACTATGGTTCCTTTCTGACCTTTGCGAGGCCTCCTTCACCAACATCATCTTAATGAAGTGGTGACCGACACAACCTCTCTATAAGACTTCTTGCATCCCGATAAAGGCTATGGTGGTTAACATCACATCTCAAAAATTGTTTCTATATATCATCTTGAATGAGCACACATGCTCTCATCAGATACTCTAGTATGGATCATACTGTCCATTAGTATAGGGTGATATACTGTACTAACATCGAGTTCTTCATGTATACACTACCATGTCATGGAAGTGAACCTTGGTCATGCTCAAGAACTTTTGAACTCGCATCATGGCGTAGTTGAACCATCTCTCTCTTTTATGTAGTTCAACAAAAACTGTCTCTTGACGGTACTTCCTTTCTCATGTCAGCTAGGTAAGGCGATCTACCATAACCCATATTGCATATTGACCACTCACAACATGCATAGTGATGAACTCCCATTCCCTTTCGGGAACTCTTTATACTTTATTTCCTTGCACTGGGTTACTGGTGTTCGTCTTTCACCTCCTATCTTGCATGGCCACATGCTACATTCAATTTCATATTAAACATCCCAAGTACTACTATCACTTACTATCTTTGTAATATCACGGTATTTGGTGATCTTAAACAATGATCTCCTGTACGTCATAATTCCTCAAAATCGATTCCTCAGAAACCCTAAACTATTCTCATCAGGGTTTTATTACTTTCCTTTCCAAAGAAGTGAATATGAGGTTCTATCACCATCCTTTAACTACTTCAAGGACTAAACTGGCTAACTAAACACCCATTAACTTGCTCCACATATCTTGTTGCATCTATGTGTTAGCCAAAGTACATCCTCTTTCCAAACATAGGGTTAGTCGAACAACCTCAACTTCTTCTGACTTCCAGCTAACTAAGTCGCTATATCTCAACCAGATCATTCATTACCACTTCTTATCCTTAGGTGTTATGTAATGTAGAAGACATACGCCTCCATGCATTATACTTATCATCTCATCTCCAACTCTAAGTTTGTCTTCATCAAGACTCTGAGCTCATCCTCACTGTGATCGAACTCAACCTTGGTTAACTTGCAAAATCCGCATAGTTCCTGATAAAACATCCTCATAAGCTGACTACACTACCTCTCTTGTTTGCGAACCATCTATGTATCCTTCACTTCACCAGGGTACGGTATCATCTCTATCATCATACCTTTTAGCTATGTTCCAACTTACATCATCTTTATTCTTGGTGTAAGGCATGCGTACTGTTCTATCTCTCACTCCCATAACAAGAAGAAATAAGCATTTGGCGGCCGTCCAAATACAGAGTTCTTCCCATTCCAGGAGTAGAGATGGTACATCCCACCTTGCCAGTACACCTTCAAATCTAAGTTGAAACGTGCAACTCATGTTTCCACATCACAAACATCATGATATCAAAATTACTTCCATGGACAACTAGTCTCAAACTTACTTGGGTTTACACACAATCCTTGGTCATCTCCTCTAGGTATATAGGGTGCCGGCACTTCTGGGGTCATCCCTCTTCCCCTATGCATCTAGAGAGTGCCCTACTCATCTGCCCTTTGGGTCCCATGAGATCATGAAGGTGATCAATCTCCTAACCCATGGTCCTCGGACAATGATAGCTGTTACCTCCCGACCCTATGGTCATGTGCAACTAGGGAATTAGGCAACTCCATCTTTCATCAGTCTTATCCCTACCTAACCCTAGGACAGACTTAGCATTATATCATATTACATGTTCAACTTAGAACCTTACCCAATCCTTCATAATCTCTCTCAGCATTCTTGACTGTCTTTCATCCCTTCATAGGGGTCATGGCAACCTGCCTACCTTGGTCAGGCCCCATACCGGTTACCTCCATGGTAACACACCCACATGCACTTAGAGATGGTTATCTATGGGTCTATAGGTTCATTCTCGTACCACGTGCTTTTCACTTATCTTCTCAAGATCCTATGAAACCTTTTTAGGTCACCTCAAAACCAACAGGACTGGTATATACCCTACCACAGGGTCCCTCTCCCAGGATGGGAGGAAACTACCACTTGTGACAATAAGGTCACAAACATCCTTAGGGTTTACATCCATATGAGCATGCTTAGCCCTAGCAAGCTACTTAAGGCATAGAAAAACACTTATCAAACCATGCTAGGTCACACCTGTCCTCATCCTTAACATTAGACCAACTTAGTTTTGAGGGGTTCGTCAAACATACCCTTACCTTAAGGGGTTTCCTTTACCTCCACACATGCTCGAGACTATAAAGACTAAAAACTCATCATGATCGTTGGATACACGGCTTCCCCCTTTAGGCCTAGGAACCCTAGGTTCGCCTCTGGGTGTCCAACTGCATGCACATTCTCTTAACCACGAATCAAGCATTGTCCAAGATAGGTCATGTACTCCCATGATCTTTCTACTCGATTACACTTTGGAGTTGATTCCTCTTCCAGGACAACTAACTAGGTATAAAGCCTCCCAACAGGTGACTTAACCTCCTCAGGGTCTAAAGCACTCTTTATCTCATCCAGTAGGTAATCACTTATACCATAGGTATAGAAGCATTACCCTCTCTCCAGGGTTTGGTTACTCTCAAGCTAACCAAGACATCATCAGCCTTCAGGGGTCAAGCATAAGGCAACCACTATCATTCACCTAGGTCGCATCATCCTCAACTGCCCATTGTTCCTCATGTCTTGGGATTCTTTTGCTCGACTCCTGTTCTCTCTCTCCAGAGCTAACTCCACCTCCAGCCCTACCACTAGAGGTCATCTCTCCATGAAACTGGATCAAGCTCACGGGCATATCCCTGCCTGGGTGAAGCCTTTGCTCAACTCCTGTTTGGCATCAAGATCATCATTAGCTCTTTAGGTTTATCTCATAAGCCATCCGTTGTGCCCTTCTGGCCAGGGTTTCACCCTACTATCAGCACTACTGACGTACTCTGGGTGCAAGCTATATCCTACTTGCAACAGCCCATAGGGTAACTATAGGTTCTTCTCTAACCTTATCGATGAAGGAGCTATCCTTCACTCTAACATGCATGGCCCTTTCCAGGGTTGGGTTGCCATGGTACTTGATCATTTAACCTCTTATGGCATCCCAAAGACATGTCCAACCAACGCTCGGTCAACCATGATATCTAACTCATCATGTCATCTTTCTCTCTGATCCTCACTTAGGGTTAGGGTTAACATCATCCTCAAAGGATGTGCTAGGTTTCTACTTTTAATGGAGGTCTCTACCTCCAAGACTAACACTCTCTACTCATCCTCCTGACAAGGAGGTCCATCCTCAGGTCTCTCCTGAGGGCAATGACATCTCGTGTCATAAGTCCTAAGCATGTATCTATTCCTTTAGGCTTACTCTATTAAGCTTATGTCCATGACATCTTATTTACATGCTTTTTATTAATTTTTGGTGGAGGATTCCTTAATCCTTAATTTACTTATCCATGTCACATGAGGGTGAGGAAGAGAGGGAAAACCCTAATCCTTAAAATCCTTTAAAGAATTTGAGTTGAGAAGGGATGAACAAGATGAGAGAGTCCTAAAGGTATCTTATTTCGAGTCTTATCCTAAGACATCGGCCAGGCAGTCACACGATCCGGGAGTCCTCGTATTCCTACTAGCGGTGCGGAGGAAAATTTTGCCAGCCCCCGGATGTGATCCTTTTCTAGTCACCTCAGTCTTTCAGAAAATCCTCTAATAACTCCCTCGGTTCTACAAAATTTGTAAAATTTAATAATTAGTAATGATTAGATGGAGAACCTATGCTCTGATACCAATTGTAACAACCTCACCTCTCGGTAACCCCCAATTAAGGGAGACCGGAAGGTCAGAATCGTTAACCAATTACAGGATCAAAGGTTCAGCAAATAATCAATGATAATTATAAAATTCTACTACTAAACTAAATATTGGCAGGAAAAATTAAAACTTTATTTACCTTTTTGAAACTTTGGAAACTATCTATCCCTTACTGGAATTCCTCTATCTAATCCTCCTTGTACTTATTTCTTACTTTCCAGATGTGTCACTTTACTGTTTGTGCTTTCAGGATTATATCTAAAA
This sequence comes from Alisma plantago-aquatica, assembly GCA_963693085.1. NCBI lineage: Eukaryota > Viridiplantae > Streptophyta > Magnoliopsida > Alismatales > Alismataceae > Alisma > Alisma plantago-aquatica. The sequence continues at coordinate 517,573,165 of OY856410.1, read as the reverse complement.
CGCCGACAAACAAAACATCGATCAGCAATTGCTGGTATGTGGGGGATTACAAAAAGTTGTGCAACTATATTAACAATGTAAACAACCAATTATCATTTAACATTCAATTTACATTTTAAGCAGTACTACTCAATCCCTTCCTATCCCTTATCCATGTAGTGTCCCTGCAGTGGACATGGATACCACCATTCTCACTTGGTGGATCTTCATAATGTTGGTATATGTATGCCCGTAGAGCCATCCCAAGCGATTGCATGGAGTCGGATATTAATTAATCAATTAATGTGATTATTTGGTTAAATAATGAATTCCGGAATATTCTAATTAATCCACGAGCGTTTTAATTAACGCAACGTTTCTGTTTACTGATGGGTTTAGGAAACCCTACTTCCCTTCGTATCCTATTTAAAGGAGGATCGACGGCCCATATCTATATAAGATAGAGAGAGGTTTTTCCGTTTACGCTCACGTACGTAAACCTAGTCGTCGCCATCCTTAGGAGAGAAAGGAGAGCAACGCGCCGCTAGCACACCGTCGCAGAGACACGCTCCTTCCCGCCAGCTTGAGAAGTGCGACGTGGAGTTCCGTCCATCCACGTGGACAAAGTAGAGACGCAGATGCCTTGACGCCTGCGTTCGGAGGACGTCAACGACCACATGTACGTGCTGCGAGCAACGTACGTCACCGCCGCAAAGGAGCATCGCCGGATCAACCTGCAACAGCGAACGGGAGAGAAGATCCGTCTGTGTTTGACAAGCAATGTTGCACCGTCGTGCAGCGGGACATCGCCGGACTTGCTCCGCGATAAGGTATATCCCGCAAACATGTTTCCGAATACGTTGTTATCGACGAGATCCTGTTACGGGTTGCATGGATTTAGTTGCTTCCGCCGCACATGTTTTCTCCACAAAACCCAACAGTGGTATCAGAGCAGCGTCGATCTACGACGTATTTGAATTAGTTTCGATATGATCGAATCACTGTATACTGTTTTTATGTTGCATACGATGCGAATTAAACTTGCTAATGTGCAAATCTAAACCTAATTCCACATACGCCGCAGGCTTCTGTTTTGACGTTTTGGACGGGGTCGACTATGGAAAATATTGATTTTCCTAAGTGCACGGAAGTGAAATTCCGTAGACCTTTCCGGGGCTCTGCCCCTGAGACCCCACGAGTGGCGGCCTCCCCTCGACCCCCGCCCGCTGACCGGGCAGCGGGATCCCCACACAGGGGCGCTGCCCCTGTGTACCCCGCATTGTCTGCGTGGGAGTCAAAAATTATTTAATGGGGAATGTCCCGCATTAAATGTACTGCAATTTTAAATATGTATATACGTATATGTAGATATAGCTATGATAGCATACACGTCGCCTTTAAAATATGTTTTATGTGGTGATTGCATACACAGTTATGGCCAAGTATCCCCTTTTATGAATGTTGTGAATGAATGTGGATGTCGATCTTGTAGATATGTTTGTTTGTGAATTCTATGGATGTATAATGGTTACATATGGATCCTTTGTATAAAGTATTCAGCTTGCATGCCGAGCCTCATCTCTTGCTTCAAAGTGTAATTAATTCTTTCCTTTTATGTTTGTACTCATATGATGTAATAGAGATAGGATTAGTTTTAGTCCTTGTAAACTTGATGTAAGGAGGCCACTTGAAGATCCAACTCCAAGGAGTGTCCATGGAGAAGCACCATGAAGATCTAATTCCAAGAAGCAAACTGAAGATCCAACTCCAAGGAGCGTCCATGAAGAAGCAACAAAAAGATCCCATTCCAAGAAGCAACTTGAAGTTCCAACCTCACGAAGCATCCATGAAGTTGTTTATTGTAATGTTGATCATTACATGCTTACAGGTTGATTCACAGGTGTTGCATGAGATGCATAAGACCATAGGTGGACCGTAATGCTTTGTTGCTCCAAAGGATTACAATAGTATGGCCATAACTGATGTGTTTGTGTTTGTGATTGCATGTCTATCGTTTGTGGTTGTGGATATAGTAGTATATGATACGTACTATAAGTATGTGGTGTTTGGATATGTATATGTATTAATAAAACCCCTCAATTAATAATATTAAGTTATAGTTTCCTTCCATAAAGCAACACACATGAAAAGCTTGATCAATTATGTGTGGGCACGCCTTCGCGTGGTACACTGTCTATCTCGTGGAAGTGTGATGGTGGGTGTGTGGGTCTGCCTCCGCAGGGTGCACACTCATCGTGTTGGCTTATGGGTTGGACTTGACTAGGGAACCTTGATAGGATCAAGTACCTAGAGGCACACAGATGCATCATGGCAAGGATTTGTACATGATCATCTATCCAAGAGTTGCATATGATGCAATTGGCAAAAGTTTCCTACCTTAGTATTTGGTCTTTGACGCCGACGTTGGCTGGGCATTGATCCATTTATTTTGGGTCTTGGCTCACTAGAAGGTTGTGCGTTGCAATCTTCCGAGTTGATAGTGAGGGCTATCAATTTGAATAAAATAGTGGGAGCATAATTAATTAAAGGCCTAATTAATCTCGTTTATCAAATCTTTACAAGTCAAAATGTTTTGGACTAAATGCAAATTTTTCTTTTGTAGCAATCAAATGGAAACCAACACCCACACTTTCTCATTGCGATCGGTCCTTGAGAAGGACAAACTTACCGGAACCAACTTTCAAAACTGGTTTAGGACGTTGAGAATTGTTCTCACACATGAGCGTAAGCTCTATGTCCTTGAAACACCAGAGCCAGAGGAGCCCGCCGTAAATGCGCCCAAGGCTGAAAAAGGATGCTTACAAGAAGAACCTTGATGATGTCGTGGATGTCAAGTGCCTAATGTTGTGCTCAATGAACTATGAGTTGCAAGAGCAACATGAGAACATGAATGTCATGGAGATGGTAACACATCTCAAGAACATGTATCAACATCAAGCAAGACAGGAGAGATATGATGTCTCAAAGGCGTTGTTCAAAAGCAAGATGAAAGAGGGAGACTCAGTTGGCACCCATATACTCACCTTGATTGGGTACGTGGAAAGCCTATCCAAGCTGGGATTTCCTCTAGGTCAAGAGTTGGCCACTGATGTGATTCTACAATCGTTTCCTGAGTCATATAATCATTTTGTCATGAACTACAACATGAACAATTTTGACAAGCCGTTGTCAGAATTGTTGGCCATGTTGAGGACAGTTGAAGCACAGATGAAGAAATACAAGCCCAAGTCTGTGATGATGATCAGTAAGACAAAGGGAAAGTCAAAAGGCAAAGGCAAGGCTAAGAAAAGTTCTAAAGCCGGGCAGAAGCCAAAGTCATCCGCGCTCAAAGCTAAAGGTGGGATCTCCAAAGAAGGCAGTTGTCACCATTGTCACCAGCCTGGACATTGGAAAAGAAACTGTCCTCTCTACCTGGAGGAACTGAGGAAGAAGAATCAGGGGATAGAGATCTCCACTTCAGGTATATACGTTATTGAGATAAACTTAAATACTTCTTCATCATGGGTACTGGATACCGGATGTGTATCTCACATATGTTCTAATATGCAGGATCTGATAAGAAGTAAGCCTTTACGAAAGGGCCAAGTCGAGTTGCGGGTTGCTAATGGAGCAAGAGTTGCTGCCACCGCAGTTGGAGTTATTAGTTTATCTTTGCCTACGGGCCTTGTAATAGAATTAGAGAATTGCTATTACGTACCTGCCATTAATAGAAATATTATTTCTGTATCTTGTATGGATAAGAGTGGATTTGAATTTCACAGTAAGAATGGAATTATTTCTATATTCAAAGATGAGATCTTTTATGGCAATGCCCCTATGTGTTATGGTATCTACTTGTTAGAACTTGAGACTAGCATATATAATGTAAATACTAAAAGGTTAAAACTTGACAACTCAAACAAAACATTCTTATGGCATTGTCGTCTTGGGCACATAAACGAGAAGCACATATCTAGACTCCATAAGGATGGTTATCTATACTCTTTTGATTTTGAATCATTAGAGACATGTGAGACATGTTTATTAGGGAATATGACCAAAACTCCTTTCACTGGACACAGTGAGAGAGCCAGTGATCTGCTAGGGCTCATACATACTGATGTATGTGGACCTTTTAGATCAAATGCTAGAGGAGGCTATCAATACTTCATTACCTTCACTGATGACCTCAGTAGGTATGGCTATGTATATCTTATGAAACACAAGTCAGAAACTCTTGAAATGTTCAAGACTTTCATGAATGAAGCAGAGAAGCAACTTGGTAAGAGTATTAAAGCACTCCGTTCAGATCGAGGTGGCGAATACTTAAGCCAAGAGTTTGAGGACCTTCTGAGAGACCGTGGTATTGTATCACAATGGACTCCACCTGGTACACCACAACATAATGGTGTGTCAGAAAGAAGGAATCGTACATTATTAGACATGGTACGATCAATGATGAGTTCAGCCGAACTTCCAATATCGTTCTGGGGATATGCTCTAGAAACTGCAGTGTTTACACTTAACCGTGTACCTTCCAAATCGGTTCAAAAGACACCATATGAGATATGGAATGGGAATCGTCCCAATTTGTCTATGTTAAAGATTTGGGGATGTGAAGCTTATGTTAGGAAACAATTTCCTGAAAAGCTTGGACCCAAATCGGAAAAATGCTATTTTGTTGGATACCCCAAGGAAACTCGGGGATACTACTTCTACACACCAACTGACAACAAAGTGTTTGTTGCTAGGACTGTTATATTTCTTGAAAAGGAATTTATTTCCAAAGGAATTAGTGGGAGGAATGTAGAGCTCGAAGAAGTTCGAGACCAACAAGAAAGCAGAGAAACTGAGGAGGTACATAAGGAACATGAAGACTCACAAGTTGTTGTGGAATTTCAAGTTCCAAATGTAATAGAGGAACCTCGTAGGTCTAGTAGGACACGACTTGAGCCTGAGAGATTTGGATTTCTCGTGACTCAAGATAGTGACGAATTGGGCATAGCAGATGAGCCAACTTCCTATCTAGAAGCTACTAAGGGACCAGAATCTGAGAAATGGCTTGAAGCCATGAGATCTGAGATGGAATCCATGTACACCAACAAGGTATGGACCTTGGTGGATCCACCCGAAGGGGTAAGACCCATAGGGTGCAAGTGGGTCTTCAAGAAGAAGACTGACATGGATGGAAATGTTCAAACCTATAAAGGTAGATTGGTTGCTAAAGGATTCCGTCAAATTCAAGGTGTTGATTATGACGAGACCTTCTCACCAGTTGCCATGGTTAAATCCATCAGAATCATGCTTGCCATTGCATCTTATCATGACTATGAGATTTGGCAGATGGATGTTAAAATAGCATTCCTTAATGGGAATTTACTCGAGGATGTGTACATGACACAACCTGAGGGTTTTATCGATCCAAAGGAAGCCAATAAAGTCTGTAAGCTACAAAGGTCAATCTATGGATTGAAGCAAGCATCTCGGAGCTGGAATCTACGTTTTGATGAAGTAGTCAAAAAGTTTGGCTTTAGTCAAAATGAAGATGAACCTTGTGTTTACAAAAGGGTTAGTGGGAGCACAGTCGTATTTCTCATATTGTATGTGGATGACATACTATTGATGGGAAATGACATCCCTACTCTTCAGACAGTAAAAGGTTGGCTAGGGAAGACTTTCTCTATGAAGGATTTAGGCGAAGCATCCTATATACTTGGGATTAAGATCTATAGAGATAGATCTAGAAGGCTTTTAGGCCTAAGCCAGAGCACATACATTGACAAGGTGCTAAAGAGGTTTAGCATGGAGGGTTCTAAGAGAGGTAACTTGCCCATGTCCCATGGGGTTACAATCTCTAAAGCCCAGTGTCCTAGTTCATGTGATGAACGGGCACGCATGAGTAAGATTCCATATGCATCAGCAATTGGATCTATCATGTACGCAATGTTATGTACTCGTCCTGATGTGTCGTATGCTTTGAGCATGACGAGCCTGTATGAGTCAGATCCAGGTGAATGTCACTGGACAGCCGTAAAGAACATCCTAAAGTACTTGAGAAGGACTAAGGATCAATTCTTGGTATACGGTGGTGAGGAAGAGCTCGTGGTAAAGGGTTACACCGATGCTAGCTTCCAAACTGACAAAGATGACTACAGATCGCAATCTGGATTTGTGTTTTGCCTGAACAACGGAGCTGTGAGCTGGAAGAGTTCCAAGCAAGAGACGGTTGCAGATTCTACAACAGAGGCCGAATATATTGCCGCATCTAATGCTGCAAAGGAAGCTGTGTGGATCAAGAAGTTCATTTCTGAACTTGGAGTGGTTCCAAGCACTGGTGATGCAATTGAGTTGTTTTGCGACAACAATGGAGCAATTGCACAAGCTAAAGAACCAAGATCGCATCAACGTTCCAAACATATTCTACGGCAGTTCCATCTCATACGAGAGATCGTACAACGAGGAGATGTGAAGATTTGTAGAGTACCTACAGAAAGCAATGTGGCTGACCCGCTCACAAAAGCACTTTCACAGAAGAAACATGACGGACATGTTTGATCACTTGGATTGAGATTAATGAGTGATTGGGTATAAGTGTAAGTGGGAATTTGTTGGTATGTATGTCCATAGAGACTATCATTCGATGATTGTAATGGGATACTATGTAAACGATTTGTAATACTACATTGATCATATCAATAAAGGCAAGTTTCCAATCTATATGTTTGTGTTTTATATTGTGAGATGACCATAAAACTTATAGATGTCTATAGAATAATATACTCAATGACATATGTCTTTGGGTTGATGACCTGAACAGTGAGATCATATGTATGCTAAGAGTATGTATTCTTGTTTTGTCCATAATCAGTTGTTATTGTGGAAATATCCATAGACATCAATAACACATAAGATTAGAATGTATGTTGGTTGATGGAAGAATCTCATCATCCATGATATGGAGATATCAAACCAAATACATAGATACTTGTTAGAGAACAGTGTATCGGATAGACCCACCTTGAGAGTGACACATGGATACCATGATTGGTAGTTAGATTCATATCTCATAATGATGGTGGTGATTGTGGTTCTTAGACCTGAAGTCACTACACTTATCACATGTCGTTCGGTGTACTTTGACATCATCCACCGTGGTCCTGAATAAGGATTGCCATAAAGATGGTGCTTGGGTGCACTGTGACACATGGGGATGACTGTGAGTGATGTAGATGGAATTTGTCCTTCCTACGGGAGTTTGATATTCTGGCCACTTGATAAGCGAGACTGAGAAATGCATGGCCATGCTGATGTGAGTCAATATGTGATATTGAGCTTACATATATCTCAAACAGTCTGCTCTAGTTCAAGGAACATGGATTGAACGTTGAAAATGATAACATTTCCATGACTTGAGTTCAATCTGGATATCAGTGACAAAGGAACTATACAATCACTATAACACCAATCATGAATGATAGGTTAAGTTGTTCTCCAACTTCTCCAATTACTTGGGTAGCAATGAAGTCTTGCTAGATATCAATCATTGTTTGTGAAATCATAATATGATTATGGATATCACTGCCAACGTAATTTGGAGCCTACCGGGTCACACGCATAGGATGTATTGGAATAGGAGTATAATTGTGGATTTGATTGGAATTGCTCCGAATCACATTGATTACTAAAATGTTTATATAATGGATTAGAATAATATTGGAGTGACTGGCTCTGAGTGCAAGTGGGAGTCTGTTGGTATATGTATGCCCGTAGAGCCATCCCAAGTGATTGCATGGAGTCGGATATTAATTAATCAATTAATATGATTATTTGGTTAATTAATGAATTCCGGAATATTCTAATTAATCCACGAGCGTTTTAATTAACGCAACGTTTCTGTTTACTGATGGGTTTAGGAAATCCTACTTCCCTTCGTATCCTATTTAAAGGAGGATCGACGGCCCATATCTATATAAGATAGAGAGAGGTTTTTCCGTTTACGCTCACGTACGTAAACCTAGCTGTCGCCGTCCTTAGGAGAGAAAGGAGAGCAACGCGCCGCTAGCACGCCGCCGCAGAGACACGCTCCTTCCCGCCGGCTTGAGAAGCGCGACGTGGAGTTCCGTCCATCTACGTGGACGAAGTAGAGATGCAGACGCCTTGACGCCTGCATTCGGAGGACGTCGACGACCACCTGTACGTGCTGCGAGCAACGTACGTCACCGCCACAAAGGAGCATCGCCGGATCAACCTGCGACAGCAAACGGGAGAGAAGATCCGTCCGTGTTTAACAAGCAGTGTTGCACCGTCGTGCAGCGGGACATCTCCGGACTTGCTCCGCGATAAGGTATATCCCGCAAACCTGTTTCCGAATACGTTGTTATCGATGAGATCCTGTTACGAGTTGCGTGGATTTAGTTGCTTCCGCCGCGCATGTTTTCTCCACAAAACCCAACACATTATACCTTGCATGATCCTACCTGGCAGGTAGACCAATACCTAGGTTTGAGTTGCATGGCACTCCCCGTAGGAAGTCCAATCTCTAACTCGATATGACTTGATGGACCTACCTCCTTGGTAGCCATTTACTAAGTCATTTACGGACCTGATGGCCTACCCCATTGGTAGCCTTTTACTAGGTCACCCATCAAACTACAGGAGGGACTGAGATCTGAGCTAGTAGGCATAACTTCTTATGTGATAATCATATTCACTTTATAATTTTCTTGAATTAAAACATCCAACAGTTTAATTCAATTCATGATGAAAACATCGACAAAATCCCAGAAAACTACATCGGTTAGTCATAAGCGTAACCACATACCTCTTATTGCAGTTTCAGATACAGAATCAAGAATGATGAAAGAGAATATCCAATTAAGCAAGCAAGGCAAAGAAACCCTGAAATAAAAGTACAATTTTACTTTTATTAATATTTATCCAATATCATTATGCCCCTTAGGGTTTCTATCTCAATTTTAGGGTTTTCCTGAAAATTAGGGTTTTACTTTCATTCCTGAGTATTATGAACCCTAATTTATCAAAATCACTAAAAACCTCTAAATTATCTCTTTTTAACATTCCTAACCGTTTTTATAGTCATTATTTAGCAAAATATTAAAATAACAAGGTTCCCTTTTTCTTTAATCCTAAATTAGGGTTTTCATGTACATTATCTCTCCTTTTTGGACATAAACCCTAATTTAGGCACATTTGCAATTAAAACGGATTAAAACTTCATATTATTAATAAACATGTTAATATCCCTCTATTCAACCCATTAGGTTACAAAGAAACATCTTTTCCATGTAATTAGGGTTTTCAATTAATTTGAAATGCATTTTACTAACCATTCAAGTAATTTTGCAAAAAGAACTGGAATTAGATGCTAAAATCATTTTTAACAGATTCCTTGTAATTTTCTACCCAACTTTCATATATAAAGTTTCCCTATACGAGTTTCCTAGCAATTACTAGGGTTTTAGCAAGAAAAAGCCATTTTCTGTAATTTTTGGTCAGAGATAGATTTTACCGGAAAAACCTCGGCCGTTAGATCGGTGCGCCAATGCGCCCCACGTTGATTAGACGCTCACGTCGAAGCCCTCCACTAGCCGAGTGGTGCATCCTGCTGCTCGCCCTCAGCCGCTGGATCTCGATCGAACGCTCGGAGTCGCGGGCGTCTTAACTTAACCGGTCGCTTCCTCGAGCCGTTAGATCCCTGCCTTGGATCACGGTGGTCTCAAATCCAACGACATTTGTACGTCATCTTCCCCTCTACCCTACTGCTCGCACCGCGGCAGAGCAAGGCGGAGCTCTCTCTAGAGAAGATGGAATCGAGGGTTAGGGCAAGACCAGGGTCTTAAAAGATAGCCGCTCGGGTTCGTTAGGATGTTAGGAACTAGCAGGGACCCTATTTATAGGGTGTCGAGACCCCTCTAGGGTTTCCTCAACCCTGCTGCCGCCATGGTCCGTAGCCCAATTGGGCGTTTCGTCTAGAAGCACCCAAAGATTACCAAACCGGGGTATGGGTGGCTCGGAATCCTCTCCTGATCACAATGGAAAGATTTCCAGGATGGCCCATCCATCAGATGACGAGGAAAGAGGTGGAGAAAATCCACCTGTAACCTGCACTACAGTCCCCGACTCTTGGGACTTTGATGATGATCCCAGACCGGTTGGATTAATATCCAACGGTCGTCATTACTCGCGCTTAATCAGAAAAGGAAATGAATTCCCAATAAAACAAGGAAAATCCTTATTTTAAAGATAACTTGGAAATTTAATAACTCTCAATCCATAAGTCCTTTTGGCCTCAAATTTTAAAGGAAAGTCATTCACATGTTTATCTCTCATTGTGCAAAATTTGGAATTATTATCCCAAGGAAACGAGTTCTTTACTCCAATTTCAAGTTATCTCTTAATTAATGGTATTTTCCACGTTTTCTTTATTTCCTTGGCCATTATCTAATTATCCTGAGTTCCTTGAACCCCAAGGAATCTCTATAAAACGAAAATATACTTTTGGACATTATCTTTTAGCCTTTTAATCATTCTTTCCTCTTTTCTTATATATTCTATTTTCCCATTGTAATTCTTTATTAAAAAAGAACTCCTTCTTCATTTTCTTTTTTATTATTCTTTCAAATGGGCTTAATGGCCAACAAGGCCCATCAAACAACATGCAAGGCTTTCATTCACGAAATTTGTCACAATTTAAAGAAAAATATCTCATTTAGTCATTAAAAGAGAAAAGCCTTTTACATTATATTTTCAGAAATTTGAGGTTATAATACAAGTACTCTGGGAAACTCCCCATACACTGTGTGCTCTAGGGAGGTGTACTAGTCAACATTAATATATTCCCTTGTAAGGGGGATAATGAACACCTTCAACAACTAAAAAACAATTACACATAATTTATGTTTTAAGTGACAAATCACTGAGTACTGATATTAATACTACATCCAATATTTGCAAATAAGAGAGAGATCGTCCATACATATCATGATTTCAACTAAGAAAACCATAGTCATTTACTTAAATAAAACCCACGTCCCTGAGTTCAAAGATTTCTTATACATCCAAGGTCATCTACTACTCTATTCATCACTTGATTAATAGCAACTAACCATCATTAAAACTTGGTTTAACATTATTATTGATATATTAGGTCCAGATTAGGGTTTTGACCAAACTTATGTTCAAATGAAGTTAAACGTATATATGGTATTTTTATATTGTTCATGATGTCATATTAAGGTTATGGCCTAATTTTCATATTTTCCTGATGATTGGTCTATTTTCTAGAATTAATTTGAGGCTAAAAGCATCTAGTTAGTCATTAATGAGAAAAGACATGACATTTGGCATAATAACTATATCACAGTCCATACTTAGTTTCCTTATGATACTAGGGTTAAATAATATTTTTATCATATTTAATCTCAACTATTTTCTCATTATACCATTTAAATGAAGCATTGTCGTCTAAATTAAATACATTGATATCAATGTTTCAAAAGTCTCATATAGTGATTTCAGAATAAAGAGGGTACTTTTTTGAGTTCATAGGTGTTTTGGGGTCATTTATTGGCTAAGGAGTCTATTTTTAATCAGTTGTCTAAGCATTGCCTAGTATTTGGAATTTCACAGATGATTTTTGGAATTTCACATATGATTTACCTGAGACGATTTAATGTGGTCGTCAGATATGCCTTTTGCTTGACAACCAGATGCTCCCGCGTCAGGCAGGGTTGGCGCTCCCGGCCTCCTAGTCTGGCCCAATATCCTCAGTGATCTGTCATTCCGAAGACCCATGGACCCGGTCTAAAACGGGACCCTACAACCTGCCCCTCTTCTTCACGCGCGGGGAGTACTGCTCTGGTAGCACTCGCAGCTCCGAAGGCCTGCCCTGGTTTGGCGCACGATGGGGCTCCGGCGATCAGAAATGGCTCCATCATTTCCGCCGCTCGCCAAGGTGACCGTCGCCTCCATCAAGATTGCTCCAACAAAGATCATCATTGATGCCTTCTAGCAGGGGAAAATAGGGCAAATCTTTGAGGAGACTCTAGTAGACGCCGACGACTGCTCTGTAGCACAAGAACTTTGCTCCCCACAGCTCTGGTACAGGCGCCACAAAGGAAAGCTCCGGAGGGCTTGTGAGAGGGAACTAGACTCCAAAGGTGGATGATTGCCGCCGAATCCCCTTCACGGTGAAGGGAGCAAGCTTTCCGGCCACTTCTGAGCCGCAAAGCTCTTTGGATCCCTGGGCGGAGAGAGACCCAGCAAGTATGTTGCTGATGATGAGAAGGGGGTAGGAATGATATCTGCGGCTCCAACTTCGACTCTAGGGGTCAAAGTCAACACGAGATCCTCCACAAGCCTACTATGTGGTTCATTATGTCGTGATAAGGCCTCATCCCCTCCCATTGCTATCCACCATTTCTAAAGGTCGGAGCTCCCCATTAATCGCCTTCACTGGATTAGTATCTACGGAGGCCGCAATTGGGTTTCTTAATTACCTAAAAGGCTACGGTGGTACCTCCCTTCGAAGCCTCTTTATCACACCTTCCTCATTGGTATGGTCGTGCGCCTGCTGGGGCTCCCGCAGAAATACGGGTGGGGAGGCTGCGAGGGAAGGGAGATGGATCTCACTAAGACACTAATCCCTCTGCCTTAGGCCCCAAGTGATGTGTCGTTGAGATGGTCAAAATGATCGGGATTAGCCATCACATCTCAAGTCTTTGCTCACAAGTCGTGCTCCGTATTTTTCGGAACTAGGTGATGATCTCATGGTCATCTGATTGGGACAGAAATCAACGGGCCAAGGAAGCCACCTTCTTGTTCCATCAAATCAGGCCCGACATTGCGATGGCTGGCTGCTCTCATGTGACACAATTGTAATTAGATCTTATCTCTAGATCATTTGAAACAATGTTCCTTTAATCAAGATTCAGTTTATGAATGTCTCTCAAAAGGCTAAACTAGAAGTCATGCAAATTTAGCCATGAGTTTTCCTCATAACATAATCTAGCATTTGGCCAAGTTTAATGTCTAAAAATGAAAAAAATGTGACGTATGTTCTTTTCGATATAATTCCTCGAATAACCTCATCAACAAATGTATAAACCTTGCATTCAAGTCAATTTAATCATCAATTCTTTATCATACGAGTCCAAGACGCTTGCTATGCTCATAATATACATCAAGAGTCATCAGTTGGACACCTGATTTTGCTGCTACTACTACATGTACCTCTTATCCTCATAAGTATCCAAGTCGATTAGTAAAAAGATATTCATCACTCAATTAGGAGTCATAACCATAAATTGTGTTTCCAATTACACCTTTACATGACAAGAATCAATAATTGAATAATTAATTCCTCAATTTGGAATCAATCATATACCTAACATTCATGGTCTTAAGATACTATATTAGGTATCAAAAGCCTAAAACCTAGGTTATCACATAAACCCTAGTCCACATCATATGAATATGTTTGTAGCACCCCTAGTATTATGTGTTATGATTTCTCGAGAATAAGTCTAGTTTGGGAATTAGATCTTGATTTCTTAAGTGTCGCCTCTCCTTGAAAAAGGTATGTGGTTTAATTTTTGAATAACCACTAAATTGCTTTCTGGTGATTTTTGGAGTTTCCCTATTGTTTGATCCATACACCTAAACTACTTGGTTGTTTTAATTTCTATAAATCTACAAAGTAATATGTTTATTACATATAATAATAAGGATGTCTAAACCAATATTATATCATGTAAGGGTGGAATAGAGACATTAACCCTCCATGAAAATTAAGTATTGATCACTAAGAAAATAATTACAAACCAAAGTGAGTATTGTGACATGAGTTCATGGATGCAATAATCATCGTGCAATCTATTACTGGAACCAATTCAATGAAGACCAATGATGGACAAGATATGGTAACACTTGAGAAGATAGAATAAATATGGATTAGGGAATTAACTAAAAATATATGTTCAATTATTGCAAATATTTGATCGATATGAAATTTACAATGTTACACCTATATGAACACGATTTTGTTTGTACTCTTGTACATAGTGTAGAAATATTGTCCACATTTTTGTTTGTCAATATTTCAAGTTAGCTACTAATAAAGATTCAAGAAATGGATTTATATAAGAATGCACCAAAAGATAATAAAGCCAAAGATAGCTGGAGAATTAGCTAGTTATTTTTAATGTTTCATTCATGTAGTAGTTTCCCCTTTCTGAGATATTACGCAACTCCTTCCAAGGAGAATATTCCTTCCCAGTGTCGGTTACCAATAATGCTTCTGTTTGAAATTACTAGACATTTTTTGTTATTTATTTCATATGGATCTTGGAGTAGTTGAGTCTTATACCTTGCCTACTTGGTCCACCTTCATCAGGGATAGAAGTAGCATGGGGTCATCACAAACTCTGTTAGACATACGATAATCTCAATGCATAAACATTCATACCATACCATTAATGTTTCATACAACATTCTTATGATTTCTGTCAACAACATCAGTTTCCTCTCTTTTGATTAACTCAATCATTTACAACAATTAATGTTTTATTAAAGGATTTGATTCACTACCATTAACTTACTCATCATATTAGGGCTAGGGTTAAATTATTATATGTTTGAGTTAATTACTTGTTTTTATCATCATTTTAGAATAATTACTCTTAGTTTCTTTTATTTCCTATTACTGTTACTATTGGAACCAATCATTCTCAATTCACTCAATACACATCATTTCTTTCTCATTCAAAACCTTCAAAAATAACTCTAATTGTATTTCCTTCAGTTAGGTAAATCCAAACATATTTCAAATATACAATTAAACATGTCCTTGTACTCATTTAAATTAGAATTACTCATGAAATATCTTTCAAATTCAACTTATATTTTTCCATTCACTTTCGTTTATTTGAATAATCATACCATGTCATTTAACCACCAATGGCATTTTTGTAAATAAAATTAATCCTTTCATTCCTTATAAAATCACCAACAATAGGAAACAAAAACATATTAAGGTTATTCCTACTTACTTTTTAATATTTAATCAACTTCTTAATTTATCATTATGTGACTTACAAAAAGACTTGCATTCATGTGGGATTTACTCATAAATCCTCAAATCATGCCTAATAGATACATTAGGGCTATATCATCTTCATAATTTTCTCACCTTCAACTTAATAATAATTACCTGATCGAGAGCATTTCTTTCTATTTACAAGCTTATATACAAGTTAGGACAATAAATCTCATACTCATTACAATAGTAAATTCTTAGGAATTTTAAGAGGTTGGATTAGTTCTAATTATGTTTATAGATAATCATAAATGCCACATTAGCCACTAACCTCATCAAGTTGTACTAATAGTAATTTAGTTCATTCACAACATGAGGAAGCCTTAACTTTTATTTTAGCACAATACATCTGTTGATTACAAATATATACCATGTCATTGGATCATTTGTGCATATCTCCAAACATTAATCCTGAAAAGGGATATCTCCATTCAAATCTATCACATAGACCCTTGTACATGACTATATTCAAATTCACCAATGATATAGTAGTAACAGTTAAGGGATTACATTTAAACTAGGCTTAGTTCAAACTACATTTCATACATGTCTATGATATTATCAAGCATATTGTTCATTTACTTTAATTAGGAAATATTGATATATAACAATTTAATTCTTTTACCGTCAATTTTCCTAGAATTTAAATACATAGTTCATGGACTAAACAAACAGGAACCACAGAGAAAGAATGTAAAATAAGTACTTGATTTTCCATGACTTTTTCTATTTTATTATCCAACATCCTAGAGATACTAGAAACAATAAAATTGATCTTGATCAAACAGAATTAAGATTTCAATTCAATAAATAGCTCAAAAGGGATAGAAACATTTATGTTAAGTATTAAACAACTTAATTGAATCAAAGGGTCAATTAGTTCCTGGGGATAGCTTCCGCGTCGTGCTCTACGATGAATCGGGAAATTGTGATGCCGGTGGCAGAAGGTAGTGTTCCATATGATGTGGTTGTCGATCAGGGGAATGCAAAGAAGACTAGAGATCTAGGGAAGCAATCGGCATGGAAACAGAAATCTCCTTTGATTTGAGTTGTGGCTGAAGCCAAGTCGTGGTCCGATCTGGTTTCGAACGCCAAGAGCCTGAGCAACACGAAACTATCCAAAACTGATATCCATATCTCTAAAGGGGAGCTGCTATATTCCAAAGCGATTGTGGAACGTAATATGAGTAGATGGAGTAGAACTACAGTGGGGTACAATGTGGGAATGAACCCACATTGGTAGTCTCTGGTCAAGTATCTTGCCTATATCTGGAAGGTGAAAGGATCTATGGAAATTAGATTGAGAGGCAATGGTTATTTCATTCTGATGTTCTCGAACGACGACAATATCACGACGGCTATTGAAAGAGGTCCATGGTTCATCTCTGGGAAACCGATGTTCATCAAGAAATGGGAGCACGGCAAGCCTATGGAGAAGCAAAAGTTGTTTGAGATTCCGATCTGGCTCAAGATACAAGATCTCCCACTGGAGCTTTGGGACAATGAAATGTTCAATTTCATCAGTTCTTTTCTGGGGAAGCTGATACAGGTTGATAAGTTGACTGTTGATTTCACATGTCTTGAGTATGCTAGGATTCAAGTCCTCATTCCTGCCAACTTTGAATTTTAGAAAGAACTAACTATACAAAGTGATGATGGCCACACTAATACAATCTCATTTGATTACGAGTGGCTCCCTACTAAATGTAAGATGTGTGGGAATTATGGCCACGAAACAGGGTTGTGTTTAGATCCTTACAAGGAACCTGCTCAGCCTTGTGTCTTAGCAAACAAAGAGAAACAAGTCTGGGTCCCGAAAAGTAAACTGCCCATTGAAGAAGATGGTGATGTGTTCATTGATGTTGTTAAAGACATTGGTAACTCCCTATATGGTCAGTTAGAGAAGACGACTAGCTTGTTACTTTCTGAGGCAGTGTCAGAAAAGGGCCATTATGCAGTGAATGTGTCAATACCTTCTATATCTGTGTTTCCGTCTGAGAATACTTCAAAAAGTCAGAATGATAAACCCCTGGTTCTGGATGTGGAAAGTAATGTTGCAATGTCTGTGAATTATATTGACAAACTAATCACCCCTCTAACATCTCTAGACCAGGGATGGGAAATAAGAAGAAGTAAGTCCTATTGGATCCTAGATGGGTGATTAGATGCTCTAGAGGGGGGTGAATAGAGTTGAAAGCACTTAAACAAGATTCATTAGACCTTCAAGATATATCACAAGATAAGGTTGCTAAATAGTAAGTTTGAGTGCAACTAAAACATGCATAGCAAGGGAGAGAGAGATTGAACATACACCAATAGACAGGCTATTTAGAGTGGTTCCACACTTCAAACTAGAAGTGAGTCAGTCCACTACCTAGAGAGGTCAACATCTAGGATTTCTTAACCATTGCACTCTTATATTCATTCATAAGACTTTCAATACATGACTAACCAAAGGACTTACCTATCCAATACAAAGAGTCTTCAACCTTACCAAAGACTTACCCACTTTGCAATGAGTCTTTGACCTTCACCAAGGACTTACCCACTCTTGCACAAGTCTTTAGCCTTGTAGGGATTACCCACTCTTCTTGGATCTTCAGCCTTTGACTTCACCTTCACTCGGAGAAGCTTCCACCAAGGACTTACCCACTTAAGTAAGGAGTCTTCTGCCTTCACCAAGGGCTTACCCACTCTTGCTCCAAGTCTTTAGCCTTGACCTTCACCAAGGGACGCCTTCCCTTGTTCTTCTTCACCTCTCTTATCTAAGAGAGAACCTTCATCTTCATGGTTGAAAAGATATAGGGAGGTGGTGGAAGTGAGATCCTCACAAGATATACATGTAGGACTAGCTCTCTTACAGATTTCCTACTCACTCTAATGAATGTAGCAAATGATCAAGCTTAGAGAGAGAGAGGAGGTTGTATGAAGCACTCAACTATAGAATAGGAACCTCACATAGAGTTTTGCATTGAATGCTCAACCTTGTAATGAAGCCCAAGGGGTCCTATTTATAGCTGGGGATGCCCCTTAGCCTTTGGGAACACTTAAGAACAAAACTAGCCATTTTGTGGCTTGCAACGGATATATTTTCACTTGTTGCAACTCCACAATGGCTAGAAACACTTTTCTGCACTTTTCCATACAGTGCAATCAGTCGAGTTTCTATAAAGGTAACTCGACCGATCCCACTAAAAGACAAGACCAATTTAGGCCATCGGTCGAGTTTGTCCTAGGGTAACTTGACCGATTTACTTAAATCAGTTTTAGTCAGTAGAGGGATCAGTCAAGTTTTGTGAAGTGTAAACTCAACCGATCAAAAGTCATTTTCAAGATCCAATTAGGATCGATCGAGTTTGCAACTCGACCGATGAACAACCTGATGTGAATTTTGGAAAATGGATTTTGAGTACTTAAATATTTGATCTAAGTGCTCCTGATTTTTCTAAGCTTAATTGCAAGTCATACAATTGTTACAAGTGATTTACAACCTAATTTTAATGTATTTACATCATATTACAAAAACGTGCACTTGTATTGACTTTGACTTGTCTTTTCTCCAATTTGATATGTGCAAGTTAGGGCATTTAGAGTGTGTCTATATTTAATCTAAAATCACTCAAGTAGAGACATTAGACACAATTAATTGGAATGGTTTAGTCATCATCAAAATAAGGGTTTAGTCAATTTAGACCTTGAGTCAACATTCTCCCCTTTTTTGAATATGACAAACCATTCCATAAATGTATTGAAAGCATTTAAGTAAAGTCATACCTTTGGAGAAACCTAGGGGTTTCAATAGAATTGAGTTCATATGCTCCCTCTCAATTGATGCTAGTGGAGTTCTCATACTCTCCCTCAATTGATGATATTTCTCCTTCATGGTTAGCTTTCATAACATTTATAGAATACTATGTCTTCTACTCATATATGTTCTACACATATATGCCTTCTCCCCTTTACCTTCTCCCCCTTACATGAACATACTTCTCATCTTCATGTAATACATGCCTTCTCACTATTTTTTCAAAAGAAGACATACCTTTCTCCCCCTTTGTCATTTCAAAAAGTGGGGGTATGAAGAAATAAGAAACACCAATTGTTAAGAGAAAGGAGATAACAAAAGTTATAAAAAGGAGAGTAGAAGAGCCCATATAGGGGCTTGTCCAAGCATAGAAAGAAAAACAAGTTAAAGCATGCACTTGAACAACCCAAAATGCAATATAAAGTGCTATAGAAAACAATAAATCACAATTTTGACTCTCAAGATGATGGAATTTGCCCAAAAAGTGTCAGGTCTCATGGCAAAGCAATGAGTCTTTCTTAGAAGGATGATTCTACAAAAAAAATACTACTCTTGCAGCAAAAACTGAAATTGGAGCAAAATCTGCATAAAATCCAAAAATACTCCAATTTCTACATATAATGTAGATCTATGTACCCTACATCACAATGTTATGCAAGCAACTTAAGATAGTAGATATGCAATTCAAGGAACAAGCTTGAACAAGTTTGAAACGAGATACAAGCATAACATGTAGTGAAATACCACTAGATGAGCAAAGATACCAATTATAAATAAGGTTAGAACTACATGTACCTGAACTACTAGTAGATGTTATCACAAGTTAGGACTAATAGTAGGATCTAGATCATAGAAAGAGATACTAAAAGATACACAAGATAAATCAAGCTACGAGTAGATGTAGAGATATATCCAAACAAAGAGATATGTAATTTTAGAAGCATGAAAGGATATAACTCACATGCAAATATGCATCATTACCAAAAAGATGATCACCACTAAGAACCTCAAGGTTTTATCCAAACAAGATATACAACTATATATATGTAGCAAGTTAGAGTACAACGGAAGAAATTTTAGACACAACCAAGAGATCTAAAGAGATCATCATCAAAACCTGTAAAATAACTCAAAGCAAGTAATTGCAAGATATAGATATACCAATTTAGAGAAATTAGAGAGATAGAGTTGTAAGCAAGATAGGCAATTTAGAACATGGCAATATGCATATATAAAGGTACCAAATGAGAGTGCCAAAGAATAAGGCTATCGGTTGAGAAAATCTAGTTGAGAGGAAAATTCTCATCCAAAAAGCCAACTGTATATTTTATACACAGTGTTGTTGGTTGAGTTCTGTGTATTGACAACTCGATCGATGACAGTTGTTGGCAACACCCATTGGTGCCTATCGTTTGAGTTTCTATCAGGACAAACTCGACCGACAGAGCTTCTGTCAAAAAGCACATATATTTCATAAAAACATATTTAAAGGCATGCTAAAAATACAAACCATATCCAAATATGTGTGAGCAAGTTAGTAACACACTATAAAAGCATTGGAAACAATTTTTGAGCAAGAGTGTGAAGAGAAACACAAAATACCACTTTTGACTCAAAAACCATATGTATAGTGCACACTATCTTGACAAAAACAAGTTAGGATTGGTTATAAGTAAGAAAAACATTACCTTTGTACTTACCATTGCTTATCCACTTATTTTCACTTCATACACATCTCACCTTTCTTCTTTCATGTGGATCGAGAAGTCAATTTACAATTCAATAGCTCAAGTCAATCCATTCAATTTACAATTCAATAGCTCAAGTCAATCCATTTGCAAGTACCTACAAGAAAAAAGATGAAACGGTCCCCAATCATGTTTTTGGGTCCGAAGGGGTTATCTTAGCAACCCAAGTCCTATTGCTCTTGGGTGCTTTCCTAAAAGGACAACAAGTAGAATAATGGCCAATATCATTGTAATAGTTGCATGTGCCCATAATCTTGGAACTATAGGATTCTTGATGGAATATTAGAGGTCATTTACCTTTGTTGTTCCTTTGACTACAATCATACCCCAAACCATGTTTGCCAATTTTTTTAGTAGTATGGTGTAGGATATCATTAAGTCTCTTCTTACCAACTAAGAATCTTTGCAAAGAAGATCTCAAACTATGATTATCATGCATAAGAGAAGCAATAGTAGAAGACAAATGATTTATATTATCTCTAGCATTCAAAAGATCATTTTCTAAGAAAAGAGCTTTTAGTTAAATAAGAATCTCTATCAATATGAAGAGCAACAACATTATTCTCTCTACTAGTAGAACTAGAACAAGATTCAAGAACATTGATTTTAGCAAGCAATGAAGCATTCTCATTTTCAAGCACAACAATCTTAGAAAGATGAACACCATTTTCAGATTCTAATCCTTGCAAAATGAAATCTTTGTCCTTGTTTTCAGATTTAAGAACATCAATATCATGCATGAGAGAATCAACAATTAAGGTATGATCTTCATTAGAACTTGGCATAAGAGGTTGAGCTTCTAGAAATTTAATCTTATCAAGAAAACTAGCATTTTCAAGTTTAAGAGAGTCTACTTGGCTAAGACAAACATTTTTATTATCAAGCAAGCAAGAATTAGCATGTTCATGATCATCTAATTCTACATACAAATTATCAACAATTCTAGCAAGCTTTTTCTTTTTCCTTTTATAAGACTTAAGAGAGGCACAAGTATTATGAATAATAGCAATCAAAGATTATTTATCTAAAGAGTTTAGATTTACCCCATTTGAGTCTTTACTTATAGAAGCCATAAGAGCAAAATGACATTCTCCTTCTTAACTAGATCTTGATCCTCCACTTGAATCTTCACTTGATTCTTCACTTGAGCTTGAGTTGGAGGAGTCACTTGAGGTTGAGTGACATTTCTCCTTCTTCTTGTACTTCTCTTCTCTTCTCTTGTGATGATGAGTCTTTATGTCTTATGGGAAAATCTTCCTTGTAGTGACCCTTCTTACCATATTTGAAGCACCGGATGGAGTAGTATTTGTCTTTGTAGAGTTTACCCTTGGATTACATGGCATCTTCTTCAACTTGAGATGATGGAGAAGCTTGACCAACAATAGCCTTGATTTGAGCTTTGATTTCAGCATTCTTCATTCTCTTGAGTTCTTTATTTTCTTATATTTCTACTTCCTCCCTCTTGTCAAGTGTGGCTTCATGTGCTTGTAGATTTCTAATGAGCTCTTCAATAGAGACATCCTTAAGAGACCTTGCTTCTTCAATGGAAGTCACTTTGGGTTCCCACCTCTTGGGGAGAGTTCTAAGGATCTTTGAGTTGATCTCTCCTCTAGACATAAGATGACCTAGAACCACAAGACCATTCACAATGGTGTTGAGCCTAGAGTAAATATGAGCTATCTTCTCCTCCTTTTCCATCTTGAAGTTCTCAAATAGCCCGTTGAGCATGTAGACTTTGCTTTCCTTCACTTGAGATCCCCCTCATAAGTAATGCATATCTTTCTCCATACCTCATAGGCTATTTCACATGTAGAAATCTGGTTGAACTCGGTGGGGGTCATGGAGGCATAGAGGATGTGCATGACTCTATCATTTAAGGTTACTTTCTTCAAGGTAGCATCATCCCATTCTTCAATCTTTGTCTTCGGTAGCTTGTATGGGTTGTTCACCATTTGCCACATCTCAAGACTTGATCCTTGGATGTAGAATTGTAGCCTTCTTTTCCAATAGAGGAAGTTACTCCCATCAAAGATTGGAAGGTTGATCAAGTATCTCCCACCTTGGTAGTCACCCATCTTCTTCTACTTGTTGAAGTATGTTTGGAGAAACCCGCTCTGATACCAATTTTTGGATCCTAGATGGGTGATTAGATGCTCTAGAGGGGGTGAATAGAGCTGAAAGCACTTAAACAAGATTCATTAGATCTTCAAGATATATCACAAGATAAGGTTGCTAAATAGGAAGTTTGAGCGCAAATAAAACATGCATAGCAAGGGAGAGAGAGATTGAACATACACCAATAGACAAGCTATTTAGAGTGGTTCCACACTTCAAACTAGAAGTGAGTCAGTCCACTACCTAGAGAGGTCAATCTCTAGGATTTCTTAACCATTACACTCTTATATTCATTCATAAAACTTATAATACATGATCAACCAAAGGACTTACCTATCCAATACAAAGAGTCTTCAACCTTACCAAGGACTTACCCACTTTGCAATGAGTCTTCAGCCTTCACCAAGGATTTACCTACTCTTGTACAAGTCTTCAGCCTTGCAGGGATTACCCACTCTTTTGGATCTTCAGCCTTTGACTTCACCTTCACTCAGAGAAGCTTCCACCAAGGACTTACCCACTTGAACAAGGAGTCTTCTGCCTTCACCAAGGGCTTACCCACTCTTGCTCCAAGTCTTCAGCCTTGATCTGCACCAAGGGACGCCTTCCCTTGTTCTTCTTCACCTCTCTTATCCAAGAGAGAGAACCTTCATCTTCATGGTCAAAAAGAGATAGGGATGTGGTGGAAGTGAGAGTCTCACAAGATATACATGTAGGACTAGCTATCTTACAAATTTTCTACTCACTCTAACGAATGTAGCAAGTGATCAAGCTTAGAGAGAGAGGAGGCTATTGGAAGCACTCAACTATAGAATAGGAACCTCGCATAGAGTTTTGCATTGAATGCTCAACCTTGGAATGAAGCCCAAGGGGTCCTATTTATAGTTGGGGATGCCCCTTAGACTTTGGGAACACTTAAGAATGAAAACTAGCTGTTTTGTGGCTTGCAACGGATATATTTTCACTTATTGCAACTCTACAACGGCTAGAAACACTTTTCTTTACGTTTTCGTACAGTGCAATCGGTCGAGTTTCTATAAAGGTAACTCGACCGATCCCACTAAAAGACAAGACCTGTTACACCCCAATTTTTGGGTTTATTTGGTGAGAAATGTAATTTCTCATAATAAGGATATTTGAACAAATAATGATATGATGTATTTGGATTTTGTTTACAATAGCCTTGATGTTTGTGTTGTGGGCTTTATTGGCTATTGGGCCCAAATAATAAGAAAATTCAATTAGTGAATGAATAATTGAATATTCGAGAAAAGAATAAGATGGAAACCTTTAGAAGGCAAATCCAAAGAAGGATTTCATGCCTCTTGGGTTCCATGGGTTCCAAGGAGTCCAAAGTTGCAAAAAAAGCAATAAGAAAAGAAAAGATTAATTAAGTATTTCTTTATTAAAGAAGAAATTGAAAACAATGAGAAAATGTGGAAAATAAGTGAAAAGAGGCATAAATGAGATTTCTTGGTGAAATTTCGTATCCATGAGGTTGCTAATATTAAAAGGAATGCCAAAGAGGAAAATAAAAGAGAAATAAAGAGAAATTCTCAAAAAGAGATATTTTAATGAGAAATAAACAAGATAATGTGAAATAATGCATAAAGATGCATCTAGAAGGATAATAAGTATCCAATAAAAAGAATTTCAAAATAATGGAGTGTTTTGGGATCCAAGGAGTCCCAATAAAGAGGAAAGAAAGAGAAAATACAAAAATTTGCAAAATAAAAGATAATATGATACATTATTAATGATTTTGGTGGCATTATGAAAAAGGAAGTGATTTATATTAAAAGAAGATAGAAATTCGTGCCAATGAATTAAAAAGCAAACATAAAGTGAATAAGAGAAGGGGAATTTCGAATTTCCTAATATCCATATAATAGAGAGAAACCAAGGATAAAGAAGAGAGAGAATAATTGCTTCTCTTTGAAGGAAAATGATTCCTATTAGAAGAGGGACTTCGTTTCTTTAAGGAAAGTCATCCTAGGGCTTCGTTGACTTCCCCTATATAAGGGGTAAGACTTGGGGGCGAATCCAGAGGATTTCCACACAGCTATATCTCTCTTCTCCATCTTCTTCGTCAAAACCCTAGCCTTGAGGATAAGGTTCTATCCTTGGAGCAACGGGGGGTGTTTATGGTTTGGTTTGAAGCAGGGAGCATCCACGACCAACCCCAGAAGGTCGGCCATCCATTCCTAGCCTCCTACCACCCGCGATCACCTACAGCAGCAGCCGCACGGCTGTAACGCAGCAGTTGGTTGTGTCTCTTCCCCAGCCCAAACCAGCCACGCTGGACGTGATCTAAATGGCACCCCAAGGGCGGCGGAGGGTGGCGAAGCCAAAGGAGAAGTCGGCGGCAGCCATCGCGGCCCATGGAGAGGGAGAGAGCCCACACACAGGCTGCAAAAGGACGCCTAGGGCGTCTGCGTCGCACCTGCTGGAGGAAGAAGATGACCAAATAAAGATTGGACGGAAATGCCCCTCCGCGGGCTATACAAGAAGGAACTTAAGTGGGGGGCATAACGGTCAATCCGTTAAGTTTCCAAGCAAACCGTGTTGCATGGAAAAGGATGACGTGGCGCCATCTGATTCGCCGAGAGGTATATTTCTTTGTTAAAATCGTAATTAATTCTAGGGAACTCAGATTAAAACAAGTTATATATGAATTTTGATCAGGAGGACAAGAGGAATCCAATAAAAATAGTTTTATAGCCTGAATCTGATCATAGTTCGAAATGTAGTGTAAATTATCATCTTTAATGAATTAAAGATTAAGAAACTCTATTTTGAAATGAATAAAGTGTTTAATAGGGTTTAATTGATCATTAGAGTTGATGTTAACCTATTAGATGTAAAAAGGTACATTATGTTCAAAAAGGAAGAACTTTGCACATGATTGTCTAATTTAGTGTTTATGTGCATAAATATGCTTGAAATTTGAAAAGTACATAAAGTTATCATCTTTAATGTTTTAATTAAGGGAAAACCCTTAGATTTGATGGTAGATGGTCTTAATGACATTATTTGGATAATTCAATCTGATATTAACCTGTTTTTAATAAAAGTGAAAATAGGATCTAAAAAAATAATCTTTTATATAATTGGCTTAATTTAGGGTTTCGTGCATGATTATGCTTTAATGAGCTTGAAAACCCTAATTTAGGGGAATATGTCTTTTAATTGTTTTAATTGTTCAAATCCATAAATAAATAGGGATATGATGATCCTAAGTCAATGTGAGTATAAAAGACTATTAAAATGGATAATTTGAGCAATTAGGGTTTATATGAATAGAAAAGAGTATTTTAGGGTTTGTTGACCTAAACGGGATAAAGTTTGAGGAATGGATCTAAGAAACCCTAAAATGGATACAAAAACCCTAATGAAATCCAAGCAAACAATTTAATCATCACATTAAGAGGTTTGCAAACACTAAGAGGAATGAGCTAGTCACCTTATGAGGATGTTTTTATCATGAGCTATGTAGAACTTACAAGTTATACCAGGTTGAGTTTGATCACCATGATGATGAAATCAGAGAGTGTACTTGATGAATACAGACTTAGAATTTGAGTTTGAGATAATAAGTGAAAAACATGGGAGTGTATGTCTTCAATGTTACCTAATACCTAAGGATGTGAAGTGGTAATGGATGTTCTGGTTGAGATGTATCTGACTAGTTTGGCTAGAAGCTAGAAGAGGTTGTTAGGCTAACCCTAAGTTTGGAAAGGAGATATGTTTGTCTAATACTCCGATGTAATGAGATCTGTTGAACAAGTTAATGGTTGTTGGGTTAGCCAGTCTAGTCCTTAATACAATGAAAGGATGGTGGTAGAACCTCATATGCACTTCTTTGGAAAAGAAGGAGATGAAACCCCGACTAGAGTGGTTTAGGGTTTCGAAGGAATCGATCTTGAGGAATCATGACATACAAGAAATCATGATTGAGGATCACCATACACCGTGGTACTACCAAGATAGTAAATGGTAATAGCACTTTGGATGCCTAAGATGAAGTTGCATGTGCTATATGGCCATGGAAGCCAGGAGGTAAAGGACGAACCCCAGTAACTCAGTGTATCGATATAGAGGACAAAAGAGTCCCTGAGGGGGAATGGGAGTTCATTACTATGGAGGTTGTGATAGGTCTCCCCTAGACCAAGGAAGGTCGAGATGCAATATGGGTTATGGTAGATCACCTTACCTAGATGACATGAGAAAGAAAGAGTTCTGTCAAGGGACAGATCTGGTTGAACTACCCATGAGAGAGATGGTTCAACTACACCATGAAGCGAGTTCAAAGGTTCTTGAGTTTGACCTAAAGATTCCCTTCCAAAAGATGGAAGTAGGTGCATGAAGAACTCGATGTTAGTACAGTTTATCACCCCTAACTAATGGTTAGTATGATCCAGACTAAAGGGTCTGATGAGAGCATATGTGCTCATTCAGGGTGATGGCTAGAGACAATTCTTTTCCTATGAGAGATGTAATGATGACCACCATAGCCAGTGTTGGGTTTTAAAGAAGCTCTGTAAGGGAGGTTGTGTCGGTCACCACTTCAGTAAAGTGATGTTGGTGAAAGAACCACAGTGTGTGTAGATGAAATCGCTTTGATCGTGCAATGGCTGAAAGGAGCATAGAGACGACAAGAGTCGTGAGCGGATGCAAAGTAGTCTGACATGCAGTTCACTGTGGGAAATATGTGACATGAAAAATCCGACCCCTCTGAGCTACAACTAAGGAAGCTGGGTCCCCGATACATTGGTCCATTTGAGATGGATTGGTGGAGAAGATTAAGATTGACCTTACCCCTCAGGATAAAGTAATGTGTGATGAGTTCCATGTGTCCAATTTAGAGCACTATGTGAGGTGCCCCGACCATGTGCCGAGCAATGAACCTAGTGAGCCCCAAGGGAGGCTGAAATGGCCTGAGTCCACCTGTGCAGTTTATAGATGCCATGATGAAGGAACTAAGAGAAGAGAATATGTGATGAAAAAGGTTCTTTGGAGATGCCATGAGTATGGTAAAGCCACATAGGGGCCAAAGATGGATATGGAAAAGTCTTATCCTGAATTGTTTGTTTGCTTGATAGAACTTTGAGGACAAAATTCCTATAAGAGGGGAAGGATGTTACAACCCCAATTTTTGGGTTTATTTGGTGAGAAATGTAATTTCTCATAATAAGGATATTTGAACAAATAATGATATGATGTATTTGGATTTTGTTTACAATAGCCTTGATGTTTGTGTTGTGGGATTTATTGGCTATTGGGCCCAAATAATAAGAAAATTCAATTAGTGAATGAATAATTGAATATTCGAGAAAAGAATAAGATGGAAACCTTTAGAAGGCAAATCCAAAGAAGGATTTCGTGCCTCTTGGGTTCCAAGGAGTCCAAAGTTGCAAAAGAAAGTAATAAGAAAAGAAAAGATTAATTAAGTATTTCTTTATTAAAGAAGAAATTGAAAATAATGAGAAAATGTGGAAAATAAGTGAAAAGAGGCATAAATGAGATTTCTTGGTGAAATTTCGTATCCATGAGGTTGCTAATATTAAAAGGAATGCCAAAGAGGAAAATAAAAGAGAAATAAAGAGAAATTCTCAAAAAGAGATATTTTAATGAGAAATAAACAAGATAATGTGAAATAATGCATAAAGATGCATCTAGAAGGATAATAAGTATCCAATAAAAAGATTTTCAAAATAATGGAGTGTCTTGGGATCCAAGGAGTCCCAATAAAGAGGAAAGAAAGAGAAAATACAAAAATTTGCAAAATAAAAGATAATATGATACATTATTAATGATTTTGGTGGCATTATGAAAAAGGAAGTGATTTATATTAAAAGAAGATAGAAATTCGTGCCAAAGAATTAAAAAGCAAACATAAAGTGAATAAGAGAAGGGGAATTTCGAATTTCCTAATATCCATATAATAGAGAAAAACCAAGGATAAAGAAGAGAGAGAAGAATTGCTTCTCTTTGAAGGAAAATGATTCCTATTAGAAGAGGGACTTCGTTTCTTTATGGAAAGTCATCCTAGGGCTTCGTTGACTTTCCCTATATAAGGGGTAAGACTTGGGGGTGAATCCAGAGGATTTCCACACAGCTATATCTCTCTTCTCCATCTTCTTCATCAAAACCCTAGCCTTGAGGGTAAGGTTCTATCCTTGGAGCAACGGGGGGTGTTTATGGTTTGGTTTGAAGCAGGGAGCATCCACGACCAACCCCAGAAGGTCGGCCATCCATTCCCAGCCTCCTACCACCCGTGATCACCTGCAGCAGCAGCCGCACGGCTGTAACGCAGCAGTTGGTTGTGGCTCTTCCCCAGCCCAAACCAGCCGCGCTGGACGTGATCTAAATGGCACCCCAAGGGCGGCGGAGGGTGGCGAAGCCAAAGGAGAAGTCGGTGGCAGCCATCGCGGCCCATGGAGAGGGAGAGAGTCTGCGCACGGACTGCAGAAGGACGCCTAGGGCGTCTGCATCGCACCTGCTGAAGGAAGAAGATGACCAAATAAAGATTGGACGGAAATGCCCCTCCGCGGGCTATACAAGAAGGAACTTAAGTGGGGGGCATAACAGTTTAAGTTTCCAAGAAAACCGTGTTGCATGGAAAAGGATGACGTGGTGCCATCTGATTCGCCGAGAGGTATATTTCTTTGTTAAAATCGTAATTAATTCTAGGGAACTCAGATTAAAACAAGTTATATATGAATTTTGATCAGGAGGACGAGAGGAATCCAATAAAAATAGTTTTATAGCCTGAATCTAATCATAGTTCGAAATGTAGTGTAAATTATCATCTTTAATGAATTAAAGATTAAGAAACCCTATTTTGAAATGAATAAAGTGTTTAATAGGGTTTAATGGATCATTAGAGTTGATGTTAACCTGTTAGATGTAAAAAGGTACATTATGTTCAAAAAGGAAGAACTTTGCACATGATTAGTCTAATTTAGAGTTTATGTGCATAAATATGCTTGAAATTTGAAAAGTACATAAAGTTATCATCTTTAATGTTTTAATTAAGGGAAAACCCTTAGATTTGATGGTAGATGGTCTTAATGACATTATTTGGATAATTCAAGCTGATATTAACATGTTGTTAATAAAAGTGAAAATAGGATCTAAAAAATGATCTTTTTATTTAATTGGCTTAATTTAGGGTTTTGTGCATGATTATGCTTTAATGAGCTTGAAAACCCTAATTTAGGGGAATATGTCTTTTAATTGTTTTAATTGTTCAAATCCATAAATAAATAGGGATATGATGATCCTAAGTCAATGTGAGTATAAAAGACTATTAAAATGGATGATTTGAGCAATTAGGGTTTATATGAATAGAAAAGAGTATTTTAGGGTTTGTTGACCTAAAAGGGATAAAGTTTGAGGAATGGATCTAAGAAACCCTAAAATGGATACAAAAACCCTAGAAAGTGAATCCAAGTCAATAAAGTAGATTCTTGATAAGGTGTGTAATAAATAGAGTACATATTCTTTTCAGGAATTATGTGATGATTGAATTGCTTGCTTGGATTTCATTCTTGGTTGGGTTTGCTTAGTGCTTGTGAAATCATCAAATCAGGTATGTGGTTACGCTTATGAATAATCGCTCTAGTTTCACGGCGATTCCCGAAGTTTTAATCGGTTTCTTGAAAATAAATGTTGGATGTTTATTTATTTCATGCAACTATAAAGTGACTATGATTATCACTATAAATGTGCGTATATAACTGACTAGATCTGGGTCCACCTCTATTGCTTTGAAAAGGCTAAGAAAAAAAGGGTAATCCTAGAGCAAGGTCTAGGTTACCGAGAGTTAGAAACTGGGCTACCTACGTGTAGTTCCATGAGACTCATTAGCCTGCCATGAGTTAAGGAGTGGGCTACTTACGAGTAGTGCCATGTGATTCAACCCTAGAAATTGGTTCATCTATAGGTGAATCATGAGGGGTTTAATGGGGACAACACAGAGGATGGGGTACTCTTGGATCGCGGAGTTATATCTAAAATGTAATCTTGGTTGTTAAATGATTAATTGAATGATTACATTGTTAACATATTTACATGATTATTATTTCCCCCACATACCAGCTTCGGCTGACCGACGTTTTGTTTGTCGGTGTTTTAGGTACAAGCCAAAAGGACAAATAGTAAATCGTCATATTGTGAAATACATGAATTAAAATACAAGGAGGATTAGTTAGATGTAGAATACATAAGTGGATAGAAGTTTAGAGATCCAAGTTTTTAAAAAAAAAGGTATGTGAAAGTTTATTTTTCTTACAGCTTTTTAGTATAGATTGTTAAAATTTAATAATTATTCTTGGTTAATTGCTGAACCTTTGATCTGGAAGTTATGGGTGCGTCTTCAATCTCTCGGTCTCCCTTAATTGGGGGTTATCGGGAGGTGGGGTCGTAACAAGACCAATTTAGGCCATCGGTCGAGTTTGTCATGGGGTAACTCGATCGATTCACTTAAATCAGTTTTGGTCAATAGAAAGATCAATCGAGCTCTGTGAAGTGTAAACTCAACCGATCAAAAGTCATTTTCAAGATCCAAACAGGATCGGTCGAGTTTGCAACTCGACCGATGAACAACCTGATGTGAATTTTGGAAATTGGCTTTTGAGTGCTTAAATATTTGATCTAAGTGCTCCTGATTTTTTCTAAGCTTAATTACAAGTCATACAATTATTACAAGTGATTTACAACATGATTCTAATGGATTTACATCATATTACAAAAACATGCACTTGTATTGACTTTGACTTATCTTTTCTCCAATTTGATATGCACAAGTTAGGACATTTGGAGTGTGTCTATACCTAATCTGAAATCACTCAAGTAGAGACATTAGACACAATTAATTGGAATGGTTTTGTCATCATCAAAACAAGGGTTTAGTCAATTTAGACCTTGAGTCAACAAGTTCAAGACTCCTCTGAGGGTTGTGTCGAAAGTTGTCTCAAGTTCAGTTGTTACATCACTCAATAGATCTCTCCGCTATCAAATTTTGAAGGAGTGGATAGTAGTTTGAAGGATTGTGTGGGAGATGAAGGGCCCTCTACCACCCTTGTTTCCAATGGATAAGCCCTTAATGATTCAATCCTGGAATGTGAGGGGTTGTCACAATAAGATCTCTCATATTTAGAATGAGTTAGTTAGGAATAAAGCCAATATCTGTGTTATCTTAGAAATTAGAACTAAGAAGGATGATGTTGATACTATGGTTAATGTGTTGTGGCCAAATGCAAGCTATGCATCCAATTCTGAGTTTTACTCTTATACTCATATAGTTGTTATGTGGCATGATCATGGGATCTCTGTTAAGAAAATTATGGAGAACAAACAGGTAGTTCATTGTGAGGTTGAGATGGGTCCCCTTAGTAAGAAATTTCTTCTCTCTACTTCCTATGGTGCTAATGGGGATATTGATAGGAAGGCCTTTTAGAAGACTCTTAATATGATCAATGTTTCTAATCAAATTGCTTGGTGTGTTCTTGGGGATTTTAATGTTGTTAGATTCATTAATGAGAGGTTGGGCATGCACACACCTTCTTCCATGAGCATGTCAGACTTTAATGATTTCTTGGATGCTATCGGTCTTATGGACATCACCACCAAGGGTACCTTCTACACTTGGGACAGTCATAGTAAGAAAGGGGTCAGTACTTTCTCCAAGATTGATCGTGTTTTCTGTAATATTGAGTTTTTGAGCTTGTTTCCTTTTCTTTAGGGGGAAATCATCTCCAATATAGTGAGTGATCACCGTCAGCTAGATGTCCACCTTCATACTTCAAAGAAGAGAACCTCCCCTTTTCATTTTATAAATGCTTGGGTTAATAAATCTGACTTCCTAAGTGTGGTCAATTCTGCATGGTCAAGTGTTTCACCCTCCGGTGCCCCTATGTTTAAATTTTATAGGAAATTGGCGGCTGTTAGAGAATCCCTTATTAAATGGAATAAGAATAAAGTTGGTAATTTCTCTTCTAAAGCTAAAGAGATCGATGCTAAGGCTCTTCATAAATAGAGAGAAGTTGATGCTCACCCGGATGATCCTAGTTTGCAAGTTGAACTGGTGGATATTAAAAAGGAAGCCCACAAAGCTCTGGTTGACGAAGAGTCCTTTTTCAAACAAAAGTCAAGGATTGGATGGCTTAAGGAAGGGGATAGGAACTCTTCGTTCTTTTATGCCTCTCTTAAAACAAGGAGGATAGTTAATGGCATCTACGTTCTACAAACTAATGATAATGGGGTGATTATGGATCCTTTAGCTATTTCTAAGGAAATTGTTGGCTACTATAAGAATGTTTTCTGTGGCAACACATCCCATTATCACACAGATAATGAGGTGTTACGCGAAAACGTACGGAAAACACCATAACCACATATTATGAAAATACGGGTTAATTAAAACCAATTGCGAAAAACAGATAAACTATGAAACTATTACTTTCCAGTCCTCATCCTGCACAGAAACATGTCACATATATATACCTACACAAGATTTGATACGTGTCCACAGCTCAGGAACAGCTATTCATCCATCACATGAGTTCACCACCTGTTCACATACATAAAGGCCCACATCCGGCCAGCAGCAGGATATACAAACATCATTGATCGATCATCGTGAAACAACGTCAAAACACTGCCAAGGACCTGAGAGTACATGGATGACTCTAGACTCTACTACAAAACATCCAAAACAACAGCATGTCCATTGCTTGCCTTCTACTGCTCCTCAAGCTGCTTGGCCGCAACACCACGACCACGACCACGTCTACCTTGACCACCTGAAAACCAGCGGGGTGAGACAATTGAACAATTGTCCCAGCGGTAAACATAACTCCCCACCGCAACTACAAAACCTCAACAAGATAAACTATAACAGCAGATAACTGATAACGAATAAAACAAGAGCAGTCTATACATATAGGGCTAAGCTATTCTTATCGATAAGCTTACCAGTTGTACAAAAGCATATAACCAGATATTTATCAAAGGGACATGACCAACAAGATAAGATATATCATTGTGTAACAGGATTATCAAAATAAGACATATGACCACATAATCTTATTATCAAGATACGACATATTGCCACATACCTGGTGAATATGGAAGTACCTGTAGATATACCAGAATTAAATACACAAACAAGGCCTCAACCAATGTTTCGTGTTTATCTTAAGCATTAAATACTAAACGGTTGTATTACGTATTATTATGCCCCGAGGATTTGAATCGTACCATTCAAATCCAACCTCTGGCTGCGAAGCCTAAGACTGGTGCCATACAAGGTCAATGGAAGAGTCGGACTCCATGACCTCCCACCTCGTGGTCAGTACACGAGTACAACACAAGCATGACCGTAGTCACCTGCTGAAGTGGTCTAAGCCACAGGGTCAGCTCCATAGGCTACCCTCACTCTAGCCCGCCTTGGTACAGGTCTCGGTGCTAGTAAAACTGAGCCACGGGCTTGTTCACCGTGCTCTGAGCCATGAACGCATTCATGCTCCTCACATCACATATCCTGAGCCATGGGCCTGTTCACCATGCTCTTCATACGTATCTGAGTCTGTAACCGAGGTTACACTCTTACCTCCTCATTTTCAGGCTAGGAGCAACCTACACATATTCAACAATATGCGCTTCCAGGTTAACCCATAGGAGAACCTGTTTCACCATCACCAAGTCCTGACGATGATGGATCTATGGCCAGGGAAACTACATGATATATTTCACTGTGATTAATTAGTATCTTTTAGATGGATTGCATGATTCAACCAAGTTGTATAACATGCAAGATATAACGGAAAGTAAACAACATTATATTATTATTTAATCACATCAACCTGATCCATCACAAGGATCCAACATCACATGTTACCACTTGGCCTCTTGCCAACCATCCAGATCCATTCCGAGGATCATCACATACCCTGGGATCTCAATCCCTTATCATGTACTGTCAACTGCCTTTCCAAGGCTCACATCATCATCATGGGACAACACATCACATATATAATCTCATAGAACAATTATCAAGTAATGTTACTCGTCGTATATGTCGCATAGCCCATTCATGGCTACACATTACCTGCATGGTTAGGATACATAATAACCATAGTTTCAACATAAGGAATATGCTCATTATCATGAACTATCATTCGAGATACTCTACTTATCATTATTACACTATTTGCTTTGCAAGTGTATTAAGCACATCATTATCAGACCATATACATGCTTACCCTTATCTCAAGATTATACAAACAACCAAGGTATTCACTTAATATAGAAAGCATGATAAGTATGTAGAGCAAACACTATTGTTACCAATGCCATTACTGTTACCATCCACTTATCATCATTATCTTTATCATTAGGCAACCATTAATGCAACTACCATTTAACATTATCATTAACCATTAAGCATAAGATTCATATCAATATCATGACATTACTACTCTTGTTACCATCATTACCATTATTAGTATCACCATCTACTATTATTCTCATTGCTATGTCATTAAGAAGACTATTAATGTAACTGTCACTTAGCCACATTATTCCAACATGATCATTATTATTACTTTCTCTTACTAGCAAGGCATCACCTTCATCAACACAACTAATATCACCAACACTATTGACATCTTAGTTATCAACAACATTATCATCATGGCTATCATTAATACTACCATGTCATTGTTATTAAGCAAGACATTACTACCGATATTTGGTTATGCATAAGCATCTACTGTCATGATACTTGGGACCGTCACCAAAGGACCTAACTGCCCTCACCTAAGACCTCACAACCCTTACTATAGCTAACTTGCTCGACTAGGCATGGGGAGGCAGCAACGCTGCGTTGCACCCAACCTTCTGCCCGCAACGCCCCGTCACAAGAGAACCGGGTGACATGGGTGTCGCGCGTCAGGGAGTGTCGCACGATACACCCCATCAGGCAATGCTCGTCACAGCCAACACTTGACGCCCGACATCCCAGGCTAACAACCAGCCCCTAACGTCCAGGAAAGAGAAGGAGAGAAAGAAGGAAAGAAAGAGAAAGACTCCCCACATATCGTGCAACAACACAAGGCCTAACGGCCAGCACACTCGCCCAAACCCAAAGGCTTGATGCCCGTCACAGCCCCATGCTATCGCGCATGACAACCTAGGCCTATCGGCCGACACAAGATGCAACGCTCGTCAGGGCTATCGACCGTTACACCATCTATGCATGTTGTGCAACTCCATCAACTCATCAAAGGAAGCCCTGTCATCCACCAAGGAACCAAGGCCCATCATCCAAGAGAGGAACAAGAGCATCGTTCATCACCAGAGGAATCTATCGTCCATCATGGTCACTACCATATCGGCCAACAAGACATGCTCACCCTATCGCCCAACACATGGGTAGGGTATCGGCCACCCTCAAGGACACAACCTATCGTCCACCAAGGTACACATATCATCCATCAAAGAGAGCACCCTAACGTCCAACTCAAAGGCAGAGGTGCCATGTCATCCAACTCAAAGATATCGTCCAACTCACCCAACCAAGGAGGGATATCGCCCAACACATGGTCACCATCAACCTCCAACTCAAGGAAACCCAAACCCTAGATCACTAGAAACCCTAAACCCTAAGGGCATATCGGCCACCAAAGGAACACAAGAAAGATACTAAACAAAGAACTAAGCTAACTATTAACATGTAACAAGGTTATTGCTAGAGGTAAAGGAGTTAGGGTTAGAAATTATGCAACCCGCCTTTAAGCTCCAAGCTCTAAGGTAGAAGAAACACTCCAAGGTGCAAAGCTATCATCCACCAGGCTTCTCCAGGAAGGTGTATCGGCCACCACTTCAACTCCACGGGAGTGTATCGGCCAACACAAGCAAGAGAGGGAGGAGTGTCATGCACTCAAGGTGGAGGGGAGACCAAAAGATCAAAGGAGACTAAGGCAAGGAGAAGAGCTACTTATATAGAAAGAAGGGGAGGAGAAACCAAGGTAGATCCATGCTAAGTGTCATCCACCCAAGGGACACTTGTCCTAGGGTTCAAGCCAACACACTAGCAAGGCATGGCACACTTGTCCAAGATATGCACCAAGTGTCCACCAACCAAGGTCAACCAACATGGGCGACACAAGCATCAGCTCCTGCTGGGTGACACAACCAAGCTACTGGGCAACACACCTCTGTGTTGGACGATACATGTAGCATCCAACTAACAAAAACATAATTAACTAATGTGGAAGCGTTCACTAAGCAGCAGATTACAGAAAATCACTAAAAAATTTAAACCTTTTTCAAAGAGACCCAATCATAAGAAAACTCTTTCAACAATAACCAATGTATTACATTTACATCATGGTTCATAAGTATATATCTTATACCATATCTTCTCGAGGGTTACAACATCAACTGCCTTGTTAAAAGCTAAACACAGACAACATAATAACCTCGAGGCATCAAGCCAAGATCTCAAAATGATACATTAAAATCACTAAGTACTAACTCCGAGGACCTGAGAGTACAGAGACAACACATAGGACTTCTATCTACCAAACACGATAGACAACACACTCAACCTGAGTTGTC
The DNA here is from genome assembly GCA_963693085.1 of Alisma plantago-aquatica. Classification (NCBI taxonomy): domain Eukaryota; kingdom Viridiplantae; phylum Streptophyta; class Magnoliopsida; order Alismatales; family Alismataceae; genus Alisma; species Alisma plantago-aquatica. The sequence continues at coordinate 517,535,775 of OY856410.1, read as the reverse complement.
ACTGCTGTCCTTGTAGCTGCTGATGTTCTTCATCCGAAAGATATTCTCAGTCTCTTTCACACTCGTCCACCTAAAAATGTTGGTTCCCACGGGGGTGAGACAATTGAAAATTGCCCCAGCGAGAGATATAACTCTCCGCTAGAAACATCATTATTGTAGTTTAATTAATATAAAACTGAGCAGAGGATAAGCAGTTTAGATCATTCTCATCTTTTAAAGTATTACACCTATCTATGATTGAACAGTAATTCATCTATTCTCTTTATAAGAAATAGAAAGAACATGTATAACATTTATCTACCATACATTTTCAACATCTCAAGCTTTGCTCATGTCATTCATTATTCTGATGTGTCACCCATGATTCATTCTTGTTTCTATTTATTGGCCTTAGCCAATCTGCTAAACAAGTATTCACTTATGCCAGACATGTGATTATATAAATCATCATGTCTTATTCAAGCATTAAACTATATCAATCAGGTATAAATGTTTCAGGCATTGGACTATACCAATCCTGATTACACATCCAGGCATTGGACTTTAACCAAACCTAATTACAGGCATTAAGCATCTGTCAGGTATTTCTAATTATAGAGGCATGGATAGCATGCGAAACATAACTATCAACATGAGATATCTAGCATCATGATTATAATCAACAGTAGCAGTAAGATATCAACATAAGCATGACCATTGTATGCACACAATTACAGTCTTATGCATATCCACAACATAAGTATAATTACTATCTCTTAGTTGCACTGAGCATCATCTTTATGTAAAGAGAACAAACATGGGTTATCATTCAATGTGAAGCGTCATGTATAACCCTAAACAGATATGCTATACGGATGTATTACATCTTTTATTATGTCCTAAGGAAATTGAGGATACCACTCAAAATCCAACTGACCACTGCTAAGTCGAAATCAGTGCCATACAAGATCTAGGAAGAGCCGGACTCCTAAGATCTTCTCCGCCCCGGTCAGTACGGGTCCGCCACAGTGACACAAAAGGTCAAGCTGCTAACAGCCTAGTCCGTCCTTGGTACAGGTCACGGCACTAGTGAAAGAGGTGGGTACGCATACCCTACCATCTGAGGTACAACCGCAGTTGTCCTCTAATATCATCACATATATAATCACCGATACACGACCGCAGCCGTTCTCAACTAAGGGCTAGGTATGACCGCAGTCATCCTCCCTAAACACTTGAATTCAGGATGACATGCACCCCGCATACTCATCAGTATGCGCTCCGAGTTTCCCTTAGGAATACTCGTTTCACCATCTGGCAAGTTCTGACACTCAGATGGATCTATGGCATAGGACATTACATGATTAGAGTTGCACTTGATTAGTTATGCCAATTGGGTGAATTAAGGCTGCATCAAACAAGTGGACATACAAACCCTAATTCACTTCTAGCAAGCATATAAATATCAAAACCTGAAAAGATATAAAACATATGAAACATAATTTCTCATCTCATCATCACATGGTAATATTCACTTGCCATTCATGAGACTACACCAGTCATCATGCTATCACATGATATAAATCCTTTTCACAATATTACAGGGTATCAACCCTTATCAACATAAGAGGAATACACCTCATTCAGGGCTCAATCATGCCCATGAAACATCTTGTTGCTTCTTACTAAGTAACATCTAACCATATGGCTCACAAGGCCATTAAACATCTTGTCACCTCTCACTAGGCAACAATAACATATTAACTCATGTAATATAATAGTAACACCACTATTTCCTCCACATCAATTAGGGTTTCATGTTCATTTTATCAATCCAACCCTAATATATTGTTCCATACATCTAGGAGCATCCATCGACATTCCAAGTATTTAATATTCTTATCATTTATCATTAAATGATCATCAACACAAGGTATGAGTTTATCTCTCATCCTTATCATGGTATGATTACATCATACTCATTTTAGATTACTTATCAAGTATGTTAAACTCATTACATTTCATTGTAACAATTTACATAACACTCTCCTTGTGTATCTTATCCAAAAATATTGGATTTGAGATGCATCAAGGTATATCAACCCTAAAATGCTAAATGTGATATCTATCATGTCTCAATGTATCACTTCCCTCATCACTTCTATCTTACATGAGTTTATTAACTTATCTTATAATAAGGAATTTCACATCTTAATACTTTCATCCACCAACCTATCACCTTTACCATGATGTGCATAGATCACACACAAGGATTGTCCAACTATCTTCAATGATATGGACTCATCTCAAATTAAGGCATTGCCTGTTATAAGGTTGCCTATAGTCAACCACTTGAGATATTTCATCATTATAGGGTATTACTCATTATTTCATCATTAAGGTTTACTCATATCATTACCCAGACATTAGGGTTATGATTTATCATCATATTGCCCATGATTAGAATTCCATGCACTATAGCCCAAATTTAGGGTTTACATAGCTTTACTCTGTGTTAGGTTTATGGTTTCATATGACATCGCCCTCAATTAGGGTTTCACATGGAATCATCCTCAATTAGAGTTTCTCATGGAATCACCCTCAATTAGGGTTTCACTAATCATCCCAATTAGGTTTTCATTCAATTACGCATAAATTAGGGATTCATTATTCATCCAATTAGGGTTTGGCATTTCATTACCTTAAATTAGAGTTACGCAAGTCATTGCCCTTAATTAGGATTACACTATTACCCTTAATTAGGGTTACACTATTACCCTAGATTAGGGTTTTACTCAGAATTTCCCTAAATCAGGGTTAGGGTTCGTTAACCTACTCAATTAGGGTTTCTTGATCTCTTTACTAAGGATCCTACCCTAAATCACCATATGAATCATACTCATGTATGAATTCATTTCTATCATTCTCTCCACTTGATTTGGTTACATCAACCATCCGATCCAATACAAACAACTATGTTTGACATAGTTATTGCTTCCATAAACAATTAGGGTTTGCTTAATTGAATAGCCTTCAACTCACGATTCCTTGGGAGTTAATCACTCAAATTTGGTGAGTCATTAGAACACATCATTAGGAACAGTAATACCAAACATTCAACCCTTGGTCAATGCATTCAAACGGTCTTGAGACCGTTTACTCAAAAAGGTCAATTAAATCAGATTGAAAATCAGCACTTAATTCAATTAGGTTTCCCTAATTGATTAGGCTTCAACTCACGATTCCTTGGGAGTTAATCCCTCAAATTTGGAGGGTCATTAACCAACATCATTATAAACAGGAATCCCAAACGGTCAATGCTTGTTCAACACACTCAAACGGTCTTGAAACCGTTTTCCCAAACAGGTCAAGTTGATCAGGTTGAAAATCATATTTAATTCAATTCGATTTATCTAATTGATTGGCCTTCAACTCACGATTCCTTTGGAGTTAACCCCTAAAATTTGGAGGTCCATTATCCTACATAATTAGGAACAAGATTCCCAAATGGTCAACACTTGTTCAACCATATCAAACGGTCTTGAAACCGTTTTCCCTAAAACGGTTTGCTGAAACCGCATAGCCAATCAATTTAAAACGATTTGGAATAGATATCAAGACCATTTGGCTTGGTACTTTTCTTTGGATAAGCATCTAGGATGATGTCATCATCCCCTTCCTTCGAACATCCATATGTGAGTGGGTTTTCTTTTCCTTATAATAATGGTGAGTGGAATTTCACCTTCTTAGGATATTTTCGTTCCTTATCTTGGAAAAAGAACTTCCATCCTTATTCAAAATCAACCAATAACATTTTGGTTGAAGGCCCTTTAATTAATACATTCATTTTTGCCCTAATTTGAATTAGGGTTTCACTTATGATTAAATCTTGATTATTTTAATATCAAGATTCTCTCTCCTCCAACTTAATTCAAATGAGGCACCCCTCTCATTTTCTTTGCTCTACATGATGCCAAGGAACATTAAGGACCTTATTGAAGTGGTAATTTGCATATTGAACCCTAGGTTTTGGGTAAATTGCACATTACACCAAAACTAGGTTTTCATGCACATACATTGCTTTATCAGCTCTTTCTTGGTATTCAGGCTTCCATAAGCCATACCTCAGCATCATCTTTACTCTCATGATGCTTCAACACATGAGGAACATATTATCATGCACAATTTGCACTTAAACCCCTCAACTTGGGTAATTTTCACTTTAGTCCAAAATAGGCAAAACATTGATTTCAACAATGTTCAAAAAGGACTAGAATTGCAATATAAGTTCCTCTTGAACCCTAATTACCTTTCACAAGATAAGATTAAGCATTTAATCATCTTTCTTAATCAAAACACCTAGGGTTTAAGTATAACCCAGGTCAGGGGTGTTACAATACAAGACTTCCTTGGACGACACACACTCACCCTAGGTCGACACAAACTCACCTTGGATGACACAAGGCAAGATTTGGCCGACACAAGGCTCAACCAAGCCCAAAGAAAGCACCTCAAGGCCCAAACAAGCTCAACTCAGGCCCAAAGAACTCAAACAACAAGCCCAAGCCTTCCTCTCAACCCTAGAGGAAGCAAAGAGGGAAAACATCTCACAAGATGACCAACTTGCACACAAAACCCTAAACTTGGGTTATTTGCAAGTAGCCCCTCGAACTCTCAACAAAGCACAAAAAACCCTAATCACCACTTAAAGGTGATTAGCAAGCATCAAAGCACCAAGATTAAGCAAAACAAATAGGGAAAACCCTAAACGCAGGTCAGGGTCCTTACATTTTCAATGCGACTGATAAATCTCTAGTTAATTGGGGTGACTCATGGCTGATTCCTAAGCTATCTTCTGCCCAAGTTTGTAACATTATAAAATGGGTGACTAAGTAGGAGATTGATGTTGTGGTTAAGCAACTGGATGTGGATAGGGATCCTGGCCCTGACGGATTTAATGGCAGGTTTATTAAGACATGCTAGCCTATTGTTGGGAATGAAATTACAAAGGTTATCCTTAATTTATTTAATACGGGTAAGATCTTAAAGGAGTGCAACAAATCCTTCATCACTCTAGTACCAAAGATCTCTGATGCTTCTAGTTTGAAGGACTTTCACCCTATTTCTTTATGCGATGTGATCTTTAAGATCATCACTAAAATCATGGTGAATAGATTAAAGTTGATTCTTCCTGAGCTTATCGACCTTAATCAAGTAGCTTTCATTAAGGGGAGAACGATTGGTGATGCCATACTCCTTGCCAATGAACTACTTAGTAATTTTAGTCTACCCAAAGGCCACAGTTCGATGTGTGTGAAAACCGACTTATTTAAAGCTTATGATACTTTTAGAAGAGACTATATCTTGTTTGTGATGGGGAGAATGGGTTTCCCGCCTTGTTGGTTGAATTAGATCCATTCTTGCTTCTCTATAGATTCTTTCTAGGTCCTTATCAATGGTTCTCCTTCCTCTTGTTTTGAGGCCTCTAATGGGGTAAGACAGGGTGACCCACATGCCCCTTACTTGTTCGTTATTGCAATGCAAGGGTTTACAACCATGTTGAATTCTTTTATTCGAATTGGAAAGATTAATCCTCTGAAGGCCTCTGAGGAGTTTGGGGTCTCTCATATTGTTTTTGTCGATGACCTCTTTCTTTTCACTAAAGCTGACTTGTTGAATGTTGCTGCCATTGACGAAATATTTTGTTTGTTTGGCAAGATCTCTGGTCTTAAGCTTAACAACTTCAAAATTCAAATCTTCCTTAGTAAGAGTGTTTTGGATTTGGAGGAAAGCATCTCAAGTGTTCTTAAGATCAATGTATCTTCTCTACCTGTCAAGTACTTGGGGTTACCTTTGTTCACTGGCAGGCTCAAAAAAGCTATGTGTGCTCCTATCTTTGATAAGATTAAAAAGAAGTTGGACTCATGGAAAGGGAGGTTGCTCTTGGTAGCTAGGAGAATTGAGTTAGTCATTTTCACCTTTACCACTTATCACATTTTTTGGTCATCTGCTTTTCCTCTTCCGAAAGCCGTCATTTTGGATATTGAGAAGATCATGCGAGATTTCATCTGGAATGACCTCAATAGTCAGAAGCATATCCACACTATCTCATGGGACAACATTTATAAACCCAGGAGAGAAGGTGGGCTTGGTATTAGGCATGTTGAGGACTAGACGAAGGCTGGTTTAATTAAGAATTTGCGGGATGTGGCCAATGATATGGAATCCCTATGGTTTAAGTGGTTACATGCTCGTTACATCAAGATGGATTCTTTTTGGTCAGTAGAGGTTAAGTCTAACTCTTCGTGGATGTGGAAGAAGATTTTAAGCTATAGATTTAAGCTCAGGAAGTTTGTGGATTTCCACATTGGTGATGGGTCCAGATTTTTGCTTTGGAAAGACCCATGGCTCCCTTCCAAACATGCTTTAATGGATGTCTGTGATAATCAGATGATTTTGAGATTTGGTAAAGGCCCTAACTGCAAGCTCAACTCTTGTTTTTCTGAAGGCACATGACGGTTTCCTGACATCAGAGGGAGCAGTAATATCCAAGTACTTCTTGATAGCATTCATGCTCCGAGGGACTACCCTGACTGCATTAAGATTAACAACAAAAGTTCTTTAAGTCTTAAAGATGGTTGGAATCTGATGAGGAATAAACACCCTACTGTCTCTTGGGCTGATTGGGTGTGGAAAAGTAAGACTCCGAGAAGATGTTCAGTGTTTCTTTGGAAGTTCTTCCTGGGTGAATTACCTACTAATGAATATCTGAAGAAAACTGGGTTCTCTTTAGCTTCTCACTGGTGCCTTGTGAATCTAATGAAGACAGTTTATAGCATCTCTTGTTTGATTGCCACTTTAGCAGGTAAATCTGGAGTTCCTTTAATGACAAGTTCCAGTCGACTCCTAGGAACCTGTCTAAGCTTATTTGGCTGAGGAAGGATAGTAAAGTTGCTACTAGTTTGATTCTTTACTACATCTGGAAAGATAGGAATACTACCTTGTTTAGAGATATGAGAAGTAAACCTACAGGCATTTGGAAGAGGTGTCTCTAGAATACGAGTTACCTTTCTTCATAATCTTGTTTAGTGGTCATGTATGTACAGTTTCTTTGTGTTTCTTCTTTTGAGTAGGTGCTAGCATGGTGTTTGCCTCCTTGGCAAATCACCTTAGTTTTCTTTTTTCCTTACACACATTGTATATACCCTTTTGATAGAGTAATAGAAAAAGGCATGCTGAGTTCAACAAAAAAATTGATCAGATAAACCTAACAATATATCCAAGTCATGGCAACATGAAAGTGGAGAAAAAGAAAGAGAAAGAGGACAATTTTATATCCTTTTGATCACAACTAGATGAAGGAGGGAGCTCAAACATAGGATTGAAAATCACCATGAAATCTTAGCAAGGTTGATAAGATTGCTTGATTCCATAAGATTTAGCAAGCCAACACTCAAATTTTGTTCTCCTAGGTCAAATTTCTTCAAAAATAATTGAATTCTCTTCTTTCTCTCAATCTTGAGATCTAAGTGGATCCATGGATAAGGAGAGGTGTTTGGGTGTTAGGTAACTAAAATGTATCATTTTAGATAGTTACAAACTAGTCATATAATTACATTTCTTATTTCAGCAACATGTGTCACCAATTGAATTACCGCCTCAGAAACATGGCCAATGTAGTTGTGACAGCCTTTGTCACACAAAGCGAGATTAATCAAAACTTAAACCATGATCAACCATAAACAGTGGATTACTAAAAATCACAAAAAATTAAAACCAATTTGCAACAAGCGCCATGAGCTAATAATTATAACACAAGAACCAATACATGTATTTCATAACATATATTCAAGGTGCTACATCATCATATTTCGACCAACTGTTATGTAAAATAACAGTTCCACATGTATATACATACCACCATAGGCACACAAGCAAGAAACCATGTACCGAACATCACGTCTACAAAAAAATCAAGAATACCCCCAAGGACCTGAGTGTACATGGACGACACATGTGACTTTATTACTAGACACTATCCATATACCATGATCCACCAAGTGTAGTTTTCTCCTCGTATTATCCTCAACCACATGATCTTTAACTCAGAATGCATTTCCACCTAAACAGTTATTTAACCAACGGGGTGAGACAACAGTCGTAGTGAGAGATATAATTCTTCATCAAATTTATTATTATCACAGATAACTAAGTAAATAGATTAACATACTGAGAAGATTGAATAGAATTAACTGAATGGCATATATCTCATGGATGAAGCAAATAAAGAAGTAATATGAACTTGCCAATGAATAATAGAACAACTAGTTATCTAAAAAGGAATACGAAGAACATGTATAACTGTTACAAACTAAACAATACAGGAGCAAGGCAAGGCTTCATCCAATGTTTCCGTGTTTGATCCTAGGCATGTATACTACACGGCTGATTGCATATTTATTATGCCCTGAGAATTTGAGTCATACCACTCAAATCCATCTGACCACTGATAAGTCAAAATTGGTGCCATACAAGGTCTAATGGAAGATTCAGAATCCAGGACCTCACTTTCCTCGGTCAGTACGAGTAAACATGCAATGACATCACAAGTCAATTACTTCCAATGACATATAGTCCAGCTGTATAAACCTAGCCCACCTTGGTACAGATCACAGAGCTAGTGAAAACTAATCTATGGCCTGTAGCCGCACTCCTGGAAGGGTATGGCCCACATCCAATCCTATCAAATCTCATAAATATAACATCACTGAGTCTACAACCCAAATCTGCACTCTTTCCAGGGCATGACCCACAACCAATCCTGTGTCACATATCTGGAGGCATGATCTGAGGCTCAGCATGGCCAAAGTCACCCTCAATTTCTTGATATTAGGGTACCAAGCTATCCACGCATACTCAATAGTATGCGCTCTGAGTTTCCCATTGGAGTTACTTGTTTCACCATCCAACAAATGCTAAAACTGAATGGATCTATGGCACTGGGTAAGCTACATGATTAAATTCCACTTTATTTATTAGACCAATTAAAGTGTATTTTAGCATCAATCAAGTTACAACGTACAAACCACATACAAATCCTTCAAAAGAAAGGGGTGTAGTATTACAACAACAGATATCATCATTTAAACTACAAACCGATTCTCATCATCTCATAACATTGTATCACTGCCAACCACAAGGCTATCATCATCAACATACTATCATGAGATATCAATCCCTCATTTGAGTACCAAAGGATATCACCTCAACCAGGCACTAAGCCCTTACCAGGTCTTAAGACCCATCACATCGAACTTATGATTCATGGATATCTGATAATGCCTCATTGAGCATATATGTATTACTCATGTCATATCACTCATGCCACATCACATGTACTTGCCATAGAAATCATTAGCCATTATGTTCAAAGAGAGAATATGTTAAAACACATTAAACACCTTTATCTAAAGTAAGCAATGCATCATAAGATCTCTAATTTAGGGTTAAGCTTCATGCTGATTTCACATAAGGTTCTCAAGAATCATTCTATCTCAAATCTCTGACATTCACTACCTCCCATCAATTAGAGTGTATGAGGTTAAGAATTAGACACTTAACCAAGTATGCACATTCACATATTTATACTTCATGTATCCCCTTATCAGATTCATAGCCAAAGCTTAATATTATTTAACCATCTTCATGGTACTCACAGGTTATAATACCCAATCAACCCACTAGGTTTAAAGCCGTGTGATTAAGAGAGAGAACAATATCATGTTTTATATTCACACACATTCAATAATATGACCTACTCTTAGAATTTGAGTGAACACTCTTCACATATAACCGATTATGGTTTTACAGCATGGTTACACCACCAATCCCTAATTACACCAATTCCCAGTTTCATGAGACTGATTAGGATCGAACAACATTAGTTAGATATGAATCAATCATCGTACCATCGATACCATGTATCACCCTTTCATAAATGCATATGTGTATCATCTTCATTAAGATATGTGTGGGTTACAATAGTGCATTATATAAACATGTTGTCTATGCACTAATATGACGTTTCATCATGAAGTGACCCATACATTATCACTTCTTACAAACCATTAACCACATATCATACTAAGGGAAGTCAATCCTTAGATTAAATAATCTAGAGTGTTTCACTTCAAACTCTCCTCAAAGCGCTTATTAGATCATTAGGCTTGTTTATATGATTTCTACACAAATGTTGTCACCATGTATTCCAACAAGGCTTACCATCACCATCACATATGTCTTCACATAGCTGTGTCATTAACCTCACTCTACAAGTTAAGATTATATGAAAAGGAAATATAAAATTTCATTAATATGAGCACATGGGTCATACTCTTACATGATTAAGATTATCATATGGATATTCAACCATTGAATCCTACATCCATTACTTCCTACATTGTATATGGGTTTTAGGGCTAAGCTCTTTAATTAAAAATGAACCACTCATATTATTATCATATTATGGTGCACTAGCTTTAGGAGAAGCAATTAAGATTAACCATACATTATCCAAAACAACACTCTTCTATATCATGCATTGCTCATATGTGTACATCATTGGATATCCAAGCATACCCTTCAAAACTCATCATGTGATATCGGTTTCACCTCATCCACTTGTTTCGGCTTGACTACATCATGGTGTTTTGGGAAAACTCTCCTTAGGTGTATCACTTTAGACCCTCTTATGGTGTGTCAGTTTGGACCACCATGAGGTGTATCAGTTTAGACCATCTTGTCTAATCATGTCGGGTTCATTACACATAAGGGGTTATGGTTTAGCTACACTTGAGATGTCAGATTAACTACTCAAGAAGTGTAGTGGTTTAACCCACCTTGTAGTGTATCAGTTTATTCTTTATTGAGAGGGTGACATGCAATACCACCCTAAGGGTGTGACAGGAAACACATAGTGTGAAGGGTTTCTTAGGGTTAGGGTTAGGTCATGCCGGCCATATGCACAATCAAGGGCATCACGAGTTATCATTCAAAACAGACCAGTAACATAAGATGTCCTCATGGTCATGACAGGCTAGCAAGGAAAATTAGCTTAATCTCATCTAGGGCATGTCAGGTAGCAATCATCAAGCCTATTAGTTTAGCAACACATATCAGTTTAGGTACTTCTAGATCATATCGAGTTAACCTCATCAAGGCATGATGGTCTAGCCATCATATCAATTTAGGGATCTTCTAGGGCATGATGGTTTAGCAACCATAAGCCATGACGAGCTAACCTTCTCAACACACGTTCGCCTAAGCATCCACAAGGCATGTCGACCTAAGCATCTCCAAGTCATGACAACTTGCCCCATGTTGTGTCGATTTAAGCATCATGAGTCATGACAACCATTCACCACCTAAGTGTCGACTTAGTCATCTTCAACCTTAGGAAACTCGGTCACTAGTCCATCTACAAATCAATGCAAACAAGATTAAGACATGGGAATCAACTTAAATAGAGTTCTTTTATCAAAACAGTCCCCAAAACAATCACTAACTACTAACAGATAAAAGGTACACAATCTAGAAATGAAGAACAACTTAAGCATATAAAGAGTGATAATAACAAAGGAGGTTAAGAGTTATATAACCTGCCTTAAGATGGTCTCCATCAAGAGTTCAAGCTTCCATGATTAAAGCTCCAAAGCACACATTCCTCAACTTGAAGATGATCCATCAAGAGTCCTAACTCGACCTCCACATCACCTCAAGGAAGAAGAAGAAGATGCCATGGTTATGATAGCTCAAGAAGAAAGGAAAGAAGGAGAGAGAACCACGTCCTAGTAAACCTTCATCCAAGGTATGATCCATGGCCAATATAGGAAGAAGAAGATGAAGAATAGAGCTCAAAAGAATGGCCATCAAAGAAACATAACTCACCAAGATGGAAGTTGAACCAAGAATCACTGTGAGAAAGGAACTCGATCTCCCAAGCTCCATGGGGAATTACTCTAGCTCCACAAGATACCAAGCTCATCCACCAAGAGGAAAGGAACAACAATGGACTAAAAGGGTTTACTTGTTTGAAGAAGGAGGGGGTTATATACTTGAGGGAAGAAAGAGAGATCAAATAAGAGATGTCATCATCTTAGGATCTTAGGTGATACTTGTCCACGAGAAAATAGGCACATAAAACAACATGCAAGGAAAGGTGATATGATATAGGTTAGATCTCATCCTCTTGGTCTCCTTCCAAGATCATAGCCGATATGCCAAAGCTCTACACCCTTCATAAACCGATATGGAAAAACCCAACATACTCACAAACTGATAGAGCATACTCCACACACTCCAAAACTAATTGAGCACAACCCTACACACTTCAAAAACCGATAGAGAACAACCATACACACCCACAACCCAATAGGCATACTCTCTAAGGTTCTTTAACCTGATATAACCCATCTATGGGCAAAACATACCTCACTCATGTGCTCCATATATCACCAAAGATGTTACCATACAACTAAGATCCAAACAAGGTGTCCAACTCTTCCTATCTCCTTTAGATGATGACAATAGAGGTAAGGAACACTCTAGAGATGGTAAACTACATAGTAACCCTTCAATTTGGGTAGATTGTAAATTTACACCAAAACTAGCACATAAAACACAAGCATCAACCATACAAGCTCAACTTGAAACTTAAGATTTCCAAAAGGTGCCCCATAGAATTATTCTCTATATTATGATGCTAAAGCACTAAGGAAACACTCATCATGTGATATATTACAAGATAAACCCTCATATTGGGTAAATTGCACTTTGGTCCAAAGTAGGCAAACATTGTTCAAACAACATCCAAACAGGACCAAACTTGAAACATAAGTGTATCACATGATTCCAAAACACCTCAAACGATTAGATTAAAGTTATAAGAAACTTACTTAAGCAAAACAAACAGGGTTATCCCAAAACCCAGGTCAGGGTCCTTATAGTAGTAGTCTATTTGTCCCTCAAATCGGCTTTGAAAATCATAAAAGTTTAATATTTTGTTTAAATAATTTTAAAACATATATTTAAAATTAAAAAAATGTGGTTAGCAATTAATAACAAAAAAATCAATATGAAACTACTATATTTCAGTCTCTGTAGCATGTTGGTTGAGTTTTTTATACAAAAACTCAATCAATCAACATGTCCATAAAACATCCAAAGACATTGAAGTTTTGTTGTAACACTTATACTAGAGTTATAAAATCAACATCCAAATTTAGATGTGAGTTTTAAATAAAATACCAAAAAACATTTACTACATTATGTACTTATCACATTTTTTACATTTTCCTTCATATTGTACTATTTTAAAATACTAATCAATCGATTTTAGTTGAGTAGAAAATGTTATTCTTTTTTTTGACAAACCCTCATTGTATATGAATATGCGAGTGAATAAGAAGAATGAATACTTACAATAGATATTTAAGTCACAATGACCATCTGAAAAATTAAACTTAGGTTTTTCAGTTGTCAAACCTAACTATTTACAATCATGCATGTTTAGCATGTATTAATGAGTTCAGAATACCATAATTGTCAATCATTAACTAGACTCACATAAGTACTAATCAAGGTATAATCATATGATTAAACCTTATTTCTCTAGATAAGATGAAATCTAGTCATTACAATTCTCTCATGCTTTTAGGATTTTCCCCTAATTCTAGAAAAGAAGTTGAAGGAGATCATCACATCTAATCATGCATCTCTCTTGATATCTTATGTATATTAATTTTGAGATCATAATTCATACCATTACCTTAATCTCTCACCTCTTAAATGTTTTACCTTGATATCTGCATTTTCTAATATAGATGGATTGTTCCTCTCATATATCATCATATTCATTTAAATATTACATATATTATTTTATAAATCACATTTACACATAATTTTTGAAGTATGATTCCCATCATCATCTTATTTATCAAATTGGTTTATGCATTTACTACATCAAAATTATACTTTTCTTCTCATTTATTTCCATATTCATCTGTGTTTTTCATAAGAGATATTATTTTAACAAGGTAGTATTATTAGTTTCCATTTGTTTATAAACTCCATATTCATACTCATATTCTAGCTTATTAGATATTATTAGATCTTTAGATTCAAGCATATATTTTTATTGATCTCTATTTTTGCTTGAAATTCCTTACTTATATCTTGTAATATCTCTTTCTCTTCATTTTTATGCTTTTTATCTCCATCTTACATCTTATTATACTCCCAATTTGTCTTCACCACGATGTGTGGTCAGGGCAGACATATGAAGTATAGTTAGAATTACATAGCAACTTATCCAATACTTGAATACTTGACCAGAGTACTCAAACACAAAGTTCAACTAACATGCATATCATTCTAGTTATGTTCAACATTTATGTTATCTTTAATCCCTAGGTCCTATTTTCCATGTAGATACATTTAGCATGAGCTCTAATACCACGTTATGGGGACATCCCTTTTGATTAGCAAAAATACTAACCATTTAGAGAGAACCCCTAAACCTAAACCCCAATTAAAAAGTAAAACATCATATATGCAATAAACACGATTGTAACAATATATAAGAAACACATGTAATTTTTTTTCTTTTACATAAAACCCCAAAAGAAGTTCCACATCAGATAAAGATCCACTTTTCCATCTATCAACTAACAAAAACCGATTTCAAATATAGCTAAGATATATATCTTATTACCCCTATGTAGTTCATTTTATGTCAAGTTACATGCACATGAAAAAACAAATTTAGTATATAAACGCACTGTGAGAGACTACAAGACCATTTTAGTAAAAAATGTTCTAGTTACATTTAATTATTAGGATCTCACTATTGGATGGAATAATACCAAAATATATGTAAACAACCACATGAGACCCTTATAGAGGTCTAGTAAGGAGAAACATCCCACTCAGATTGCAACATGTATCAGTAGTAGATTATGCAAGTTTAAAGAAAACTACAAGATATTATATTACTAGTCTAACACATAATATTAGCATTAAGTATTTCTAGTTTATGAGAATAAATCGAATAAAATAGGAAAAGTATTAAGTCAATCAGATAATAACTTCCTAACTAACAATAACAACCCACCACCCAGACCACAAATATATTTTCCAGTCCTATAGTTGAAATTCACAAAAGGCATGTCTACTAGATAAAATTATTCAAATAACAACTAAAGGGCCCTCATAAATAAGAGTGAATATTCAATCCACTATATAATAGGTATCAAAGTTTACTTGTATTTCAACATTCACTAATTAAATTTCATATTAAGCATATAATAATAAGATAATAATTTATCTTATAACATAATAATAATTGATCTCTGCATATAATAAACAAATTTCATTACAATACATTTATCATCTACCTGTAAAAGGAATTTAACCACCATACATCTCAATTTCTACACAAGCTATCGTCTTTTAATTATTTTTCATGAAACTACTTGCCTCCTACCTCACCGATTAGAAGTTATCACACCTGCTCATGGCAATTCCTCATGGAAATTAATTTTGGATTTAGCTGGCCACCCTAAGAGAGACAAAACTTACACCTAGTCCACCACAATATTGTCTAAATAGGTCAAGGTAGGGCATTCCATATTGTAATAAAAGGTCAAGGTATGGCATTAATATATCTCTCTACCATGAGGCTCTCATCTCAGGTACACAAGATGGGTATAAACAAAACCATATATCACATCTCAGAATATTTTTTATGTTTTATAGTTTACATTTTGTCAAATCCTATTCCTTATAGACATAGACTTTAAGAACAAAGGACGTAGGGTCAAATCACATGGTGTGTCACATCCCCAAACAATCGGTGGTCTATCATTCAAGGTCTATATGCACACTCTAGAAATCCTTTTCATAATCCTCTAATTACTACAAGAAGACTCGTTTCATTTCTCGATATGGACCTAACATTCCTTACAATGGGTTTAGAGTATCTTTTTAATATTTGTGCTTTATGTGATCTTTTTATCATGAAGGATTTAACATTCCTTTCATTTGTAATTAGATAATCTTTTTGATGTTCCTTGATCAAATATGGCTTTTTGACTATGCCTTAATGTCTAACTTTCTGGATTTCCCATCTACTGGTATTCTTTTACAATTAATACATAGAGTATAAGCCTTTCCCTCTTATGGAAATAAGTATTGATTATCTTGTTGAGGGGGAGTGTCTCCTTGAGGGGGCGTGCTGGTAAACATTGACCCTTTTTTATTTCGACAAAAAGGGGGAGAATAACCCATGAGATAAATTGGCTATCTACAAAGCAATCAAAAGACATGAATTTCAAAATTTGCTACTTTCAATTTATCTTATGGAAATATTTTTCATCATAAGAAGGGTAATATTGTTGACTTTTTGATAAGCCACACTCATATTATGATAATGCAAATATTTTTCAAATTATTTCACTAACATGCCTATTAAGTATTTTAGGTGATCAAGGAACTAAGTCAAGATCCAACTACAAAGACCTTACAAATATGTATAGTTGGATAGTTGTGAAGCAAGTTGTATCATGTATTTATGTATTTATTTGTATACATGTATTTTCGTACAATTTGATTGACATGATGTAAGGACAAGTGATGATTCTCCAAAACCTACCCAAAACCCTATCCTACACTCACATGAAGACTTTAGGATTGATAGGTTTCATATGAGTCTTTAATAGGACCTCACATACATTGTAAATCTTTGCACAAAGTCCTTCTCGGTTGACAAAATTGTCAACCAGGACACACTCGATCAAAGATTCAAGAAAATCGAGAAATATGCTTGATATCTAAAGTTTTGAGTCAATCTCGGTCCACAAAAGAGCCGTTGTGAAGAGGTTGACTGACTCATAGCCGTTGGAGTGCAAAACTTTTTTTGGTCCTCAATATTGTGGACCGAGACTCTTCCTATCGATAATATTGCAGGTTGAGAATTTTCTAAAAACTTTTTGAAACGATTAAAATAGTGGTTGTAATTTGTTTGACTTAATCCTAATGGCTAGTTTTCGTCTCAGAATACTCTAGACACTATCAAAGTTGGCCTACCTCTTGTAAGCATTTCTTGTAAATACGAGTGGTATTAGGATACCTAAACAACAAGTTTGTATACAACAATTGCTATCATGTACACAAACTTGAGCATGCTAATTGCCATCATTCTTAAAGAGGTTAGGTTCTACGATTCAAGTTGCAATCCATCTAGCCTAAGCCTTAACTCTATATTAGAATCCTTGTCCACCAAATATAGCTTTGCCAAAACCTTATGGAGCGGATCACCATCACATGCCCATAGGGCTTGATTGTATATTTTGTGAAAGAGTGTTGTAATCTCCTTCTTCCTTTCTTGTTACAGTGCTCCAATTTGTTGTTGCTTCTCACTACTTTGAGGTACAAGGTTGTGGTGAAGCACTCTTGGTGCAACTTCTAGGTTGAAGGCTGCGACCAAGGTGGTGGAGGGTGATTGCTATCATCTCCAGGTGGGTGACCTTCCAGCGGCCAGTTAAAGAAGGTGATAGTTCTCCTTGAGCTGAATATGAGGGTTGGTCTTGCGCCACAAAAGACACTATAAATTTTATGTGTTGTGTATCAGTATACAAAAGGAATACAATATATGATTTAAAAATCTTGGTTGAAAATAACTAGGCGGTGGACTGACTTCATATGACGAAACCACTCTATATCGTATGTTCTTTGTGGTTGCCTCTTTTGTTTCATATTCCCAATGTACTTTAAGTTAATAATTTTATTTAGAGTAAAATAATCATAAAACTCTATTCACCCCTTTTCCTCTAGATCTTTTCATCCTACACAAAAAATTGCAACGATTTATATGTGAAATCTCAAGGATCTTGAAATGTGAATGGATGTTGATTATGTTGAGGTTGGAGGTGGGTGTGTGTCCTACATGGGCAAAAATGATGACACATAGATGTAGATACACATAATTCGCCTGCCACACCGTATCTAGTGAAGGATCCGTCTTCGTAGTTATATGGAGCGTCCTCTTGGAATCTCTTCTTTGGCAACGTTGACGTACATTACGAATAGTTGGCAAAGAATAAAGTTGGGAGGAACAATCAATCATCGAAGAATAAGAAGAAGCAAATAATAATCGCCTTTCACATCCGTGTATACCCCGCCAAAATAAATAATACCCATACGGGCTCTATATCAGGAGTCCCTGTGCCACACTGCATTAGAAAACGACATCTCGTGGCCTGGTCTCTGAAAATGGTCCCCCCCTCCAAACCCAATCCGCCTCCGAGTTATTACCTCCTGTCAGATCACTATGTAAGAAGAGCAACAGCGAGAGAGAGAGAGAGAGAGAGATATAGGTAGGTCCACGAGCGTCAGTTTCCCAGTTTTGCCCTTTTGGTGTGACGCTCCCAGTTTTGCCCTTTTGGTAATTTCGACTTCCACAGACGGGTCCAGGGCGGCGGGTTGCCCAGCCCAGGCACGAGATGGACGGAGAGTGACGACTGGCGACGCCCGTTGCCCATGATACCCGGGGCCCCACGACACGAGGCGGAGGGCAGGTCGGCCGGTCGTCACGTCATCAATCGTCGAGCCCTTGACGACGACGACGGCAATGCCCCCAGTTTGTACGGCGGGGCATAAAAGCCACACCAATTTTCAGGTTTGGTTTTGCCTGCAGTCAGCCAGTCACCCAGGAGAGTGGAGAGACTGAACTCAAGTGTCTGCAACAGTTTTTTTTTCAACCTTTTGCGATTGCGACATACTGGGGAAATACCGGGCACAATGCGGGGCTAAAAGAGTAAAAAGACACCACCCACCACTTGGCTCCGTGGATATAACACCGGCGGCGCGCTGGGTGTGAGGTTTTCTAACTCCATTGTCTATATAGTCGTTACTTGAGTCTACTGACTCTTATTTCTACGGGTAGGGAGGCACCTCGACACCGCCCCTCTTTCGTGTCCCCCGACCGACCTCCACAATAAATGGCGACTTTAGCTCCAACGGCGGAGGCGCCGCTGGACCAGGAGGAGAACCCGAAGCCTCCTCGAGACCGTGACTTGGAGCTAGCGCCGCCGCTGCACCCGGCGGCAGCGGTGGGTGATGGACCGCGCGACGTCCTGGCGACCTACGTCGGCGCCAGCTTCGCGGTGTTCCTGGGCCTGCTCCCGGCGCTGTCGTCGTCGTCCGTGCAGACCCGGTGCCGGTCGCTGGTGGTGCAGCTGGCGAGGGCCGAGGAGCAGATCCGGCAGATGCGGGCAAGGAGGAAGGAGGACTGCAGGGCGAATGCGCGTGTGGTGGAGATCTTCGCCGGACACAGGAGCCAGTGGCAGAAGGAATGGAGAAGGCTTGTCGGGGAGGTGGAGGCACTCAAAGGTAGGCTGGAGGGTGTGGAGAGGGAAAGGGATGGGTTGAGGGAGGAAGTGGAGAGGCTGAGGAGGGAGGTCGAGGACAGAGAGGAAGTCATTGAGGCAATGTCGAGGGATGCCGAAGAAGAGGAAGAGGCAAGGAGTAGGGAAGAGGAAGAGGTAGACGAGGAGGAAGAGGACTTTGTGGAGAAGGAAGTGGAGATGGCTAGTGGAAAGGGCGGAGGAGGAGTTGAAGTCAGAAGCACGGGCTTTAAGGGCAACAACAACGCCTATGCCGCAGCGATTCATCGTAAGGTGGACGATCCGGACGAGGAGGAACGCGACTATGACCACGGCGCAGAAGCTGCGGCGCGGTACCATGACGAGTACGACGACCTGGGTTACACAATGCCAGTAACCAGGTTCGCGATGCCCAGAAGGCGGCCGCTCCACGGCTCATCGGGCGGTGATTCTCCGGGCGCCTGCTTCTACGGGGCAAGTGGCGAGTTGGGACCGGAAGCCGCTGCCGCAGCGGCGGCCTACTACGCGGCAGCGCAGCGGGGCGCCTTCGGCTCCGATTATTTTAGTCCTGGCATACCAAAGTCGTGGGGTGACAAGAACCAAGGCCTTCAGGTTAGTGCATTCCGCCACCGTTCTCCTTTCCAACTTACCCTGGCTATAAAATTTCATTTCTGCTTCTCGCACTTGGCTTCTTTCTATAACATCCTAAATCCACAAGATCCCGTAGCAGAGCCAACCTTTTCTCTTTTACATCGTTTGTTATTACTGGAAACTGCCAAAACCTTTTCTCTTTTACAAAACCTGACAAATCCTTTTGATTTTCAAAACACCGGTCTTTTTTTTGTTTTTGTTTTTGTCTCCCTGTTTGAACATGCCGCTTTCCCGCTACACCCTCCACTTTTCTCAAGATGAAATCCGGTGCATGCAGCCAACTTAAGAACCATTATTGTTGTTTATAATTAGAAATGACTCCACAGGCGTCCATTCATTCAGTTTTTCAAATGTCACTATAACTCAGACTAGTCAGTCAGGTATTGTGCACATTACAAGTGGGTAGCTCTGCAATTCAGCATTTCCTAGAGGAGCGTAGCAGTATTCAATGCTTGCTCACACTCCCTAGGAAGGCATCTTCCTCCCTCATCTGATAAACCATTAAGAGCTGCTTATAATTTTAGTAACCCAGTTGGCCATTTGAAATGGAACAGCTGAAATTAAACAGCCGCCTAGATTTCAGAGGCCTCACTTCAAAGTAAGATCGAGTTTATCTGATCCACAGTTTGTCTATACTGCATCCTATTATCTTGTTCTGTTGTTATGCTTTCAACTCCTTATTACCAAGTTATCCCGGACGAAATGTGTATCACTAAATGATTGGGTCACGAATTTATATCAAAATCGGATTTTTTTTCTTTCTCCCTTCTTTCCAGATCTCATCGGTCATTTATGACAAATCCTTGACCCGTACCATAGCAAATCTGCTGGCCTGAAAGATGCTACTCTTCTTTCCCTGTGTGTAATTAGTGTCTTAACAAAATCATGTCCCCGCCCTACATTATTCAACCATACTGCAAATGTCGTGTCCATTCAGTGTTCAAGCTTCTGCAATAACTTCCCTCAACACTGATGACTGGTGTCAGATTTGTTATCTTCTTCTTTAATGCCGACATCTTGTACCGTGAGATGAAATCACAAAACAAACTGTTAGGAGATGCTTTTTGGAGCTCTTTTTTGCTAAGGCCGATAGTGCCAGACAGATATTATTGTTGTTGTCTTAAAATAACTCTTGGATTTTCCTGGTTTAATGTGTGTTTTGTTTCTTCCCAGGAGAGGGTTCACGAAAGTCTTGAAGCGCTCTATCCTACAAAACACTTCGTCTTGAGGTACACATAACATTGTACCGATTGCTTACTGTGCTTGCCTTTGTACGATCAAGCAAACTAGTGATCAATGTAATACATTATTTTCCTTTATGTTTTCTTACCCTGGTTCTCCTTCTCAGGAGGCAATCTCCTTGGAAGGTTGATGGCGAATCATCCGGAGTTTCTTCCAAGCTCAAGCTAGTTGAACAGGAGCTAGAGAGTCTGGAGAAGGTCTCCACGACCAGTGGCAGCGGTAGCGTGGAGCTATCCAAGGTCCAGGCGTCCATGAGGAAGCATGCCAAGAGATACCAGTCGCTTGCTAGGAAAGTTGATGACCTGTGCAAGAGGATGGTCAGTGCCGTTGTTACTTCATTATATTAGCCGCTGTTGTAGCTTGTAGGAATTCAATTCGACTAGGAATATGTGTTGGCGTCATAAACGCAGTTGCTGGTCATGGATAGCTGGCTTGGCCTTTTCATGAAAGTATCTGGGATTGGGAGGGAATGTCCCTATATTCATTCATAACTGAATATCCCCTCTATATTCATTCATATCTGATGATCTGTAGCGAATGAATGCCCTTGTCGTTTCCATTTGTTGTGTACTGGTACAGCAATGGCTGGTTTCTTTCCATTCTCCGTAGCTTCTATTTCAAGAAACAATATAATATTACATGTTCTTGGTCAGATCCTATAGAATTTCAGCAATATTTGAGTCCTTACCTCTTTTTTTTATTTATTGATGTTTTCAGCAAGCGAGTGATCCCAGCGAGCCGACCCTCAGCCCAGAGTTCCGCAGCCAGAGGCAGACGGACTTCCTTGTGGAGGCGCACCGCCTGCAGCAGCGAGCCAGCGAGACACGGCAGAAGATGATGTCTCTGCAAGTCGAGGCGGCAACATGCCTGACCACCGGCGGGGGCGATGACAAGCAGCAACAGCAGCAGCTGGCCGGGAAAGCCAGGACGACCACCAAGAAGTCCCTCGATTCGATCAAGGCCAACTTCAAGGAGATACAGAGGAGCCTTGAGGTGTGGGTGGCGAGGATCATGGGAGACGTCGAAGGGATCATGGCTAGGGAAGGGGCGTCTCGTGTAAACGATTATTATCTCTCTAGATATCCTGTTCGATGAAAAGTGGTGCAATGGAAACAGTGGTGTATATTCGTTTTCTGTCATTTTTGGGGTCGTTTTTTTTTTCTCTGGTTTGAAGGCATGCATAGCGAGTAGTTAGTTGCTGATGGTATCCGTTGGGCTCACCAGGCCTGGGGATTTGCTGAGAGCGGATTTGCTTCCGCAAATCTTAAGTTTCAGAAGCAAATCACCCTGCCAAGAAATTACTCAGACTAATTATACTTTGATATACCGTATTTTTCTCTGATTCATAACAGGTAAATTATCAACCAACTACATTTGGAAGTAATATATAATAATATATGCATTTCTAATTTATTATAATTTATATTATTGTAATGACACAACCATCCCGTGGGCCGTGGCCAACATCTCTTTGTCGGTCTTCCATTGTATTTTACTCAGGCCACACTGCCGAGTCCATTATAGTTTTTGAAATGGACCAGAATAGCAATCAAATTAATAGTTTACCCCTTCTGGTTGTTTCTGTTTATATTGTTCTGAAATATGCGACAACACATTGCAAACAAACACACTGACGTGTGAATGAGAGGAGAAAGGGAATGCAGTTTGTATTATGTTTCGTAATCTATCTTGGTTCCTTTAGTTGGCTACAGAGAAAATTTACTCTCTCCTCAAAGTGGGACTTATGAATTAAAACCAAAACTAGAAGCAATTCCTGATGGATGCAAGAATTAGGTTTTGGGAACAAAACTGATTGTCATGTAGTCGTCTAGACAAATAACCGATACTTTGCTCTACCATACAGCCATAATGGGCCTTGTTTTGAAGGACTCTTGTCTGATTTTCCGCCTAGACATTGACATCAGCCTACCACAACCCTAAGCTCTCTTCCTCAACTTGTTTGCATCGCCTCTAAAATCTCACCCTATAGGAATTTGTGGAAAGGGGTGCAATTGAAATGCAATTTATTTTTAACAAAAAAAAGGTTACTAAGACACCTGTCATAGTTATAAAACATCAGTATATTAATAATATAAAGGGGATGTAAACTACATTTTAACGCACCTTGGTTGTCCAACTAGATATGTCTTATCAGTTTAGAACTTGCACTTGCGGATCTGGAATAGAATGAATTCGAACTTGCTATTTTTGTTGTTGTTGTTGTCGCCTCACCCTCGCAACAACACTTCGTCTCCTTAAAAGAAGTTGTGTATCCTCAAAACTTTACGTAAGGGTCTCATCCTCTATGTCATCTATGTAGACGCGGAAGTTCTTGGTGCACCATGTTGATTGTCAAGAGGAACCTAGAGTAGTCGAGACATGCTAGAGTTGTTCGCTCTTCTTCTCCTACTACAGGTCACCTTTGAGATCAATTTTTTCTCTCTTCAAGAAGAAGAATTCTTAGACAATTTGTGTCTCAATGTGTGTGTATGTCTTCCATTAGATGTCTACTCTTATATAGAAGAGAGTCATAGTTTTGGACTTTAAAAATCCAAGAACCTTCCTAATTGCATCTCAAAATAGAATCAAATTAGGATAACTTGGACATACTTCATAGTCAATTGGTTAGTCATCCACTCGACTAATTGGATCATCAATTGACTTTTTGCTACATCGAATCAACATGTTGACAAGTCTAGGCCCAATCCAATTGACCAGTTTGATTCTAAATCAAACAAGTCTCCTTTTTTCTCATTATTTCTTGACTTGTGTTTAATTGATTGATCGGTTTACGCAGTTTACCGGTTGGCCAGTTTTCAATATTACAATATGTCATTCGGTGGTCCATTCTGGGCTTACCCATTTGATTGATCGGGTAAGAAATCGTCCTTTACATAAATAAGAACCATCTTAATCATACGTGTGATAACAAATTTCAAATCCTTCAGGCTTCCTAATGCATGTGACCCAATTGGTTCCACACTATGTTAGTAGTGATGTCAGAGATCTCACAAGCAAAGAGCGGTATCTAGCAAAACGTCATTGCTATCCAAGTAATTGAAATAAATTGAGGACAACTTTAGTCTGTAAGTGACCAATGTTACCATGATTGTATAGTCCCTTTGACACATAAATTTAGATTGAATTCAAGAAGTGGAGTAGCCATCCTCTTAATATTCGATCTATATTTCTTAAATCGGTGCATACTATTAAGATTTTGTGAGCTACTATCATATATTGACTACCGTGAGTACGTCACTATAGTTTATAGTTTCACTTATTAAATGACCATGATATCACTCCAATAGCAGGACAAATTTTATCTACATCACTCATAATAAGCTAAAAGTATAATAGTGAACCTAATATCTACATGTAAGACAATCCTTATTCAGAGTCACCTCGAATAATGTAAAGTACACAAAACAACATATAATTATTGTATTGACATTAGGTCTAAGATTCATAGTCATCATTGTTAAGTTGAGATATAACTTTATATCCATAACATTGCTTATATGTGTCATTATCAAAGTGGACGTGTCCAGTACAACTTTCTCTCTAACAAGTACCTATGTATTTGAATTAATATCTTATATCATAACTATAGACATACACATCAGTCTTGTATATCACTATTGTTCTATACATCCAAAATAATAATTGACGAGGGACATAATAAGAAATAATACTTTTGAGTACATATTTGATCTCATGCTTAGGTCCTCAATTTGAACCATGTGCCATCAAGTACAAAGATTCTTAGAACATTATTATATTTATTTATTCTCTCAATATAAGAACAAACTAATTAGTGAAATTATCTTTTGCTATTAATAAAATCATATATAATGTATTCCAATTACAATAATCACATCATGGCTCTCAGTGCATACAACCAACTGACTCCCACTTGCACTACTAGAGCTAACCACTCACGAATTGAGTTCCATGTGATCTAAAACGACCATCACGTTTCTGCTGTAAAAGTGTTTTCGTCAAAGAATCATCAACATTGCTTTCAACTAGTAGTGTACAAATCTTTACATCGCTTTGTTGTATGATCTCTCTTTTGAGATGAGATTGTTATAATACATGCTTGGAACGTTGATGCAATCTGAGTTTTTTTATCCTGTACATTCGTTTCATTATTGTCACGATAAAGATGTATTATGTCTTTAATGGTTGAAACCATCCCAAATTCATTAATGAACTTCTTGATCTATTCTTCATCCTTTGTTGATACGATAATATACTTGCAAAATCCACCAATGTCTTTCGTTTCGAACTCACTCAAATATACATCTCTACTACTCTAAGTCTACCAATGTCATGGGGTGACAAGAACCAAGGCTTGAAGGTTAGGATGTTCATGTAACTGCAATTTGCAACTCAACTTTTTCTTTTTCTTTTTCTTTTGAGGGCTCCTTAGATGCTTATTCGGCCTCTACTTCCCGCATTGGGCTTTTGAGTTCCAATTATTTGTTTTTTTTTGTTCCTAAATCCACGAGATTCCGTAGCAGAGGGAACCTTTTCCATTTTACATCGTTGTTACGGCTAGAAACTGCCAAAAAGGTTTCAAAATCTGACAAGCCTTTTGGTTTTCAAAACAACCATGTTTTGTTTGTTTGTTTTTGTCTCCGTGTTTGAACATGGCACCTTTGCTTTACATCCCACAAATCTGCTGCCTACAGCAAAGCTAACAGAACCATTATTATCATAAATATAATTAGAAATGGCTCCATGGCGTCCACTATTTCAGCTGTCCAAATTTCCCTATAACTCGGCCTAATCTGGTGTTGAACCAATTACTGGTAATCTCTGCACTTTGGCATTGTCCGGAGGAGCGCATGCGTATTCAATGTGCTTGCCCGCACTCCCTAGGAAGTAACTCCCCTCCCCATCTGATGAGCCATTTTGAAAACTGCTTACAATTTAGTAACTCAGTCGGGCATTCTACTAGAATCTGTTATCGGAACGCCCAAGAGTGCTTCCATAAGTAATTCAAATTGCGCCTACATTGGGGGCTTCCCTTCAAGTGAGCGTGTCTCATCGTTCACTGTTTTCATCAACAACTGTAATTACAAAAACAGATGGGCATCGACCTTGTCTATATTGGATCTGATTAGCTTGTTCTGTTATTATGTATTGGATCCTTACCAACTAGTGGGAAATTGACTTGTTCTGCAAAGTTGAAAGCGCAACATTTAACGTAAAAAACTATCCCCAAGATGGGAAGAAAAAAACTACGGGACAATATCGGCCAACAAGTACTATGTAATCAAGATTACAACTCACACCATTCAGATTTAATTACCTATAAATCCGGATAGCTACCCCAACACGAGAACAAAGATATGAAGAAAATGAAGAGATTTGCAGAAGCTTCAAGCCCAAGAAAAACTTCGCATGGTATACAACCCAAGCATGCACAACAAAAGTCACGACCGCCCACGTCGACAAAGCCAATAACCACTAAATAAATAACCAAATAGAGAACATAATTGGTGAAGAAAACTGTATAATTTTATTAAGCAACCTCAACAGATTACAAGGATTGTCGCTCCCTCACAATCTCGTGCCATAATAGAATCTCATAATCCAATCTCGTTCTCTCTTCCCTCTTTGGCTATCCTTTGTGGTTTCCTATTTTGACACATGATGTTGTCCTATGTTGGCACACCCAAAGTTACCACATATTGGAACCTCCACACATTGGCGCACCGTATTTCAACAGTGTCTACCCCTATTTATAGATAGAAAACTCCCGGTAAGACAATACGAAAGGATACAACTATTCTATAGGGATTAGGAAATGACTATACAAAAGGATAAGAAAATAATGTCTTGGACTCCAAGTATAACATTAATTGTACTTTCCTAATATTGTTAGATATTATTTCTTATCCAATTAGGATAACACACAAAATCATAACAATCTCCACCTTGTATCTTATTCGCTAAAGTTGCTCATCCGAGAAGTTTGCTCCCGTTCTTCTTCTATAGTTCTGCCCTCGGAAGCTGCATCCGTTTCCAGAAGCGTATCACCAAACACGCCTGCACGGAGTGTGCATCCAGACATGACTGTCTAGACCCTTCATGTGAGATCTCCTCAAGATGTATGGTTTGAAAAATTTAACCACCTCCACCTACGGTTGGAAGAACCACATCCTTCGCACCTTTGACCCCCATACCATAGGGTTGTGTCTTCTTTGAGCCACACCCAATCGAAGACACCACGTGGTTGGTCCTACCACATCTTTCTCCTTCCAACAGTTGACATCTTTGCCTTTGCACATATTGAAATTTGTAGTCAAGTTTGCAATCTCGCACCAGACTACCCATGAGAGTTGAATACATGTATCAATCCTTGGGTTCATGACTCCCTCCACCCATGCTACTTCTTCATCTATACCTTCCATGTCAGTAGACCTCTCGTCAGCTGCTCCTCTTTTGGTTAGAAAAAATCCAGCCAATCCATAGAACCAGGTAGCCTCCATGGCCACTCGCCCCTTGTAAGTAAGTAGCATGACTCCACTTCGTGTTAATATTTCAAAACTACTGGATCCACACCCTCCTGATTCTATGATTATGTTGTCATCATTATTTTCTACCGGATAGCCTCCAACGGTGGTTGTCGACGTCATCATGCTTTTTTGTGCATCCCATGCTTTCTGATCGTCTCACATGAACCCTTCTCTGATACTACTTGAAGATATTTGTGGAAACTTCAAGCCCAAGAAAAACCCCACACGAGATATAACCCAAGCATGCACAACAAAAGTCACGACCGCCCACGTCGACAAAGCCAATAACCACTAAATAAATAACCAAGCAGAGAACATGATTGATGAAGAAGTCCACATAATTCTATTAAGCAACCTCAACAGATTACAATGATTGCTGCTCCCTCACAATCCAATGTCCACAATAGAATCACGTAACCCAATCTTGTTCTCTCTTTCCTCTTTGGCTATCCTTTCTGGTTTCTTGTTTTGACACACGATGTTGTCCTACGTTGGCACAGTCAAAGTTACCACATGTTGGAACCCCACCTAACGGCGTACCGTATTCCAACGATATCTACCTCTATTTATAGATAGGGAACTCTCGATAAGACAATACGAGAGGACAAGACTATTTTATAAGGATTAGGAAACAAAAATACAAAAGGATAAGGAAATAATGTCTTAGACTCCAAGTCTAACATTAATTACACTTTCCTAATATTGTTAGATATTATTTCTTATCCAACTAGGATAAGAGACAAAATCCTAACAGAAAAGAATTACACCCAACGTGTACAAAATATCCCACCTATCTTTTTCTCCTCACAACACCTCTGTCATTGTAGGAGATCAGACATACGGTTGTGCCCTTGCCTATTGCCACTGCGATCGCTTATCGGGCCGCCTCTGCTCTTGACAAGGTCGCCTACCTTGTCGCCAACCAGAAGCTCTCTCCGCATGAGAGAGTAGATGCGTGTCTTCCGCTGAACGGATGGACTGCAGTCGTAGTCGCAACCACAACACCAATGTAGTGTTACCAATTGATGTGCCTCTTTTGTTGATCGTCACCACAGCCATCGATACACCACCAACGTGTCACTGACTGTAAGCCACTACTTCGCTTCAAAGAAAAACTCACTGACCCTCTCTTACCACAAGAGAGCACCACCAGCTATTTTTGTTTTCTGCCTCTTCTACCACAAAAGACACCAACAACAAAAAAATGATAGGATGATCTCAATGGCCTCCCTTAGGATCTTATTTATAGGTCTCTATGACATGTGGGAGCAATTAGAAATCTCACTCCAATTCATAGTCCAATTGTTAATCCAATTCCAATGTTGCAAATAGAGAGTCATCTTCTCTCCTATTGGATTTAGCTCCTACTTCTCTCCTATTGGATTTAACTCCTACTAGGATTGGAAACACAAGTCAACTCCTACTCAAGCTCAAATCCAATTATACATGGGTCGGAACAATCCTATTCCAACATTTATATTTATAAAGGTTGAGATGATTTATAAAGGTTGAGATGCGCTTCACTGGATGATTGGAACACATTTTTTTTCTTTCAAAATAGGATTTTTTTCCTAGATCAGAGTGGTCATTAATGGCAATCTTCTATCACCTGCAATTGTCGTACCATAGCTCATATGAAAGCCGCACTCTTCTTCTGCGTGTGCAATAAGTGCATGACAAAATCATGTCCCCGCCCTACAGATTGCATGGCACTGCAAATGTTGTGTCCATGTTCAGTGTTCAAGCTTCTGCAATAACTTTCCTCCACACTGACGATTGGTATCAAATCTATTATTTTATTCCTTAATTAATGGCACATCTTCTACTGTGAGACTCACGAGACTGAAGAAATTGTTAGAGATGCCTTTTGGACCACGTTTAATTACGAAGGCCAATAAAGCTGGACAAATATTATTGCTGTTGTCATCTTAAATTAATTTTTGATTTTCCTAGTTTAATGTATTTTTTCTCTACTTACCAGGAGAGGGTTCACGAATCCCTTGAAGCACTCTATGCTACAAAGCACTTCATCTTGAGTTACACATACCATTGTATCCATGGCTTAGTGCTACTTTAGTAGGATCAGACTAGTGATCCTATAATACATTCCCTTTATATTTTCTTACTGTGACTATCCTCTCAGGAGGCAATCTCCTTGGAAAGTTGATGGTGGATCATCTGGCGTTTCCTCAAAGCTCAAGCTAGTCGATCTGGAACTAGAGAATATGAAAATGGTTTCCACGGCGTATGGTGTGTTGTAAAATAGTGGTTTGTCGTAAGTTGTAGACAGATTTTAATTAGATATTGCAAGCAGTTAACCACCAAAACGCAACACTAAATTTTAACTGTAAATCAGATTCGGAGAAAATGACGAATGAGTTTAGAAATCAAACACCAGAACTTGAAGATGAAGGCGTGTGAAACACTGTCTTCAAGACATATTCCGCTGCTCCTAGAACGAGCGTCTCCGATGGTCTATCTCCAAGATTCAGCCACTCCAACTCTGGTACAGCCGCTCGGTGCAAGTGAGAGTGCTGTGTTGAACTCGTTCCTTAGCCCTTGGTCGCAAACAGTAAAACGGATGTCGTGAAGTAGTCGCCGACGCAAGACAGCAATAAGGCGTGGTGGTGTTTGGGAGAATAGGTTTGTTGTGGTGGAGAAAGGAATAAAGAAGCATGAAGGTAACAACTATACAACAGGAAGGGAACCAGTGTACATCCATGAGGTAACCGCGCTATAGCAGTAAGGCAACAACAGCTTCGTACTGGAGGAAAGGAACCACAACACAACAGTATGGTAACCGCAGTACAACAACAAAAGAACCGCGATACAGCAGTAAGGTAACCGCTGTATATGAGGAAAGGAATTGCTGTATATCTCTTTGTATCTCACTGTCGGTTTGTTATCTGTAGATATATCTCAAATGAGAGCGGACACCTCCTAATATGGAGCGCGTCTAAGCCGCCGCGATAACTGCCCGCACCTGTCGGTCTCTCCAACGTGCGTCATTAACATCGCTTTAATGGTCGGCTTTAACGGGTAGTCAAGAGAGGTTTATTGTTGTGTCTTAAACGCTGTCAACCGAACTCCAAACGACGCAACATAAAGAACAAAGTGTCATTTCGGGACAAACAAAACAAAATAAAATATTTCATAAAAAGATAAATCCACACACGCACCGAACCGAACCGAGCCGAGCCGGGCTGGGGCGGGCGAGCGAGCGAGCGAACGAACAAACGAACGAACGTGTGTGTGTTTTTATTTTAATCTGAGAAATAAACAAGACAAGACAAACTGCCTTATGCCCTTGAGAGGTCCTAACCTCTATGGGACTACTAGCTCATATAAGAAGTTGTGTGGTGTGTGTTGTAGGCAATATGGGATAAAATTTTGGCTGTAGAAAATTAAATTCTAGAACAGGAATACAACATTCCCCCACATGTTCTATAATTCTTTTCAAAAATTCAATAATTAATAAAAATTTGTGACATTACTATGTTTTTCAGTATGGTAGATTGTGGCTTTGAACCATTGCCTAGAATGACTCACTTCAATTTGGAGAGACGTGGTGAACTATGTCTTGAACCAGACTCCTTGATTCAGACCTTAGTAAATCAAACAACCATAGTGCAGGCACTAGAATGAGTTCATATTGGTATTGCACATAAACGACCTTCGCAAGATCTTGTTTCTTGAGCACTCTAGTGAGTATGCCCAACTCACATAAACCCCGACTCTCGGGTTACACTCAAATAGTAGGGATCTACAAGGGTATCATGCCCGATACATACCTTGCCAATAAATTACCTTGAACCCATTCAGAGCAAAACTCTTCCTATACTCAGACAGATTTGAAGTACTAGCGCCATAGGGAGGGTCATGGAGTAAAACTTCAAAGTGTTCTTCCGCATAACACAACAACTTAGTTGTCCCTTTGAACAATTCCTCATGGGATCTCCAGTTTTGGAAAGGTAGGGTTACCACTGTAATGTTTATTCTATGGGCAAAAGATCCATCCCCCTCGACAAACTGAGTACTAGCTTTCTAGCTAGACCCTTAGTAAGTAGATCAACAATGTTACTAGTAGATTTCACATACTCTATAGATATGACCCCTCGGGTGATGTGATCTCTCACATCTTCATACCTTAATCTCATAAAGCACTTTCCCGGGTTGCCTTTAGATTGCTTAGCTTTGTCTATGGCTGCTTTATTATCACATAATAAGCAAATAGGAGGAAATGGTTTAGAAACAATAGGCAGATCAATAAGTAAATTTCTTATCCATTCAGCCTGACAACAAGCTAAATCTAAAGCAATAAACTGAGCCTCCATTGTGGATCTAGCTCTCACAGTTTGCTTGGATGATTTCCAAGAAATTATACCTCCTCCAAGGTAAAATAAATACCCACTGGTAGATTTGGTTTCATCTTAATCTGCCATCCAGTTAGCGTCGTATATCCTTCTAATATAGGTGGAAAACCAGTATAATGAAGGCTGTCCATAGTTGTACCTTTAAGGTACTTAAACACTCTTACCAAAGCTTTCCAGTGGTCCTCATTAGGACAACTAGTGTACCTGCTCAACCTGCTTATAGCATAAGAAATATCGGCCTAGTGCAATTAGCAAGGTACATAAAGCTTCCTATAACTTGAGCACATCTATGTGGATCCACATGAGTGCCCTTATGTACATCAAGATGTAAACTAGCATCATAAGGTGTATTAACATGAGTACAATCAAACATATCAAATATGTACAAGATTTAATCAACATAATGCGTTTGATTAAGTGCATAACCAGAAGTAGATCTACTCAATTTAATACCAAGTATTACATCAACAAGTCCTAAATTTTTCATATCAAAATTGCTAGCAGGAAAAGATTTAGTTTCATATATAATTTCAGAATTAGATCCAAACAACAATATATCATCTACATATAAACACATTATTACGCAGGAATCATTAACAGTTTTAGAATAAATACAACGATCAGATTCATTTGCAATAAATCTAGCAGATAAAACTATTTTATCGAACTTATCATTCCACTATTTATGTGCTTGTTTCAGTCCATACAAGGACTTGACAAGTCTACAAAATTTGTGTACTTGTCTAGGTGCTACAAAGCCTTCAGGCTGATCCATATAGATCTCTTCTTCAAGATCTCCATTCAAGAAGGTTGTCTTGACATCCATTTGATGGATTTCAAGTTTATGGATCGTAGCTAAAGCAACCAGGACACGAATGGAAGAGATTTTTGTTACGGGTGCATATGTATAAAAGTAATCAAATCCTTCCTTTTGACTAAAGCCTTTGGATACTAGTCTGGCCTTGAACTTATCAATAGAACCATCTGCCCTCATCTTCTTTCTAAACACCCATTTACATCCAATAGTCTTGCAGCATGGAGGGAGCTCAGTAAGAATCCAAGTATGATTGCTCATAATTGATTCTATTTCATTTTCAATGGCTTCCTTCCAAAAGCTAGAGTCTATGGATTTCATGGCATCCTCATAGGTACGTGGGTCTTCTTCTACTATGAAGGTGTAGAAGTCGGGTCCATAATTCTTATCAATTTTAGTCCTTTTACCCCTACCTAGATCACTCAGAGGTTCATCTACTAGGAGTTCATGTTCTACTTCATAAGAAGGTGGAACTACAAGAGGTTCAGTAGGAGAAGAAGAAGAGAGATCTTCACTAACTTGTCTAGGAACCTTTTCCTTAAGAGGAAAGATGGTTTCATAATAGACAACATCTACATGTCTAATCTCAAGTATCGAGTTAACTCTAATGTCTGAGATTTTAGATTTTATTACTAGGAATCTATTGGCATTACTATTTTCAACATATCCTAAAAACACTACTACAGAAACAACGTTCAACGTCGCTTTTAGAGGCCTCGGTTTTTTAGTAAAACCGACGATGCTAACATTAAACGACAGTTAATAAGGACATCAGACGTCTATATTTGAAGACCAGCCAGACACGGGTATCACTTTTCATTCAGTGTCGGTTGAAGAAAAGAAACCGACGCCTAAAGTAGCCCATGAAATCCAAAAATTTCAAGCAAAAACAAATTGTGCCAAAGTATCAAATACAACGTCGGTGTTTTACCTAATAAACGATGTTGAATGAAGATAAAATTTGCGCCAAAAGTTCCAATATGGGCGTCGGTTTTCTTAGAATAACTGACATGATAAGGGTGCACGCGCCGTCCCCGCCAAAAAAAATTAGGGTAAAGGAATGTCCAATTGACGTCGGTTGTCTTTGGATAACCGACGCTTAATAATAAAGGTATCGGTAGGTATGGATAACCGATGCCTTCTAGTAACTTAATAACCCCCACGCATAGCGGACTCTTCCCCTTTCTTCTATTTCATCGATCGATTTTGCTCCAGTTCCCGACCCCTGCTGCGTCGCCGCTGCCTGCTGTTGCTGTTGCCTCCGCACCACCGCCTGCTGCTCCTGCCTATCCTTCTCTACTCGCCGCTGGTGCCTCTCGTGATGCTGCTCTCCTCGCCGATACCACTGCTACTGCTGCTCTCCTTTCCGACGATCTCCTGCTCCTCCTGGTCCTCCTGCTGCCGATTGCCCTACTCTCCTCGTCGGTTGCCCGAAGGTACCTGCTCCCGCTCTTCTTCCTCCGCCCTCAAGAAGGTACCCTGCTCTGCGTGGGATTTCACCTCTTCTTCTTCCTCCTATTCCCTCTCAAATGGCTGTTGGATTAAAGCAAGGCCACGGCCGTGTGGGCTGGCCATGGCCGTGGCTGTGTTGGCCTACCACGGCCGTGCTGGCCAACACGACCGTGGTAGGCCAACACAGCCACAGCCATGGCCAACCACACGGTCGTGGCCTTGCTTTAATCCAACATCCATATGAGAGGGAGCAGGAGGAAGAAGAAGATACATTTGTAATTGAATACTAATGCTTGACCTAATTCTATAAATTTTGATGCATGTTGAATTAAGATATTAAAACCCACCATAATCTTGAATTAACTATATTGCTGAAATCTTGTGATCAATCTATGTAAGATATTAAAACCCTAATGTTAAATCTCTAATTTTGTAGTGATGTGTCACCCTAACATCTACATGAATCCCTATTGTATGATGTAGATTGATGTTAATACATGAGCTAGTTTGAAATTTTGAAATCAATTATGAATCTCTCCATCCCTAGGTCATACTAATTTATGTGTAATCTTTATCTTGATGATGAACATGCATGGACACTCGAAATGTTGAAATCAATGTTATAGAATGACAACACATGTATTTTTTGGCCTAGAAACCCGTCCAAGATTTACTCATTAGGAGTAAATCTTGGATAGTCCCCAGTTTGGGACTGTTTTGAACACCTAATCTCACTTAAGATGTAAGTGTATAATGTGTATTTGGTTTTCAAGAAAATTTCGGCAACATTTCCCCATTTGTTCTCTAAGTACATATGTACTTAGAGAACAACGGGGAAATGCTTTCGAAATTTTCTTGAAAACCCAATACACATTATACACTTACTAGTGAGATTAGGTGTTCAAGAATGGGATAGGTGGTACACATTTATTATATATAAGAATGACAACACATGTATTTGTTGGCCTAAAGTTTTAACCATGCAAAAACTCTAATCCTAAACCCTAATCTTGTTGTAATATATACTTCTTTTCTCTTTGATCATAGAATGGATAGATCATGGATGTCCATTCACAATCGTTGCACCCCAGAGTTTATTTTTGGTCTTGATCAGTTTATTAGATTTGCCGAGGAACATAGGAAACAACCTGGAGATAGGTTCTACTGTCCATGTAGGCATTGTGGTAACAACTTGAAAGTCAGCACTGGTGATGAAATCAAAAGTCATGTCATGTGCAACGACATTATACAAGGCTATATAGAATGACACTGGCATGGAGAGATTTCAAACCCAAAACCAGTGGATGTCGATAGCAGTGCTTGTGTGGAAGAACAAATTGCCTCCGATGACGTAGATGTGAATGAACCAGTTCCAGTAGACATTGTTGATGCGATGCTGGATAGTTGTGGGGTAGAGCACACCGATCCACCTCCCATTTTTAGAAACATTGTGCATGATGCTAAGATATCGTTATACACAGGTTGTACTAAGTTTACGAAGCTTAGCGCATTGTTGAGATTGTATAAGCTGAAAGCTAACAATAGATGGAGCGAAAAAAGCTTCACGTCATTGTTGTCTTTGTTGAAAGAAATGCATCCTGAAGGAAACGAGCTGCCAATCTCAACATACCAGGTAAAGAAATTGTTGTGCCCAATGGGAATGGATGCCAAGAAGATACATGCATGCCCGAATGATTGTGTATTATTTCAAAAGGAGTATGTGGATTTGAAAGATTGTCCAAAATGTGGTGCGTCACGGTATAAATTGACAACTTTGGGGGAGTCCAAAACTGGTTCTCCTGCCAAGGTGATGTGGTATCTCCCTATAATATCACAGTTTCAATGCTTGTTTGCCAATCCGATAGATGCGAAGAATTTGAGGTGGCATATAAATGTTAAGAAAAATAATGATGGGATCCTATGACATGTGTCTGATTCCCCACAGTGGAAGAAGATTGATCTATTGTACCCTGAATTCGGTGAAGAAGTTAAGAATATAAGACTTGGGCTTTGTACAAATGGGATGAATCTGTACGGGACATTGAGCAGCCAACATAGCACTTGGCCTATCATGCTTGTTATATACAATCCTCCTCCCTGGCTGTGTATGAAAAATAAGTACATAATGTTGTCGTTGTTGATATCGGGCCCTAAACAACCTGGAAATGATATCGATGTTTATCTTGAACCTCTGATTGATGACTTAAAGAAACTCTGGGATGAAGGTGTGATGACCTATGATGCTTCACGAAGAGAGACATTTTGTTTGCATACTATGTTGTTTTGCACTATTAATGACTTTCCAGCATATGGGGATTTGTCTGGATATAGTGTCAAAGGAGCTAAAGCGTGTCCTATATGTGAAGAGAACACTGATTCAACAAGACTAAAACATGGCGGTAAGACTGTATATCTCAGTCATCGAAGGTTTCTTACAAAATTCCATCCGTAACGTAGGAAGCGCAAAGCATTCAATGGATTGAATGAGGAACGAAGTGCACCTAAACCTATACCAGGGGAGGTTGTTTATGAAAGAGTAAGAGACTTTGTCAATGAATTTGGTAAGAGATCACAATGTACTATGGCCACACAGAGTGACAAATATTTATTCAAGAAGAAGTCAATATTTTGGGTTCTTCCTTATTGGAGTTCTTTGACAGTCAGGAATTGTATCGATGTCATGCACATTGAGAAAAATGTCTGTGATAGTGTCATTGGTACTTTGTTGAATATACCAGGTAAGACTAAAGATGGGATAAAATCCAGACTGGACCTACGTGAAATGGGAATAAGGTCAAAATTAACAGAATTTCATGAAATGGGAAATCAAAGAACATACTTACCTCCCGCTTGTTACACATTGTCTAGAAAGGAGAAGAAAGCTTTTTGTGAATGTTTGGTAAATGTTAAGGTGTCACATGGTTACTCATCCAACATCTGTAGATTGGTATCAATGAAAGATCTGAAGTTGATAGGTCTTAAATCTCATGATTGTCACACTCTAATGCAACAAATATTGCCTGTGGCAATTTGATCTATATTGTCGAAGCATGTAAGGTTTGCAATCACCAGACTTTGTTTCTTTTTCAACAGTCTGTGCAACAAAGTTATTGACCCCGATACTCTCGATAATTTGCAAAGAGAAGTGGTTGTTACCCTATGTCAGCTTGAGATGTATTTTCCTCCATCGTTCTTTGATATCATGGTACATCTTGTTGTCCACTTGACTAGGGAAGTGAAAATGTTGGTACCATTTTTCTTGCATTGGATGTATCCCTTTGAACGATACATGAGTGTTTTTAAAAGTGATGTTCGAAACCGTTATTGGCCTGAAGGGAGTATTATTGAGGGTTATGTGGCGAGAGAGGTTATGGATTTTTGCAATGACTTTCTCAGTGGTAATGACACTCCTGGTAATGACAAGAATATTGAGGAGCAATTTGGCAAAGGAATTTTTGGATCACGGGTGAAAGTAATCAGCCGTGAGCAGTTGGAACAAGGTCACTTGTAT
This sequence comes from Alisma plantago-aquatica, assembly GCA_963693085.1. Classification (NCBI taxonomy): domain Eukaryota; kingdom Viridiplantae; phylum Streptophyta; class Magnoliopsida; order Alismatales; family Alismataceae; genus Alisma; species Alisma plantago-aquatica. The sequence continues at coordinate 517,497,787 of OY856410.1, read as the reverse complement.
ATTTTACACAACATGGACGAAGTGAGTGTTTATATCGAGGAACATACCAATTTCATCAAGAGACAATATCCTCGAGACAATACAATATGGCTTGCTAGAGAGCATAACAAGACATTTATTAAGTGGTTCAAAGATAAAGTCTTACATCAACTATCTCAAACACCAGATGATATTACTGAAACTATCAAATGCCTCGCCTTTAAACTGAAATTGAATGTTATGTCTTATGAAGGGTATGACATTAATGGATTCACATATTACACAAAGCGCCAAGATGATAAGAGTATCGTCCAAAATAGTGGGGTCACCCTTCAAGCGTCGACTATGTTTTTTGCAAGTACAAAGGATAAGAGTCCACGTGAAGCTAAAATGTCATATTACGGTGTCATTGAAGACATATGGGAGTTTGACTACATAGATTTCAGAATTTCACTCTTCAAATGTAATTGGTTTGATAACACCAAAGGAGTTATAGTGGATGAATTGGGTTTCACTTTAGTGAACTTTGAAAAGATTGGCGAGAAGGGTGAACCATTCATATTGGCATCACAAGAGAAGCAAATATTTTATATCGATAATCCTACAAATGATAAATGGTCGGTTGTTCTTCATGGTAAAAGACAGTTCATTGAAGATCCTATAGATGAAGAAGAGTACTATGATAAGTATGATGACTCCAGTCCATTCTCAGTTGGGTTGCCAACACCAGCAAATATTGAAGCTAATGATGACTTGTATGTGTGCAGAGATCACAATGAAGGATTGTTAATTGATAAAAAATCACAATATTAGAGGCATGTTTATATTTTTTATATGTTTTATTTTTCTGAATATGAACTTTACAACGTGAATTACTTTACAATGTGAATGTGAACTTTACAATGTGAATTACTTTACAATGTGAATGTGAACTTTACAATGTGAGCTTTACAATGTGAATTACTTTACAATGTGAACTTTACAATGTGAATTACTTTACAATGTGAATGTGAACTTTACAATGTGAATTCTACAATGTAAATTACTTTACAATGTGAATGTGAACTTTACAATGTGGGCTTTACAATATGAATTACTTTACAATGTGAACTTTACAATGTGAATGTGAACTTTCAGATGGCTGAGCATTCTCCCGATGACCTTGCTGATGATTACTGTGAGAGTGAGGAAATCAATGCACCGCCTCATAATGTAAGTTATAAAAATATATATCATATATTTATATCTATATGTCCATTTCTAGTTATATCCTGTAAGTATGTTTATTTTGTCAAATTTTAGGTTGATGATGCACATGTACCCTCTGAAGCACTTGAGGCACTTGATGAGCAGCACCAAAAAGTTGACAAGAGAAGGGGAATCACTATGATGAAGAAGTTAATAGTGCAAAGGGGCAATGGACCCAAACTTGTTGTGGATTTTGATAATGCAGGAAATGCAATTAGAGTGAATCACAATTCGTTTGTTTCATATCTTGGGTATGTTACTCGTAGCCATTGCGGTTGTAAGATAGATTCTTGGCATAAAGTTCCTAAGGGGAAGAAAGACGTAATATGGAAGGATTCATGTGATAGTTATTATTAATTTGCAATTCTATTTGTTAGATTACTAATTTTTTGGATACTAGTTAATAGAAATTCTATTTTGCAGAGTATATTTGAATTGGATGAAAACTGCATCGTAAATGTGTGATGCAATTCTGTGGGAGATTCCTAAGGAACTATAGGACAAATCTCACCCGAGAATACATAAAAGAAGGTTACAAGAGGAAGAAGACAGCCATAGAATAGTGGAACTTCCTGGACCAAGAAGAATGGGACGCATTTGTTGCTTCAAGACAAATTGATGAATTCAAGGTATTAGGCGTCACTCCAAATTTAATTAATATATGTTATATTCACCTATTCAAGATTAACATTTAGTGTTACTAACCAAATCATTAATGTGCATACTAACTAGGCCCTCAGTGAGGCGCAAAAAGCAAGGCGTGGACTGAATATGCATGACCACATAATGGGTCCAAAGGGGTATGCAGACATTCACCAAAGACTACAGGCTGAGGCTACTGCTCAGTCTGCTGCTACTCAGGAGTCCTCTACTATAGGTAGCACACCTCTGCCTCACCATGATGTCTGGATAGCTGGGAGGCAAATAAGAAGGGATAAATAAGGAAGCACGTAACTGCTGAGGCGGCTGCAAAAATGGTAAAATACAACTCTTAGAGCAATCATTCGAATATTGATTATTTGTGGTGTTTACTTAATTACAAATTTTTGTTTTGGCGATTAGCGGGAGCTACACGAGCTGAGGAAACAAGGCAAATTCATCCCTTAGGGCACAAGGGATGAATTGACAGTTGCTCTGGGTAACCCAGAGCATCTTGGACGTGTTAGGGCTGCAGGCACTGGTGTGGGCATCAAAGCGTTCTTTGGGCCATCCCAGCACAAACATGTCCCAAAAGCGGGACTTTTACAAGAAGAGGTAACCTATTATTTCTTTATAATGTTATTGTAAAAGAGAATTCAATAATCAGAAGCTAAAGTTTCTTTTATCCATGTATAGGTAGATAAGCTAGTTGATAGGAAACTCGAAGAAGCAATGAGCAAGTGGCATGCATCTCAGACTGCCACTCAACAGACAATACCTATGGTCTCCCGCTCTACTCCTACTACAGAGGTTGGGAGTAATCCTGTAGACCCACAACATAGCACATCCACTGTAAGTATTTTTATGACATAATAACTAGTCTTTTCAAGATGATATGTTTTCAAGATGATATGTATATATGTATATAACATTCTTTACACAAAATTTTGTAGGGGTTGAAGCCATGCCGTCTAAAAAGTAAAGAATTTATCGTTGCAGAGGCGTCAGCTTATCCATCCCTACCAGGGGAAATGTTTCATGAGTCTCCATTACCATATGGTTGGGTTCGTGTGATCCTGCTACGTATATTCTCCAAGTGGATGGATCTTCCATTGCCATATGCCCACCCAGATTATGAAACGCTTGGTGAGGTAGAAGGCGGAGTGATATTGTGGCCAAAAGTGGATTTCTTCTATACTGAAACTGTATGGTAAATTTACATTACGTTAAATTGTTAGTGTGTGTATATGATGTCAGTTGATCTGAAATTATATGTATATACATGTTAAAAAGAAGACACCCACAACATCTAGGCCTCCACCTCCACCTCCTACATTACCAAGTTGGGTTCCACATGACCTACCTGTCCCGTTAGGTCCTAACTGTAGGGGTATGGCAATATGGTTAGGCGAACATGATATAAATTGCCCTATAACTGTTTCTATAGATGCGGATGTTGCAGGTCAATCATACGAAAGAAACCTATTTATACAAGATATTTTGGAGTTGTTTCGATATGATTGGCTGAATACATATGTGATAGAGCTATGGATAAGGTGAGTTCTTATTTATACATCCATATACCTTGTGTAGGATCTGGTGATCTGGTTTCTTATTTATTAATGCATACGTAATACATGTTTTGCAGCTACTTAGACAAGATATGTGCAAATTTTGCATTCGAACATATAGGATTTTTGATTCCATCTTTGATTAGTCTAGTAGCTAAAGACCCTCCATTAGTTCAACAATACTGCTGTGATGATTTTACAAATTTTGCTCAAAATAACAAGACAGTGATAATAGCTCCATTCAATGTGGAGTAAGTTTACTTTGCTTATAATTTGGACTTAAGAAAATTACATTTTTATTGTGGATTTTGAGTTATTAATTTTTAACCTTTTTACCTCTAGTGGTATGCATTGGGAGTTACTAGTTATTGTCCCCGAGACGTTCACTGTCTATTATCTAGATCTTAAGGGGACTAAATTGAATTCAAAATATGGACATAAAATGAAAATGACATTATTCCAGTGAGAAATATTTCATTTTCATATCCGTTAACATATGTTATTACATTACTATTTAATTATGCAATGTACTGTGTTACATTAACGTGTAGGGGTTTAGATGAGTTCAAAAAGGATGGAGGAAAGGTCCCTAGGAAAAAGAACCAACAAATAATTTGGAAAAACATAGAAGTAAGTTCCTGACTGCGATGTATATATTATTTATGTGAACAATTCTTAATTAGTTGTATTTTTTAATATTTTGTATGTTTCAATTTATAGTGTGCTACACAAGACAACGGATGGGCATGTGCATACTATGTGATGCGATTTATGCACATGATTATCAAATATGCCACAGTGGACGTCGATACCATTCCTGAGGTATTATATATGGTCTCATTAGATAATATGAAATATATCAATCTTATTTATATATTATTAATTATATATATTCATCATTCTCTTTGTAGGTGTTTAAAACCGACCACACTACAGGAAAGGCCTTACTAGATGTACATGCTCCCTATACGATGAAAGAATTAAATGATGTAAGAGAAGAATGGGCAACAACCATACAAGTAGTGGGGGTTTTAACATATAATTGGGATGTTGATAGTGAATAATGACTAAAGAATGATATTTTGTAAATGAATTTCTGAATTATAATATGTGTGAATGTTTCTACATATCTGAATGTTTCTACATGTGTCTGAATGTTTATCCATGTGTGAATGTGAAAATGAATGAAACTGCTGGCTGCTATATGAATGTTTCTACATGTGTGAATGTGAAAATGAATGGAACTGTAAATTGCTACATGAATGTTTCTACATGTGTGAAAATAGAATGGAACTACAGGTTGCTAAATGTGTGAAAATTAAAGTTGTTAATTTTGCAGGTTTGTGTCCTGTTGTTGGCTGATATCAATGGATGTCGTAAAATCTACAGTTCATAAATGAGCTGTAGGTTTCTCATCCTGCGACCAGCCACAGTAGGCCTGCAGACTGATAAGAAAAAAAAATATAAAATAGGCGTCGGTTATTTGTATAAAACCGATGACAAATGGTTACAGTGTCGGATAAACAACAATAACCGACGCCTAATGCATGTGATGTGGCATCAGTTATCAATAATAAACCGACGTTGATGGTTCTGGTGTCGGTTGCCCTACTAATAACTTATGTCAATTTCCCTAATGAGGCCAGAGACCACGACCGTGTTGTCCAGCACGGCCGTGGTCTCTGGCCTCATTAGGGAAATCGACATTCACGGTCGTGGCAGCGGGCCAGACACCACAACTATGCTGGCTAGCACGGCCGTGGCAGCGGACCATACACCACGGCCGTGACAGTGGGTGAGATGGCATCGGTTATCACTAATAAACCGACGCTGATAGTGCCCCAGATGGCGCCCTTTCCGTGGCGCAAAGGTATATGGCTTCAGTTTCAAAGCTAATAACTAATGCCTATACCCCCTGCTAGCGCATTTTCGATGGCGCGCGAAGGGTTGTGGGGTCAGTTTGAGAACCGACGCATAACGGTTAGGTTTTTAGTGGCGCCCACATAGGCGTCGCTTAAAAACCAACACTAAAGGCATTAAATAACTGACACTAAAGGCCGGTTATGTACTAGTGAAAGACAGTGTCAACAGTCTTAGGTCCTAGTTTTCTCTTCTTATTCTCTGGGATCTTAACCTTGGCTAAACACCCCCACACTTTGAGGTATTTCAAACATGGTTTCTTGTTAAGCCAAAGTTCATAGGGTGTTTTGTCAAGGTGTCTAAAAGGAATACTGTTAAGAAGGTAGTTTGCTGTATGAAGGGCTTCCCCCCACAGTCTGTGACTAAGTCCAGACTCGGCTAGCATTGAGTTGACCATGTCAATCAATGTTCTATTCTTCCTCTCAACAACTCCATTTGATTGAGGATTATATGGGGCAGTGGTTTCATGAATAAGGCCATGGTCCTCACAGAACTTATTAAGTTCATTAGAAGTGTACTCACCACCTCTATCAGACCTCACTCTCTTAATGTTATTCTCTAGTTGTTTCTCTACTTGGGTTTTATAGATTCTGAATTTTTCTAATTGTTCATCCTTAGTTTTCAGCAAGAAAATAGAACAATATTTAAAAAATCATCTATAAAGGTAACAAAGTATCTCATACCATCAGGAGTAAGAACATGATTTAAATCACAAACATCAATATGAATTAACTCAAGCAAGGATATACTACGATCTACTACTGATTTAAATGGCTTCTTAGGAAGCTTATCTTGCACACAAACTTGGCATCTATCAAAAATATCAATATGTGTCTTAGGAATCAGATCTAAATGAATCATGTGTTTCATCATATTTTTATTCACATGACCAAGACGTGCATGCCAAACATCACTAGTTTTATAAACTAAAACAGGAGAAGATATTTCATTACTAGAAGAAGCATTACATGAAAAAGAAGATAGTTTAATCAAACCACTACAAGTATATGCAAGGCCAATATAAGAACCATTCTTAGAAATTACAACTCTATTGCCTTGACATAACAAGGTATAACCAGAATGTTATAAAACAACTTGACTAATCAGATTTCTACGGAAAGAAGGTACATGTTGGACATCATGTAATCTAAGGACATTCCCAAAAGTAAGCTTTATGTCAACACATCCAAAGCCAGCAATCGGGATGGTGGATGAATGATCTCCCCATTTGATCACTCTATCGGATTCGTCCTGGTAGGTAGAAAAGAGGGATTGGTCAAAACATATATGGCAGGTGACACCGGAATCTATGTACCACTCTGAAGATAGGTCAACAAAAAGAATAGAAGGATTTTCTAACCTTTCTATAGAAGAGGAAGGGACCGCCCCCACAGTGATCATATTTACTTCAGGATTTTTAGGAGCCTGGACATTCTGCTTTCTTTGACCTTTGCAAAATCTACACTTATTCACTAAGTGGCCAGGTTTATCACACACAAAGCAGACACATTTTTCTCCTTGATCACAATTATTATTACTCTTATTTTGGTGGTTCTTGCGGCCCTTAAAGGAAGGTTTAGATTTCTTATGGAGATGGGATTGGTTGGGTTTCTTCTTAATTTTATCACATATAACCATATTGACAGGAGGGTTAGACTTCCTGTCTTGCTCCCTATGTCTATCCTCGGTTTGTAGGGATTTAACTAAGGATGCCATGGACATGTTCCCTTGTCTATGCCTAAGGGTCCTAGTAAAATCCTTCCAAGAAGGAGGGAGTTTCTCTATGAGGGCTGCTACTTGAACATTCTCACCAAGGTTGTAACCTTTAGCCATAGTTTTAGACACTAAGTTTTGGTATTCTAGGACTTGACCCGAAATAGGTTTATCATCAACCATATTATATGTTATCCATTCAACAAAGGCGTAACACTCAATACCAATGTCTTCTAGACCAAATTTAGAGTCTAAGGTAGTCCATAGTTCAAGAGTAGTTGGGATCCTATGGTAGATGTCATACAGTTCTTCAGATTAGGATGATAGGATCCTACCATGACAAAGGTAATCAGTTTTGTAATGACCCTGACCTGAATTATGAGGTAACCCTATTTGTTTTGGCTAATAAAGTTGATTAGAAATTTAATATAATCCTCTAAGGTGTTTTGTTATCATATGACACACTTATTTTCCAAGTTTGGTCCTGATTGAATGCTGTTTGAGCAATGTTCCTTTGTTTTGGACCAAAGTGCAATTTACCCAAGATGAGGGGCTATATTGAAAAATGTCACATTTTGAACATGTATTAAGTGTTTTAGAATCATAAGAGAGCGAATGATGCTAAGTGGTGGCTTGTGGAAAGCCTAAATTCCAAGTTTGAACTTGTTTGAATAATGCTAGTGCATTGTGCACCAAATTTTTTCCAGTTGGAATTGGAAGAAGGGGTCGGGAGGATTGACTTCGCTTATGCTCATTCCAGTGAGGCGGGCGGAGAGGTTGATATGCAAATTACCACCTCTAGAGTGTCCCTACTCCCTCCTAGTATCATGTAGAGGATAGAGAAATAAAGAGACACCATGTTTGAATCAATTATGAGTGATGGTAATCTTGGTGATGAAATGACAAAAAAGGGGTTGAATATGAAAGCTTAACTTGAGTCGTATCAAGTTGAAAAGCTTATATACGAGTGCCTATCGAACAAGGAGCCATATAAGGAGTCTCATATCGTTTTGTGTACTCTTTGCAAAGCCCATGACGTGCAAAGAACCTCAAAGAGGTGAAGTGTATCGGTTTACAACTTCCTTAGAAAAGTTGTATCGGGTTGTGAATAAAGTGGTAATTTAATTGATATATTTTATTCAAAAGGATATGTAATGGACGAATCCTTATCCCTAAATGATCCTCATCCGTTTTTCATGACAATATAAATGTTTATGTATGCATGTACATGTGTCATCCATGCATGGACACGTGGCACCTACTAGCTCAAATTGATGACACCTCATTTTCACACTTCTTCATGAACAACGAGTATATATACCCCTAGTTTCATCCCTTAGTGCAATTTTGAGACCCTTACCACCCTCCTACCCTAAGGTATCATGCATAGATATCTTTTATCGTGTAGGATTGAAGTGGTATCATGCATAAGGCCTTGTATATCGTCCATAGCAAGATCATATCGGCCAAGTAAGGTGGTATCGGCCAAGAAGGGTGATATCGCCCATAGTGAAGTGTTTTGATCATAAGTGAGTGGCATATCGTGCAAGTGAGTGGCATATCATGCATGGGTGGTGGCATATCGTGCATGAGTAGTAGGGTATCTTGCAAAGGTGCTAAGGAGCAATAAGGAGCTCATACTTAACCCTAAGGTGAGGCAATGATCATCTTCAACCTTGGATTGAAGCATGATTTTAGGGTTATCATCTTCCTTTCTTTTCTTCTTCACCAACTGCTTATCCATGGTGATTCCTTGTATATGAAGGAATTGTGAATGAGCCTTGGACTGTTGATAAGTCATCTTCAACCTTAGGAATGTGGAGCTTTGGATCTTGGAGCTTTGAAGTTGTTCTTAAGGCGAGTTATATAACTTGAACTCAACCATGTTATTATTCTTCACCTAAATTGCTATACTTAATGAACAACTTTTAGTTCCAAAATTTTCTGGAATAGTTGATGATATTATGAGTTCTAGTAGTTTCTTAGACCTGTTTCCATGAACTATAATAGTTAGAACTAAGGTCTAGAGCTTGAAGATGATGGTATCACCTTATAAAAGTGATATCGGGTGCAAGCACACAAGCAAGCACCTCTAACCCGATATGATGATGCACCTACTTTACTATAACGATATGGATATGATTTTATACCTTCTTGCACGATAGGAAGTCAAGTATAGACTCCATGCACGATACAAGGTGAAATGAATACTTATAAGTTGATATGAAACCCTAATTTGGGTAACTCGATATGAGTAAAGAATAGCAAGTGCTATTGCACGATATGGTAGCCCGATACACAACCCTAGATGGTGAGCCACTTGACATGGTGATGGTTTAATACCTCATGCACGACATGGGTAACATATACAAACATCTCTAGCCCGATATGGATGGTGTTCATATACCTTTAGCTTGATATGGTGAGTGCTCATACACCTACAAATCGATATGGTGAACATATGCACACCTCCAATCTGAGACACCTTGTAAAGGTGAGGGCAAGACTCTCTTAGGAGTGATAAGTGTAACACTAAGTAATGGTGTGGCTAATACTTTGATAGGTGAAACACCTAGAGTGGTTGATAATGGACAACCTTATATCAACAATGCCTTAACCCGAGATGAGCCCATATCATTGATGATGGTTGAATAATTCAATTGTGTGACTTATGACCAATACACTACACGATAAATGTGATGAGTTAGTGCATAAAGTATTAGAATGGGAAATACCCTAATACAAGATAAGTTGACGAAATTAAGTAGTTAAAAGTGATAAGGGAAGTGATACATCAAGACATGATAGATATCACATCCAGTATCTCAAGGTTGATACACCTTGATGCACCTCAAAATCCAATATACTTGGATGAGTAACACATGAAGTGTGTTATGTCAATTGTTACATTGAGATGTAATGCCCTTTGATAAGTGTAGGCTAACATACCTTGAGAAAGGGTTAAGCCAAGCTAATAAAGTATGATGTAATCAATATCCTAATAAGGATGAGAGAGAAAGTCATACCTTGTGTTGATAATCATTTAATGATAAATGATGAGAATAAATAAGTATGATTGAATACTTATGATATCAATGTTTGCTCCTAGATGTGTGGATCAATGAATTAGGGTTTGGATTGATAATATGAACTTGAAAGCTATTTGGCTATAAAGGGAAACCCTAACCCTAATAGTTGTTGCCTAGTGAGAGGTGATAAGATGTTTAATGGGCCTTGTGAGCCATGTGATTAGTTGTTGCCTAGTGAGAGGTGACAAGATGTTTAATGGGCCTTGTGAGCCATGAGAATAGTTGTTTCCTAGTGAGAGGTAACAAGATGTTTATAAAAGTGTCATGTCAGAAATGATAATTTTCAAATAAACTAAGAAATGGAAACTTAGTAACATAATATTAATAATAAATGGATACAATAATAATAATGAAATATTAATCATACATGCTTTATGCTTATAGCCAAATAAGGGATATAGTGTTTTGAATATGCTTAAAGGAGATAAGAGGAATATTTGTATTATATAAAGGATGTAAATAAGTATGATGGCTTGGACAAGGTATAATGCCTAGTGAAGGTGATGTGGTATTCAGTGATAAGTTGTATAAGATTGGCATAGTCCAATGCCTGGAATAGATGCACATGATTGGCATAATCCAATACTTGGAATAATGTCACAGGACTGGGAAAACCCGATGCCTGGATACAACACTCACATGATTGGCATAGACCAATACCTGGAATAAAACTACAGGATTGGGAAAACCCGATGCCTGGATACAACACTCACAGGATTGGCATAGACCAATACCTAGAATAAAACTACAGGATTGGGAAAACACGATGCCTGGATACAACACTCACAGGATTGGAATAGACCAATACCTGGAATAAAACTACATGATTGGGAAAACTCGATGCCTGGATACAACACTCACAGGATTGACATAGAACAATACCTGGAATAAAACTACAAGATTGGGAAAATTCGATGCCTGGATACAACACTCACATGATTGGCATAGACCAATACCTGGAATAAAACTACATGATTAGGAAAAATCGATGCTTGGATACAACACTCATAGGATTGGCTTAGACCAATACCTGGAATAAAACTACAGGATTGGGAAAATCCGATGCCTGGATGCAACACTCACAGGATTGGTAATAACCCAATACCTGGCTGTTAATCATAGGATTGGTAGAGTCCAATACGTGGCTATTAATCACAGGATTGGTAATAACCCAACACCTGGCTGTAACAAGATTGGTAATAACCCAATGCCTGGCTATTAATCACAGGATTGGTAGAGTCCAATGCCTTATTGTTAATCACATGATTGGTGGAGTCCAATATCCGGCTGTCAATCACAGGATTGGTAATAACCCAATGCATGGCTGTTATCACAGGGTTGGTAATAACCCAACACCTGTCTGTTATCAAAGGATTGGAATAGTCTAATACCCAGAATAGTTGCACATGATAGGCAAAGCTAATACCTAGACAAATTATGATGATGTATATTCACATGACTAGTACAATTCAATATCTGGTTAGCAGATTGGCTGAGGCCAAAAGATAGAAATGAGAATGATTCATGGATGACATACCATGATAATGAGCATCACAAGATAAGCTTGAGATGTTGATAAAGTATGATGGGTAAATGATATACATGTTCTTAATATTCTTTATAAAGTGAATAGATGATTTACTGCTCTATCATAGATAGTAGCTTTAAAAGATGAGAATATTCTAAACTGCTTATCCTCTGCTCAGTATAATACTATTTAACTATGATAATAACATTGTTGGTGGAGAGTTATATCTCTCGCTGGGACAATTGTCTCACCCCGTAGGATCCACATTTATTTTAGGTGGATGTGCACGAGGGGGATCGAGACCGTACTACAGAAAAAGAACAACAACAACATGGACATCAATGACAACTCAAGTTGGGTGTACTGACTATTGTGTCTTATAGATTGAAGTCCTATGTGTCGTCTCTATACTCTCAGGTCCTCGGATTTAGTACATGTTGGTTTTATGAACAATCTGAGATTTTGTCTTGTATGCCTCGAGGTTTAATGTTGCTTTAAGTATATGTTTTGAGAAAGCAACTGTTATATGTTGTCCTCGAGATAAGATGAAACAATGTTGTACATTGTAAATCATGATATGTACGAGTTTTGGATCTTTCAGTAAAAGTTTTCTGGACAAGGATATCCTTGCAAAATGGTTTTAACTTTTAGTGATTTTTGTTAATCCGTTGTTTATGTTTATTCCTCTTAATTAGTAACGATTTGTTTGTCGATTTGGCGACGGTCGTTACAAGCTTGGTATCAGAGCTTAAGGTTTTCTGAGTCTACAGAGACATAGGACTAAGGTGTTGAGTCTATGTTAGTGTCCTCAAATATACTCTATAGTGACTTCTGCTTATGCAGAAGAGAGGGTAAAGTTTATAAATGACTGGGGAACATGAGGAACATATTGCTGAGAGCAATGTTGTTGCACTAGGAGAGGGTGCAAGGGATCAGGAAAGAGAAGAACAAGTGCTTAAGAATTTCCATCTTGACCCAATCAGGATAGAGAATCCTATTTTTATGCTCTTATTGGACTGGTCAGGACAACAGTGATGCATATAGTAGACTGGATACTAGCATTACTACCTAGGTTACTAATTCTGAATGCAGAAATGTTGGGCTCTATAAGGGGTCCTGAATGACATAGTCATGTTGGAACCGTGGAAAATGTGGGAAAAACTAACATATGGCGAGAAAGTAGACTCTGCCATAAGTTTAGACAGATAGTATATCTGTGATGGAAGTGCCCAAGGATTAGAAAAAAGTTGAGAATTTAGGAAATGTCACTACAATTTTAGAGACATTTGCCTAGTTGTTCTAAATAGCCAAAGTTTTTGGTGCCACCAATGCAATAAATGCCTAGTGCACCAGGGCAGTAATCACTATGTAAAGGCAAAGGTCCTAACTTTCCACCTGTAAGAACCCATGGCTTAGTTTCTACATTGGTAATAAGACCGATAAGACCATGGTACGAGGACAAGACATGTTATAGATATGTACATGTTGAGCATACTAAACCCTTTTGTTCAAAAAGAAAGGAGGAAATGACTCAACAACTGAGGCAGACTCGGTAGGGTTTACGAAAGTTACATCTCAATAATGTATAAAAGCAAAAGTAACAACATGAAACAACTAGACTCTATGTGTTGAGTCAACCTGAGGTGGTATATGACTGCGAGGGGTATCAGTCAGATAGAGATTTTTCATTTTTATATGCTTTACTTTGATGTTACCTGATAATCATAAGAAGGATTGTTGTTATTGAATTCCTTATTGATTGCCCTATGGGGACATAGGGAAGAAATGATGAGAGCTAGAATTTATATTCTGTTCAGTATTATTTTAAATGTTCTATACTTGCTCTTATCTGTGTGAAAGAGGATGAGATATAAAAGTGATTCCTGGAGAAAATCTAGGAATGTTAAATCATGTGTTTGTGATGATACAAAAAGTAAGAAATATGATAGTACACAAAGTGCATACTACCTAATCTCAGTACTTGTATACCCTGGCCAGATATTCAACTATTGAAGATAAGGTGAGTATGGAACTCTTAGATTGTTATCTTTCTGATTACTCCGATCAAGTTAGTCATTCTGTGGATTTGGTAATAACAATAGAGAGATGGAAATAATGAAGATGTGATGTGTTTTTGACACATGTGACAGATACCAAGGTAAGGAATTTTGGTGTCTAAGAAATATCAAGTGGTATGGGAAAGTAAAAGTGTAACTCCTAATCAGATGATTTATGTTGGTTACCTGGAATGACCAATTCAGAAATCAGTCTAGTTACATAAAATAGTACGAACATCATATGTTAGGGGTTTATGCTCTACATAAACATAACATCAATAAGGATGTACTAATTGAAGGAACAATTGTAAAATCATTGTGGGAAAAACTTATCAAGCTAAAAATAATCCCTTAGATACCCCTATCTAGATCTGTAAAGGTAACTTATACATAACATCTAAAGATACCTTTAGGATAAGTTCTTAATTGATAAGTAACCTCCCCTTATGATAAGAGAATGTACAACTAATGAGATAGTTGATATAAGTAGTAAGAAAGTTTAGTGTTGTGTCAGCAGATTAGATGGCACAACACATGTATGATAAGACTTGTAGTCCCAAGTGGGTGATAGAACATAACTCTGGTCTTTCCTTGAAAGTGAAAGGCTAAACTGAATAAGGAGTATGGGAGACTCCCCAAAATCAGGAATTTTGTCACATAAAATTGAAAGTTGAGAAAGGTGACAAATCAATGAGGTTTGACACCTGAGTTAAATAAGGTATGTATAATGTTTCTCTGACTAAGAAAAGTGTTATTTGACACAGAGTTGACTCTACAATCAATAATGAAAAAGACATTGGAGTATGTGTCCTATATGACAGATTCTATGATAACCCTATGTGAAAGGACTTTGTGTTGGTCAAAGTTCTATGGCATCTCCATGACATTATGTGGAGGCTTGATGATATGATGAATGAATTATATCTGTCTCCCTTTGCCTAGGATTTCGGTGACGAAATCCTTGTTAGGGGTTTATAACTTGTAATGACCCTGACCTGGGTTATGAGGTAACCCTGTTTGTTTTGGATAATAAAGTTGATTAGAATTTAATATAATCCTCTAAGGTGTTTTGTTATCATGTGACACACTTATGTTCCAAGTTTGGTCCTGATTGAATGCTGTTTGAGCAATGTTCCTTTATTTTGAACCAAAGTGCAATTTAGCAAAGATGAGGGGCTACATTGAAAAATGTCACATGTTGAACATGTCTTAAGTGTTTTAGCATCATAAGAGAGAGAATGATGCTAAGTGGTGGCTTGTGGAAATCCTAAATTCCAAGTTTGAACTTGTTTGAATAATGCTAGTGCATTGCGCACCAATTTTGGTACAAATTGTAATTTACTCAAAATGTAGGGTTGATATGCAAATTACCACCTCTAGAGTGTCCCTACTCCCTCCTAGTATCATGTAGAGGAGAGAGAAAGAAGGAGACGCCATGTTTTAATCAATGGTCAGGAAATCGGCCCGTGTGGCCGCATATGCGGCCGAATAATCGGTTCGGTCAATGGGCCGCTGCGCATATCGTGAATCGGTCATTCAAGCGGGCTCGGCCCGATTAAATAGCAAAAACGCCGCATATGCGGCCGACTATTCAGTGCTTTTCAAATAGGGATCGTTTTTTTAATTTCATACTCTCGGGCTCTTATACCCTGGCGGGCCAAATAAACCTCGCGTGTATCACGCAGGCTATTTCCGTAGGCGACGCTCCCCGATACCCTAACAGCTGCGGCGATCCTTGCTGCTGGACTTCTAGACGGTGGCGGAGGCTGCCCTCCAGTCGTGCGACGGCTGCCCTCCAATCGTGCATCGGTTGTCCTCAAGGTGCGCCGACTTCCCTCAAGCAGTGCGGCGGCTCTCCCGGCTCTCCCTCAAGCACTGCGGCGCCTCTCCCTTGATTGCTTGGACGACGACTTCCCTCAAGCACTGCGGCACATCTCAAGCTTGGTCAGGCCTTCTTCAACCTTGGACGGTGACTCACAGGTAAGCAGTTGTTCTATTTTGGGGTTAATCAGTACTTCAGTAGCCGTTTCCCCTCTGTTGGCCAAGGAGCTGCCGCACACCCTGTTGCTTATGATTCTTAAAAATCTTCTAGACGTTCTAATCACACCTTGTATCTTGCCCCTTCTTTCGTCTGTTCTAATCACACCCTCAATGGAATGCCTCGCTGGCCTGGCTGGGAGCCTTGGATCAGAGTCATCGAGCAGGCTGATCGTCTTCTCATCCCCACAAAGAGAGCCTCTAGGAGCAGTGATGTTCTTCTTTAAACCTTCTTGCTGCTTCTGATTATTGCCTCTCTTCCCCCAAGTAAACCATCCTTTCTTATTTAACTTGGCAGCACCGTTGCTGCAAACACCAACATCCTCGATGTTAATATCCCGTTGTTCATAACAACTATGCCGAGGCCCAGCAAATTCGTTCCTCCCATCTTCTATAACCTCAGATGTACCAATATTCAACACAGCTTCCAGCTGTTTCTTCTCATCCTCCGTCAGGACATCCTTGTATCCTTCACTCTCTGTATCATTCTCATTGCACATGTCAAAGAACTCATCATCCATCATAGCTCCAAGAACCCGACGCGACTTCACACTAACAGTGACATGATGCATATCATACACCTTTGTCACTCAAGGATTGTTGGAACTTGGAATAAGTGTAGGATGAAAGACCAATGTATGAATTGGCCAAAGTTCACCGGGAATAGTATGATTTTGAGGAATTTATACTCATTAGTCATTACCCTGTTGATGGAACATGAGAAGTTTAATCTATATTCTTGTCATTAACCAAAGTAAATTATTTCTTGATAGACTAATGACAAGCTGATTTGTATCCGTACACCAACTATTTATCCAAAAGTTCTGTTATGCATTGTACTTGTGCTTGAAATAGTTCCTATAGATTGGTGATTCCATCCATTTACAATGATCTAGTTATATTATCAAACTGAAATATAACGTGAAGCACATGGCACATCAATGCATGGTCTCAATAATAGCATCTTAGATATCAAATAGTTAGTGGGGAAAACTACTATACACACACACATGATTCTGTTTTTGTATCTGTTTAGAAACCATACTATTGCCATAATGAATCATGATAGATGATGCATATGGCATAAACTTTAGCCAATTGAACATTTCTACATGTAGTGAACCATTGATGCAAGTCCTCTTCTTGATGATCCTATCATTGAATTGAAGGTTTTCTGTCAAATTTCTGATTTGTCACTTCTCATGCACTGAGCTAGCATGTTCAGGTACTTACTTCCAACTACCATTTCTTACAATTATGCCAATTTGGGTTATTTCTCTCTCATATTTGGTGCTTGTTGTTTACTTGGTATGAACCTTTTGGGATATGTTATTTAAATTATTTTCATCTTCAATCATGCTTATTTCTTAGTTAATATTCAAATGAAATTTCATTTTTTTATATCCCCAGTTATGATTATTCCCTTTATATACCGAATAATATATGGTCAATATATAAATTTATGTAAATATATAATAAATTTATAAAAAAAATCCAAAACCGCATATACTCCCGCATATACTCCCGCATATACGCCCGCATACCGTATATACTCTATTCGGTACCATGTCCGCCCGTACACCGATTACCGCTTTTCAGAACACTGGTTTTAATCAATTATGAGTGATGGTAATCTTGGTGATGAAATGACCAAGAAAAGGGTTGACTATGAAAGCTTAACTTGAGTTGTATAAAGTTGAAAAGCTTATATATGAGTGCCTATCAGCCAAGGAGCCATAGGAGGAGTCTCATATCGTTTTGTGGACTCTTGGAAAAGCCCATGACGTGCAAAGTACCTCAAGGAGGTGAAGTGTATCGATTTACAACTTCCTTAGAAAAGTTGTATTGGGTTGTGAATAAAGTGGTGATTTAATTGATATATTTTATTCAAAAGGATATGTAATGGACGAATCCTTATCCCTAAATGATCCTCAACCATTTTTCATGACAATATAAATGTTTATGCATGCATGTACATGTGTCATCCATGCATGGACACGTGGCATCTACTAGCTCAAATTGATGACACCTCATTTTCACACTTCTTCATGAACAACAAGTATATATACCCCTAGTTTCATCCCTTAGTGAAATTTTACGACCCTTACCACACTCCTACCCTAAGGTATCATACATATATCTCTTGTATCGTGCAGGAGTGAAGTGGTATCGTGCATAGGGCCTTGGATATCATCCATAGCAAGATCATATCGGCCAAGTAAGGTGGTATCGGCCAAGAAGGGTGATATCGCCCATAGTGAAGTGTTTTGATCATAAGTGAGTGGCATATCGTGCAAGTGAGTGGCATATTGTACATGGGTGGTGGTATATCATGCAAGAGTAGTAGGGTATCGTGCAAAGGTGCTAAGGAGCAAGAAGGAGCTCATACTTAACCCTAAGGTGAGGCAATGATCATCTTCAACCTTGGATTGAAGCATGATTTTAGGGTTATGATCTTCCTTTCTTTTCTTCTTCACCAATTTCTTATCCATGGTGATTCCTTGTATATGAAGGAGTTGTGAATGAGCCTTGGACTGTTGATAAGTCATCTTCAACCTTAGGAATGTGGAGCTTTGGAGCTTGGAGCTTTGAAGTTGTTCTTAAGGCGGGTTATATAACTTGAACTCAACCATGTTATTATTCTTCACCTAAATTACTATACTTAATTAATGAACTACTTTTACTTCCGAAATTTTCTGGAATAGTTGATGATATTATGAGTTCTAGTAGTTACTTAGACCTATTTCCATGAACTATAATAGTTAGAATTAAGGTGTAGAGCTTGAAGATGATGGTATCACCTTATAAAAGTGATATCGGGTGCAAGCACACAAGCAAGCACCTCTAACCCAATATGATGATGCACCTACTTCACTAAAATGATATGGATATGATTGTAACCCTAATTTGGGTAACTCGATATGAGTAAAGAATAGCAAGTGCTATTGCATGATATGGTAGCCCGATACACAACCCTAGATGGTGAGCCACCCGACATGGTGATGGTTTAATACCTCATGCATGACATGTGTAACATATACAAACACCTCTAGCCCGATATGGATGGTGTTCATATACCTTTAGCCCGATATGGTGAGTGCTCATACACCTACAACTCGATATGGTGAACATATGCACACCTCCAATCCGAGACACCTTGTAAAGGTGAGGGCAAGACACTCTTAGGAGTGATGAGTGTAACACCAAGTAATGGTGTGTCTAATACTTTGATAGGTGAAACACCTAGAGTGGTTGATAATGGACAACCTTATATCAACAATGCCTTAACCCGAGATGAGTCCATATCATTGATGATGGTTGAATAATTCAAATGTGTGACTTACGACCAATACACTACATGATAAATGTGATGAGTTAGTGCATAAAGTATTAGGATGGGAAATACCCTAATACAAGATAAGTTGATGAACTTAAGTAGTTAAAAGTGATGAGGGAAGTGATACATCAAGACATGATAGATATCACATCCAGTATCTCAAGGTTGATACACCTTGATGCACCTCAAATCCAATATACTTGGATGAGTAACACATAAAGTGTGTTATGTCAATTGTTACATTGAGATGTAATGTCCTTTGATAAGTGTAGGATAACATACCTTGAGAAAGGGTTAAGCCAAGCTAATAAAGTATGATGTAATCAATATCCTAGTAAGGATGAGAGAGAAACTCATACCTTGTATTGATAATCATTTAATGATAAATGATGAGAATAAATACGTATGATTGAATATTTATGGTATCAATGTTTGCTCCTAGATGTGTGGAGTAATGAATTAGGGTTTGGATTGATAATATGAACTTGAAACCCTATTCATCTATAAAGGGAAACCCTAACCCTAATAGTTGTTGCCTAGTGAGAGATGATAAGATGTTTAATGGGCCTTGTGAGCCATGTGATTAGTTGTTTCCTAGTGAGAGGTGACAAGATGTTTAATGGGCTTTGTGAGCCATGAGAATAGTTGTTGCCTAGTGAGAGGTAACTAGATGTTTATAAAAGTGTCATGTCAGAAATGATAATGTTCAAATAAACTAAGAAATGGAATCTTAGTAACATAATATTAACAATAAACAGATACAATAATAATAATGAAATCTTAATCACACATGCTTTATGATTATAGCCAAATAAGGGCTATAGTGTTTTGAATATGCTTAAAGGAGATAAGAGGAATACTTGTAATATATAAAGGATGTGAATAAGTATGATGGCTTGGCTAAGGTATAGTGTCTAGTGAAGGTGATGTGGTATTCTGTGATGAGTTGCACATGATTGACATAGTCCAATGCCTGGAATAGATGCACATGATTGACATAATCCAATACCTGGAATAATGTCACAGGATTGGGAAAACCGGATGCCTGGATACAACACTCACATGATTGACATAGACCAATACCTGGAATAAAACTACAAGATTGGGAAAATCCGATGCATGGATACAACACTCACATGATTGGCATAGACCAATACCTGGAATAAAATTATAGGATTGGGAAAACCAGATGCCTGGATACAACACTCAGAGGATTGGCATAGACCAATACCTAGAATAAAACTATATGAATGGGAAAACTCGATGCCTAGATACAACACTCACAGGATTGGCATTGACCAATACATGGAATAAAACTACAAGATTGGGAAAACTCGATGCCTGGATACAACACTCACATGATTGGCATAGACCAATACCTGGAATAAAACTACATGATTGGGAAAACCCGATGCCTGGATACAACACTCACAGGATTGGCATAGACCAATACCTGGAATTAAATTATAGGATTGGGAAAACTCGATGCCTGGATGCAACACTCACAGGATTGGTAATAACTCAATGCCTGGCTGTTAATCACAGGATTGGTAGAGTCCAATACCTGGCTGTTAATCATAGGATTGTTAATAACCCAATACCTGGCTGTCATAGGAATGGTAATAACTGACACGAATTTTCCGGGCGTAGAACGCAAGTGTACGCGTCAATGTAATATAGGCCTTTGTGAGGCCCGAGTCGAACTCAGGGACACTGAATTATCAGAGACTACTACTAACTACTCGCAATCAGCTAGACCGGTTAAAGATTTGGAAGTTGTTGTAAAATTAAAAGAAAATAAAATGAAACAAAACAAAATGATCGATTAAAGGTTTAGTTTAATCAATTCAGGTGGAGATCTTTAGGATTGCGGTTTCACCACGGGTTATCATTGTAAGAATTTCTATATAATCACTCAGATTTATCTCTCTATCCGGGTAGTGGCCTGTAATCATAATTGCCCACTGTCGTGGTACAATTCACTACCTATGTCTAGGTCAGTTCCACCGTCGTAGTAACCTATACCCTAAATTAGGTGCATTAATATCGACCTCTGGGTATCCACCATTAACCTTACACCACCTTGTTCAAGGAATTTGTCAATTAATGCGAAATTCATCTATTTTCAACCGTTAATTCTTCTTTCAAAGTAATTAAAGGCATTAGGTTATTATTATGGTGATCAAGCATAACAGTATAATTGAGAATTTGATCAAGCATAACAATATAATTGAGAAAACTAATTCATACCACGGATTTAAGAGATAAATGATGAATCACTATGATAAAATTGTCATACAATGCTTCCCCGGGCTACTCCCGGTCCTAAAGATAAAGAGGATTAGCCCCGCATGTTCATCTCAAAGAAAAACATGGTAGAGAAAGGGGGAAACATGGGGAAAAACGTGATTGAGTGGTGAAACCCCCTGAACGGAGACGATCCAAGCGCTCATTGGCATAGAATACGCGATCTCCTGCCTTTCGATGGTGGAAAATATCTTCTTCGGCGTTCGGAACGGCTGGGGCGTGCTTCTAGGCTCCGTTCTTCTCTCCACACCTTCTCGGGACGTGTGTAGCGGCTAATGACGTGATAGATTTCTCTTGGCTACTGTCATTAGGTATAATCACCAAGTTAGGTCGCCAAAATATCACAACCGTCAGATTTAGATCGATCTGAAGCAAACTTGTATCTGACGGTGTCGATACCATCGACACGGGTCGATGGTATCAACCTTGTGCGGTATCGGCTGATCTTCTTTTCTTTTCATTATTGCAACTGATGCTGACTCGATACCATCGACGCGGGTCGATGGTATCGACAACCTGAGGCGAAGGTTTTGTCCTTTTGTGTCGCTGTAGCTCCACTTGTCGATAGTATCGACTCTCTTCTCGCTAGCAACCTGATGGTACATCGATACCATCGAATCTCCTTTCGCTAGTATCGACTTTGCACTGCTCCTTGCGGCTGGCAACCTGTGGTCGTGTCGATGGTATCGACAACAGCAGATATTCATTTTTCCTGAAATTGCAACACAAAACCACATAAGCCGGAATAAAACATATTATTGTAATAATTTATGCTCAAAATACTGAAATAAGGGAGATTTGACATAGAGAAGGATCATAGACCAAAGTAGATGAATTATGCAATATTAACCACCAAAATGACCAATAAATGCAAAAAATACAAGTAAAATATGTCTATAAATGCGACTCAAAATCATCGCATCAATAACCCAATGCCTGACTGTTAATCACATGATTGGTAGAGTCCAATGCCTGGCTGTGAATCATAGGATTGGTAGAGTCCAATACCTGGCTGTCAATCACATGATTGGTAATAACTCAATGCCTGACTGTTATCACAGGGTTGGTAATAACCCAACACCTGGCTGTTATCAAAGGATTGGCATAGTCCAATACCTAGAATAGTTGCACATGATTGGCAAAGCTAATACCTGGATAGATTATGATGATGTATATTCACATGAATGGTACAATTCAATATCTGGTTAGCATATTGGCTGAGGCCAACAGATAGAAATGAGAATGATTCTTGGATGACATACCATGATAATGAGCATCACAGGATAAGCTTGAGATGTTGATATAGTATGATGGGTAAATGATATACATGTTCTTCATATTCCTTATAAAGTGAATAGATGATTTACTACTCTATCATAGATAGTTGCAATGCTTTAAAAGATGAGAATATTCTAAACTGCTTATTCTCTGCTCAGTATAATACTATTTAACTGTGATAATAATATTGTTGGGGGAGAGTTATATCTCTCGCTGGGACAATTGTCTCACCCCGTGGGATCCACATTTTTTTTAGGTGGACGTGCACAAGGGGGATCGAGATCGTACTGCAGAGAAAGAACAACAGCAACAGGGACAACAATGACAACTCAGGTTGGGTGTACTGACTGTCGTGTCTTGTAGATAGAAGTCCTATGTGTCGTCTCTGTACTCTCAGGTCCTTGGATTTAGTACGTGTTGGTTTTATGAACAATCTGAGATTTTGGCTTGTATGCCTCGAGGTTTAATGTTGCGTTAAATATATGTTTTGAGAAAGCAACTGTTATATGTTGTCCTCGAGATAAGATGAAACAATGTTGTATAATATAAATCATGATATGTATGAGTTTTGGATCTTTTTGTAAAAGTTTTCGGGACAAGGATCTCCTTGAAAAATGGTTTTAAATTTTAGTGATTTTTATTAATTTGTTGTTTATGTTTATTCCGCTTGATTAGTAACGATTTGTTTGTCGGTTTGGCGACGATCATTACAAGCTTCCTTAGAAACAGGAGTGGGGACAACCGGTTCAGGAACTACGAGTTCAGGTTGATCTTCTCCAAGAAGGAGGTTTTCTGGTTGTGGTGTAGGCACCACAGGTGTAGACTCATTAGGAGGTAAGATGACGGATATAAGTCCAAGGGATGTGAGCCAAAATTGCATTTTCTGTTGCCAACGATGGAAGTGCAAACCAGAAAAGCATTCTGGACGAAGGGAGGCTACACCGTCAAGCGAAAATATAGTTTTTGAATCCATATTACTCAAACTGGCAGTAAGATGTATATCTAATTAACAACTGTTTAGGAACAAACTGGTCTGTCTATGCAATTGTTTATACAATCTAAAGCAGAGCAGTAAACTGATTAATGTGTCTTGAAAAATGTTGTAAAATAGTGGTTTTCCGTAAGCTGTATACAGATGTTAATTAGATATTGCAAGCAGTTAACCACCAAAACGCAGCAGTAATATTATCTATAAATCGGATTCGGAGAAAATGGAGAATGAGTTTAGAAATCAAATACCAGAGCTTGAAGATGAAGGCGTGTGAAACACTGTCTTCAAGACAGATTCTTCCGCTCCTAGCATGAGCGTCTCCGGCGGTCTATCTCCAAGATTCAGCCACCTCAACTCTGGTACAGCCGCTCGGTGCAAGCGAGAGTGCTGTGTTGAACTCATTCCTTAGCCCTTGGTCGCAAACAACAAAATGGACGTCGCGACGTAGTCGCTGATGCAAGACAACAGCAAGGCGTGGTGGTATTTGGGAGAATATGCTTGTTGTGGTGGAGAAAGGAACAAAGGAGCACGAAGGTAACAGCTGTACAGCAGGAAGGGAACCTGTGTACAAAAGTGAGGTAACCACACTATAGCAGTAAATGAACAACATCTTTGTATTAGAGGAAAGGAATCACATCACAACAATATGGTAACTGCGGTATAACAAGAAAGGAACCTCGATACAGCAGCAAGGTAACCGATGTATATGAGGAAATGAACTGTTGTATATCTCTTTCTATCTCACTGTCGGTTTGTTGTCTGTAGATATATTTCAAATGAGAGCGGACGCCTCCTTATATGGAGCGCGTCTCAACCACCGCTGTAACTGCCTGCACCTGTTGGTCTCTCCAATATGTGTCATTAACATCGATTTAATGGTCGGCTTTAAGAGGTAGTCAAGAGAGATTTATTGTTGTGTCTTAAATGAACTCCAAACGACGCAACACAGAAAACAAAGCGTCGTCTTGGGACACACAAAATAAAATAAAGTATTTCGTAAAAAAATAAATCCATGCACGCACGTCGAACCGGGCCGGGCGAGTGAGTGAACGCCCGCACGCGTGTTTGTGTTTTTATATTAGTCCGAGAAATACACAAGATAAGACAAACAACCTTATGCCTTTGAGATGTAATAACCTCTATGGGACCACTAGCTCATATAAGAAGCTCTGTGGTGCCTGTTGTAGGCAGAGGCAGTATGGGATAAAATGTTGGCCGTAGAAAACTGAATTGTGAAAGAGGAATACAAGGTAGTGGTGGTAGCGCAGGACTGTCCAAGAGGCCAGCGTCCATGAAGAAAATGCCAAGACATACCGGCCGCTTTGCTAGGAAGCACGAGTGCTGCTGCTGTTCTTCATTATAAGCCGGCTTTGTAGCTTGTAGGAATTAAATTGGACTAGGAATGTCAGCAGCCATCTTAAAAGCAGTTGCTGGTGATCCAAGTAACTACAGCTGGCCGTTTCATGAAAAAGCATCTGGGATACGAAGGAATGTCGACCCTGCATTACTATGTAGGGCACGTTTGGTTTACCGAAATTGACTGTAAATGATTGCATTTAATGATGAGATCTGTTAAAGAACAGAATAGAGGAGTAAAGCAAGTGCCTCCCCATAGCATTTTCCTTTAATGATCAGCAAGATAAAGTTTATCCTTTAAGGATTGGAGAAATACAAACAATCCTGCATTTTCAGGACTACTAACAAATGCTGGATGGACCTATCCATTGAAATGGTCGGGCGTCGTGATCCAGCTGCGACCGTCCTATTTCTACCCGTGCGTGATAAAAAAAAGACGTAAGACGTAAACCGCCTGCAATCCAACTAAACTCAGCAAAGGAAACGTGCCCGTAGGAAATGGGTGGCTTCTATTAATTGATTCTATGATATCGTAAGCATGATTAACAGGGACATGATTACGATTTAGGATCTTGATCATAAACTAGTAACTAAACAATGTAAAACATACCCGTAGACATTGTGGAATACAGAAGACGAGATCTTGATGAAGCAAAACTTCTAGATTTGAAACGCGTCTTCTCTCCCTTCGCCTAAGCCGCCAGCCGTAAGTCCAAGCCGTAATTGCGGTTTCGTAAGTTAACCCTAAGATGGATTTCGGGTTATATTTATAGGCAGAGAGAGGGACGGATTTCTCTATAAGCCTTAATCACAACCGTTCATCAAGGTTGTAGAATAAAAGAGAAAGTCTTCTAAATTAAATCTCAATCCTATTAATTCAGCAGTTTCCTTCTTTGACCATGATTGTTATATGGGCCACATAATAAAAGCATATAATGAAATTCAGAATATCCACAAGTCCATAAAAAATAGGGACTTGTGGGTTACGAAATTTCCAACAGTCTCCCACTTGGTCCATATTACAATTCCATTATGGTGTTATATAGGAAAAACATAAGACGCGCATCAATGCTGGAATAATATACATAATGGGTTTACTTTAATTACCTTGGTTAATCCGAATCATTGATGAGAGTCATAGCGGTTCTACATTAATTAAAGAACATAGTTCCTTCCATGTACCACTGACCAAAAATCAAATTAACCAATTCTGTATAGCGAAGCAATCATAATTGTCCTCTTAATGTCTTAGGTGGGACTATTTCTGTTATCATACATTACAATAATATGTACATAACGAATCATGATATGAAACAGAAAAATTCAGAAGTTCCAATACCGAGTACTCAAATAATGTCATTACAAAGCACATAGCAATCCACAAATTAAGAAAAGCTACTGGTTACCCTCAAGACCCATTGTTTCTGTATGCTGCTTAAATGTCTTGGGTGGCAGCCCTTTAGTAAATGGATCTGCTATATTAGCACTCGTATTAATGTGCTCAATTGACACTCTCTTCTCCCGAATTTCTTCTTTAACTGATAAATATTTCATCTCCATGTGCTTTATGCCTTTAGAGTACCTATCATTCTTCGAAAAGAAAACTGCTGCGGCGTTATCACAATAAATTTTCAGCGGCCTAGCAATAGAATCAATGACTCTAAGCCCTGAAATAAAATTCCGCAGCCATAATGCTTGAACTGTAGCCTCAAAGCATGCTACAAATTCAACCTCCATGGTGGATGATGCAATAATGGTTTGTTTGGCGCTCTTCCAAGAAATAACACCTCCAGCTAACACAAACACATAACCAAAAGTGCTTTTCCGGGTATCCACGCATCCACCAAAATCTGAATCTGTGTAACCAATCACTTCAAGGTGATCAGTATGCTTGAATGTGAGCATATGTTTCTTTGTTCCCTGTAAGTACCTCAACACTTTCTTTGCAGCTTTCCAATGATCAATGCCTGGATTGCTTTGATAACGTCCCAACATACCAACTGCATAACTGATATCAGGTCTAGTGCAAACATGTGCATACATCAAACTTCCTACAAGAGAAGCATAAGGAATATCTTTCATTCGATCACGCTCTAATTCAGTTTGAGGACATTGATTTAAGCTGAACTTATCCCCTTTCTGAATTGGAACAACATTAGAATCACAAGACGCCATATTAAATCTTTTCAATTTTTTTTGATATAAGCATTCTGAGACAATGCCAAAAACCTACGTGATCTGTCACGGAATATTTCTATCCCAATCACATAAGAAGCCTCTCCCATATCTTTCATTTCAAAATTTTGAGAAAGAAAATCCTTGGTTTCCCGTAATAAACCAAGATCGCTGCTGGCAATTAGAATATCATCAACATATAGAACCAAAAATGCAAACTTACTCCCACTGATCTTTAGGTATATGCATTGATCAACAATGTTTTCAGTGAACCCAAAGGCCATAATGGTATTGTGAAACTTAATATACCATTGACGTGAAGCTTGCTTTAATCCATATATTGATTTCTTTAACAAACATACCATGTTTTCCTTTCCATCTATAATGAAGCCTTCTGGCTGAGCCATGTAGACTTCTTCTTCTAAACTCCCATTCAGAAAAGCCATTTTCACATCCATCTGATGTAACTCTAAGTCAAAATGAGCTACTAAAGCCATAATGATTCGTAAAGAATCCTTTTTAGAAACTGGAGAAAATGTTTCATTATAATCAATGCCCTCTTCTTGATTAAAACCTTTGGCTACAAGTCTGGCTTTATGTCGTTCGATTTTACCAAGAGAGTCACGTTTGGTCTTATAGACCCACTTGCACCCGACTCTCTTATATCCTTCAGGTAAATCGGCCAACTCCCAAACTTTATTTGCAGTCATAGAGTTTATCTCATCACACATGGCATCGATCCATTTCTCAGAATTTTTAGATTTCATGGCTTGTGAATACGTAACCGGATCTTTATCCATCCCTATGTTAAATTCACATTCTTGTAAATACAATAAGTAATCATCTGAAATAGCTGATTTCCTGCTTCTTGTAGATCTCCTTAATTCTACTGCAGGTGTTGCATTTACATTCGGTTCAATGGTGACAACAAGCTCATTATGGAGTGCATGATCATTGACATGTTGTTCTAGATTATTGACTGGATCAACAACATTAGCTGGAACAATGTCAGTCGGAATTGAGGGCAAGGGAATTGGTATTGGTGCCCTTATTTCTCTAATGATCACTTCTCTAACTTTATCACTCCCACTGATTTCTCCATTCTCAATGAATTTAGCATTACCGGTTTCTACAATTCTAGTAGTATGGTTAGGACAGTAAAATCTAAACCCTTTTGATCTTTCAGGATACCCAATGAAAAAACCGCTAATGGTTTTTGGATCGAGTTTCTTCTCATGTGGATTATAAATGCGTGCCTCCGCTGAACATCCCCATACATGTAAATGTCTTAAGCTGGGTTTCCATCCCTTCCACATCTCGAAAGGTGTCTTAGGGACAACTTTGTTGGGAACCCGATTTAAGATGTACACAGCCGTCATAAGGGCATGCATCCACAAGGATATGGGCAGATTGAAAAAACACATCATACTCCTAACCATTTCTAGAAGTGTACGATTACGTCTCTCAGCTACACCGTTCATCCACGGGGAACCGGGCATTGTGTACTGAGGGATAATTCCTAATTTTTTTAAGAGTTTAGCAAAAGGACCAGGACGTTGTCCTGATTCATCATATTTTTCATAAAATTCACCACCTCTATCAGACACAATGATTTTCACCTTTTTACCTAATTGCCTCTCAACTTCAGTAATGTAAATTTGAACATCATTCACAGATTGAGATTTATCATGCAAAAGGTAAAGATAACAGTAACATGAATAATCGTCTATAAAGGTAATGAAATATTTTTCTCCACCAAAAGATGGAATATCGAAAGGTCCGCATATGTCTGTGTGTATAATTTCGAGTAGTTCAGTGCTTCTTGTGGCTCCTTTCTTAGTCTGTTTGGTTTGCTTACCCTTAATGCAATCCACACAAACACCAAAATCAGTAAAATCAAGACTCGGAAGAATCTCATCTTTTACTAAACGATTAACTCTTTCTCTGGATATATGACCTAGTCTTTTATGCCACAAAAATACAGAACTTTCACTCGTCCTACTTCGTTTCAAACCCACTTTAGGATGCAAGGTAACAAGAAGCGATTCAGAAAATATATCATCAAGAAAAATTTGATATAAACCATTAATCAAAATTCCTGAACCAAACAAACAGTTTTCCTTAAACAAACTGAAACGTCCACCACCAATTTCTAATGAAAAGCCATCATTATCAAGTTTAGACATGGAAATTAAATTCCTAGAAATGGAAGGTACATAAAGAGTTTGCTCCAGATCTAAATAAAAACCGGAGTCTAATACTAAACGAATGGTGCCAATGGCTTCTACTGGAGCTTTCACTCTATTTCCCATGTAAAGATAGGCTTCATTTAGACTTATGTTCTGGGTTGTAAGGAATCCCTGCATCGAGTTTGAAACATGAACATTAGAGCCAGAATCAATCCACCAATTATTACAAGGTGCTTCTACAAAGTTTGATTCGAAACTACATACAAAATCCAAAGGCTTACCTTTCTTTTCGAACCATTCTCTGCGCTTTATGCAATCTTTCTGAATGTGTCCAGGCTTCTTACAGAAGTGGCAGTTATCATTCTTCCTTGCTTTCTTAGGTGCAGATTGGCCTGACTGATTGGATGGACTAGTCTTAATGCCCTTCCAATTTTTCTTACCGACTTTGTTCTTCCCGTACCCATTACCATGCATGTAATTTGCCTGAGCAACATGACCATTCTGCTGCTTAATTCGAGCCTCTTCCTGAACCAGCTTATTGGTCAGTTGATTCACATTCCACGTATCCTTAATCGTGTTATAGTGAATCTGAAAAGGACCATATTGCTGAGGCAGCGAGTTTAGGATAAATTGGACTAGGAACGAATCCACAACAGTCATGCCCAATTTACCTAGTTTTGTAGCCAGATTAGTCATGTCAAGTACATGTTTCTGCATAGTTTTAGTACCATCATAACGGGCAGTCGTTAGTTCAGCCATAAGTTTTCCAACAACTGCTTTATCAGCAACCTTAAAGCGTTCAATAACTATTCTTAAATACTCCTTAGTTGTCTCACTCTCACTCTCAGTAATGGAGGATTTGATGTTGGTAGCAGTGGTTAAACGCATGAATTTCAAGCAAAGTTTATTAGCTCTAGTCCATGCATTAAAGTTTTTGATCTCATTCTCTGTTGAGGTAGCAGTAAGATCAGCTGGCTTGTCTACAGTGAATCCCGAATCAATCTCAAGCACACCCAAGTAAAACTCGACATGTTCTTTCCACTCGGTGTAATTAGTCCCATCTAGTTCGGGAACTGAGTTGACAAAGGAATTAAGACTAGCGTGTTGATGAACTGTATTATAGAAATATGTTCACGATAATTAATCTTTGAGTTGTAAACACATATAAACAAATATGACTAAGATTTATGCATAAGAGAGTGATTTAAACTAATAATCAAACAAGTATGGTATCTGTAGATATCCTATATATGTTTAATTACAGAAATGAAACAACTCCATAATCGTTATTTTACTTGTAATGCATTGACTACCTGTGGGTAATACATAATGCTAGTAAACAACCAACAATAAGTTTACTTAGTCCGACATCCATTACGTTCTTTGAGTCCACTGTGGTGAACTTCAACCAATAATATGAACGTCATATCTTAAGAAGAGTAACATTCACGTACCGAGATGAAATCACTGTGGTGATTATCAGAACAATATGATATGAACATTGCTCTTAATAGCATATTTTCCCTAACAATTATACGCATATATGGGATTTTTCCTTAACAGTTATACACATATATGAGATTTTAGTGAACAAATAATTAAGGAGAAATTTTATAGTCCTATACATGATAGAGTTTTACTCCAGGATTATTCAATAAGGCACGGAAACATAAAACAAAATTTACATAACAATTATGCCCAAAAACACTTAAAACATGATTTTGAGGGTCTAAACGGCCAAATTAGGCTAAAAAATGAAAACTTTATGGCGTAGCGATAAATCTTGAAGAAAACGCCGTTTCTGATGAAGAGTCAAAATTTCATCGAATTCTGACACTTTTTCGGAAGATGCGGAAACATGGATAAAAGTTGATTTTATCTTGATTTAGAACTAAAAATATGATCATAACGAGGCGACTGATACCACATATTAATTGATTCTATGATACGTAAGCATGATTAACAGGGACATGATTACGATTTAGGATCTTGATCATAAACTAGTCACTAAACAATGTAAAACATACCCGTAGACATTGTGGAATACAGAAGACGAGATCTTGATGAAGAAAAACTTCTAGATCTGAAACGCGTCTTCTCTCCCTTCGCCTAAGCCGCCAGCCATAAGTCCAAGCCGTAATTGCGGTTTCGTAAGTTAACCCTAAGATGGATTTCAGGTTATATTTATAGGCAGAGAGAGGGACGGATTTCTCTATAAGCCTTAATCACAATCGTCCATCAAGGTTGTAAAATAAAAGAGAAAGTCTTCTAAATTAAATCCTAATCCTATTAATTCAGCAGTTTCCTTCTTTGACCATAATTGTTATATGAGCCACATAATAAAAGTATATAATGAAATTCGAAATATCTGCAAGTCCATAAAAAATAGGAACTTGTGGGTTACGAAATTTTCAACAGCTTCATCCATTCCCAGTAGCTTTCATTTCAGTAAATAATATAATATTACATACTCTTGATCAGATGTTACAGAATTTCAGCAACATTTAAAAGCTTACCTTCTTTTATTGCTATCTTCAGCAAGCCAGCGACCCCAGCAAGCCGACCCTTGTGGAGGCACACCGCCTGCACACCGGAGCTCCGCAGCCAGAGGCAGATGGACTTCCTTGTGGAGGCACACCGCCTGCAGCAGCGCGCCAGCGAACACGTGCAGAAGTTGATGTCGTTCAGTCGTTGCAAGTCGAGGCGGCGACCTGCCTGACTACCTGGCTGGAAAACCCAGGATGAGCGCCAGGGAGTCCGATGAGTCGATCAAGGCCTTCAAGGAGAGCCGGAGGCCAGCCTTGAGGTCTGGGTGGCGTGGATAATGGGAGACGTCGAAGGGATGTCAGTCTGGTTTACAAAATTTATGTAAGATTAGTTAATGTGACAAATTTACCTTTTTTATAATACTATATTTTGATTTTCTTAAAAAAATTTGTGTGTAAAAATACATTTCGATTACACTAAATGAATATACTTCTTCTTTCTAAATGAAGAACAACAATAGAACCATAACAGTTAAAAACTGATTGTTAAAGTGTTTGAGTTGTAAAAATAAATGTGTGGTCACAAAGAAGTTCAAGATAGAAAATTTTAAGAGCTTTGCTATATAACACGAGGATGAAACTAGATTCCACACCAGGTTTGTCCTTATTCACATTGATGTCAGCCAACCAGAAAAAACAAAAATGTGAGAGAGTGGACGGAAAGAGAGAGAGATGAAGTGGGAGAGAAAAAAGGGAGAAAGAGAGAGTGGCTGGAGGAGAAAGAAAGAAAACAAAATATTTATTTTGCTAATAACTTTCAATCCCTAATGAATTTTGTGATGAAATAAAAATGGGTAGATTCTTTACGGAAAAATACTATTCAACATGACTAGTGTCGACATACGTTTGAGAAATAGTGAACATAATTTTTTTAAAAAAGAAAGAGTCTGAGAGAGGGGACTAGAGAGAGAGGAAGTGGCTGTAAGGAGACTAAAAATTATTTATTATTAACTCTAGCAAATTTTTTGTTATCCCTAATAATTTTTTTTATTCCTAGTCAAAATTTTTATTATGTAAATAGTATATTTTGGTAAAAAAAATCAGTTGTTGTCTCTAGAGATTTTTTTTGTTATCCTTAGTAAATTTTTTTGTTATCCCTAGTAAATTTTTTTGTTATCTTTAGTCAACATTTTTTTGTCTAAATTGTATTTTTTTAAAAAATCAGTTATTATCTCTAGAGAAATTTTTATTTTCCCTAATAAAGTTTCTTATTATCCCTAGTAAATGTTTTGTTATCTCTAGTTAAACTTTTTGTTATCCAAGTAGTATATATATTTTTAAATTAGTTGATATCTATAGATATTTTTTGTATTAACCTTAACAAATTTTCTTACTATACCTAGCAAAATTATTTTTTTACCTTTTAAAATTATATGTTATCTCTAGAAAAAGTTTTTGTTATCCCTAGTTAATGTTTTGTTATCTCTAGAAAAACTTTTTGTTATCCAATTAATATTTTTTTAAAATTAGTTGTTATCTATTGAGAACTTTTTTGTTATCCCTAGTAAATTTTCTTATTATTCCTAGTAAATGTTCTGTTATCCCTAGTAATTTTTCTTGTTATCCCTCGTAATGTTTTGTTATCTCTTGACAAACCTTTTGTTATCCAAGTAGTATATTTTTTTTGAAAATTAGTTTTTATCTATAGAATTTTTTTTATCCCTAGAAAATTTTATTGTTATCCCTAGTAAATGTTTTGTTATCTCTAGTCAAACTTTTTGTTATCCAAATAGTATTTTTTTTATCAAAAAGTAGTTGTTATTTGTAGAGAATGTTTTGTGTTATCCTTAGCAAATTTTCTTGTTATCCCAAGTAATTTTTTTGATTATCTCTAGTCAAATTTTGTTTGTCTAAGTAGTATTTTAAAAAAATAGTTATTATCTCTAGAGAATAGGAGAGAAGTAGTACAATTAATTTTTTAAACTTAGTTGTTATCCCTGGTCCAATCGTTGTTATTTCTAATTTAGTTTGTTATTAACTCTATTCCAATTTATTATTATCTTTTGGTCGAACTTGTTGTCATAGGAGAGAAGTGATGTACTTAATTATTTAAATTATTTAATGATACTACTTCTCTCATCTCCTTTATTTTAGATAGCAAGTTATATTTTCTAAAAAACTATTGACATTAGTCTTATTATAATACATTTTTAATCAGGAATCTATCCTTTTTTATTTTTCGAAAAATACATAACTGTTTGAAAGTTATTAGCAAAATAAATATCTCTCTCTTAATTTTTCTCTCTTCGTACAACCACTCTCTCTCTCTCTTTCCAGTCCTCTCTCTCACACTCTTTCTTTTTCTTTTATCGATATTAGTCTTATCAAAATGCATTTTTAATCAAGAATCTAACAATTTTTATTTTGTTTAAAAATATATAACAGTTTGAAAGTTATTAGAAAATAAATATTTCTCTCTTAATTTTTCTCTCTCTGGTCCTCTCTCTCAAACTCTCTCTTTTTGTTTTATTAGAATTAGTCTTATTAGAATGCATTTTTATCAGGTATCTAACAGTTTTATTTCGTTTAAAAATACATAATAATTTGAAATTTATTAGCAAAATAAACATATCTATAACTTAATTAAAGAAATAAGTTAATGATACTACTTCCCACATCTCCCTTATTTTAGATTGCATATTACATTTTTCAAAAATATCTTGACATTATTCTTAGTAGAATGTATTTTTCATTAGGAATCTAATAAATTTTATTTTGTTAAAAAATATGTAACGGTTTGAAAGTTATTAACAAAACAAATATATCTCTCTTGATTTTTCTCTCTCCTTGCATCCACTCCCTCTCTTTCCAGTCATCTCTCTCTCTCTCACACACACACACACATCCAGCAAGCGATCTCATCGTCAGCCACCAACACACATATTTGTCATCAATGAACAATAAATTGTCCTATCGTCAGTCAGCTAACATGTGCAGCAGGTCACTAGCCTCCAAAATTGGTCTTGTTTCTAGTCCAGGTTTGGGGTTGTATATCATTTTCCAAAATTTTAATGTATTTTTTCATAATGTATGTCAAATCAACTGGTTGAGTGTGAAATGGTATTGGAGTGACATCATAAAGTACTAAATAACAAATAAAATCCTTCAAAATGAAAACTGTGATATATTAAAAAAAAATTCTATGCTAGGATTTGATCTAGGGACCTTTCCATTGATGTCCTATTTTTTTTTGTCTTTCCTCCCCTACACCACTGCACTATGTTTTTTTGTATATTACATATATAATAAATATCAAATACTTGATTTCTTATATATTAAGGGACATTTTAGAAAAAAATGAGGGGTCCACGACCCTGCTTGCCCCTTTGGATCCACCCCTGGACCATTTATCCTATTCCAAATATGTCACATAGACGTTCCACAACCCCTAAACTCTCTTCCTCAATTGT
The DNA here is from genome assembly GCA_963693085.1 of Alisma plantago-aquatica. NCBI lineage: Eukaryota > Viridiplantae > Streptophyta > Magnoliopsida > Alismatales > Alismataceae > Alisma > Alisma plantago-aquatica. The sequence goes on along the minus strand of OY856410.1, from coordinate 517,462,417 downwards.
AATCTACTGATTTGTTTTTCTTCGATAAACTGATCCATAATACATTAAGATATATCAATGGAAAATATAGACAAAGAAATTCTCTTAGATTGCTCTACACATCAAATAGAGAGCACAAGCAGTGAAATTAACCAAGGGATATGAAGTTGTGGGCTGAAATGTTTGCGAAAATATCATGAGTGTGCACTCTTAGAATTAATGTAAACCACTAACTATTACGCCAGATAAAAATGATGTAAAATAGGGGTAGAATCCCCTATAAGACAACCCACTGCATAGAAAAGAGAGAAACATAACATCAAAACTAGAATCATAAGTTTACAAATGGGTGTTCAAGGGGCAATGTAGTCGTCTCTCAAAACCTCGTCATCGTTACTCTTCAAAAAGTTAATAAAACCTATGAGATTTAAACATTCTTTTTCTGAGGGAATTGCGAAGGTTATTGGGGTTGACTTGATCTTGAGAGTGGAAGTGGCATCACTTACTAAAAATATTTAACTAGGAACAATAAGTGGAACAAAAATAAAAAATTGATTTTATTATAGATATAAGATCTGTTTTTCAAAGTATCTCTTATTCATTTCAAGCAAGATGTGCTAGATGATGCATGCTGCTACAAAGCTCCATTTGAGTCCTAAGGTTAGCTTCAATGTAAGCTTCACAATAAACAAGATATAAATTGTCGATCATGTGGCATATGCGCCGAAGAGTGTCACTACAAAAATGTGACCAAACATATTTTGAGAAAGCACAACTGTAAATTGTGGTCAATATTATCACAAAACTACCAGTCTAAGAAGAATCTAGAGGGGCTAAAATGTCTGAGTTAATACCACTTGTCTCCTAAAAGAAGTCCATTGCGCCTTATGAGATAGAATGTGTATTTTAGGAGATTATTTTATTTGTTAAAAGACTTTTCCATAATGGGAGATGTGTCTCGGATGTATAAAAAATTGGGAGGTTTTTTAATGTTGTATACTCATCCCAGTGCAATAGGATTTTATTCAAGTTATGGGGTTGAGTAAATTTATTGTACACATATGGGATATCATCCTTCAATCCCAAAGAAACAATTATACATTTAATCATGTTGTTTCTTTAAGATGATAACATGTTATGTGCTCCATCCAAAGTAATAGATATGATATAAGAGGGTACTTAAATTGTTTAAGCTGTATTGATTGAAATAACAAAAAATGACCACATATCATATCAAACATTCATAGAAGGCCAATAAAAGGATGGAGTATGATGGTATGTTGTTCTTTTATTTGTCATAGATGTTGGTTGTATGTCCTAAGAGTCATCATGTGATGATTGTAATAGGGATACTGTCATAGAACTTTTTATTACCATAAGTCCACACTCTTAATGGATACATAACCAAAGGTGAGTGGACTTGGGCGTCCATCCCTAGAATGGATCACATAACATATGCTTGAGTAAAACTACAAACAAGAACAAAGAGAACATGACATATTAAAGTAACTAAACTAGTACCTGACATAAGATATTAAACCCATATAACAACCCGTATGAATTCATTTGCATGACATTAGAGATCACCAGAGTAAGAGTAATAGATTATCATAATATAGCAGAAGTAATGATCATATCATGAGAATCTTAGTGTACATGTTACCTAAAATAAAAAAAGGGTACACATCAACACAAGCGTTAAGTACGCTATAAAATAAATAAACTCACAGGTATAAGAGAACATATATTCTTGGGAAGTCTTGAACTTATAGCAAGAAAGAAATCAACAACATTAAACATTTTATTATTTACATGTAATCGTGTTTTAGGTGCATTTCCATTATACTTAAACAACAAAATATGGCCATTGGCCAACTTCCTCAAAGGAAGGGTCTGTAAGGGCACTCAAGATTAGCTAACCCTATTTTATATGCGAGGGACCTCAAGACCTAAGTCAATGAGCTAACCCTGTTTCAACATGCCTTGTTCCCTTATCCCAGGAATACAAACCCATACACAAGGTTTGTATAATGGACATGTTGAATTATGTTCAAGATTTATTCAACATATTTCAAGAAAAACGAACGTACTAATCATAGGGAACATGTGATGCCATGTGCCACACAAATCGAGATTACTCAAAACATAACTGCGGAAGAGAGATTAAAGAACAGATTACTGGAAAATACTAAAAATTAAAATCATTTTCAAAAATTGTCAAACAGTGAGTACATTTAAGTACAAGTGCTTTCATGCCTCAAAGAACTTACTATGTGTGCCTTCAACCTATTACCGGAGAACCTATTCCAGAACATATATAGATACATCCATTACAACTATATACAACAGGGAACACAAGCCAACCACATATCAAAAGCACGTCCACAAAACGTCTACAAAACATCCCCAAAGACCCGATTGTACAAGGATGACTCTAGGACTCTATCAAAAAAAGACATCCAACAACACTTCCAACCTCTTTAGCTACTGGCCCTCCTACTACTCCTTAACCTCTGTTGCACGATGTCTACCTCTTCGTGCACGTCTACCTAAAAAGGATGTGGGAAACCCATGGGGTGAGATTCCAAATCTTAGTAGGAGATATAACTCTCCACCAACTCTATTATTATCACAGACAAGATAAAATAAGCAGTAGTAAAGTTACAACTGTGTGAAGTAGGTAATCACTAATAACAAGAAGAGCATTTACTGATAAATTATAAAACATCTTAATAATTTAAAAGGAATGTAAGAACATGTATAATTCATATCAACAATATTGTATAAAGATCAAGCAAGGCCTCATCCAATGTTTCTGTATTTGGATCCTATACAATTATACTACACGGCTTATTATGCATTTTATTATACCCCGAGGATTTAAGTCTTACCACCCAAATCCCACCAATCACTTGATAAGTCAAATCGGTGCCATATAAGGTCTAATGGAAGATCTAGAATCCACAAACTCACCACCTCACGGTTACTACATGAGAAAACACCATAGAGACATATAAATCAACTGCAACAATGACATATAGTCAAACTCAAGGATTGGTTCACGCATGACCATCCACATATATAATCATAACTAGCCCACCTTGGTACATGTACAGTGCTAGAAGAATAGGCTCATGCATGACCATTATAACAAGAAGGAGTGGCTCACACATGGCCATCCATACCATAAAGATATCAACTCACACATGGTCATCTCACACATCCTATAGTTAAGGATACACGGAATTACTCAACTTGTACCCCACATATTAAAAAATATGCGCTACGAGTTAAACTCATTTCACCATTTAGAAAATGTTGACACTGAATGGTTCTATGGAACAGGGCAGGCTACACGATTAAGTTTCACTTGATTAATTAGGTTATTTAAGCATCTTTCAGCATAAATCAAGTTACAATGTATGACCTTTAAACAAATTCTACATAATAAGGGGGATAACACACTACCCCAACATATTAGAGCATATAAGGTGTGATCTCATCACATTATCACTTCATGCTTGTCATTCATCATATATCCCTCATAAGTACCACATCTCTTGGGGTAACAACCCCTCATCTCATCAATGAGGAATTCATCAACTCATATAAGGCAATAAGCCATTATTAGGTCAGAAGACCATTCACCTCCTCTTTTAAGGATGGCAACAACACTTATGCCTCACAAGGCCCATTTACACATATCATAAGCAACATATCTCATACCTGGATGTGCTTATCAACTGATGTCACATACATGGCTAGAAACTTGTAGCAAGAAGAACAATACATCATTATCATTACCATATTATAAGATCCATGCCATTCACATCAAATCATTAGGGTTAGGGTTTCTATTAAATCAATTATGGTTTATAAGGTTGGATAAACAACCACCTTTATATCATCACTTCCATCATCATTATAAGATATGTTATGAGATAAAGACTATAGAAAAAAACACTTCCTTTTTTTGCACAACCATCCAATAGGGTGTCACATATTAACATATAACCCTATCATCATCATGGTGTAGCATAACTACCACCATCAAGATCTCGATTAAATTAAGCTAGCATATGGTGTAACAGATTAGATCAACTTGAGAGGGTATCCGTTTAGCACCATAGGTGTGTTGGACAACCACACCATGTGAGGTGTATCGGGCAACAACACCTATGGAGGGTGTGTCAGCCAACACCATCTCCAAATCCTGTCGGGAAACATCATCTCCAAGGTGTAACAGGCAACCTATGCCTGGGTGTGATGGGCATCAAGGCATATGGGGCAATGCCACCCTAAGGCATGATGGGTGTCACGTATCATGAAGGGATATTAGGGTTAGGGTTTAGTTGGGCATCACGAGTTGGGTATGTCAGACATTACAACTAAGGATGGATCGGGCAACATCGTCCTAGGGTGTGTCGGCCTCTTCCCAAGCAGGGCGTCACTATTACCCTTGACACAAACCAACCTCACTAGGTTCAACTACAGTCGTGATGGCTAACACCCTTGTATAATGATTGGATAAAGCATAATAGTTAAACACCATATCAGTCTAGATGTCTCAAGCTCACAACAAACTATCATCACCAAGGTCTCTCCACCATATCATTTTAACAACCACATGAAAAGATAACCATGTCGACTCACAACAACCTATTCATGCACAAGGCATGACAACCTAGATGTTACCAAGGCATGTCGACCTAGGCCCCCCCAAGGTCATCATGACCTGTCACTAGGTGTGACGATTAGTGGCATCACAAGTCATGATAGCCACCCACCAGAACATATCGACCTAGTCATATTCAACCTAAGGACACTTGTCTATAGCAAGGCAAGAAGGTAAAACACATGGGCAACAACTTAAGAAAGATTCCTTCTTCAAAACAGACCTTAAAACCACCAAGAAGAACTACTAACATGCAAGAGATAATATTCTAGAGATAAAGAACAAGATATCATGTAAGGAGTGGTAATAACAAAGAAGGTTTAGAGTTATATAACCCGCCTCAAAGATCACCACCAAGATCCAAGCTCCAAGGTCAAGCTCCAAGCTTCACAAGCCCAAGGTAGAAGATTATCTTCCAAGCTTGGTCACCACAACACCTCCAAGGAAGAAGATGGAACCAAGGTTAGGAGGTTTGGGGATGGAAAGAAGATAACCAAGATCCATGGCCGAGAAGAATAAAGAAGGAGAGAAAGAGGGCTACAAACCATGGCTTACTAAGGTAGAAGATGAAGGGCACACCACAAGCTTGGGACTCATCCACCAAGCTTCCAAGAGAGATCTTCTAGATCAAGGTCATCCACCAAGGAGAGAAAGTAAGGATAGGCAAAAGGATTCTCTTGCATGGAGAAAAAGGGGTATATATATAAGAGGGATGAGAGAGAGATCATGGGAGAGGTGTCACCACCTTAGGATCTTAGGTGCCACTTGTCTACGAGAAAGAGCCACATGCACAACACCATGCAAATGAGGTGATACAATCTAGGCAAGGTCTCGCCTACTAGGTCACCCATCATCGTCATGCCTGATACCACATCTCCACACACCCATAAACTAATAGGGTGAAACTCAATACACCCACAAATCAATACAAGGCCTCTCCAAGGCTCTAAAGCCTGAGACAACACTTCTAGGTGCAAGGCACACCTCAAACATGTGTCCAAAACATCACCAAGGATGTCACCACACAAGCAAGGTCCAAACAAGGTGCCCACATCTCTCTCTCTCTCCCCTCTAGATGATGCCAATAGAGAGAAGGAACACACTAGAGGTGGCAAACTTGCACATCAACCCCTATCCCAGGTAAATTTCAATTTGCATAAAAACTTCTCCATGAAACATAAGCATCAACCAAACAAGCTAAAACAAGGAAATCAAGATTCCAACATGCCCTAATTACATCTCAAATGATTAGAGCAAGGTGCTAAGAAACATGCTTAGCAAAATTAAATAGGGTTATCTCAAAATGTGGGTCATGGTCCTTACTGAACAAGTATCTTAGAAAGTATATAAAGACAGGAAATTTAAGCATACATACATACAAGAAAGTTCAATACCACTAGGTTGGCCAATACGAGGATAAAGAGTATGTTGATTAGAGCATGAAATTAGCCATTTGATTAGAAAACCATAATTAACAACTTGACTAGATCTTGGCAATTGAGTCATTGTATATATTCTGACATTACAAATGAGTATAGTATTATTAATATAAGCAATATTAGGTATCATTAATTATAGTCATGGTGGTCGTATGTGTCCCCTAGATCTAGGTATCATATCATTCATCATTGGTTTCAATATCTCAACTAGGTCATGCATAGGCATTATCAAGCAACATAGAGTGTCATAGGTTCATCTAGAACTTAGGGTGACACATCACAACTAAGATAGATATCATAATATTAGGGTTTCATGATCTTAGATGGAGTAATCATATGATTTAAACAAAAAAAGCAATTACATAGTCAAACTAGAAATCTTATGTCATAATCATGCAAAATTGTCACAACTAGAGTATAGATGGGTCCTATATGAGTTAGGTGTTGAAAATATCATCAAACTACTGATTTGATATCATTATTTAACATGTATGATCAATAGAGCAATTTTACATATGATTTGAGACTTGGTTATCCACATTCATACTAGATCACACTTCAAGTCAACATTATGACATGTAGTCACATTAGGGAACATGAATGATTCATAAAGAATTTAGGAGTATAAGGCATGAGAAGTTACTGATTTCAGGGCCTATAAATGTTGTTGAGTGGATTTGGATCAAAAAAAGTATAAAGTTTAACATTCAACACATAAGTCCATATTAAGACACATTAAGTGTCACAAGATCCCCATTAGTATAACGACCCCGCTTCTCGATAACCCCCATTTAAGGGAGACCAATAAGTCAGAGGTGTTATCCCAAGACATGATCAGTGCTTTTGCAAATAATAAAAAATAATTAATAAATTCTACGAAAGACTAAACTGAAAACTAGAATAGTTTTTTTTCTTTTAACATACCTTCAAGATTAGGTAATTGGAACTTCTACTTGTAGTAGAATTCTATCTACCTAAGGTCCTCCTTTATTATTTTAACTTTAATCTTCACAGGTGCCACTTTATTGTTTGTCCAATTTCAGATATTACCTAAAACGCCGAAAAACAAAATGTCGGTCAGTATAAATGAATATACTGGTATGTGGTGACAAACAAAACATTACAATTAGGCTCTAACATTCTATTCATATCAAGTAGTTGTTAACAGTGCCAAATTTACATTTTCAATGTAACTTCTCAACCACTTTTACACATACTCTGGGATACCCTCTCTTAGGGTTTAGTCCTTGCAAGGGACTTAAGGCCACCTTCTCCATCCTGAGCTTGGTGTGTGGGGTCACCTCTCTGGGTGCCCAATGGTCTTCCCTCTGAGGCTTGACCACTTCAGACCTTCCCTCTAGGGCTTGGTCTTGCATCATACATCCAGAGATGGTATGTAGGTTCAAGATAGTCACACATATACTTAAATTGTTATACACAATCACTTTAAAGATTGCAGTAATGAAACATCCAAACAGTTTAATTTCATTACAATCGATAAATCCTCGAGAAATGCCCAAAAAACATAATGTGTGTACTCATAATTAACCACATACATGATTAGGAGATTTCACAAGAAAGTCCAATCAATGAGGTAATCCCATCCAAGAAAGCAAGTCAACCACACAAAAGCATAGAATCCTGAAAAGCATATACAACCTATTTATGACATACTCATCAAGAATCTACCTTATTGACTTGGAATCACTTTCTAGGGTTTCTAATTTGAATTGGGGTTTCATTAGGGTTCCTTTAGATCTATTTACAACTTTACATTTTTATGTCCATAAAACCCTAAAACAACAATTCTAGGTTCAAAACCCTAATTATCCAGTTATACATAATAAGGCCTCCTTTCCATCAAAATGACTTAGGATTAACTTAATATCATTTTTATACAAAGGATTTCGAACTTCATCTCATTATAAACTGTTAACACATGGATTAGGGTTTCTAAGCCCATTAATGCATATTAACATATCAAACCCTAAATAAGGCTATTAAGCATATGGATCATTCTATTTATACATCAAAACTTCTTTTTATTAACAACATGTTAATTTACTCATAGATCATCCATATCAATATTCTCAATCTCATTAATCATAAAATTAGGGTTTCTTACTCATGAAAGCATTAAAGATGGTAACTTTAGGTATTTTTCAAACTATGATCAGATTTAGGCTCTAAAACTATTTTTATTGAATAACTCATATTTTTCTGATCCAAATTCATATATATAATTTGACATTATTTAATCATCCTACTAATTATTGGGATTTTTGTAAGATTTTTATAAATGGGCCAATTAGGATAAGCCACGTCATCATAGCTACCTGAGTCAACAACTACTGGGGCATGGAAAGGTCCAACATACCCTTAAGTCTTGATCGTGCATGCAGGGGTAAGAGAGTTTTTTGACTCTGTCCTTCCCTTCCCTCGTGATCGGTCGCCCCAAGCACCGGTGAGTACCTATTTCTGGAAGGCTAATGCCCCGCTCGAGTGCCGCCCTCTCGGCTCCACCTACGGCTGCAACTCCTCGACCCTCAGGAAGAATGCACCCTTGCTGCCCCTGGAGACCAAGCTTGGTTGACTGCAGTTGGCCCTAACCTTCACCACACACGTGAGGAAAGCAGAAGGAGATGTGAGGGTCGACGTCTGTACAAGCCATCCAGGCTCTACAAGCCATGGTTTTTGACCGGCCCTAAGTCATGCCACTTAACCGCCGCGGTTAAGAGTAGGAAATCAAACGAGGAAGAAGGGGAAAAGAGCCCCATTGTGGCTAGGATTCATATGGAGGACAGTCTTCTGTCAGGAGTAATGGAGTGTCGCCTCCCTTGATATCTATAGGTTGCCCACCATAACTGCAAAGACCTGCCCTTTATATAGGTGTCCCTTTCACAAATTTTAGGGTTATAAGAGAAAGATAAAGGGAGATATGGGTGGCAAGCATGTCTACTTCCTATATATGCATCCTCGTGTACTCACGTTACTTCCTTCCTTTCCCTTGGCATACGAAGAAGACCAGAGCAATACGCACCTACCAAAGCTATTATCCTTTGCCAAAAACACACGAGACCGAATACTCCTTCTTACTTCTTTCATATTAACCCTTTTTTTCCTTTCTCAATTAAAAAGGTACTCATAGAAAGACATATATATATATATGTAATTTCTAAGTGGAAGTCATTCAATATCTTTCCCTTATGGATCTTATACGTCCAAATTAGTTTTCAATTTTATTTGGTTGGCACTTCCAAAAGACATTAAAGAAAGTACATCACCACACAAATTCTAGATTATTTCTCCCCTCTTATCAAATTAATCCCACTTTTGGTAGAACACTCTTAATGATTTTTATCAAAACATGTGCAAGGTTTGAGACCAAAACTTGAAAAGAAAATATGTTTTTCTTAATATGCAAGTCTTCTCCTTAAGGCACATTTTAACCATCAATACACATCTTTTTCTCTTTCTTTCTTTTCTATTATCTTAATTTAGGCTATTATATCTATTAAACCCATATGGATTCAAAATATAATCCAAAAGGATCAATCATACATCTTTCCACCTATTTCTCATATTTTCATTATCATTTCAAATTTCCTTCTTAATAATGCATTATTTGATTTCTTCTTTTCTTTTAATCATATTGGACTCATTAACATATTATGATCCACAAAATTACATTCACAAAGAAAATATTGCAAATGAAATCCATTCAATACACATAAATCATACAATTTCCCTAATCATACATTTATTGGAGAAACTACATTTCAAACCATACAAGCCCAAAAATTGGGGGTTGTGACAATTAGGGTCCAAGAAATAGAAAAGGATTGCATTTAAGGGTGAAATCTATTGATCCAGAGCAATCATAAATATTTGAAGCACACTTAAACAAGTTATAATTTAAAGGAATGAATCTTTTTCACATAGGTCCAAATTAGGACATTTAGGCTACATTAGATCATTTTAGGGTTCAAAGGTAAACAAAGTTCGAATCATGGAACAACAAGTTGCTCAAGTTACTAATATAAAGTTGGCATCAAGTTTTAAGGCATTATTGAACAAGATTGAGCATTAGATGGCATAAAACATGTAGAAAGAGGTCAAAAGATATCATCCTTGGAATATTAGTTGAATTATAAAAGGAATTAGGTCATAAAATTGTTCCATTGTAAAGATCTCATTCGCTAGGTACAAATTCATATATAGCATGTCTGAAAAGGCCCAAGGAATTATTAATTATGGTTTTTGAAACACTTACCTTTAAATTAGGTAATCTGAACCCTTGGATCAAGATCCAAGGGTCGATACTCAGGCTGGATCAGTCCTGACTTGGGCTTCCGGCCACCAGGGTTGGGACCATGAGCACTGGGCCACATGACTCGAGTCTTGGTTGTTGCTCCTTTTGCCTGTGATTGGATGGTGTAGGCTACCAATCTATGGGTGGTTCCCAACATTCAATAAGTGCCTAGTCTAGGATACGAGAGAAGAGGGGCTGGGAGTGGGTCGATGTTGTCCTACATTAGGTTGACCTAGGTTAACACCCAAGGGGGAGCCATTGAGCCATGATTTGGACATCGAAGCCTAGACACCCTAGATCCAAGTGCCTGACTTGACTCCCATCTAGGCCACCGTAATGAGCAGGTGGGGAAAGCTTAATGGCAATCTCATCGTAGACACAACAATGTGAGGTAGGAGACTTTGGGGTCGAGATCCAAGGGTTGGCTCAATGTGGCTTTCTCCCATAGACGTGAAGGAATGAAAAAATGAGACTCAAAGGATCTCGGAGAGGCGACGCCTAAAGGGTCCAATGTGGCGGCTGCCAAGAAAGAAGAAGGAGAAGAAGAAGGTTGTAGAGCAGAATCTAGGGCACAAAAAATAGGGAAACCAACGGGGAAAGACTGAGAATGAGGCATATAAGCATTTTGGCAAGACAATTTTGTTCAAAAGGATTAGGAAGAGGTGCTATTGGATGCCCCAAAAGCTACTTCTATAGTAGTACGAACAAGGCTTGAAGATGACTATCAACTGTCTTATTGGGGGGTGGGGTTGAAATCGATGTGTAACGACCACACCCCTTGGTAACCCCAAATTAAGGAAGACCAAGAAGCTAGAGTTGTTATCCCAAAACAAGATTATATGGTTTTGCAAATAATCAAAATAATTAATAAAGTCTACCACAACGAAGCTTAAAATAGGATAAAATTTTTCTTTTCACATACCTTGCAAACTATAGGATTTGATGAACTTTACCCAAGATAGGAAACTATCTATCTACAATCCTCCATTATTTATTTAAATTTATTCTTTCAATGTCACTTTAAATGATTATCCACTTTATTATAAGCATATAGCTGCATGTGACCTAAAATACTGATAAACAAAATGTCAGTCAATATAACATATTATATTGGTATGTGGGGTAAACAAAATCTTACACATATATTGTAACAACATATCCACATCAAATATTTGTTACCAATTAAAATTTACATTTTCAGTATAACTTCCCAACCATTTTTACCATCCTCCGGTATACCCTCTCTTGGGGTTTAGTCCCTACAATGGACATTAGGCTACATTCTCAATCTTGATCTTGGTACCTTATGTGCCACCTCTCTAGGTGCCATGTAGTCTTTGCATCTAGGACTTGATCACCTATGATCTTCCCATCTTGGGCTTGGTCTAACCTTCCCTCCTAGGCTTGGTCTCTCATCATCATCATATCATAAATCGTAAATCCAGAGGTGGTATGCAGGTTCGAGCAAGTCATAAGCAATATATGGTGATAGTCATAGTCACTTTATAGATTGTAGGAATTAAAGTTCATCCAAGCATTTAATTGAAAGCAATCAGTAAAACATCGGAAATCACCGTGAAACTAAAGCAGTTAGCCATTAGCGTAACTACATACCTGATTTGAAGTCTCAAATATAAGTAAGATATCCAATCCAATCAAGAAGTCCAATCAAGCAAGTCAATCAACCAATCAAGCAAATCTTGATCTTGAAAAGCATGTATATTGCCTAATCATCACAATCACATCCCAAAATCTCCTTATTGACTTGGGACTCCTTTCTAAGGTTTCTAAGCCGTATTAAGATTCATTAAGGTTTCTTAGAAATATTTCTCAACCTTTATCCCTTTTAGGTCAACCAACCCTAAAACAACTTTTCTACTCATAAAAACCCTAATTACTCAAATTATCCATTTAAGGGTATTTTATTCTCAATTTGGCTTAGGATCATCATATCTATGTCCGATTCATGGATCTTCAAAATAAAAACCATTAAAACTCATAATTACCAAAATTAGGGTTTCTAGACACATTAATGCACTTTTATATACATGAAACCCTAAATTAAGCCAATTATGCACAAATATCATCTTTTTGGATCTAAATCTTCCTTTTATTAATAACAAGTTAATATTTACTCAAAATATACAAGGAATATTACTAGATCTAATTACCATCAAATCTTAGGGGTTTTCATTAATAAAACTATTAAAGGTGACAACTTTATACACTTTTTGAATCGCAAGTAGAATCAGGATTCAAGTCTATCTTTAGTGGATTCCTTGCATTTTTCTGATCAATTTTCATATATTATATGCCACTAGACTTCCCTATCATTTCCTAGCATTCTCTCAAAATAAATTAGTCTGGATCAATAGAAACGTGCCACATCAATAAATAAAACACATACCTTGCAATCCTATTAGGACTGGCTTTGTGAATTGTCTTACACCACATGCGATGTGTCTCCACGCAAGCTGCGTGTGTAGGATCAGGTGAGATGATGCTTCTTCCCTCCCGAGTCTTCTTCGATGCCAAGAGCAACGTCATCCTTTCCTCCTTTCTCCCATCTTCTTATTCACATACTAATAGAGGTGGTGCCACGGTCTGAACCTCACCAGAGCATGAGAAATTGAGTAAGTGGGGGGGGGGGGGGAATCAGGGACCACTCCTTACTGTTCGCATTAGAGATGCTCGAACGAAGCCAAGGGGGTACTATATATAGGTGTGGGGGTCCAATATTGGCTCCCAACCTCGTCACCGATAGGATTCCCTATCAGATTGGGAATTTCCTATGGTTCCCTCAAAAACTACCGAAACATAGGTTAGATCTGTTCAAAACCTTCTCCCGAACGCAATTTCCTCGCATGCACATCCTCTGAGTCGTGTGAAATCTGAGGTCAAAGATCAAGCTTTGGCTTCACTTTTAGACATTGATTGGATCTAAACCATCAACTTGCATTGTTGGATTCTAGATCCAATGACTCACAGCCTGCATGCAAATCCTTATTTTATTTGGAAAATGAAATATGTGTGACATTTAATGATATCCCATCACTTTATGGATTCTTACAAAAATTGTATCTCCCAAACCACATGTCGAATTAATCTCAAATTTTAAAGGAAAGTCCATTATGACTTAAACTACTTGTGTGCAAAGTTTAGTATTGAAATTCAAAAGTATGAGAGACATTTCTTCATATGAACGTTGTCTCTTAATAAGGCATATTTTATTCATATTTTCTCACACTTTCTCTTATATTTCCTTTATTTGGATTTCTTTTACCATTATAAACCATGTGGATTCGAAACCTAATCCATAATGGTCAATCATACAACTTGCTAGAGAATTCTACATAATTCTCATCATTATCTTAATTTCTTTTCCTTTTTAATGCATTATTTGAGTTCTTTCAACTTTTCTTTATTTTTATCATATTGGAATCACTAACTTATTAGGATCCACAAAATCACATATAAAAAGGAACTACTGCAAAAGAAACCCATTTATTCAACATGAATCATACAATTTCATACATGTATATTTTATTGGAAAAATTGAATTTACAACCATACAAGCAAAATCAAGGTTGTAACATCCTCCCCTCCTTATAGGAATTTTGCCCCCAAAATTCAGCCAATCAAACAAACAAGTCAGGGTAGGCCTTTTCCTTATTCGTCTTCAGCCCCCATATGGCTTCATCCTCTCCATGGTGCTTCCATAGAACCTTGACCATCTTAATCTGTTTATTCCCGAGCTCTTTCAGCTTGGTATCCAATACCCTCATAGGTGAATCAGGGTATGTTAGCCTCACTTGGAGTTCAATAGGTTCAATTCTCAACACATGGCTCGGGTCCTTTACATAGCACTTCAGATTGGATACATGGAAGACATCATGCATCATATAATACTGAGGGGGTAATGCCAAGCGATATGTAGCTTCACCAATCCATTCTAAAACTGCAAACAGACACACATATCAAGGTCTCATCTTTCATCTGTTATTAGCTATAGCTCGGAGCGGTCATATTTTCAAAAAACATGCTCACCCACAATGAACTGCAAGTCAGTCCACTTTGCATTAGCGTACGACTTCTGTCGATCTTGGGCTCTCTTAAGCCTCTTCTTGATCAAAGTGACTTTATATGCATACACCTGGAGCTCCTCTAACCTCAACAAGGTCCTATCACCGGCATCATCCCAATGAAGCGATGACCGACACAGTCTCCCATAAAGAGCTTCATATGGATGCATCTCGATACTGGCTTGGTAGATGTTATTATAAGCAAACTTAGCTAAGGGAAGATACTGCTCCCATGAACCACCCCAATCAAGCACACATGCTCTCAATAGATCCTCTAAGGTTTGGATGGTCCTCTCTGACTATCCATTTGTCTGGGGGTGATAAGCTGTACTAAACTTGAGCCTGGTCCCGAGTTCTTCTTGCACTTGCTTCCACAGTTTGAAAGTGAACTTTGGGTCACAATCAGAAATGATCATACTCAGAACACCATGTAAGCATACTATCTCTCTGATATACATCTCAACTAAATTTGTCACTTTGGTAGTGGTCTTTAAGGCAAGGAAATGAGATGACTTGGTAAAGAGATCTACCATAACCCATATTACATCATGACCTCTCTTGGTCTTGGGGAGACCCACCACAAGGTCCATGGTGATCTGCCCCCCCCCCCATTCCACTAGGGAACTTCCAACCATATATAGCAATCCACCATGTTAATGGTGTTCAGCCTTCACCCTCTGGTATGCGTAACATTTGGCCACATATATGCCTCGAAATCCTTCTTCATTCCAAGCCACAAAAGTACCGCTACAAAGCTTAACCATCTTGGTAGTACCGAGGTGTACGATGTACTTAGAATCATGAGCTTCTTGCATGACATGATTCTTCAAGGGTGAATCCTCAGAAACCCTAAGAGACTTTAGTAGTGGATTTCACCACCGACTCTCCTTTCATCTTTTAAAGCTCTGGGCTAGCTAACTAGGAAACCACCAACTCAGTCTACAGGTCTGGTTGTATCTGGATGTTAGCCACACATGTCTAGTTTTCCAATGGTCACATGGTCCACCTAGCAACCACTTCCAGCCTTCTCCACTGGCTAGATAAGATAGTTTTACACCTGAGATGTTTCCAGTTGAGAACATCTATTTCCACACTAGTCTTCTTTGGGTGATAGGTGATGATGAAGACATAAACCTTCATATACTCTACCCATCGTCTTTGTCTTTGGGTTTAGGCCTGTCTGAGTCAGGAAAACTTTGAGATCTGGCATCCATTATCTTGGTTACTAAACCCAATCTTCATAGAATATAACTACTCTCGGTAGGTATGTGCTCATATTACCTTTGTTCATATATGCTTTCAAACCATCTATCGAATATACTCTCAAAAAGGTATGGTACTTCCTCAAATCCTCAATTATCATAAAAAGGTTTCCACTCAAGTATTTATCTCACATATCACTTTTATCCTTAGTATGGCATGCATTTTGTCCTGTCTCTCACACCCATAACAAGATGAAATAAGCATTTGGTTGTAGTCCAAATACAGAGTTCATCTCATTACAAGAGTAGAGATGGTGCATCACACATCACCATTACACTTTCTAGTCTAAGTTGAAACATACTTCACATGACTCCACATCATGAATATCTCAATTCTATGTTTACACCCATGGGAAGACTTTTCCCATCACTTTTGGGTCTTAACATCACTCCTACACACAATCCTTAGTCATTTTCTCAAGGTCTCTAGGGTTTCGATACTTTTGGGGTGATCTTACCCTTATGCATCTAGGGAGTGCCTCTCACATTTACCCATCTAGGCCCCATGAAATGGTGAAGGTGGCCAACCTCCTAACCCATGGGCCTCGAGCAAAGGTAGATGTTACCTCCTAACCCTTTGGTATTGTGCATTTGGGGAACAATCAACTCCTACTTCCATCGGTCTTATCCCTCCTTGACCTTGGTATTGACTTAGGATTCTATTGTATCTTGTGGTTCCTTTGTTGATACTCAAGCACATTTCATTCTTTAATATTCACCCATCATCTCTCTGGGCACTCATAGCTTTACTTACATCCCTTCATGGGAAACATGGTGACCTACATATCTAGGCCTAGCCCCATCCTACCGGTTACCTCCTTGATAACTTACACTTATGCCCCTTTGAGATGGTCATATATGGGTCTATAGATTCACACCTAAACAAGAGTTGGTACTCACTCCTACATGAAGGTTCTTTTTCCAGGACCGAAGAAAACTATCACTTGATAGCAAAAAAGGTGACAAATGTTGTAGCATCCAAGGTTTATATCATTATGTATATGCATAGATCCTATCATGCTATCCATGCACATGTCTAGCAAGTAGACAACTTATTATACCATTTCTAAGTTCCTTAGAATGTCATACTTGTTCATCATTCCCCTAGGTTGGGCCAATATCATATGTCATCAACTTGGGTGAGTGGCTCATCAATCATATATCTCAGTTTAAGTGGGGTTTCCTTTTATTCCAACACATGGGGGGTGCCATGCTTAATTCCTATGAACCCACATCAACCTTGTGAGCATTATGTGCATCGGGTACCACTACATCCCCTCTTTGTTCTCGAAATCTTAGGCTAACCTCTTATGCATCACTTATCTAAATTGCATGCTCAACTATTCAAACATGTACCCAACCCATACAAGTTATGGCATAAACTTTCTAACATTCTTCCATGTGAACAACCCTTGGAGTCCTACACAAGGAAAACTAATTGGGTGTGAGGCCTTACATCTTGTTATCATATGATACCTCTCTAGGGTCTTTGGAACTTTCCTTCTTACACCTAAAAGGTAGGCATTCATATCAGCTATAGATCTGTACAAGAAGCCTCTTTCTCATTTCTAGGGTTTGGTTCCTCTAAAGGCATCTAAGGTACAACTAGCCTCCATAGATCATGCATGAAGCAACTCCATACATTTACTTAGGGTCATCTATCCTAGGCCATATCATACCAAACCTTCTCACGATTCCTCCTGTCTCAGAGTCTAGGTTTCCAACCTTCTCCTTCTGGGTCTCACTCTCTCTTGAGTTAACCCTCTAATTGGCATAATACTAAGGATTCCCTCTTAGAAGATGGGGTTAAGGCTCCTAGGATACACATATATTCTCGTCTGGCTGAAACGTACTATAAAATCTTATGTCCGATCAAGATCAACACAAAGCTCCCCGTTTATATCTTTCAGTATACATATCTCATAAACTAACACACATAACCCCTCTGTCTTAGGACTGAAAGTTGTTGCCAGCCTTGATGTCACTCACTTCTATGTAGTTCCATGCCTCTTTCCTGCTCATATATTCTCGTTAGGGTTCCTATTCGATTACCACTAACCTTATAAAATAGGACACTATCCCTCTCTCCTAGATCTGTTCTCCCCATCAGGCATGACCCACCCAAGTTTGGGTCACTAAAAGACACTAGGGGTCATGCAACCACACATAGTCTATGTTTCTCATGTGTACCCTAAAACCTCTACACAAAGCATACATGCCTAACCCACATACTTTCATGCATGGACATCTAAGGTATCCAACTCATTGTGTCCTCACTTTCTGTATCCACTACTTAAGGTTTTGGGTTGAGCATCATCCTTAGAGGATACATCAGGTCTCTTCCTATTCTTGTAGGCTTCTTCCTCCAAGGTTTTCCCTCTCCTCTTCTTCCTACAAGATGGTCTCACCTCGACGTTCTCCTGAGGGGTGTCCAAGGGCACGGAAACACGGGCCATGCAACCTAAGCATGTACTAATATCAGTCTAAGTTTCATCACTAAAACTTATGTCCATGACATCTTTCTTACATGCCTTCTTAATATTTGGTGGGGGATTCCTTAATCCTTAGAACTCTTGACCCTCAAACTTAGAGGAGGTGGAGAGAGAGAGAAAACCCTAAGAACTTGTAGTTGCTCAATGAAAAGGGGTAGAGAAGGGATGTACATATGAGAAGACCTAGAGGTATCTTATTTTGAGTCAAATCCTTAGATTTTGGCCAGGTAGTCACACACATTCTGGGAGTCCTCATAGATTGACTAGCAACACAAAGGAAAATCTTGCCAGCCTCTAGATCCTGATCCTTTTCTATACACCTTTATCTTTGAAAAATCCTCTAATAACTCCCTTGGGCTCTAAAGAATTTGTAAAATTTAATAATTATTAGATATTAGATGGAAAACCAGGTTCTGGTACCAAATGTAATGACCCCACCCCTCAATAACCCCCAATTAAGGAAGACCACGAAGCTAGAGCCATTATCCCAAAATAGGATCATATGATTTTGCAAATAATAAAAAATAAAAAATAAATTCTACCACAACTAGGGTTAAATAGGATAAAATTTTCTTTTCACTTACCTTGTAAAATTTAGGATTTGAGGAACTTTACACCGTATAGGAAATTATCTATCTACAATACTCCAATCTTTATTTAACTTTATTCTTTCAATGTCACTTTAAATGATTATCCACTTTTTGATAAGCATATAGCTACATGTGACCTTAAATGCTGACAAACATAACATCAGTCAGTATAACAGATTATACCGGTATGCGGGGGAACAAAATCTTGCACATATATTGTAACAACATATCCACATCAAATATTTGTTACCAATCAAAATTTACATTTTCATTATAACTTCCCTACCATTTTTACCATCCTCTGGTATACCCTCTCTTGGGTTTAGTCCCTGCAATGGACATTAGGCTACATTCTTAATCCTGAGATTGGCACCTTATGGGACACCTTTCCAGGTGCCATATAGTCTTCCCATCCAGGGCTTGACCACCTATGATCTTCCCATCCTGGGCTTGGTCTGACCTTCCCTCCTGGGCTTGGTCTCTCATCATCATCATACCATAAATCATAAATCCAGAGGTAGTATGCAGGTTTTGGCAAGTCATAAGAAATATATGGTGATAATCATAGTCACTTTATAGATTGTAGGAATTAAAGTTCATACAAGCATTTAATTGCAAGCAATAGATAAAACCTCAGAAATCACCGTGAAACTAAAAAGATTATCCATAAGATTAACCACATACCTGATTTGAAGTCTCAAATATAAGCAAGATATCCAATCCAATCCAATCCAATCAATAATTCCAATTAAGCAAGTCAAGCAACCAATCAAGCAAATCTTGATCCTAAAAAGCATGTATAATGCATAATCATCACAATAACATCCCAAACAATTCCTTAGTGCATTGGGGATCCTTTCTAAGGGTTCTAAGCCTTAGTTAGGATTCATTAGGGTTTCTAAGATCTATTTCTCAACCTTAATCCTTTTTATGTCAACCAACTCTAAAACAACTTTTCTACTCATAAAAACCCTAATTACTCAAATTATCCATTTAAGGATATTTTATTCTCAATTTGGCTTAGGATCATCGTATCTCTGTCCTATTCATGGATTTTCAAAATAAAAATCATTAAAGCTCATAATTACCAAAATTAGGGTTTGTAGGCTGAAAACTCAGATAGGTTGGTCATAAGATGATGAGCCAACAAATTGATTAGAAACTATTGAGAATCAAAATTTGAGAAATGTCTTTAAGTCGTTAGGGTGTCCATGTTCACTAACAAGGTATGACTTTGCAAGTATCACCTAAATGGGTAAAAACTAAAGGGAACCATTGGATTTTCATTTGGAATACCAAAACGGATAACCTAAAGGACAAATTTGTTACAAAGGTTTTCAAATCAGTTCAAATTTTTGAACACAAATAATTCCCTTTACCAATTTTCATTTTGTTGTTGCAGCATGTATAGACTATGAAATTTTGCATATGAAGCTTAAAATCACATTCCTTAAAAGGAATACATGAGATGGTGCATATGTGACACAACCTGAAGGTTTTCTAACTTGATGCATGCAAATAAAATCTATAAGCTACAATGTTCAATCTAGAGATTGAAACAAACATCTCAGAGCTGAAATCTTTGCTCTGAAAAGATAGTCAAAGAGTTTGACTTGAATCAAGATAAAAGATGAAATCTATGATTACAAAAGATTTAGTGGGACCATATATGGATATTCCACACATTGATGGGGAATAATGTCTCAATAATGTAGTATTCAGACCTGGCATGGAAAATACCTTCAACAATGAAGGATTAAGTGAAACATATTATGTGATAGGGATCAAGATCTATAGAGTTAGTTCTTGAAAGTTTCATAACCTAAGTATGAGCACATATAACAACAAGATGATGAAAGAGTTTAGCATGAAGGATTCAATGAGAGAGAATCTGGGATTAGTCTCTCAGGAACCCTATGTTATGATTCTTGTGAAGAATGGAAAGACATGAGTGAGATGGCATGTGAACCAACAATGGATCCATCATGTATACTATATAAATGTACTCATCCCATTGTCTTGTATGTACTAGACATGACAAGATGATATTTGTTTCCAATGAGGGTCATTGGAATGTCACTAAAAGATATCCATTAGTACTTGAGAAGCACTAAAGTATTAGTTGCTAGTTGATTGGAAATAAGGAAGAGTTGGGTGTAAAGGGTTACACCGGTGCAAGCTTCCAGAATGACAAAAGTGACCGCAATACAAAATGTGTTAAATTTTGAGAAACGGGTTGTGAGTTGGAAGGGTTCCAAACTACATGCCATATATTTAATTATACAATTGAACTTGGGTATCCTAGTGTTATGAACACATGAGTGGATACTACATCGATCTAGAATTTCATATGGATGAATTTAAAGACGTTTCAACCATTAATGACACGATTGATATATTGTTACAACAATGAAGATACTAGTTAGGCAAGGAATATCAGATAGCATATTACCACAGTTCCATCTCATACAAGATATCGTAATAGTGAAAAGATAAGGAACATGCAATATACAAACTAATAGCAAAATGTTGCTAACCATATAGATTAGAACATGCATAGTAGAACATGGTGGACATGTTGAAATAACTAAGAATGAAATTTGTGGGTCATTGGCTCCAAGTGTAAGTGGGAGTCTGTTGATATGGTATGCCCAAAGAGCCAATCATATGATGATTGACATGGCATATAACATAAAGGGTTTGATTTATAATGATAAATGCAAGCTTCCAATTCATTCTGTTTCACTCAATTATGAGATATTGAGGAAGCATAATGAATGTCTAAAGAATAACAACACTCAATTTCGCATGTCTTCAAGTACTTAACTTGAACAATGAGATCATATAGATATTAAGAGTATCTACATTCTTGTTATGTCCCTCATCGGATGTTTATGTGGAAGGCAGATAGAAAACAATAACACTAAAGACTGGAGTGTGTGTTGGTTGATGACAGAATCTCATCAATCATGATATGTGATATCAAACCAAGCCCATAGATACTTGTTAGGGAATGATGTATCAGATAGACCCACCTTGAGAGTGACACATAGAAACCATCATTGGTGGTCATATTCATTTCTCATAGTGAAGGTGGTGATTGTGTTCTTAGACTTGAATTCACTACACTCATCACATGTCATTCGGTGTACTTTGACATCATCCACCGTGATCCTAAATAAGAGTTACCATAAAGGTGATGATCGGATGCACAATGACACATGGGGTTGACTGTGAGTGATGTAAGTGGGATTTTCCCTCCTACTGAAGTTTGATATTTGAGACACTTGATAAGAGAGACTGAGAAAATCATGTGCATGCACATGTGAATCAATATATAATATTAAGGTCAGATATATCTCACACAGTCTGCTCTTGGTTCAAGGAACATGGATTGAACATTGAGAGGATGATGATTCCATGCCTCGAGTTCATTCTGGATATCAGAGAGTAAAGGAATGCAATGACTACAAAATTTTACATAGATTGTAGGTTGAAGCTGTTCTCCAACTTTCCATTCACTTGGGTAGCACTGATGTGTGACTAGACACCACTCTTTGCTTGTGATGTCATAAACCAGTTATGGACATTCACTGCCAATGTGATATGGGACCTATAGGGTCATACACATAGGAATTTGCTTGGAAGAGAGTTTATCCATGAATAATGTTTAAGTTCATTACTAAAGATGTTTAGGTATTCAAATAAACAACCAATTAACTAAGTCGACTCAAGACCATCAAGTTCAAGTGTTGGACTAACTGGTTGGGGTGTCAGGTTGATTGGAAATTGAATTGGTTGAATTATGCATTAGTATAGACACCAACCAATAAGCTCATTGGGTGAATCGATCGACTCATGGTTGGTGAGACAATCAGTTCACTTAGTGAATTGATTGGCTCAGTCAAGCAATTCAAAGATTCTAGTGACTTTCTTGATTCATGAGCATAGTTGATTGTTTCACTTATTCAATTTGATTGGTACAAGGAATTAATGTTGGGCACTAATTAGATCCAAATTGCCAATTCATATGCAATTGGGAAAAATGTCAAAATGATCAGTTCATGTGTGAACTGTCCGGTTTGGTTGTGAACTGACCAGTTCAATTCTTGTAGGTTATGAAAATTCATCATCTTATGGTCCCTTCCACTCCCACATAGATTGGGAACTCATATCCTAACCCCTCTGATAAATAGAGGGGTAATGGGGGCTTCTCAGAACACAACTCAATTGCCTCTGACAATTGTTGTCCTCTCTGGTTGTGGTAACCAATAGAGAGCCTGAGCAAGTCCTTCCCACTAAAGGGAGGGATAGTAAGGGAGAAACAATTATAGGAAAGCAAGTTGGTGAATAGCACACTAATGGGAGGGAGAACTCCTTCCTGTCAGTTCTAGTAGTACGAAAGGAGTTGTAGGTGGTCCATGTGGACTTACATAGAGGCGAGGTGGCCTTTGCCCGTCGTTAGTAGGGAAAAGTCAGCTTGCAATCTGTGGAGGAGCTGCAGATGCCATTTGAGTCTGCTATTTGTAGTGGGGACCAGGAGTTGATGCATATGAGTCCCAATGAAACTAGGTGTGTACGACTACTAGAACGACTTATATTTTCTGGACTTGATCCAAGACCAGGTATGAACTCATTAAACCATCCTTTCCATTACATAGTTGTTGAATCAATCTTGTTGTTTTAGGAATACGATTGGATAAATTTTGTTTCTACTGCTTTCTCTGTGCCCATATTTCCCAACATACCGGTATGCCACAAAGTGTTGTCCAACTACATACTCATCATTGACCACAAGAGGTCAAGGACAAGAGCCCAAGGTTCTTCATTATTGACCTTTGCTCCCTGAGACCTAGAGGACCATCTTTGATAGAATAAGGACTGATCAAGTTGTCACCTTCATTACCAATGTTGTTGTAGTGAAGAAGGAGATCACCATCAACCACTAGTACCCCTACAATTACTTTTTGTTGTATTTTCTTCCTTATTCTCCCATTTGTTCACCCCCTTCATCCATCCACCTTGTTATTGATTTGTTCATCTATAAGTTATCTCTCATTACCATGATTGGTAGACCATTTTATTTAGAAGTAGCCATTAAGGCTCTCCCAACATGTAAATACTTATATCTGTTGATTGTATGTAATCTTAGCAATGTTAATATCCATACTCTTTCTCTTAAATGCTTCACTTACATGATTAGCTAACCTATTGTGTTGTTTGACTGTTAATGTCTCAAAAGAGTAGTATTAGTCTTGATCTAGAATTATGGAGTAGTATGAATGCATGAGAATGTTGGAATACTAAAGCTAATGATCACATAGTTGTATTTTTGATTATATGTTTTCCATCTCAAGAGAGAGATATGCCTATGATCTAGACCTCACCCGATGTCGAGAGAGGAGGGAATAGACACTAATGATGATTTCTTATGAACTATGCTAAGGGTATAGAACATTTGTGAGTATCACATGTTGGTGAGAGACAATAGTATTGGATCAAAGGGCTCTATAGGGGGGGTGAATAGAGATAAAAATCACTTTAAAAAATCAATTAGACCTTCAAATTACTTCAAGAAGTAGGATTTCAAATATGGAATTTGATGTCCAACTAAGCATACATAGTAAGGAGGAGAGAGATTGAACAAGCATAAGAACAAGCCATGTATAGTGGTTCCAATATCTAAATTGGGAGAAAGTCAGTCCGCTAACTAGATAGGTCAACCCCTAGGATTTGCAAACATTTCATACTTATATTCCATGATAATGTTGGGTTTTGGGGGAGACAAAGAAGGCAACAGAAACAAAAATTTTCTTCTCTCTGAACCCAGTATAAAGGAATCGCGTCAACGTCTATACAGTAGGAAGGATGGTTTGTAGAGACATACCTTGTCCCGAGGCTTTCTTGGCGATGTTACCTCGTGGCTTGCGCGGTGTTCACCTCCGGTCTTGGATGGTGTATGTGCAGCTCCTAGCCTCAACGGGACTGTCGGGATTGACAACTGTCCTTCGAGCGGCAAAAATCTCCCGCCTCGATAGTAGTCCACACGGACCACCTAGAACTCTGATCGCCTTGTTGCACAAGGATCCGGAAGGAGTCATACCCTCCTGTTGGCATACTAGTCACCGACACACTCTCCTGCAACCAATCACTTTTTTACAGTTGTCTTTCCCTTGTTGTGCCTCCCTAATCAGGTAGCATTTGCTCGGGCTCTCCTGGTTACCACAACCAGAGAGAACGACAACTTTGTAGAGCAACTGGTGTTCTTAGTTGTTCTCGAGAAGCCCCCAATACCCTTATATATAGGAGGGTCATGGGACTGGGTTCTCTACCCCGGGCAATGCGGGATTAAAGTATGAGTAGAAGGATTCGAGATTTTCCACAAAATCTGACACACTACGACAGTTGAACCGATCATCTCATGCATGAACCGATCGATTGGGGACCTGAGCCGATCGGTTCACACCTTAACCAGTCGGTTGGGGTAGTTGAGCTGATCGGTTCAAGTCTGAACCGGTGGGTTCACTCCCTAGATCAATTCCCGATTGACTTTTCCTCTTTTTTTTTGAATTGATCCAAGTACCAATCCTTGTTCCAATCAAATTAGACAAGTGAAACAAAAGGAAATTTCTCACCAACCTGACTTTCCCAACTTGCTTGGTTGGTCAATCGAGATGATTGATTCAACACCTTGAACTAATCAGTTCAGTGACCTGAACTAATCGAATCACTAGTCTGAACCGATCGGTTCACCATCCTGAGCCGATCAGTTCATTCCATGAGCCGATCGGTTGGGAGTGCAGACTGCGCAGAATCAGTCAATTGCAGTTTCAATCAATCCAATACTCTTAATCATCTGGTCCAACACCATGAACATTATGATTTTGAGCTATCAATTAATTGAGTGTTTAATTGAACTACTAAACTCCTTTAGTAATCAATCTAAACATCATTTGTGGATAAACTCCTCTTACAAGTTAAATCCTATGTGTGTGACCCTACATGCCCATTTCACGTTGGCAGTGAAATTCCATAACACTTATGACTTCACAAGCAAAGAGCGGTGCCTAGTTGCACATCAGTACTACCCAAGTGAAAAGGAAAGTT
Organism: Alisma plantago-aquatica; assembly: GCA_963693085.1. Taxonomy (NCBI): domain Eukaryota; kingdom Viridiplantae; phylum Streptophyta; class Magnoliopsida; order Alismatales; family Alismataceae; genus Alisma; species Alisma plantago-aquatica. The sequence continues at coordinate 517,436,479 of OY856410.1, read as the reverse complement.
GGAGAACAACTTTCAATCCTACAATCCATGAATGGTGTTACAGTGAATGTATAATTCCTTTGTCACTGATATCTCGAATGAACTCGAGGCATGGAACAGTCATCCCATCAATGTTCATTCACTTTCTTGATCTTAGAGTAGATTGAAGGAGATATGTATGACATCAATATCACATATACTGATTCACACATGTGTGCACACACCTATCTCAATCCTACTCATCAGGTGGCCATGGATATCAAACTCCCTCAGGAGGGACAAATCCCATATCTATCACTCACCCCTCAAAAGCCCCATGTGTCAAAGCCACCCAATCATCACCTTTATAACAACCCATGTTTCAGGACTGCGTTTGATGATGTCAAAGTGTACCCAACGACATGTGTTGAGTGTAATGATTTCAGGTCAAAGAATCATACTCACCACCATCACTGTGAGAACTGACTATGACTACCATATCATGGTTCCATGTGTCAAACTCACAAGGGGTTTGTCAGGTACACTTGTTCTCTAACAAGTACCTATGTGTTTGGTTTGATATCTCCATATCATGACTAATGAGATTCTTTCATCAACCAACACCAAAATCTAGTCTTGTGTGTCATTGTTGTCTATCTAACTTCTACAATGACATCTGACTAGGGACATGATAAGAATGTACAAACTCTTTAGCATCCGTATAATCTCATCGTTTAGGTCCTGAACCTGAAAGCATACGTCATTGAGTACTGTCATTCTCCAGACATTCAATCTGTTCTATCATTATCTCATATGACTGAGCCAGAAAGAATTGGAAGCTTTCCTTTGATGTTTATCAAATCAATCTTAATGTATCCCACCAATCATCCCATGATTGGCTCTCAGGGCATACATACCAACAGACTCCTACTTGCATTGTGAGCCAATCACCCTTGAATCATATTCTTAGTGATATTCAAACATGTCCCACATGTTACTATGCTCTAGTGCTTACATAGTGAGTTATGGCAACACCTTGCCAAAATTAGTATTAACTACATGTCTCTCATCTCTTCACTGTACGTCACACGTATGAGATGGAGTTGTTGTAATATGCAATCTAGTATTCCTTTGCTAACCTTTTAGCCACATTGCATTACCAAGTACTCCTTATTTTTCATCAAAGATCGGAATATATATAAGTGCATCTCATGAACTTCCAGATCCATATAGTATCCACTAATGTTCTCTAACACACGGATACTCATCCTTTCCTTTTAAACAACTTTCTTGGAATGTTTCCATTTATAAACAAACATTCACTTTATATATCCCGTATATATTTTGTGATTTATTTTATGTCCTTTTTGGAAGTTCGCATCAGTGTAACTCTTTACAGTGAACCCTTCCTTATTTCCATAGAACTAGTACTTCTCAAGTACTTATCAAATTCTTATGGTATTCCAGTAACCCTTACTAGAACTAGACAGACATCCACTCGTCATGTCCCACATATGAGTTATCATGATGAGCGTATCATATTGTCATGTCCTACATACAAGATGATAAATGCATTTTGTTCTTTCCATGTCCATACGTGTAAGATGATGGGATGATTACATACATGATAGATCCTTATCTATTCTTAGTGTTCCCATTCTTCATAAGAATTGGACACTTGGTCTTGGGATACTAACTCTATGTAACATGGACAAGTTTTCTCCCTATGAATCTGTGCACACTTAACCCTTAAGTATAGATTGCCAATGTATGCTCTCTCTTTTCAGGTCAATAGGTTTTTGAGAACTATCTCTATAGATCTCTATTCCTATCACATAGGAAACGTCTCTTTCTTCCCTAAAGATAATTTCCACAAAGGATTGCATTCTAGAACATCTCATTCCTCACCGACATGTGGAATACAAATACGCTCCCACTAAATCATAGATCCCTTCTTTATCTGTGTCATATCAATCAAACCCTTTGACCATATTATCAAAGTAAGGATCCAACTCTGAGTTGCTTGTACTTAATCAATCACATTGATTGGTCCATTGTAACTTATAGACTTCATTTGCATTAATGGATTCATAAACCTTATAGATTGTGTCACGTACACATCCTTGTTTTATTCCTCATAGGAATGCGGTTTTAGTATCCATATGCCAAATCTCTTAGTCATTAAGTTGCAACAAGCATCATCCTTCTCAAAATGTTATCTATGTGTCTTAACGCTTAAGACTCATTCACACTTATGGATTTCATCCCAATGGGTGCTGCCATCAAGGTCATGGTTCACATGGAAGTCATTTAGGATGTAATGGTCATAAACCATAACTCAAAATTTTATTCCTCATATTCATCTAGATAGTTGACTCATCACATGACCAACTCATCACATAGATAATCGGGGTGTATCTGTCAAGGATATAAAAACTCACAACTCCTTGTGATTCTTAATGTCCTTTATTAGTGTAGGGTATTCTTTATTTAAGAAGAATTTTGATAATCATCCTCTAACTCGTTAGAGTATGAATCCTCCTTGATTTAGACATCACAATGCCTTAACCATGAGTTCACTATGATACATTATCAGAATCACTCATAAGGTTCTCAAACATTTGGTGTAAGTATCCTTATGCCTTGATCACAGCAAGAACTAATACTTTTATCAAATTTGTACTTCATCTATAATATTCTTGAACACTTTAAGATATTCATATTGGTATTTCTCTAAACACCATTTGAAGTACTAGCATTAACTCTAATAGATATGTAAATGCATCATATGTATTATACCTAATAGGATAATTATTCTCCCACTACCACTAGTGAAGATTGATTAATCATGTCTAAGAGATTCATGTCTCTTACTGGTTCTCTAACCAAAAGAGTCTAGATTTATCCATCATATGGAAACTAGAAATGAATTTCTCATAATTTATGTTAATTTGATTGTTTGAGTTATCAATAACATTTAGGTATCATTTTATCTTATGCATACCAAGTACTACAAGATAAACAAGGCATTGCCACAAGGAAACATCAACTTTATTAATTGCCATTATTGTCATGCAAAATAAGGTGTTTCTATCCATTGGCAAATATGAAATAGCAGTTCATAACTCTATTACATGCCTTCAAAGCTGAAAATAAACTAAAGTACTCCTATCTATGGCGGCAACACTTGCCCCATTTATTGGGTGCTTTACACTTTATATCTTAGTATCATATACCTCAAAAAGAGTTACAAGTTTATTTCATGACACCTTTAGGTGGAGGCGTATGTAGCCTCCTTCTTCTTTAGTTCTTCCAAATAGAGTGGACAATTCCTTTACCAATGTCCTGGCTTTTGACAATGGTGGCAATTGCCTCTCTTGGTCACACCTCCCTTGGCCTTGAGAGTTGAAGATGACTTGGGCTGCTGGCTAGTATCAGAACCTTTCTTAGCCTTGCCCTTACCCTTGTGCTTGGACTTGCCTTTCTTGTTGCTGATCATCATCACAGACTTAGTGTAACATCCCACTCTTTTATGCAAATTTTCAAACTATTTTATTCTTTGCATGCTCTTTTTCTAATAGTATAAATGTTGAGGACCTTTATGCAATTTTCCCATATTAGCTTTACCATTTCGTTTCATGAGAAGAAAATTATGTTCACTTACTTTATTACCCATGGTTTAATTTTAGAAAGTATTTCCTTGCACATTTATGCACTCTTGTTTAGAAAATAGAAATGGATGTTTTATATCAATTTTCCTCTCTCTTATTACCATTAGTGGTTTTATGCATAGAAACTTGCTTAATATTCCTCAAGATGTTTATTGTTGATAATTGGACTGATTACCCGAATTATCTCCATTTAATGTTTAAAGAATAGCTCTATATGCTTTAATATATTCACTTAGGTGTATTGAATGCATTTTTGCCTAATTAGGAGTGGTGGTGGGTTAAAAGATGAAATTAACTGAACAATTGTGTTTTAGTCCTATTAAGCTATCAAACTTTCAGCACTATAAGTCAACTACCTTCAACTTAGTATCTTTTTCTCACCTCATTACCCTATGGGTGAAATTTGAACTCATTTGGACTTCAAATGGCCCTCCAAATGTTAATTATACGTTTTATATTGTTTATTGAGTACCAATCAATGTCGCATGTATTCAATATACTCATTTTCCTTTTACTTTTTTGTATAGTCACGTATTTAATCGGTCACGGGTTACTTTTCTCACGCGCAGGCATGGCAACCGTTGGATCAAGATCCAACGGTGTGCCTGTTCTCTTCTTCCTCCGTTCTTTCCGCAAGCAGGAGCCGTTTCACAGTCCAACCATCGTCGATCCCTCTCTCCCTAATTACGGAACCGTTTCACTTGATTTCTTCGCCAATGCCTCCGGGTCGTCACCCCGATCCGAGAAAGCCCTAACTCTCCCCCTCTTGCTCTCTGTCGGGAAAACACCCAATATTAGGGCTCGCTGCCATTTTTCACAGGCACCTCATTAGCCTCCTCCGCCCCCATCTAAGCATCCCGCGAGCACTGCAGGACTCCAAGAGATTCTCCTCGCCACTCAATTTCACCGTCTACCCCCTTAGGTGCCCCGACCAACTCCTCCTTGCTGCTCAGGTGACCCAAGCTTCGCCTCGAAGCCCTATGCCATCTCCGATCAAACGTACCTCCAGTGAGCATCTATGCGACCTCTCCTGCGTACCCACATCCGTAGTTTGTCGTGTAGGTCCTCGAATCATCGTGTCCTTGAGATCGGGTCTCGGACCCTACTGGCACTAGTCGTCGTGGCTCCACAGGGCCTCCCCGACTGCGGAATTTGTGCTTTCAGCCTCGGTTTACCTTAACGAACATGCTCGGGACTTTGTCTGACGGGTTTCTGGTCACGAGCAGTGGCTTCCGCCTTGGCTCCTTCTTCTCTATTTTCCACCGCCATACTCTGTTCTCTATACACAAAGGTCCTCTTATCCTCTTCGACCCCAGAAACAACTCCCCAGGTCCGGTCTTGGGCCCACGTATGTATGTGGCCATCTAATGTTGCCTCTCGGTCAGGTTCTGGTGGTTCTCTTTCCCCGACTTGTCTCCCCTATTTCTTGCCTTGCAGAGGAGCGTTCTCAAGCTCTTGGTCACCGCAGAGTCCATGCTTGGGCTTAGTGAGTTCGTTGGGTGAAGCTGATGAGTTTGATGCTATCGGTTTTTCAACAAAACACATTGATCCACGGTCTGAAGCTCTGGAGTCGATGACTGGCTGCTCGTCGAGCACCATGGTTTGGACAGAAGCAATCTAGGTCCTAAAATGACCACGGTGCCCCTGACCATTGTATCAGGGAATGGATACCGTATGGGCCTTTTTGCCCTTTGACCCCAGTTTCGATTAATCGACCGTGAGAATTATTTTGTGACCTAATGACAAGAATGCCCCCACGATGATAGTCCTATCTAACTTGCACCTAAAAATTTCTGGTAATTCAAGTTTTATTTGCATCGAAATAATCATAGATTTAAATGATGTCACACTATGGTTTTCTAATTTCTGATTGGTCCAGAGGGCAAAATTCATAACTTTTGCATACAACCTCAGAAAAATATAAATAAATATGTTTTGGAAAGGATTTACAATGAGTAATCCGATTTTGTGGTTTTTATCGACTGATTTTGCTGTTTTAACATCTCAATATGTATATGGACAAATTAGGGTTTAGTGATATATGATAAAGGATAATTATGTTAATTTCAGGTGATTAAGAGGATCCAACCAGTCAAACCATGTTTGACTTAGGTGTTTTGATTCAAGGTAAGCGGGCCATGCCCTTGGCATAGATAAAATTTGGTTTATTGAATGTTTATGAATATTGTTAAGCATTTTATGTTAAAGTCATGATAAATGCATGTTTTCCTTCAAGTATATGATTATTGAATGCTTGTTTGCTATAATCTAAGTCTAAGTATAGAAACCACATTTATGTTATGAATTATGGTTAAGGAACATGAAACCAAGATTCAGAGGGAAGAGATTCCCATCCATGCTTAAGAGGGAGAAATCCCATTATGTTTCATGGGGAGAAATCCCAACTATGTTCAAGAGGGAGAAATCCCATTAAGATCAAGTCTAAGTCATTTAGAAGATAATTAAGTCTAAGAAAGATCATGGTTAATGGAAATTGATTTAGATTTATATGCACCTTATTATGGGCTTTCCGAACAATTATGGGCTTTCCTAGCATTATGGGCTCCTTATGGGGCATTAAGAGAGGAGCATATACTTCTAGTAAAGTTCCTTATGTAAAAGATGTCAAGAAATGATTAATGTTAAATGCATGTCCATGTTTACGTCAAGTCACCTTTATAGTTTATTTTTATGCTTTATAACATGCCAATGCCGCTTACTTACCATGTTTATTTTTCCTTTGCATGGATGGGGACGAGATGTCTGCAGACGTTGGAGCTAAAGGGAAGGAGACATCTTGAGAAGACTCCAAGTATACAAGACCTTAGAAGTTGTTTCCTGGTGGGACGTCCATCTATGTAGATCCTATATTTTTCATGATTATCTAGTTTATGTTTAGTATAACTTCAGAAGCATGATGTAGCTTTCTTTCCAAAGAACTCATGTATGAATCTATGTTTCTATGATGCCAAGTGTTGTTTATTTCTTGATATGAGATCATGCATGTGACAATCCCTCCCTGATATGCCAAGTACCCCACATTATTTATAATGTTGGGGATTAGGCTGTGCTTTTGCTGGTTACGTATGAAACCCTAGGGAGGGGTGTTACATTAATGGTATCAGAGCAAGAAATAGATGGCCACTAAGGCAACAATAAGGATTCATGCAAGTCACCCTAGGATGAAGAAATAGAAGTAGAGAACATGATTATGTATTCTAGTATGTCTAGAGAACCCTAAAGACGACTAGTGCCCTCACCTCATTAGAGGAGTACATGTTAGCATGCTTAGGTAGTTGAAACAAAACCCTAGATGATGACATGTTTCTCCTCGTCTCAATGGTAAGGGCCACCCAATTGAGATTTGAGGAAAATGTCATTTAATGTGACTTTTTATGTGTCTTACCTTCTTAATTGTGTCTGTGGTATGGGACACATGTGCAAATGAGTTGGTGAGATGTAGCATAAAGAGATCCAACATTTCTAAATATGTGCTTGATCACCACATATAAAGAGATGAAGGATATATGACCTAAGGTTAGACAGCTATGAAGATGTAGTCATGGTAAGTGAGAGATAGATTCCCTAAGTGTAATGAGTTAGGTGTAATGTTAAGGAGTAAGTATGAGCCTTAGGAAGGGTAGTTAAGTAATTTATGTTGAATCATAATGCTTTTTCTATATTCCTCCTATAATGAAAATTTGTATGGAAAATTTGCGAGTTTATGTGTAATCCTTAAGGTGGGTAGAAACCCTAGAAAATTTCGAGGATGAAATTTATTTAGGGTGGGTAGAATTGTAACATCCCACTCTTTTATGCAAATTTTCAAACTATTTTATTCTTTGCATGCTCTTTTTCTAATAGTATAAATGTTGAGGACCTTTATGAAATTTTCCCATATTAGCTTTACCATTTCGTTTCATGAGAAGAAAATTATGTTCACTTACTTTATTACCCATGGTTTAATTTTAGAAAGTATTTCCTTGCACATTTATTAACTCTTGTTTAGAAAATAGAAATGGATGTTTTTATATCAATTTTCCTCTCTCTTATTACCATTAGTGGTTTTATGCATAGAAACTTGCTTAATATTCCTCAAGATGTTTATTGTTGATAATTGGATTGATTACCCGAATTATCTCCATTTAATGTTTAAAGAATAACTCTATATGCTTTAATATATTCACTTAGGTGTATTGAATGAATTTTTGCCTAATTAGGAGTGGTGGTGGGTTAAAAGACGAAATTAACTGAATAATTGTGTTTTAGTGCACCTCATTACCCTATGGGTGAAATTTGAACTCATTTGGACTTCAAATGGCCCTCCAAATGTTAATTATACGTTTTATATTGTTTATTGAGTACCAATCAATGTCGCATGTATTCAATATACTCATTTTCCTTTTAGTTTTTTGTATAGTCACGTATTTAATCGGTCACGGGTTACTGTTCTCACGTGCAGGCATGGCAACCGTTGGATCAAGATCCAACGGTGTGCCTGTTCTCTTCTTCCTCCGTTCTTTCCGCAAGCAGGATCCGTTTCACAGTCCAACCATCGTCGATCCCTTTCTCCCTAATTACGGAACCGTTTCACTTGATTTCTTCACCAATGCCTCTGGCTCGTCACCCCGATCCGAGAAAGCCCTAACTCTCCCCCTCTTGCTCTCTGTCGGGCAAACGCCCAATATTAGGGCTCACTGCCATTTTTCACAGGCACCTCATTAGCCTCCTCCGCTGCCATCTAAGCATCCCGCGAGCACTGCAGGACTCCAAGAGATTCTCCTCACCACTCAATTTCACCGTCTACCCCCTTAGGTGCCCGGACCAACTCCTCCTTGTTGCTCTGGTGACCCAAGCTTCGCCTCGACGCCCTATGCCATCTCCGATCAAACGTACCTCCAGTGAGCATCTATGCGACCTCTCCTGCGTACCCGCATTCGTAGTTTGCCGTGTAGGTCCTCGAATCATCGTGTCCTTGAGATCGGGTCTCGGACCCTACTGGCACTAGTCGCCGTGGCTCCACAGGGCCTCCCCGACTGCGGAATTTGTGCTTTTTGCCTCGATTTACCTTCACGAACATGCTCGGGACTTTGTCTGATGGGTTTCTGGTCGCGAGCAGTGGCTTCCGCCTTGGCTCCTTCTTCTTTGTTTCCCACCGCCATACTCTGTTCTCTGTACACAAAGGTGATCTTGTCCTCTTCGACCCCAGAAACAACTCCCCAGGTCCGGTCTTGGGCTCGCGTATGTATGTGGCCATCTAATGTTGCCTCTCGTCAGGTTCTAGTGGTTCTCTTTCCCCGACTTGTCTCCCCTATTTCTTGCCTTGCAGAGGAGCGTTCTCAAGCTCTTGGTCACCGTGGAGTCCATGCTTGGGCTTAGTGAGTTCATTGGGTGAAGCTGATGAGTTTGATGCTATCGGTTTTCAACAAAACACATTGATCCACGGTCTGAAGCTCTGGAGTCGATGACTGGCTGCTCGTCGAGCACCATGGTTTGGACAGAAGCAATCCAGGTCCTAAAATGACCACGGTGCCCCTGGCCATTGTATCAGGGAATGGATACCGTATGGGCCTTTTCGCCCTTTGACCCCAGTTTCGATTAATCGACCGTGAGAATTATTTTGTGACCTAATGACGAGAATGCCCCCACGATGATAGTCCTATCTAACTTGCACCTAAAACTTTCTGGTAATTCAAGTTTTATTTGCATCGAAATAATCATAGATTTAAATGATGTCACGCTATGGTTTTCTAATTTCTGATTGGTCCAGAGTGCAAAATTCATAACTTTTGCATACAACCTCAGAAAAATATAAATAAATATGTTTTGGAAAGGATTTACAATGAGTAATCCGATTTTGTGGTTTTTATCAACTGATTTTGTTGTTTTAACATCTCAATATTTATATGGACAAATTAGGGTTTAGTGACATATGATAAAGGATAATTATGTCAATTTCAGGTGATTAAGAGGATCCAACCAGTCAAACCATGTTTGACTTAGGTGTTTTGATTCAAGGTTAGTGGGTCATGCCCTTGGCATAGATAAAATTTGGTTTATTGAATGTTTATGAATATTGTTAAGCATTTTATGTTAAAGTCATGATAAATGCATGTTTTCCTTCAAGTATATGTTTATTGAATGCTTGTTTGCTATAATCTAAGTCTAAGTATAGAAACCACATTTATGTTATGAATTATGGTTAAGGAACATGAAACCAAGATTCAGAGGGAAGAGATTCCCATCCATGCTTAAGAGGGAGAAATCCCATTATGTTTCATGGGGAGAAATCCCAACTATGTTCAAGAGGGAGAAATCCCATTAAGATCAAGTCTAAGTCATTTAGAAGATAATTAAGTCTAAGAAAGATCATGGTTAATGGAAATTGATTTAGATTTATATGCACCTTATTATGGGCTTTCCGAACAATTATGGGCTTTCCTAGCATTATGGGCTCCTTATGGGGCATTAAGAGAGGAGCATATACTTCTAGTAAAGTTCCTTATGTAAAAGATGTCAAGAAATGATTAATGTTAAATGCATGTCCATGTTTACGTCAAGTCACCTTTATAGTTTATTTTTATGCTTTATAACATGCCAATGCCGCTTACTTACCATGTTTATTTTTCCTTTGCATGGATGGGGACGAGATGTCTGCAGACGTTGGAGCTAAAGGGAAGGAGACATCTTGAGAAGACTCCAAGTATACAAGACCTTAGAAGTTGTTTCCTGGTGGGACGTCCATCTATGTAGATCCTATATTTTTCATGATTATCTAGTTTATGTTTAGTATAACTTCAGAAGCATGATGTAGCTTTCTTTCCAAAGAACTCATGTATGAATCTATGTTTCTATGATGCCAAGTGTTGTTTATTTCTTGATATGAGATCATGCATGTGACAATCCCTCCCTGATATGCCAAGTACCCCACATTATTTATAATGTTGGGGATTAGGCTGTGCTTTTGCTGGTTACGTATGAAACCCTAGGGAGGGGTGTTACATTAATGGTATCAGAGCAAGAAATAGATGGCCACTAAGGCAACAATAAGGATTCATGCAAGTCACCCTAGGATGAAGAAATAGAAGTAGAGAACATGATTATGTATTCTAGTATGTCTAGAGAACCCTAAAGACGACTAGTGCCCTCACCTCATTAGAGGAGTACATGTTAGCATGCTTAGGTAGTTGAAACAAAACCCTAGATGATGACATGTTTCTCCTCGTCTCAATGGTAAGGGCCACCCAATTGAGATTTGAGGAAAATGTCATTTAATGTGACTTTTTATGTGTCTTACCTTCTTAATTGTGTCTGTGGTATGGGACACATGTGCAAATGAGTTGGTGAGATGTAGCATAAAGAGATCCAACATTTCTAAATATGTGCTTGATCACCACATATAAAGAGATGAAGGATATATGACCTAAGGTTAGACAGCTATGAAGATGTAGTCATGGTAAGTGAGAGATAGATTCCCTAAGTGTAATGAGTTAGGTGTAATGTTAAGGAGTAAGTATGAGCCTTAGGAAGGGTAGTTAAGTAATTTATGTTGAATCATAATGCTTTGTCTTTATACGCCTCCTATAATGAAAATTTGTATGGAAAATTTGCGAGTTTATGTGTAATCCTTAAGGTGGGTAGAAACCCTAGAAAATTTCGAGGATGAAATTTATTTAAGGTGGGTAGAATTGTAACATCCCACTCTTTTATGCAAATTTTCAAACTATTTTATTCTTTCATGCTCTTTTTCTAATAGTATAAATGTTGAGGACCTTTATGCAATTTTCCCATATTAGCTTTACCATTTCGTTTCATGAGAAGAAAATTATGTTCACTTACTTTATTACCCATGGTTTAATTTTAGAAAGTATTTCCTTGCACATTTATGCACTCTTGTTTAGAAAATAGAAATGGATGTTTTTATATCAATTTTCCTCTCTCTTATTACCATTAGTGGTTTTATGCATAGAAACTTGCTTAATATTCCTCAAGATGTTTATTGTTGATAATTGGACTGATTACCCGAATTATCTCCATTTAATGTTTAAAGAATAGCTCTATATGCTTTAATATATTCACTTAGGTGTATTGAATGCATTTTTGCCTAATTAGGAGTGGTGGTGGGCTAAAAGATGAAATTAACCGAACAATTGTGTTTTAGTGCACCTCATTACCCTATGCGTGAAATTTGAACTCATTTGGACTTCAAATGGCCCTCCAAATGTTAATTATACGTTTTATATTGTTTATTGAGTACCAATCAATGTCGCATGTATTCAATATACTCATTTTCCTTTTATTTTTTTGTATAGTCACATATTTAATCGGTCACGGGTTACTTTTCTCACGCGTAGGCACGGCAACCGTTGGATCAAGATCCAACGGTGTGCCTGTTCTCTTCTTCCTCCGTTCTTTCCGCAAGCAGGAGCCGTTTCACAGTCCAACCATCGTCGATCCCTCTCTCCCTAATTACGGAACCGTTTCACTTGATTTCTTCGCCAATGCCTCCGGCTCATCACCCCGATCCGAGAAAGCCCTAACTCTCCCCCTCTTGCTATCTGTCGGGCAAACGCCCAATATTAATGCTCACTACCATTTTTCACAGGCACCTCATTAGCCTCCTCGGCCCCCATCTAAGCATCCCGCGAGCACTGCAGGACTCCAAGAGATTCTCCTCGCCACTCAATTTCACCGTCTACCCCCTTAGGTGCCCCGACCAACTCCTCCTTGCTGCTCCGGTGACCCAAGCTTCGCCCCGACGCCCTATGCCATCTCCGATCAAACATACCTCCAGTGAGCATCTATGCGACCTCTCCTTCGTACCCGCATCCGTAGTTTGCCGTGTAGGTCCTCGAATCATCATGTCCTTGATACCGGGTCTCAGACCCTACTTGCACTAGTCGTCGTGGCTTCACAGGGCCTCCCCGACTGTGGAATTTGTGCTTTCGGCCTCAGTTTACCTTCACGAACATGCTCGGGACTTTTTCTGATGGGTTTCTGGTCGCGAGCAGTGGCTTCCGCCTTGGCTCCTTCTTCTCTGTTTCCCGCCGCCATACTCTGTTCTTTGGACACAAAGGTCCCCTTGTCCTATTCGACCCCATAAACAACTCCCCTGGTCCATTCTTGGGCCCGCGTATGTATGTGGCCATCTAATGTTGCCTCTCGGTCAGGTTTTGGTGGTTCTCTTTCCCCGACTTGTCTCCGCTATTTCTTGCCTTACAGAGGAGCGTTCTCAAGCTCTTGGTCACCGCAGAGTCCATGCTTGGGCTTAGTGAGTTCGTTGGGTGAAGCTGATGAGTTTGATGCTATCAATTTTCAACAAAACACATTGATCCACGGTCTGAGGCTCTGGAGTCGATGACTGGCTGCTCGTCGAGCACCATGGTTTGGACAGAAGCAATCTAGGTCCTAAAATGACCACGATGCCCCTGGCCAATGTATCAGGGAATGGATGCCGTATGGGCCTTTTCGCCCTTTGACCCCAGTTTCGATTAATCGACCGTGAGAATTATTTTGTGACCTAATGACGAGAATGCCCCCACAATGATAGTCCTATCTAACTTGCACCTAGTGCTTTCTAGTAATTCAAGTTTTATTTGCATCGAAATAATCATAGATTTAAATGATGTCACGCTATGGTTTTCTAATTTCTGATTGGTCCAGAGTGCAAAATTCATAACTTTTGCATACAACCTCAGAAAAATATAAATAAATATGTTTTGGAAAGGATTTACAATGAGTAATCCGATTTTTTGGTTTTTATCGAATTTTGCTGTTTTAACATCTCAATATTTATATGGACAAATTAGGGTTTAGTGATATATGATAAAGGATAATTATGTTAATTTTAGGTGATTAAGAGGATCCAACCAGTCAAACCAGGTTTGACTTAGGTGTTTTGATTCAAGGTAAGTGGGCCATGCCCTTGGCATAAGTAAAATTTGGTTTATTGAATGTTTATGAATATTGTTAAGCATTATATGTTAAAGTCATGATAAATGCATGTTTTCCTTCAAGTATATGATTATTGAATGATTGTTTGCTATAATCTAAGTCTAAGTATAGAAACCACATTTATGTTATGAATTATGGTTAAGGAACATGAAACCAAGATTCAGAGGGAAGAGATTCCCATCCATGCTTAAGAGGGAGAAATCCCATTATGTTTCATGGGGAGAAATCCCAACTATGTTCAAGAGGGAGAAATCCCATTAAGATCAAGTCTAAGTCATTTAGAAGATAATTAAGTCTAAGAAATATCATGGTTAATGGAAATTGATGTAGATTTATATGCACCTTATTATGGGATTTCCAAGCATTATGGGCTTTCTGAGCAATTATGGGCTTTCCTAGCATTATGGGCTCCTTATGGGGCATTAAGAGAGGAGCATATACTTCTAGTCAAGTTCCTTATGTAAAAGATGTCAAGAAATGATTAATGTTAAATGTATGTCCATGTTTACGTCAAGTCACCTTTATAGTTTATTTTTATGCTTTATAACATGCCAATGCCACTTACTTACCATGTTTATTTTTCCTTTGTATGGTTGGGGACGAGATGTCCGCAGACGTTGGAGCTAAAGGGAAGGAGACATCTTGAGAAGACTCCAAGTATACAAGACCTTAGAAGTTGTTTCCTGGTGGGACGCCCATCTATGGAGATCCTATATTTTTCATGATTATCTAGTTTATGTTTAGTATAACTTCAGAAGAATGATGTAGCTTTCATTCCAAAGAACTCATGTATGAATCTATGTTTCTATGATGCCAAGTGTTGTTTATTTCTTGATATGAGATCATGCATGTGACAATCCCTCCCTGATATGCCAAGTACCCCACATTATGGATAATGTTGGGGATTAGGTTGTGCTTTCGCTGGTTACGTATGAAACCCTAGGGAGGGGTGTTACATTAATGGTATCAGAGCAAGAAATAGATGGCCACCAAGGCAACAATAAGGATTCATGCAAGTCACCCTAGGATGAAGAAATAGAAGTAGATAACATGATTATGTATTCTAGTATGTCTAGAGAACCCTAAAGACGACTAGTGCCCTCACCTCATTAGAGGAGTACATGTTAGCATGCTTAGGTAGTTGAAACCAAACCCTAGATGATGACATGTTTCTCCTCGTCTCAATGGTAAGGGCCACCCAATTGAGATTTGAGGAAAATGTCATTTAATGTGACTTTTTATGTGTCTTACCTTCTTAATCGTGTCTGTGGTATGGGACACATGTGCAAATGAGTTGGTGAGATGTAGCATAAAGAGATCCAACATTTCTAAATATGTGCTTGATCACCACATATAAAGAGATGAAGGATATATGACCTAAGGTTAGACATCTATGAAGATGTAGTCATGGTAAGTGAGAGATAGATTCCCTAAGTGTAATGAGTTAGGTGTAATGTTAAGGAGTAATTATGAGCCTTAGGAAGGGTAGTTAAGTAATTTATGTCGAATCATAATGCTTTGTTTTTATACGCCTCCTATAATGAAAATTTGTATGGAAAATTTGCGAGTTTATGTGTAATCCTTAAGGTGGGTAGAAACCCTAGAAAATTTCGAGGACGAAATTTATTTAAGGTGGGTAAAATTGTAACATCCCACTCTTTTATGCAAATTTTCAAACTATTTTATTCTTTGCATGCTGTTTTTCTAATAGTATAAATGTTGAGGACCTTTATGCAATTTTCCCATATTAGCTTTACCATTTCGTTTCATGAGAAGAAAATTATGTTCACTTACTTTATTACCCATGGTTTAATTTTAGAAAGTATTTCCTTGCACATTTATGCACTCTTGTTTAGAAAATAGAAATGGATGTTTTTATATCAATTTTCCTCTCTCTTATTACCATTAGTGGTTTTATGCATAGAAACTTGCTTAATATTCCTCAAGATGTTTATTGTTGATAATTGGACTGATTACCCGAATTATCTCCATTTAATGTTTAAAGAATAACTCTATATGCTTTAATATATTCACTTAGGTGTATTGAATGCATTTTTGCCTAATTAGGAGTGGTGGTGGGTTAAAAGACGAAATTAACTGAACAATTGTGTTTTAGTGCACCTCATTACCCTATGGGTGAAATTTGAACTCATTTGGACTTCAAATAGCCCTCCAAATGTTAATTATATGTTTTATATTGTTTATTGAGTACCAATCAATGTCACATGTATTCAATATACTCATTTTCCTTTTATTTTTTTGTATAGTCGTGTATTTAATAGGTCACACGTTACTTTTCTCACGCGCAGGCATGGCAACCGTTGGATCAAGATCCAACGGTGTGCTTGTTCTCTTCTTCCTCCGTTCTTTCCACAAGAAGGAGTCGTTTCACAGTCCAACCATCGTCGATCCCTCTCTCCCTCATTACGGAACCGTTTCACTTGATTTCTTCACCAATGCCTCCGGCTCATCACCCCGATCCCAGCAAGCCCTAACTCTCCCCCTCTTGCTCTCTGTCGGGCAAATGCCCAATATTAGGGCTCACTGTCGTTTTTCACAGGCACCTCGCTAGCCCCCTCCGCCCCCATCTAAGCATCCCGCGAGCACCGCAGGACTCTAAGAGATTCTCCTCGCCACTCAATTTCACCGTCTACCCCCTTAGGTGCCCCGACCTACTCCTCCTTGCTGCTCCGGTGACCCAAGCTTCGCCCTGGCACCCTATGCCATCTCCGATCAAATGTACCTCTGGTGAGCATCTATGCGACCTCTATTGCGTACCCGCATCCGTAGTTTGTCGTGTAGGTCCTCGAATCATCGTGTCCTTGAGATCGGGTCTCAGACCATACTGTCACTAGTCGTCGTGGCTCCACATGGCCTCCCCGACTGCGGAATTTGTGCTTTTGGCCTCGTTTTACCTTCACGAACATGCCCGAGACTTTGTCTGATGGGTTTCTGGTCACGAGCAGTGGCTTCCGCCTTGGCTCCTTCTTCTCTGTTTCCCGCCGCCATACTCTGTCATTTGGACACAAAGGTCCTCTTGTCCTCTTCGACCCCAGAAACAACTCCCCAGGTCCGGTCTTGGGCCTGTGTATGTATGTGGCCATCTAATGTTGCCTCTCGGTCAGGTTTCGGTGGTTCTCTTTCCCCGACTTGTCTCCCCTGTTTCTTGCCTTGCAGAGGAGCGTTCTCAAGCTCTTGGTCACCGCGGAGTCCATGCTTGGGCTTAGTGAGTTTGTTGGGTGAAGCTGATGAGTTTGATGCTATCGGTTTTCAACAAAACGCATTGATCCACATTCTAAAGCTCTAGAGTCGATGACTGGCTGCTCGTCGAGCACCATGGTTTGGACAGGAGCAATCCAGGTCCTAAAATGACCACGGTGCCCCTGGCCATTGTATCAGGGAATGGATACCGTATGGGCCTTTTCGCCCTTTGACCCCAGTTTCGATTAATCGACTGTGAGAATTATTTTGTGACCTAATGAGTGTATTTCTTGGGCCTTAGCATCATGAGAGAGAATATTATTCTATGTGGTTCCTTGCTTGAACCTTGGTTGGCGATGTGGCATCATGTGGTGAAGTCCGGGTTTCTAGGGTTTTTCTTGGTGGAGCATAGTGTTGACCATGTTGAGGTTGGTTGAGTGTAGTGAACGGTATTTCAACTAGGATGGTTTGTCTTCTTGTGGTGTGTTTCGACTAACACACCTTCTTTGGGTGATATTTGTTTTGGCCCTTGGGTGTTTCGACCACAACAAGGTGTAGGTGACCTAAATGGTCGATACCCAACCTGAGTTGTATCAACATGTATTGCATGGAAGTGTTTAGTGGTGGCACAGTTGTTTTCTTGGTGGAAAAGTGTCTATTTTATGCTCTCTTGTGTTGACACATCCTTCCCACCTTACTTATTTCATCCCTTGAGTATATAACCTCTCTCGTTTTCATGCAAGCAATCCTTTTGCTCTCTTTCGTTCTCCTCCCTTGCTTGGCCGACCTTGGAGCTTGGTGGATCCAGAGGGTGCTGATCTTGGTGTTTTAGTGGCCGATCACCTTTGCATGTGGTGTTATTGAGATTGATCATCCTTCTTGTGGTGATCTTTGGTGATCTTCTTCCTTGGTAAGTGCTTTTGAACCCTTGATCTTGTTTTCCTTTTTACCCTATCTTCCTCATCCTTTCTTTTCGGCCATGAGACTATGGTTCTACCATGGTGGTCATTTTGAGTGAAATGCCTCATCACAAGGGTCAAAGACTATGATTTGACATGGTGGTACCCAAGGGAGAGGAAGCTTTCTTCTCTTTCTCCTTTCTTCTTTCTTGTTCAGCCTAGGGTTTTTCACACTCGTTTCTTGAGCTCTCCTTTGACCATGGTGTTCTTCTCTTTGAATGTTACCTTGTGGCAAAGTGTTGATCTTGTTTGGAGCTTCTTTCTATCTCTTAGAGCTTGTGGTTTGGAGTTTGGCCTCTCCATAAGGCGGGTTATATAACTCTCTACCTTCTTCTATTATTTGCACCTTATTTGTGCTTGCATGCTACTATTTTGATCTCCAAACACGATGCATATATGCTAGATGATTCTATCTTGATCTAAGATTTAAGACTTTGTAATATTCTCATGTATATTTCTCTTCTTATTAAACCCCAAGTTCACATGCTCATTTTATTAAGTGATGGATGAAGTGAATCTGTTACATGCAACATGATCCTTGATTTTATCACCATGTTATAGTTTGACTCTTATGTTTTCTTGAGTTTTTTGGTTTTATTTTCATGAGGTTGAAGCTTGATCATGTTGAGGTTCGGATCTAGGGTTTTGATGTTCATATTGTATGGAGTTTTCCCCTCCTAAGTGTTGCTTAATGTTTTGACGTTACCACTTGTTTTGGCTAACATTTATCTCTATTTTGGAATGGTTATGTGTGGTTGGAATAGTTGACCTTGGTGGTCGCTACACTACTCCAATAATCTTTACTAATACAATTTGGTTTGGTTTTGTTTCAGGTGACAAACTTTGATTTTGGTTTGGATGGTCGCTACCTATCTTTGTTTTGGTTGTGACATGAATCTTGGATGAGTTTTGGCTACATGTTGATGTGTAGTGGGTCGCTACACAGGATGATATCTTTGGTAATGATCGCAACCCTAACCCTAATGGTTGATGGTTGTAATATCTAAGAGGGTCACTATACACGTTTTCTGTGATGCTTTGTTTCGGTTGAGACTCTAGTTTTGATAGATGGTTGAGACACATGTATGTGTTGGTCACAACTCCATGTTTTGATGGGTGGTTGACACAGATACATGGTTAATGGTTGCTACATATATCCAATAAGAGTATGGTTGTGAAACATGAACATGTAAATGATAATTCATGCTTAATGCTATTTGAATGATTGGTTAGTTAATCCTAATCATGTTTATTAACCCTAATGTGTTCCAAGAAGGTGGGAATTGAAGTATCTAGGGTTTGGTGATATCTGATAAATGGGACCCTAATCGCCTATGTGTTTGAAACCCTAACCCTAATATCTAGGGTATGTTATACTTGGTGTGCTTTCTTGGATGAATAGCATTTGATTATATTCTCTCTTACTTGTGCAAATCTAACCTTGCAGGTTGAATGAATGTCATGGCTTGTGTATGCTATGGTGGTGATCATATGAGACAGAGTGATGGATATGAGCCTTGATGAGACATGTTGAGAACATATTTATGTGATGGGTCTATGACCTGACAGAGGCTTAATGCCTCGTATGAGGTGTTATCCTCTAGTGATGTGATTGATAGATTGATATCCCATAAGTGATGTGACAATGATGATGGCGTTATGAATGCCAGTACTACAAGTATCATGTGATGATGTGACCAGTTCACACCTTATAATTTTATATCTTCTGGAGTTGTACTATCCCCTTATATTTGTAGAGTTTTTTTTTTGGGTTTATATGTTGTAACTTGATTGATGCTAAAAGATAGCCAATTGGCCTAACTAATCAACTGAAACCCCAATCATGTAGGTGCCATGTGGCATAGATCCATTCCAGCGTTAGTTTTATTGTTGGATGGTGAAACAAGTAACTCCTATGGGAAACTTGGAGTGCATATTTTTTGAATATGTGGGGATGCAAGTCGAGTATCTCCTTGCATTCACAATTATAGGTGGTGTGAGATAGCCATGCATGAGTTGTTCTCCTTGTGATTTGTGATAGGTAGTAGTTTAGCTGCATTTGATGACTCTTTTTAGAATGGCATGCGTGAGCCTATTCTTCTATTATTGTGTCATGTACCAAGGCTGACTAGGTGTTTTATAAGGTCGACCATGCTTAAGCCAATCCTCAGCTTGGCTATATGCCACTGTTTGCAGTTGATCAATATGTCTATGTGGTGTTTCTCTTGTACTGACCAAGAGGTGATGGAGAGGTCGTGGATTCCGATTCTTCCATAGAGCTTGTATGGCACCAATTTTGACTTCGTAGTGGTCGATTGGCTTTCAGTGATACTCCTCAAATCCTCAGGGCAATAATAAAAATCAAAATACAACCGTGTAGTATAATTGCTTAGGGTCAAAATATGCTTCACATTGGTTGACCCCTTGCCTTATCTTTGCATTGATTTCTTGAATTATAATGTGGTAATAGAATTCGATTGTCATACATGTTCTTCATATTCCTTCTTTAAATATCAATTGTTCTACTTCTTAGTGGTAACTTCCTAGCTTGTTTAATCTGCACTATAAATTTAATACATATCATTTAGTTGAATCAGCTCAACCAAATAATAATGTTATCTATCTACTTTAATCTACTTATTCTTTTAATATACATAGGTGGAGTTATATCTCCTGGTGGGATGTTTGGTCTCACCCTGTGGGTTTCCACATCTCTTAGGTGGTCATGCACGATGAGGTAGAGATCGCACGGTTGAGGCTGAGCAATAAGAAGAGTAGTAGTTGTTGAAAGGTTGGATGTGTTGCTAGTGTTTTGTAGTAGAGTCCTATGTGTCATCCTTGTACTCTCAGGTCCTTGGGAGGAGTTGTATATATGTTGTATCTTGAGACGATATTTTGACTTTGTTCCTTGTTTTACAGTTATGGCATATATGTATATGAACAAGTTATTATATGTACAGGTTGTGGATAGTGAGCCAATGAACACTATCTTGTAATAATGTTTTGGCATGTGATATATATAGGTGGCTCTTGTGGACTCAACTATAATAAGTTTCATCTTTTGTGTTTATGTGGATGTGGTTTTAATTTCCTATATTTTCTGGTAACCTGGTTGATTAGTACTAGTTATGTGCTTTGTTTTGAGTAACCTTGCTTTTTGGTGCGGCGGGACATCATACGTTTGGTTGGTATCAGAGCTTTAGGTTCACTGAGTTTACAATGACATAAGACTAGGTTGTGTATGTTCTAGTGTCCTCCAGTTTGTCTTATGGTAACTTCTACTTATGCATAAGAAGAAGAAGAAGAAGAAGAAGAAGAAGAAGAATAAGAAGAAGAGAAGAGAAGATGGCTGGAGAACACAAAGAACTTGCTTTTGAGAGTAGTGTCACTGCATCAGATGGTGGTGCCAGTAGGCAGGAGAGGGTGGATAGAGTTCCTAAGATGCCCAAGTTTGACCCAGTTGTGGTGGCCAATCCTGCTTTCCAGTCCATGTTTGGACAATTTATGGCCATGATGACGCATATGGCAGACAAAATGCCTCCACCCCAAGCGAGAGAGGCAGTCCCCAATGTGGAATCTTTGGGTTCTGGGAAGACCTTTGAAAGTTTGAGATGTATAGGGGTGGTGGAGTGTGTGGGTATGACAGAGTGTCTGATGTAGATCTATAGTTGACTAAGCTAGAGAAGGCCTTCAAAATCATCAACATCCTGAAGAGGATAAGGTGAAGCATGCAGTGTATCTATTGAAGGGGAGTATTGGCCTTTGGTGGGCCATTGAGGAGGAGAGGAGGCCAGGTGTTTTGATCAATTGAGAAGAGTTCCGACGGGAGTTTGTGAGTGGGTACTTTCTGAGACCTATATTGACGAGAAGATCATAGTTTGAGAAGATCTGGAAGGGATCTATGGCAGTCAATGATTATGAAGCTAAGTTCATGTAGCTTCTGAGATTTTGTCCCCATATGGAAGCAACATCGACAAGGAGAGGATCAGACAATTTGAGAAAGGTTTGAGTACAGAGTTGATGACTCCAGTGTCATCTTTGGATAACAGGGAGAAGTTTGTCATGTTTGTGAAGTTGGTTAGAAGGGTGGAATGGTTGATGGTGGAGTAGCATGAGACGAAGGCCAAGAAGAGGCCCACACAGTATCAAGGATAGTTGTATGGAGGCTTTAAGAATCCTTTATTTTCAACACCATCATCACAATAGGGATCAGTGAGTCAGTCGTAGTAGTCACCGAGCAAAGGTAGAGGTCAGAGCTTTCACCGAGAAGGAGCCCATAGTGTTGCATCAGATTCCATGATAGGGTCAAATCTAGGTCGTGGTATGAGATCATGACATGCTATAAGTGCAGGCATGTTGGGCATACGAAGATGTATTTCCATGTAGGAGACAAGGAGGTGACCCAATAGCTGAGATAGAGTCAGCCATGGTCACAACAACAACAATAATTTAGTGGTTGTGGGAAGGCATCACCAGTTGGTTCTTCTAGGAAAGCCAGTAGAGTAAGGGGACTACAACAGACAACAACTCAATTTTACACGATGAGTAAGCCAGAAGGAGTGGTCAACCCACGAGTTGTGACATGTCAGATGGAGTTATTTCATTCTGATTTGTCTTATTATTGCTTATATTTGTTTTGGTTGACCCGGGTGCTACACACTATTTTATCACCCGAGAAGTGATTGCTAGTTGTTCTTTGCCTGTTAAATCATAGATGTGATAGTCTTCATTGAAAACCTCGTTGGTTAGTTCCTTAGAGTTGCGGGAGGTGTGTTCTTCCCGTGTCGTTTCATTTTCAGGACATAGCATACAAGTGGATCTCATACCACTCGACATGCATGGATTTAATGTGATCCTTGGGATGGATACTTTGGAAAAGTATTAGGTGGTTTTGGTTTTTAGTTTCAAAGTGGTGACGTTTGTTGATGGTGATGTGACATGGTTCTTCCAAGGAGATAGGAAAATTCTTCCGATGTGTCTGGTGTCAGCAATGACGACACAACGGTTGATGAAGTAGGGTTGTGATGCGTTCTTGGCACATGTGGTGGATACTGAGGAGACGAGTCCATTTGATGGAGTGAACTTTTGGAATCCTTAAATGTCCAATGACATAAGTAAGTCCACGTGTGTTTGGGTTACATTGAGAATTCTAAGTGATTTGGTAAAGTTTCAATGTTGACCGATGTGGATATCATAATTAAGATCCCAAAGCTGACACCTTTTTGAGGTATTTTTTTATTGATCAGTCAAACAATAGAGTTTTAGTGCCAACATAAAATAGACTGTATCTTGAGTGGTTAGGAAGCTATGCTCAAAGTTTTATGGTGTTTGGATGTTTCTAGAGAGAGATATTTAGGGTTGAAATTGTTCAAATAATGATGTATTATGTAAGCTGGAGCATATTTTTTGGCTCAAGTGTTTGATTAAGTTGAGCATCACGCACCTCTGGTTTTGGATGGGTTGCATGGCCAAGTCTTGGCCATGGATCGATAATCTAGAGGCAGTAGCCTTTTAAGAGTATATGCCACAGATTAACTAGGTGAAGGGATTGTTCCATTCCCTTGGATGAGATCTGACGGCACCTCAATTGTCACGTTTGCACAGTTACTGCAAGAATTGCAGACATGAGTACCCATGACGCCTAGCTTGCCCAACATGGTTCAATAGGTGGTTTTTACCTTGTAGTTTTCCTTGACTCCTTGACAAGATCCATTTAGAACCAGACTTTGTGGGTTTTAGATGATGCTAAAAGGATAACAAGTCCCCAGTCTCCCATGTCTCTCCACTGGAACGAGCAACGAGTACGGGGAAGTAGTCCTCAAAGCTAGAAGGGACTAAGGAGGAACCAATATAGGGTAAAATGAATGGAGAGGCCTAAGGAGATGATTGTAGGCAATTTTGTGCCCTGAGATCATAGTTTTGATGTCTGGCGGACTCCAGTTTGCTGGAGAAGAAGACCAAGGTCAGAGAACATGAAAAGAATATTTCTACTACAATCTAAGGGTAGCGTCAAATTTAGGGAGGCTTGAAGAAGGTCATTTAACATCTGACTTTGAGCCAAGATGACACAGCTTGAAGAAGACCATGGTTGGAAAGGTCATGGATAGGGAGTCCTGAAGACAAAGAGGAGCATTGGTGGAGCCGAGGAGCATAGCCTATCTACACTGAGGCTTGAGGAAGCATCTAATGTTATGAAGGAAGCTTCGAGTGATGTTTGTTGCTTATCGGAGCAGTCCCTCATGGCGGCATGCTCAACAACAAGCAATTCTAGAGCCCCACCTGGAGACCAAAGCAATCACAGGAGAACTGAGGCGGTGTCTACGCTCTTGGATGTATTGATTCTGGTACTTGACCTAGAGTTATGTGTTGGCTGGAGTCCAACCCCAGTGGCGGCTTGAGCTGAAAGAAGCCCACACACGCGGGTGCAGATTGCGGAATGGGGAGATTACCTTACATCACGAAGGAGGGAGAGAAGAAAAGACCTGGTCCAATGGTAGTAAACTGGGAAGCTTTCAACTAGACCAACAATAAACTGACAAATCCCAGTATGAACCGCCATGTCACCCTGGCCAGAGAAGCCACGTGGCAATGCCAGATTGGTCCAAAAAGGTAAAAGTACAATAATAATCTAAGTCTTAGAAAATTCATATAAATTTTCCTAGTCATCAGAAAAATACAAATAAGGTACTGTTATTCTCTAAAAATTATGTAGAATAATATGAAAACATAACGTCAGTACTTTGGTGCTTAAATATCACATATCTTAAATGAGATGTATAATGCTTATTTCATGAGTAATATATATAAAAAAATGTCCTAAAATTACCAGAATATGTTATTAAATCCTAAATCATGTTTATAATCCATATAAGGTTAGTGATTATGATGTTGATGCATGAAATCATATGAAATGCTTTATATAACTATTTAGGGTTGATAACCCTAAATAAAAGGTAGAAAATACATATATCGTCAATAAATGTTGGAATATTCAATATAAGCTGATATCAATACCTAGAAACCTTGATAAAATTTTGAGATCATAATTATATATATAAATCATGTTACATGTTAAATGATTCTAAAATGATGAGAAAACCCTAACATAACTAGTTACATGTAACCTAGGGTTAATATGTGCACAAAATTATTAGAACCTAATGTTAAAATGAAAAACCCTAATTTGGAATAGATCATCAGTAGTATGATTATAAATAAGATAAGATGAGTAATGATGGAAATATCTCATGAACCAAGCTAGACCCTAAAATGAATCAACTGGGGTTAAGATGATGAGTTCTATTGCAAGTTGTATATGACCTTGTCTTAATCAGGGTTGAGCAAGGATATAGGATATCAAAATGTGATGATTAGTATATCTGTGATCAAGGTACGCCCTTACTTCTTACTTGGCTTATTATACAATATGCTTGTATTATATGTGTAATAAAATACTTGGTATATGATATTGGAAGAAATGATTGCTTTTGTATGATATCTTGCTTGATTTTCCATACTTATGGCTATGAAAACATGAAACATAATATATCTATTCCATAATAAGAAAGCACCAAACACTTTGGTAGTACAATGCTTGGAAGTGACTTAACTCTTTGGCAGTCGGTCACATTGTACATATGATCTAACTTTTTGGTATTCGATCATAAAGGCCTTAATCTTGAGCTCCTTGAGAATCAAGAGAAAGCATCAAAACCTTCGACAGTCAATGCATGGATATATAATGGAAAATGTGCTTAAAATATATGATCTCTTTTGTTAGTAAACATCTTTGTTCAAGTATATGCCCTTTATTACTTTTGTTTATTACTTCCAAACACTAGTTTTATCTTATTGTGAAGTCTTAGTAATGAGAGGTATATTAAAAAGACACATAGGCGTACTCAGTACAATATTCTTGAATATTGTGTTGACACCTATGTTTTTGAAGATCCATGATAGTTGAGAGTTGTATGGAGAGTTGATGTATAGGTGGACCTATTGTAGATGTAGTACATGCATATGTATAAGTTTACGTGTTCAATGTGTAATATCCAATGTTGTAACAATTCATTATGTAATTACATGTTGAATGGTGAACATGTGTTGTATGGTTTTATTATTGTTCATGTGCAGGTGAAACTGTTGTTTCCTTCTAACTTGCTCTGATTTTCTTCTTATTATCCCAGTGTGGGGTGTTTAAATTGGGATTCTCACTCAGGTGATGTTTCAATTTAGATGTCACACGTTATATTAAGTTTTAGAAAATGCAGGGACGTCACATGTGGTATCAGAGCATGAACAATAGCAAAGCCTGACATTTTCTTATTATGTAACTTAAAACTAAAGAACCTTGAACTTAATAACATTTAGGGTTAGATTAGTCATCCTTTAGAGACTAGATCTGACCTAGCCTCTAGGTTAGAACCTAGATGTCTAAGAACTAGGTCTAGACTAGTTCTTGTTTTATAGAAAGTCTTAAGATGTTGTTCTTTCCTTATAATGTGGTGGTATGGGATGTTACATTATTTGGAAATGATGTGCATCAAGGAAAGAGAAACCCTAGACACATGACGCTCATTGTCTAGAGTAGCTGCAATAGTCTACACCATGCTCTCACCCTTTTCACTACTTTTCATGGCACTATACTCTCTACTATGTGTGGGACACTCATTTTCTAGATTTGGTTTTTGATTCCAATCAGATCGAACCTCGATTGTTTTCTCTGATGCATATTTTATTGGAGAAAAACTATATAATATTTTTATTATATATGTAAGTATTACAAAAATGTGTCCCCACGCATGTACAAGTAAAAAGTGGTCATGCAACCTAAGTGAAAGTGAAAGACATCAGTCTAGAAGAGAGAGTAGTTCTAGATTAGATGTCTAGAGCCTTGCTAGAATATATGATTGATGGAATAGACGAAATATGTTTGCATGATATATCTAAGTCTTATATAGATGATACATGTTTGTCTTTGAGGACCTAAGTTCAGATTTGCGGATTTAAGTTAAGTTTTCATGATGCGAGTACATATTATTTTTTGAGATAAGATAAGCTAAATTAACACAAGATGGGAATCAACATGAGCCTCAAGCTATTTTACAAAGGAGGACCTCTAGTTTTAGGACCAGTTTTAGGGTTAACTCCAGAGAGAGTGAGACCCATAGCGAGAAGGTTAAAGAACCTAACTTCCAAGATATGAGAATTATGAGAAATGTGTGTCATGATATGTCTAAAACTAGACTATTCCGGAGTGAATGAGTTGAGTTGCTTTATATATGATTCCTATAGTATTGTTGAACCCTAGATTTCCTTGGGAGGACCAAACCCTAGAATCATAGAGAGGCTATCTACATGTGTATACATGTGGACATTGTTATGAGTACCTACCATCTGGGTGAGGAAGGGAGAGTCCCAAATCCCTAGAGGATGTAAATTATGTTAGTATGTTGAGAAGCCTCATCCTAGGGTGGGTGGGTCCTTCTAGGACTCTAGTGGTATATATAAGATAGAGAGTTGGGAAATCGTATTTCATGGGTAGAGATCTATGAAGAGTATGTCATAGCATGTTTTGGTTTGTGCTTGTGTGGCTAGAGCTTGTAAGGCTATCACTAATGTTGATGATGTAATCCTAGAACCCTAGACTAAGAGAGGAAAGATAAAGTATATGCATATGAAATACTCATAGAGTTGAGTTAGCATAGAGAGGTTGAGCATGCCACCACCCTCATGATATGGGTCAGGAGAACCTTAGTTGGACTAGATGAAGTTTTGATATATGTTTAACAAGCCACTCACATAAGTTTGTTTAGCACAACCATGATATAATATATGTAAGGATGTGATCTAATCTCGAGATGTGATATATATATACATGATATGCTGGAAACCTAGAGATGGTTTAATAGATAATAATGCATAAATGGTTAACCATGCACATGGATAATGATGATAATGTGAAATTGTTGGCTAATATTGTGATGAAATCACCATTAAATCTTGTAATTTATTATGAGCAATGAAATAAGATCATATGAATAAAACATGTTACATGAGGTGTTAATCTTAGTGCCTAATAAAGATGAAAATATTGTTTGACAGTTAGCACAACATAACAATTATAACTTCTTAACATGATCTAGATGGATAAAATGAGTTAATTATAGTTAACTCCCTCCTAAAAGGCATATGTTAATGTTGAACATGTTCTAACAATTAGCTCAATAAAATGTTGATGACACCTTGATATAATGGGATAACTTTATTTAATTCCTTTAGAACATGGTAATATGTTGTGGGAACCCTAATGCATGGGTAAAGATAAGGATGAAACCCTCACATATGAGATATGTCATGACATAACCAGAATTTCTAAGCCATTGTTTCAATCTTTTATGAAGGGGTGATTCACCTTATATGTAATAAAACCTCCTATAGTGGTTTGGATATGATTATGGGGCTTTGTTTTTGGATATGTTGCACATAGAGTGGTGTCCTACATATGGATGAAGACTTTTGGTTTTTCCTTGAAGTAAGAGGATGGCTTAATTTTGAGGAAGAAATTTTCTTTTAAGATGTATATGATGTGATGAAGTGGACTTTTAGAATCCTTAAATGTCCAATGACATAAGTAATTTCATGTTTGTTTGGGTTACATTGAGAATTCTAAGTGATTTGGTAAAGTTTCATTGTTGACCGATGTTGATATCATAATTAAGATCCCAAAGTTTACACCTATTTGAGGTATTTTTTTATTGATCGGTCAAATAATAGAGTTTTGGTACCAACATAAAATAGACTATATCTTGAGTGGTTAGGAACCTATGCTCAAAGTTTCATGGTGTTTGGATGTTTCTAGAGAGACATATTTATAGTTGAAATTAGTCAAATAATGATGTATTATGTAAGTCGGAGCATAGTTTTTGGCCCAAGTGTTTGATTAAGTTGAGTGTCATGCACCCCTGGTTTTGTATGGGTTGTGTGGCCAAGTCTTGGTCATTGATTGATAATCTAGCGGTAGTAGCCTCTTAAGAGTATATGCCATATATTAACTAGGTGAAGGGGTTGTTTTGTGCCCTTGGATGAGATCTGACTACGCCTCAATTGCCACCTTCACACAATTACTGCAAGAACTGCAAACACGAGCACCCACAATGCCTAGCTTGCCCAACGTACTACAAGATGTGGTTTTTACCCTGCAGTTGGCCTCGACTCCTGGACAAGATCCATTTAGAACCATACTTTGTGGGTTTTAGACAATGCTAGAGGGAGAACAAGTCCTAGTCTCCCATGTCTCTCTACAAGAACGAGCAGTGAGTATAGGGAAGTAGAGCTCAAAGCTAGAAGGGAGTCAGGGGGAACCAAAATAGGGTAAAATGAATGGAGTGTCCTGAAGAGATGATTGTAGGCACTTCTGTGGCCTAAGCTCATAGTTTTGATGTCCGGTGGACTCCAATTTTCCAGAGACGAAGACCAAGGTCGGAGAACATTAAAAGAGGATTTCTAGTACAATCTAAGGGTAGGTTCGAATTCAGGGAGGCTTGAAGAAGGTCATTTACATCTAACTTTGAGCCAATAGGACACAAAGCTAGTTTCTGCCTTTTCTCCTCCGCGACGGCAGCCATGGCTGGTGAGGTCATGGATATGGAGCCCTAAAGACAAAGAGGAGCATTGGTGGAGCTGAGGAGTATAGTCTGTCTGTGTTGAGGCTTGAGGAAACATATGATGTTTTGTTGCTTATCATAGAAGTCCCTCATGATGTTGTGCTCACCAAATGCAATTCTAGAGTCCCACCTGGAGATAGAAGCAATCGTAGGAGAACTGAGGTGGTGTCTACACTCTTAGATGTATGGATTGTGGTACTAGATCTGGAGATATTTGTTGGATGGAGTCCAACCCAGTGGTGGCTTGAGCAGAAAGAAGCCCACTCATGTGGGCACATGTTGTTGAATGGGGAGATTTCCTTACATCGCGAAGGAGGGAGAGAAGATATGATATGGTCTAATGGTAGTAAATTGGGCGGCTTTCTACCAGACTAGTAATGAACTGACAAATTCTAGTTTGAATTGTCGTGTCACTCTTGCTAGAGAAGCCCTTGAAGCCATGTGGCATCGCTAGATTGGTCCAACAAGCTAAAAGTAGAGTAAGCATCTAAGTCTTAGAAAATTCATATATATTTTCTTGGTCATCAGAAAAATACAAATAAGGCACCATTATTCTAAAAAAATTATGTAGAACAATATGAAAAATAATATCAGTTCTTTGGTGCTTAAATAACATAGATCTTAAGTGAGATGTATAATGCTTATTTCATGAGTAATAAATATCAAAAATTGTCCTAAAATTATCAGAACATGTCATTAAATCCTAAATCATGTCTATAATCCAAAGGTCAGTGATTATGATGTTGATGCATGAAATCATATGAAATGCTTTATATAGCTATTTAGGGATGATAACCCTAAATAAAAGGTAGAACATACATATATCATCAATAAATGTTGGAATATTCAATATAAGCTCATATCATTACCTAGAACCCTCGATAAAATTGTGAGATCATAATTATGTATATAAATCATGTTACATGTTAAATGATTCTCAAATGATGAGAAAACCCTTACATGACTAATTACATGTAACCTAGGGTTAATATGTACACAAAATGATTAGAACCTAATGTTCAAATGAATAACCCTAATTTGGAATATATGATCGGTAATATGATTATAAATAAGATTAGATGAGTAATGATGGAAATATCTCATGAACCAAGCTAAACCCTAAAATGAATCAACTAGGGTTAAGATGATGAGATTGTAATGCAAGTCATATATGATCTTGTCTTAATCAGGGTTGACCAAGGATATAGGATATCACAATGTGATGATTAGTATATCTATGATCAAGGTACACCCTTACTTCTTACTTGGCTTATTATACAATGTGATTGTATTATATGTGTAGTAAAATACTTGCCATATAATATTGGATGAAATGATTGCTTTTGTATGATATCTAGCTTGATTTTTCATACTTATGGCTATGAACACATGAAGCATAATTATATGTTCCATTATATGAAAGCACTAAAATCTTTGGTAGTATAGTGCTTGGAAGTGACTTAACTCTTTGGAAGTTGGTCACATTGTACATATGATCTAACTCTTTGGTAGTCGATCATAAAGGCCTTAATCTTGAGCTCCTTGAGAGTCAAGAGAATGCATCAAAACCTTCGAAAGTCAATGCATGGATATATAATGGAAAACATGCTTAAAATATATGTTCTCTTTTGTTAATAAACATCTTTGTTCAAGTATATGCCTTTTATTATTTTTTTTTATTACTACCAAGTACTAGTTTTATCTTATTGTCAAGTTTTAGTAATGAGAGATATATTAAAAAGACATGTAGGCATACTCAATACAATATTCTTGAATATTGTGCTGACGTGTACCACATGTAATCTTTTGTTTAGGTTGTGGACATATGATTTTTGAAGAACTAAGATATTTGAGAGTTGTATGGTGAGCTGATGTACAAGTGGACCTATTGTTTAAAGATCCTGTTGTATATGTAGTACATGCATATGTATAAGTTTACATTTTCAATGTGTAATATCAAATGTTGTAACAATTCATTATGTAATTGTATGGTGAATGGTGAACATATGTTGTATGGTTTTATTATTGTTCATGTGCATGTGCTATTGTTGTTTCCTTCTGACATCCTCTAATTTTCTTCTTCTTACCCTAGTATGGGGTGTTTAAATTAGGATTCTTGCTGAGGTAAGGTTTCAATTTGGATATCACACATTAGATTAAGTTTTAGAAAATCTCGGGACATCATAGTCCAAGAATCTAGGAGGTACCAATTGTCCATGAATTCAAGGACGTGTTTCTGGATGAGCTTCCAGGTGTTCTCCATGTCAGAGAGATTGATTTTGAGATCAATCTGGTACCTGACACGTAGTCGATAGCTAAAAAACCATACAGGATGGCACCGACTAAGATGGCAGAGTTGAAGAAATAGTTGCAAGATCTGCTTGAGAAAGGCTTTATCAGGTCAAGCACGCCTCCTTGGGGTGCTCCTGTTCTATTTGTGAAGAAGAAAGATCGATCTATGAGGTTGTGCATTGATTATAGACAGTTGAACAAAGTGAAAATCAAGAACAAGTATCCTTTGCCGTGGATTGATGATCTGTTTGACCAGTACAAGGTGCTAGAGTCTTCTCCAAGATAGATCTGAGGTCTGGATATCACTAGTTGTGGACCAAGGAGGATGACATACCAAAGTCAGCTTTTAGGATGAGGTATGGTCACTACAAGTTCGTGGTTATGCCTTTTGAGATAACCAATGCACCAACATCATTCATGACTTGATTAACAAAGTGTTTCTACCATATCTTGATCAGTTTGTGATAGTCTTCATAGATGATATCATGATATATCGTCAAGACATCTAACAACATGAACAACATCTACGACATGCGTTGACCTTGTTGAGACATCATCGGTTGTACATGAAGTTCAACAAGTGTGAGTTTTGGCTTAAAGAGTTGTCCTTTATTGGATATGTGATATCTACTAAGGCTGTTCATGTGGACCCCAAGAAGGTGGAATCTGTGATAGAGTGGGATTAGAGAAATATGCTGATAGAAGTCCACAATTTTTGGGTTTGGCGGCTACTATAGGATATTCATCAAGAACTTCAATGCAATGACGTTACTCCTAATGAAGATGACAAGGAGAGATGTACCTTTTGTCTGGGACGACAAGTGCCAACGTGCCTTCTAGTTGTTAAAGGGGAAGATAACAAGTGCACCAGTGCTAGTGTTACAAGAACAGGGAAAAGGCTATATTGTCTTTTGTGATGCCTCGGGGAATGGTTTGGGTTGTGTGCTGATGTAAGATAATAATAAAATCTTTTTTACATTGCAACAATTGTAGAAGCATGAGGAGAACTATCCCACCCATGATCTGGAGCTTGCAATGGTGGTTCATGCCTTGATGATTTGGAGAAACTACATATATGGATAGAAGTGTCATCTCTTCACCAACCATAAGAACCTCAAGTACTGGATGGATTTAATCCAGGACTATAATTGCACCATAGACTACCATCCATGGAAGGAAAACATGGTGTCAGACGCTTTGAGCAGGAAATCTTTGTCATCATTTGTTGATAAGGCACAATTATGTTCCTTGGTGTGCTACAAGAGGGACATGTTAGTGTCCTAGCATTAGATGAACATGAAGTTGGAAGTCTCCTTGTTGGCTTAGCTACAAGTGAAGCCTACATTGAGGCAGTATATTAAAGAGGCTCAACATGCTGATATTGTGATACAACAAATACAATCAGAGTTTAGCAGCGAGAAGCGTGATGGCTTCCATAAGACAAAGGATGGGGCAACGTGTTACCATGGCAGATCAGTAGTACCTAATGTTGACAATCTGAGGAAGTTAGTTTTAGAGGAGGCTCATTCCTCAATGTACACTATGCATCCAGAAAGCACCAAGATGTATCACAATCTTAAATATGTGTATTGGTGGTCTAGATTCAAGCATGATTTGGCTGAGTTTGCTGCCAAGTATCCTATGTTCTAGTAGATTAAAGCAGAACATCTGAAGCATGTGGGAACTTTGAAACTATTTCCCATACAACAATGGAAGTGAGATCATGTAACAATGGACTCTATGGTTGGTCTATATACTACAGCCAAAGGGAATGACTCCATTTGGGAGATAGTTGATCGGTTCACAAAGACAACACACTTTTTTCTAGTAATGACAATATACACAACGAAGAAGCTTGCACAGATATATGTTGATGAGAATGTTTGCTTGCACAATATCCCAATTACTATTGTATCTGGAAGAGATCCACAGTTCACCAATCATTTTTGGGAACGTCTGCACACAACGATGGGTAGACAGTTGAAGTCCAGTACATTATTTTGCCCGTAGATAGACAGATTGTCTGAGAGGACTATACAGACCTTAGAGGATTTATTAAGAGATTGTTTCCTACAGTTCTTGGGCATTTGGGATGTGCACCTCATTTTGATAGAGTTTGCCTATAATAGCAGTTTCCAGAGGAACATCGACATGGCACTCTATGAGGAATTGTATGGGATACGTTGCAGGTCTCCGTTATTCTATTATGAGGCTGGTGAATATCAACTTTTGGGTCCTGAGCTTGTGCAACATACACCAGAAAAGATTAGAGTAATTCAGTAATAGCTGGAGGCAGTGCAAGATAGACACAACTGACATAGACAGTTGGAGTAGTTGAAGGCAGTGCAAGACAGACAGAAGTCATATAGAGACAACCGACATAGACAGTTGGAGTTCCAAGTGGGAGACAACATGTATCTCAAGGTATCTCCTTGGAAAGGTGTTTTGATGTTTGGGAAGAAGGGTAGGTTGGCTCCTTGATGTATGGGAAATTACCCTATGGTGGCACATGTTGAGAAGGCAGCTTACAAGTTGGAGTTGCCACTTGAGTTGCACAGGTTACATCCAGTGTTCCATTTGTCTATATTGAGGAAGTGCCACCCTGATGTCGAGTTGGTTTTTCATCTAGTAGAGGCTGAGCTTGATGAGGATATAATCTTATTTGGAAGGTCCTGTGTTGATCATAGATAGGATGATCAAGAAGTTGAATAAGAAAGACATCATTTTGGTTAAGGTTTTGTGGCATCATCGTGGCATATAGGAAGCCACGTGGGAGCTTGAGGAAGATATGGATAGGAAGTACATGTCTCTTTTCACGTAGGATTTTGGGGGCAAAATCCTTGTTAGGGGTTTATGGTTGTAAGGCCCCTAACCTAGTTTAGTTCTTGAGTATGCTAGCTTTGCTTAATAAGATAGTTAGAAACTTAATATATTCCTTTGATATGCTTTGTTATCATCTAACAATCTTATGTTTTCAGTTTTGTAACATCCCTGACCTGGGTTATGAGTTAACCCTAGGTGTTTTGCCTAATTATGTAATTAAGATACTGGTGATTATCTTTTTTTCATGTAATTAAGTTCCTGAGGAACATACTTTTCCTTTTCTGTTCCTTTTAAACAATGTTGAATTGATTGTTTTGTAATACAGGGACCTATGTGCAATTTACCCAGTTAGAAGGGTTAACTTGAAATTTGCACATGTTGAGATGTTCCTCTGATGTTGAGACATCATAAGAATGATTATGGTAAAGTTGAGGGATTTCCCAAGCTTGAGCACCAAGGTGCAGCTGTGGAAGCAATCCCTGTGCTTGAAACCCTAAATTGGAGTAAAGTGCAATTTACCCAATTTGAGGGGTGCAACTTGTAAAATACACCATCTAAAATATCTTGTAAGACTCTTGTCATCATTTAGAGAAGAAATGATGAAGAAGTCACTTCAATTGAATTATCATATAATGAAAAACACCTTTGTGATTGAATAATCAAGGTGTAAGTACTATAGCCCTTTTATGTGTGTGCTTTAGTAATAGGTTGATCTTCTTTGCCTTCATTTCTTGACCTTAGAAGGAGGTTGTCCTTAGAAATAAGAATAAGGGACGAGCAAAGAAGAAAGGAGGGACTTAGTTGAAAGTGAGGAAAACCTATGTGCCTATGTTGAAATTCCACCCCAAGTATATAAGCCCTTTTCCTCACTTAACAAAGGAATGTTTCTTTCGTTTCCTTCACTGTTCCCCTTGCTCAAACCAACTAAGGAGAGTTCTGGAGCTCAGGAGGACGACCATAGGAGTGCAGGGTAGGTTTGGATCCTTCCTTTTTCTTAAATTCTTGGATGAAACTCGAATTCAAGGTCAAATTCATGGCTAGCTCA
Source organism: Alisma plantago-aquatica (assembly GCA_963693085.1). Taxonomy (NCBI): domain Eukaryota; kingdom Viridiplantae; phylum Streptophyta; class Magnoliopsida; order Alismatales; family Alismataceae; genus Alisma; species Alisma plantago-aquatica. The sequence goes on along the minus strand of OY856410.1, from coordinate 517,400,910 downwards.
CTTAGCTCTATCTTTCTAGCCATCTCTTCTCAACTTTTCTTGGAGGATTCCCCTTGGCCGACCTGTGGAGCTTCTAGGACGCCATTAAAGGCTTGGATCTCGAAAGCTTGGAGCTCAAGGAGCAAGCTTTAGGCGGATTTTATAACTCTAAACCTATGCTTTGTTATATACATCTTTTCTATGCTTTTAGTTGCTAGTTCTTCTTCTTCCCTATCTTCCCTTGCTTCCTTGCAAGCAAATCCGTGAGGAACTGCTTCTGTTCTTGAGAAAGACTATGAGGGCGTTATTTCCTATGTTTATCCACAGTTTTCTACTTTACCATACGACCTCAACCAATTGCCCATACGGTTTGCAAAACCGTTTGGTGGGCAAACGGTTTCAAGGTCGTATGAAGGCATACGGTCTCAAGACCGTATGGACGCGTTGAACAAGCATGGACCGTATGGGAATCCTGTTCAAAATTATGTAGGTTAATCACCCACAAAATTTGAGAGGTTAACTCCAAAGGGATCGTGCAATATAAGCAAATCAATTAGAAAATCCAATTGAATTTAGTCCTGATTTTCAATCTGCTTAATTTTCCCTTTTTGGGAAAACGGTCTCAAGACCGTATAAGATGGTTGACTAAGCGTTGACCGTATGAGATTACTGTTCATAATGATTTTAATTAATGACTCACCAAATTTGATGGACTAATTCCAAACGAGTTAAGAGTTGAAGGTTGATTACTAGGGCAAACCCTAATTGAAATCAGTGCTGAAATCACAATGAGTTAATTTGAGATTTTGGGTTGATTAGCCGAAACGGTCTCAAGACCATTTGGCAAATCATCCAAACGGTCTCAAGACCGTTTGGGGATCACCCAAGACCGTATGGAGGTCTGGGGTCAAGTATAGTTGACCAATTGAAGGTACAAAGATACCAAATTACATTGCAATTAAGTATTGATGTAATGATCAACTCAATAAATCAAACCTTGATGAATTTTCACTAGAGTCCAAAGGATGGATGGGAAAACGGTCTCAAGTCCGTTTGGAACTCATCCAAACGGTCTCAAGACCATTTGGTGACAACCCAAGACCGTTTGGAGGTCTAGGGTTAAGGTAATTTGATCAATTGAGGGCCCAATTACAATGGGTTATTAAAATAATCAAATTACTGATTTGTGACTTAATTAAGGTTCAACCCCTATCAAATCAATCTAGATTTTGATGAATTCTTGGGCAAACGGTCTCAAGACCGTTTGGAGTATATCCAAATGATCCCAAGACCGTTTGGGCCAAGTTTGAGCCCAATTGGAGGTCAATTGATGGGTTCAACTTCGATTTGATTCACATTGTTGAGTGTTGATGGTTGAACGTTTATAGACCTTAATTGAACCAACTCCAACCCTAACTGGATATCAATTGAGTGACCAATTGGTTAAGACTAACCCTAATTGTCTCAATTGGTAAGTGGTTAGCAAGCTTGAGACCAATTGATGGCTTCAACATAGGAAACCCTAATCGAGTTTACCTTTTGAACAACCTTGGAGGTCCATACGATCTTGAGCTTTTGAGGGCATTCGACCTCAAACCGTATGAGGGCATTTGACCTCAAACTGTATGAGGGCATTCGATCTCAAACCGAATGAGGGCATTCGACCTCAAACCGTATGAGGGCATTCGACCTCAAACCGTATGAGGGCATTCGATCTCAAACCGAATGAGGGCATTCGACCTCAAACCGTATGAGGGCATTCGATCTCAAACCGTATGAGGGCATTCGACCTCAAACCAAATGAGGGCATTCGACCTCAAACCATATGAGGGCATTCGATCTCAAATCGTATGAGGGCATTCGACCTCAAACCGTATGAGGGCATTCGATCTCAAACCGTATGAGGGCATTCGACCTCAAACCGTATGAGGGCATTCGACCTCAAGATCGAATGAGGGTATACGACCTCAAGATCGAATGAGGGTATACGACCTCAAGATCGAATGAGGGCATACGACCTCAACATTGTATGAAGGTTGAAGGTGGGAAACCTATTGGAGACTTTTGAAGTTAAGTCTGCCTAATGCCTTGAAGGCTTAAACGGTTTAATAGTTGTTCAACCTAAATCCTAATGATACCAAAAGACATCAAGGGTCAAGTGATTAGTAAATTAAACCATGATGATGATCAATGTGTAATTTACCATAATACCCTTGAAAGGTTCAATTGAGTGAAACCTTGTTCTAATCAAACCCTAATCACTCAATAGTGGTGATTTGGTCTATGTTAATCAAAGTGGACTTAACCCAACCTGATCTAGATTGATGTTATCACCATCTACAAGTATGAGGAGAGAGAAAGTATCTTAAGAAAGAGAAAGTACCCTTTTATGATGGAAATTCAAGTAAAGTACCTTCAATACACATGAATGTGCATGATTAGGGTATGATCCACCTATGTGAGATCATGGAACCCTAATTATGATAAATGATGAATCTTAAACTAATCTGAGAGCATCAATGATGATGTTCCTCATACATAATGATGTTATGAGTTCAATTCACCATAATGTGAATAGTAAACCCTAATTCAAGGGTGATGACATGCAATATGAGTAGCAAACTCTAATTGATGAGAATCAGAAAACTTAGCTCTTATGACAAGAGTGGAAAGTATATTCTTGTTTTGAATTACCTTTATCAGTTGAATTAACCATGTAGGTTCTGATATGAAGGTGATCATATCCAGGTATGAATAATGATACTATATTCATTGAAAGCATGTTGTTAGCTTTATGAATAGTAAAATATCTTGATGCCTTGTCAGTGGCATCTTATGATTTTTAATGGGCTGTGAGAGCCATGAAAACCATCAAGGTCATGCTTTAGAGATGACTTGTGATGATTATAATGAGAAATGATGATTGATGAGAGTTAGGCTTGTTACATTTAGTATTCTTCTTTCATAGATGTTATGCTACTGTTATTGTTTGAAGAACAATGTATGATATTAAAAGAATACTGAATGTACCTAACTAATCAAGTGTAATGTAGAAGCCCTGATCATAGATCCATCATTGTCAGATATCAAATGATGGTGAAACAGGTTTTCCTACGGGAACTCCTGGATCACATATTGTTGAGTATGTGGGGTATATGGATGTGTAGAACCTTACATCCTAGTGTAGGAATTTGATGTAGATGTATAATCCGTCAATCCTTCACTACAAAACTCATACCGTATCAGTGGATGGTAAACATGAAACCTCCTGATGACGAGGAAAACATAGATATCCGTATCAGTGAAGATAAACATGAAATCTCTTGATGACGAAGAGAGTACAGAACGCCATTGTAACTCTAAAATAGCGAAGGACCAGATTACCCTGGTGAGCTATAATAGTAGAGACATAAGATGTCCTACAAGTGATCCTCTTACTGACTGAGGAAGGTGAAGGTCATGAGAATCCGGCTCTTTCGATGACCTAGTATGATACTAAGGCACTTAACAGTGATTGGTTGGGGTATGAGTGGTAAACCTCATCTCCACAGGGCATAATAATAAGAATGTTTGAAAAACATAATCTACAGCGTAGTATACCTGTTAAAGGTAACTATGAGCTAATTGATTGATGTTACACTGTATAGTGCATATGTTCTTCATGCTTGATAAATGTTGAGCTCTTGTATACAACTGTATCTGTTATTGAATACTTTGTAAGCTTTTACTGCTTAAGTTATTCTTTGATTTTATAATAAAGCTTCTGGAGGAGAGCTATAACTCTCACTGGGGCAATTATGTACAATTGTCTCACCCCGTAGACTTCAACTTTTGAGGTGGACATCGGAGACGGAGGAACAGGTCTACAGGTGACCAGTCCCAGCAGTAACAGCACCAGGAGCAACAGTAAATCTCAGGTGGAGATTTAGCCTGCCATGTGGTGTAGTTAGATTCAGTCCTATGTGTCCTCTGTACTCTCAAGTCTTTGAGTCTTTTGGTTATGAGTTCTTGAGATTTTGTATCTTGTTGTATATAATTACTCAAGAAGTAATTATCATGAGATGTAAACAGTTTATCTCCTGTTATGAATGAAGCTTTATGGATTCAAGCTCTTGTCTCGAAAAGTTTTAATTTCCCGTGATTTTTGTCTTCCGCTGTTAATTGATTCGCTTCCGCTAAGTTTAAATCGTGTTTATATCATGGTTTGGAGATCAGAGCCCACATTAGTGGTATCAGAGCTCTAGGTCTGTTGAGTCTATAGAGGCATAGGACTTAGGATGTCGGGTCTATCCTTAGTATCTCTTCCTTATCTAATAGAATCTTCTGCTCCTCAGGAGAAGAAGATACATAAGGATGGCAGAGCCACATGATGAGTACGTGGCAGAGAGTAGTGCTAGTGCACCTCGAGGCGGTGCAAGGGTTCCAGAAATAGAACAACCTGCACCTGAGCCACCCCAGTTTGACCTAGCTGATATGGGTAACCCAGCAGTTCAGACGATGTTTGGGTAGTTTATGAGTGCCATGACACACATCACCGACAGGATGCCCATGCCTGCACCTAGGGCACCTGCCCAGCCTGAAGGACAAGGCATCAGTAAGACGTTCGAGCGACTTCGTCGTGTCGGAGCTACCGAGTACTTTGGGACTGCTGACCCCACAGATGCTGATCTGTGGTTAACAGAGTTGGAGAAGGCTTTCAGGATTCTTATTATTCCGGAGGCTGAGAAGGTTAGACATGTTGTCTATCTTCTCAAAGGCAGTGTTGGTCACTGGTGGAAAATGGAAGAGCAGAAGAGACCTGGAATAGAGTTCTCGTGGGAAGAGTTTCGTCGGGAATTTATCAATAGATATTTTCCAAAGACCTTCCTAGATCAGAAGATCTCTCAGTTTGAGAGATTGAGGCAGGGCATGATGAACATTAGCGAGTATGAAGCTAAGTTCATGGAATTGCTGCGGTTCTATCCGCACATGGCTGCCACAGATGAGGAAAGAATCAGGAGATTCGAGAAGGGTTTGAATGTTGATATGTCAACCCCTTTGTCTGCCTTAGTAAACCGAGAGAGATTCTCTACCTTCGTTGAGTCAGTCCGAAGGATAGAGAGATCTGTGGTTGAGAAGAGGCAAACCCAGAAAAGATATCCACAGTTCCAGGGTTCTTCATCTAGGGATTTCAAGAAACCTAGATTCTCTGCACGTAACCCTCCACCACCCAGAGCGAGTTCTCAAACTCAATGGTCACCAAGCAGAGGTAGAGGACGGAGTCAACCGCTTCAAGGGACTCACAGTTCTGCATCGATGTCAGTTACTGGACCACCCCGACCACAACAACAGGAGAGGAGATGCTACAACTATGGTAAGGTGGGACACTTGATGAAGGATTGCCATTCTAGGCCTGTCAGTGTGACACAGCCTCCGAGACAGAATCAACAAGGATCTCAGAGAATGCAATCTCAAGGAGTATCTCGAGGACGGGGACAAGCGTCTCAAGATGGATCATCAGCACCACCTCAACACCAGGCGACAGCGAGGTTCTATGCTACGAACCCACCAGATGCAGTGGTCAATCCACGGGTAGTGGCAGGTCAGATGGAACTTTTATATCCTGATATGTCTACATCCTGTGTTGTATCTGTTCTGATTGACCCAGGTGCTACGCACTCTTTCATCACTCATAGAGTGATTCGTAACTGCAACGTGACTATTAGTCATAGGGCAGATAGTTTGTTGTTGGAGACTTCGTTGAGTGGGTCTGCCATTTTGCAGGAGGTATGCTCTCCCTGCATCCTCTTCTTTTCTGACCATCGCATTCAAGTGGGTCTTATACCGCTTGATATGCAAGGATTTGATATAATCCTCGGGATGGATACCTTAGAGAGGTATAGAGTTGTCCTGGATTGTGAGTCCAAGTTGGCTGTGTTTGCTGATGAAAGCAACACATGAATCTTTCAAGGTGAAAGAAAGATTCTGCCCACCTGTCTTGTGTCAGCTATGGTTGTTGATAAGCTGTTGAGGCAAGGATGTTATGCATTCTTGGCCCATGTGGTAGATGTTACCAAGGAAAGTTCCAATCCTGCCGAAGTTCCCATAGTCAGGGAATTCGAGGATGTGTTTCCTGAAGAACTTCCTGGTATACCACCACTTCGGGAGATTGATTTTGAAATCAATTTGATCCCAGATACGAAACCCATAGCCCAGACTCCGTATAGGATGGCGCCTGTCGAGATGGCAGAACTCAAGAAACAGCTTCAAGAGTTACTTGAGAAGGGTTTTATCCGACCGAGCACTTCACCTTGGGGTGCTCCGGTCTTGTTTGTTAAAAAGAAAGATGGGTCAATGCAGTTGTGCATTGACTATAGACAACTAAATAAAGTAACAATAAAGAACAAGTACCCTCTGCCGAGGATTGATGATCTCTTTGACCAGTTGCGTGGGGCAACAGTCTTTTCAAAGATAGACTTGAGGTCTGGATATCATCAACTTCGTATTAAGGATAGTGACATATCCAAGTCTGCCTTTAGGACAAGGTATGGTCACTATGAGTTCACGGTTATGTCGTTTGGACTAACCAATGAACCAGCTGCATTTATGGAACTCATGAATAGAGTTTTCCGGCCTTTCCTTGATCAATGTGTTGTCGTCTTCATAGATGACATTCTGATCTATAGTAAGGATGCTCAGCAGCATGAGCAGCATCTTTGCCAAGCTTTGACCTTGCTAAGAGAACACAAGCTGTATGCTAAGTTTAGCAAGTGTGAGTTCTGGCTGCCGGAGGTGTCTTTTCTAGGACATGTGATATCTGCCTCGGGAATTCGTGTTGACCCTACAAAGGTAGAATATGTTCTACAGTGGGAACAACCGAAGACACTGACGGAGATTCGAAGTTTCTTGGGGTTAGCTGTCTATTATCGAAGGTTCATTAAGAACTTTAGTTCTATAGCCTTACCCTTGACCAAGTTAACCCGGAAAGATATTCCTTTTTCTTGGAGTGATAAGTGTCAACAGTCTTTCCAGTTGTTGAAGGAGAGGTTGACAAGTGCACCTGTGCTTGTGCTACCTGAACATGGAAAAGGATATGTAGTCTTCTGTGATGCCTCCAAGAATGGACTTGGATGTGTGTTGATGCAGGATAAACAAGTGATTTCTTTTGCTTCTCGACAGCTTAAGAAACACGAGGAGAATTATCCGACACATGATCTGGAGTTAGCTGTTGTGGTTCATGCCTTGAAGATCTGGAGGCATTATCTCTACGGAGAGACATTCCAGATTTTCACAGACCACAAGAACCTTAAGTATATCTTCTCTCAGCATGAGCTTAACATGAGGCAACGTCGTTGGATGGAGTTAATCAAGGATTACGACTATACGATTGATTACCATCCAGGCAAGGCCAATGTTGTTGCAGATGCCTTGAGTAGGAAATCAGCAACATCAACCATGGATAGAGCACAACTAAACTCTTTAGTGTGCTCTAAGAGAGATATGTTTATCTCTTTAAGGCAAGACAATGTACAGTTGAAGGTGTCATTGTTAGCCGGGTTGTTGGCTGAGATGCATATTAAACCTACCCTAAGAGAGCAGATTAAGGAAGCACAGCAAGATGATGTTGCAGTTCAGCAGATCAGATCAGAGTATGGAAATGAGAAGCAAGATGGTTTCCATGACTCGGATGATCATGTAGCTTGTTATCATGAGAGGATGATAGTGCCAGATGTGGATAACTTAAGGAAGTTAGTCCTGGAAGAAGCTCATTCTTCGATGTATGCTATGCATCCAGGGAGCACCAAGATGTATCGTAATTTGAAAGATCTGTATTGGTGGCCTGGAATGAAGAAGGATGTTGCAGAATTTGTTCTGAGGTGTCCTGTATGTCAGCAAATTAAAGCTGAACACCAGAAGCATGCAGGAACAATGCAACCTTTACCCATACCACAGTGGAAGTGGGACCATGTGACCATGGACTTCGTTGTTGGCCTACCCAGGACAAACAAAGGACATGATTCCATTTGGGTAGTTGTAGATAGGTTGACAAAGACAGCGCATTTCTTACCTGTCAAAACAACCTATTCTGCTGAAAGGTTATCACAGTTGTATGTACAAGAGATAGTGTGTTTGCACGGAGTTCCTGTCACAATAGTTTCTGACAGAGGTCCCCAGTTTACAAGTCGTTTTTGGGAACAGTTACATAGAGCCTTAGGCACCAAGCTAAGGTTTAGTACGGCCTTTCATCCACAGACTGATGGACAGTCGGAAAGGACCATACAGACCTTAGAAGACCTGTTGACAGCATGTGTTCTCCAGTTTACCGGAAGTTGGGATCTACACCTAAGCTTGATAGAGTTTGCCTATAACAATAGCTATCAACATAGTATTGATATGGCACCTTATGAAGCCTTGTATGGTAGACGTTGTAGATCACCTTTGTGTTGGTATGAGACTGGTGAGCATCAGTTATTAGGACCTGATCTTGTGCAGCAAACTACAGAAAAGATTAAGGTAATACAACAACAGATTAAGACTGCATAGGATAGGCAGAAATCTTATGCTGACAAGCGTCGTAGACCCTTAGAGTTCCAGGTTGGAGACAGAGTGTGTCTCAAGGTCTCGCCTTGGAAAGGAGTCCTTCGTTTTGGAAGGAAAGGGAAGTTAGCTCCTAGATTTATGGGGCCTTATCCAATCATTGAACGGATTGGAAAAGTAGCCTATAAACTAGAGCTGCCACCAGAGTTACAGAGGTTACATCCTGTGTTTCACATTTCTATGCTAAAGAAATGTCACCCTGATACTGAGTCAATTCTACAACCTATGGAGGTAGAATTGAATGATGATATATCTTATGAGGAAGGACCGGTGTCAATCCTTGATAACAGGATTAAAAAGTTAAAGAAGAAAGATATAAGCCTTGTGAAAGTCCTCTGGAACCACCGTGGTGTTGAAGAAGCCACTTGGGAACTAGAGGATGAGATGAGAAGGAAGTATCCTGCCCTTTTCTCTTAATATGTTTTATCGATTTCGGGGACGAAATCCTTGTAAGGGGTGGATAATTTGTAACATCCCTGACCTGGGTTATGAGTTAACCCTAGGTGTTTTGCCTAATTATGTAATTAAGATACTGGTGATTATCTTTTTGCATGTAATTAAGTTCCTGAAGAACATACTTTTCCTTTTCTGTTCCTTCTAAACAATGTTGAATTGATTGTTTTGTAATACAGGGACCTATGTGCAATTTACCCAGTTAGAAGGGTTAACTTGCAATTTGCACATGTTGAGATGTTCCTCTGATGTTGAGACATCATAAGAATGATTATGGTAAAGTTGAGGGATTTCCCAAGCTTGAGCACCAAGGTGCAGTTGTGGAAGCAATCCCTGTGATTGAAACCCTAAATTGGAGTAAAGTACAATTTACCCAATTTGAGGGGTGCAACTTGTAAAATACACCATCTAAAATATCTTGTAAGACTCTTGTCATCATTTAGAGAAGAAATGATGAAGAAGTCACTTCAATTGAATAATCATATAATGAAAAACACCTTTGTGATTGAATAATCAAGGTGTAAGTACTATAGCCCTTTTATGTGTGTGCTTTAGTAATAGGTTGATCTTCTTTGCCTTCATTTCTTGACCTTAGAAGGAGGTTGTCCTTAGAAATAAGAAGAAGGGACGAGCAAAGAATAAAGGAGGGACTTAGTTGAAAGTGAGGAAAACCTATGTGCCTATGTTGAAATTCCACCCCAAGTATATAAGCCTTTTTCCTCACTTAACAAAGGAATGTTTCTTTCATTTCCTTCACTGTTCCCCTTGCTCAAACCAACTAAGGAGAGCTCTGGAGCTCAGGAGGACGACCAGGGGAGTGCAAGGTAGGTTTTGATCCTTCCTTTTTCTTAAATTCTTGGATGAAACTCGAATTCAAGGTCAAATTCATGGCTAGCTCACTTAGCTCTATCTTTCTAGCCATCTCTTCTCAACTTTTCTTGGAGGATTCACCTTGGCCGACCTGTGGAGCTTCTAGGACGCCATTAAAGGATTGGATCTCGAAAGCTTGGAGCTCAAGGAGCAAGCTTTAGGCGGGTTTTATAACTCTAAACCTATGCTTTGTTATATACATTTTTTCTATGCTTTTAGTTGCTAGTTCTTCTTCTTCCCTATCTTCCCTTGCTTCCTTGCAAGAAAATCCGTGAGGAACTGCTTCTGTTCTTGATAAAGAAGATGAGGGCGTTATTTTCTATGTTTATCCACAGTTTTCCACTTTACCATACGACCTCAACCAATTGCCCATACGGTTTGCAAAACCGTTTGGTGGGCAAACGGTTTCAAGGTCGTATGAAGGCATACGGTCTCAATACCGTATGGCCGCGTTCACCAAGCATGGACCGTATGCGAATCCTGTTCAAAATTATGTAGGTTAATCACCCACAAAATTTTAGAGGTTAACTCAAAAGGGATCGTGAGATATAAGCAAATCAATTAGCAAATCCAATTGAATTTAGTCCTGATTTTCAATCTGCTTAATTTGCCCTTTTTGGGCAAATGGTCTCAAGACCGTATAGGATGGTTGACTAAGCGTTGACCGTATGATATTACTGTTCATAATGATGTTAATTAATGACTCACCAAATTTTATGGACTAATTCCAAACGAGTTAAGAGTTGAAGGTTGATTACTAGGGCAAACCCTAATTGAAATCAGTGCTGAAATCACAATGAGCTAATTTGAGATTTTGGGTTGATTAGCCCAAACGGTCTCAAGACCGTTTGGGAAATCATCCAAACGGTCTCAAGACCGTTTGGGGATCACCCAAGACCGTATGGAGGTCTTGGGTCAAGTATAGTTGACCAATTGAAGGTACAAAGATACCAAATTACATTGCAATTAAGTATTGATGTAATGATCAACTCAATAAATCAAACCTTGATGAATTTTCACTAGAGTCCAAAGAATGGATGGGCAAACGGTCTCAAGACCGTTTGGAACTCATCCAAACGGTCTCAAGACCGTTTGGTGACAACCCAAGACCGTTTGGAGGTCTAGGGTTAAGGTAATTTGATCAATTGAGGGCCCAATTACAATGGGTTATTAAAATAATCAAATTGCTGATTTGTGACTTAATTAAGGTTCAACCCCTATCAAATCAATCTAGATTTTGATGAATTCTTGGGCAAATGGTCTCAAGACCGTTTGGAGTATATCCAAACGATCCCAAGATCGTTTGGGCCAAGTTTGAGCCCCATTGAAGGTCAATTGATGGGTTCAACTTCGATTTGATTCACATTGTTGAGTGTTGATGGTTGAATGTTTATAGACCTTAATTGAACCAACTCCAACCCTAATTGGATATCAATTGAGGGTCAATTGAGTGACCAATTGGTTAAGGCTAACCCTAATTGTCTCAATTGGTAAGTGGTTAGCAAGCTTGAGACCAATTGATGGCTTCAACATAGGAAACCCTAATCGAGTTTACCTTTTGAACCACCTTGGAGGTCCATACGATCTTGAGCTTTTGAGGGCATTCGGCCTCAAACTGTATGAGGGCATTCGACCTCAAACCGTATGAGGGCATTCGACCTCAAACCGTATGAGGGCATTCGACCTCAAACCGTATGAGGGCATTCGACCTCAAACCGTATGAGGGCATTCGACCTCAAACCGTATGAGGGCATTCGATCTCAAACCGAATGAGGGCATTCGACCTCAAACCGTATGAGGGCATTCGATCTCAAACCGTATGAGGGCATTCGACCTCAAACCGAATGAGGGCATTTGACCTCAAACTGTATGAGGGCATTCGATCTCAAACCGTATGAGGGCATTCGACCTCAAACCGTATGAGGGCATTCGATCTCAAACCGTATGAGGGCATTCGACCTCAAACCGTATGAGGGCATTCGACCTCAAGATCGAATGAGGGTATACGACCTCAAGATCGAATGAGGGTATACGACCTCAAGATCGAATGAGGGCATACGACCTCAACATTGTATGAAGGTTGAAGGTGGGAAACCTATTGGAGACTTTTGAAGTTAAGTCTGCCTAATGCCTTGAAGGCTTAAACGGTTTAATAGTTGTTCAACCTAAATCCTAATGATACCAAAAGACATCATGGGTCAAGTGATTAGTAAATTAAACCATGATGATGATCAATGTGTAATTTACCATAATACCCTTGAAAGGTTCAATTGAGTGAAACCTTGTTCTAATCAAACCCTAATCACTCAATAGTGGTGATTTGGTCTATGTTAATCAAAGTGGACTTAACCCAACCTGATCTAGATTGGTGTTATCACCCTCTACAAGTATGAGGAGAGAGAAAGTATCTTAAGAAAGAGAAAGTACCCTTTTATGATGGAAATTCAAGTAAAGTACCTTCAATACACATGAATGTGAATGATTAGGGTATGATCCACCTATGTGAGATCATGGTACCCTAATTATGATAAATGATGAATCTTAAACTAATCTGAGAGCATAAATGATGATGTTCCTCATACATAATGATGTTATGAGTTCAATTCACCATAATGTGAATAGTAAACCCTAATGCAAGGGTGATGACATGCAATATGAGTAGCAAACTCTAATTGATGAGAATCAGAAAACTTAGCTCTTATGACAAGAGTGGAAAGTATATTCTTGTTTTGAATTACCTTTATCAGTTGAATTAACCATGCAGGTTCTGATATGAAGGTGATCATATCCAGGTATGAATAATGATACTATATTCATTGAAAGCATGTTGTTAGCTTTATGAATAGTAAAATATCTTGATGCCTTGTCAGTGGCATCTTATGATTTTTAATGGGCTGTGAGAGCCATGAAAACCATCAAGGTCATGCTTTAGAGATGACTTGTGATGAGTATAATGAGAAATGATGATTGATGAGAGTTAGGCTTGTTACATTTAGTATTCTTCTTTCATAGCTGTTATGCTACTGTTATTGTTTGAAGAACAATGTATGATATTAAAAGAATATTGAATGTACCTAACTTATCAAGTGTAATGTAGAAGCCCTGATCATAGATCCATCATTGTCAGAGATCAAATGATGGTGAAACAGGTTTTCCTACGGGAACTCATGGATCACATACTGTTGAGTATGTGGGGTATATGGATGTGTAGAACCTTACATCCTAGTGTAGGAATTTGATGTAGATGTATAATCCATCAATCCTTCACTACAAAACTCATACCGTATCAGTGGATGGTAAACATGAAACCTCCTGATGACGAGGAAAACATAGATATCCATATCAGTGAAGATAAACATGAAATCTCCTGATGACGAAGAGAGTACAGAATGCCACTGTAACTCTAAAATAGCGAAGGACCAGATTACCCTGGTGAGCTATAATAGTAGAGACACAAGATGTCCTACAAGTGATCCTCTTACTGACTGAGGAAGGTGAAGGTCATGAGAATCCGGCTCTTTCGATGACCTAGTATGATACTAAGGCACTTAACAGTGATTGGTTGGGGTATGAGTGGTAAACCTCATCTCCACAGGGCATAATAATAAGAATGTTTGAAAAACATAATCTACAGCGTAGTATACCTGTTAAAGGTAACTATGAGCTAATTGATTGATGTTACATTGTATAGTGCATGTGTTCTTCATGCTTGATAAATGTTGAGCTCTTGTATACAACTGTATCTGTTATTGAATACTTTGTAAGCTTTAACTGCTTAAGTTATTCTTTGATTTTATAATAAAGCTTCTGGTGGAGAGTTATAACTTTCACTGGGGCAATTATGTACAATTTTCTTACCCCGTAGACTTCAACTTTTTAGGTGGACATCGGAGACGGAGGAACAGGTCTACAGGTGACCAGTCCCAGCAGCAACAGCACCAGGAACAGCAGTAATTCTCAGGTGGAGATTTAGCCTGCCATGTGGTGTAGTTAGAGTCAGTCCTATGTGTCCTCTGTACTCTCAGGTCTTGGAGTCTTTTGGTTATGAGTTCTTGAGATTTTGTATCTTGTTGTATATAATTACTCAAGAAGTAATTATCATGAGATGTAAACAGTTTATCTCCTGTTATGAATGAAGCTTTATGGATTCAAGCTCTTGTCTCGAAAAGTTTTAATTTCCCGTGATTTTTGTCTTCCGCTGTTAATTGATTCGCTTCTACTAAGTTTAAATCGTGTTTATATCATGGTTTGGAGATCAGAGCCCACAATTTTGGTCCTATTTGGATGATGTTTGAGCTATGTATCCTTGTTTTGGACCAAGTTGTCATTTACCTAAATTGAGGGGTTATCTTGCAATTTATTACGTGTAGATTGTGTTTCTTGGGCCTTAGAATCATGAGAGAGAAGATGATGTTGTGGGGTTCCTTTCTTGAACCCTAGTTGGTGATGTGGCATCATGTGGTGATGCCAAGATTTCTAGGATTTTGCTTGGTGGAGCATAGTGTCGACCATGTTGAGCTTGGTTGAGTGTTGCGACCAGTGTTTTGACTAGGATGGTTTGTCTTCTTGTGGTGTTTTTTGACCCATACACCTTCTTTGGGTGATGTTTGTTTTGTCCCTTGGGTGTTTCGACCACAAGAAGACGTCGGTGACCTAAGTGGTCGATACCCAACCTATGTTGTATCCCCATGTGTTGCATGCAAGTGTTTAGTGGTTGCATGGTTGTTATTCTTGGTGGACAAGTTTCATTTTAATGCTCTCTTGTGTTGAAACCTCATACCCACCTTACCTCTCTCATCCCTTGGGTATATTACTTCTCTCTTCTTCATGTAAGCAATCCTTTTGCTCTCTTTCCTTCTAGTTCCTTGCTTGGCCGACCTTGGAGCTTGGTGGAGCTAGAGGGTGCTGATCTTGGTGCTTTGGTGTCTGGTCACCTTTTCATGTGGTGCTCTTGAGTTTGATCATCCTTCTTGTGGTGATCTTTGGTGATCTTCTTCCTTGGTAAGTGGTTTAGAACCCTTAATCTCATTTTTCTTTGCACCCTATCTTCTTCTTCCTTTCTTTTTGGCCATGAGACTATGGTTCTACCATGGTGGTCATATTGCTCCTCATCACAAGGGTCAAAGACTATGTTTTTACATGGTGGTACCTAAGGGAGAGGAAGATTTTTTCTCTTTATCCTTTCTTCTTTCTTGTCTGTCCTAGGGTTTTCACCCTCTTTTCTTGAGCTCTCCTTTGACCATGGCATTCTCTTTTGAGGTGACCTTGTGGCTAAAGTGTTGATCTTGGTTGGAGCTTCTTTCTCTCTCTTGGAGTTTGTGGTTTGGAATTTGACCTCTCGATAAGGTGGGTTATATAACTCTCTACCTTCTTCTATTATTTTCACCTTATTTGTGCTTGCATGCTACTATTTTGATATCTAAACATGATGCTTATATGCTAGATGATGTTATCTAGATATAAGATTTAAGACTTTGTAGTATTCTCATGTAGATTTCTCTTCTTCTTAAACCCTACTTTCACATGCTCCTTTTGTTAAGTGATGGATGAAGTGAAGTTGTTACATGCAACATGATCCTTGATTTTATCACCATGTTATAATTCGGATCTTATGTTTTCTTGAGATTTTTGGTTTGATTTACATGAGATTGAAGCTTGATCATGTTGAGGTTTGGATCTAGGGTTTTGATGTTAATCTTGTATGGAGTTTTCCCTTGCTAAGTGTTGCTTAATATTTTTACTTTACCACCTATTTTGGGTAAGATTTATCACTATTTTGGAATGGTTATGTTTGGTTGGAGTAGTTGCCTTGGTGGTCGCTACACTACTACAATAATCTTGACCAGTACAAGTTGGTTTTATTTTATTTCGAGAGACACTTTGATTTTGGGTTGGATGGTTGCTACCTATCTTTTTTTTGGTCGTGAGATGAATATTGGATGAGTTTTGGCTACATGTCAATGTGTAGTGGGCCGCTACATAGGATGATATCTTTGGTAACGGTGACAACCCTAACCGTAATGGTTGATGGTCGTAATACCTAATAGGGTCTCTATATATGTTTTCTATGATGCTTTATTTTAGTTGAGACTCTAATTTTGATAGCTTCTGGAGACACATGTATGTGTTGCGGTCACAACACCATGTTTTGATGGGTAGTTGATGCACATACATGGTGCATGGTCGCTACATATATCCAACAAGAGTATGGTTGCTACACATGTACATGTAAATGATAGTTCATGCTTAATGTTGTTTGAATGATTGGTTAGTTAATCCTAATCATGTTTCTTAACCCTAATGTGTTCCAAGAAAGTGGGAATTGAAGTGTCTAGGGCTTAGTGATATTTTATGAATGGAACCCTAATCGACTATGTGTCTAAAACCCTAACCTGAATCTCTAGGGTATGTTATACTTGATGTGCTTTATTGGATGAATATCCTATTGTAATATTCTCTCTCTCCTACTTGTGCAAAACTAACCTTGCAGGTTGAATGAATGTCATGGCTTGTGTATGCTATGGTGGTGATCATATGACATAGGGTGATGGATATGATACTTGATGCGACATGTTGAGATCATAATGATGTGATGGGTCCTATGACCTGAAATTGGCTTAATGCCTAGTGTGTGGTGTTATCCTCTAGTGATGTGATTGAGGGATTGATATCCCATAAGTGATGTGACTATGATGATGACCTTGTGAATGGCAATACTACAAGTATCATGTGATGATGTGACAAGTTCACACCTTTGAGTGGTACACCTCAAATCCTTAGGGCAATAATAAAAGATATAATACAACCGTGTAGAATAACTGCTTAGGGTCAAAATATGATTCACATTGGTTGATCCCTCGCCTTATCTTTGTACTAATTTCTTGAATTATAATGTGGTAAGAGAAGTCAAATATCATACATGTACTTAATATTCCTTCTTAAAATATTAATTGTTCTACTGCTTAGTGGTAACTTCTTGGCTTGTTTAATTTGCATTATCAATTTAATACATATCATTTAGCTGCATCTGCTCAACCTGATAATAATGTTATCTGTCTGCTTTAATCTACATGTGCTTTTAATAGACGTAGGTAGGTAGAGAGTTATATCTCTCACTGGGACATTTGGTCTCACCCTGTGGGTTTCCACATCTTTTAGGTGGTCGTGCATGATGAGGTAGAGATTGTGTGGTTGAGCCTAAGCAGCAAGTGGAGCAGTAGCTACTAAAAGGTTGGATGTGCTTCTAGTATTTGTAGTAGAGTCCTATGTGCCATACCTGTACTCTCAGGTTCTTGGGGAAACTTTTGTATATGTTGTATCTCGAGACTACATTTTGACTTTGTGCCTTGTTGTACAAGTATGTCATATATGTATATGAGAATGTTATAATATGTATAGGTTGTGGCTAGTGATCCAGTAAATAGCATATTGTAATAATCCATTGAAATGTGATATATATATACATATATATACAGGTGGATCTTGTGGAGTCAACTGTAATAAGTTTATGCTTTTGTGCTTATGTGGATGTGGTTTTAATTTTCTTTATTTTCTAGTAATCTGGTTGATTAGTACTAGTTCTACACTTTGTTTTGAGTAATCTCACTTTGTGGCATGGCGGGACTAAGACCCATCACTACCATCGGCCAGAGTCTAATGGCTCTTTTGATAGCGTAAGGCATAACCAAGGGAGTCGTGCAGGAAAACCTTCATCAACCCATCAATGGAGTCCCCTTTAACTACTCAGCACTGATGGGAATTAAAACCTAGGATAGGCATCATCCATGCACCAATGGCAATCCCACCTTTAGCTCTGATGCCAATGCCCAGCTAGATTTTCACACCCAAGTACTCATCAAATCCACCAACACCAATGCTCAACTTTCACCGTCAGGTAACACTTGAAGCTCGAGCAAATAAGCACCCCAATGACTGAGAATACTGGTGTTGGTCCAAGTAGAATTCAAGACTGATGCTCCTCCTACATCTGAACCCAACGATTGGTTAGAATTCCATCAAACAACAAAGGTATAGAATCCAGTAGCTCGACAAAGCTTCGGTGAACTACACCTAGTGCATGCCTCAAAGCACGTTCTTTGAGATTCGAGGCACAATCAAAGTGCCCTATAACTAAAATTTATGGTACATCAAGATCAACTATCAATGGAATTGCACAACCTCAATTGAGAGAACCTTCAGATAGCAATGAAGTTTTGTCAACTCCATACTCAATACCAACCATCAGAGGCCAAGGAGGAGAGTCCAAGGCTCTTCATCATCGACCTTTGCTCCCCAAGATTTGGAGGACCATCTTCAAGAGAAGAAAAACTACTAGAGCCATCACCTTCATCACATCACTATCCCAATGAAGAAGGAAGTCACCATAGACCATTAATTCCCCTATGATTATTGTTTGTCGTATCTTCTTCCTTTTTATCCCCTTTTCTCACTCCCTTCATCCATCAATCTTGATATGTATTTGTTCATCTATATATCCATATTGTTTCTCATATCATGAGTGTCTAGACCATTTTCCTAGGTAGGAAGTAGCCATTAAGGCTGGTCCAATGTGTAAATACTTATATCCATTGATTATACATACTCTTAGCAATGTTTATCTCTATACTCTTTCTCTTTAGTGTTTCACTTTCATGATTATCTACCATCTTGTGTTGTTTGATTTATAATTCCTAGAAAGAGTAGTATTAGTCTTGATCTAGAGTTATAGAGTAGTATGAATGCATGATAATATTAGAATACTAAAGCTAATGATCATATGGATGTCTTTTTTATTGTATGTTTCCATCTTGAGGGAGAGGCATTCCTATGATCTAGATCCTAATCGATCTCTAGATAAGAGGGAATAGATGCTAATGATGATTGCTTTCGAATTATGATAAGGGTATACAATGGTTGTTAGTATCTCATGCTGGTGAGAGACCTTAGATGGTAACAGTAAATCCATGTTTTATCCGTATATTCAAAACACACTTGTCATCCAAGTTCTATATTGCCTTGTTAACATATATTAACTTTTACCTTTGTTGTATTGTTCTTTGTTTGGTTACTATATGACAGACATATACGTACATGTGAAACACAAGTGTATGTGTTGCATAATATAGTCCAAAGAAGCTCAACTTGTCAAACTCAGGGAATTGTTTAGAAACCACTACTAATAGAAACCTAATCAGCTAGGCCAAAAAGTGGTTGATTGGTGGTTATTTAACTGAGAATAGATATTAAGAAAGATGCATTAAGATGGTTGTAAATAAATTTTGATGAATTTCCTAGAATTTGTGGTTTCAACATGACATACATTGCAATTTAATTGTTTTCATTTATAATTTATTGCCCTTATTTGAGACTTAGGACTTGTAGCTAGAATCACCCACTCACGCAGTGTGATGCATGACTAGAATTAAGAAAAACCCTCACTCCAATTGAAGTTTATTTACTTAATATAAGATTACCATTCTATTCTCTGGTTTATTCTTCAATAGTCGTAAACCTTATCCCAAAGCATGATATTAGGTATGTGAATCTATGACTTCTCTAACTCCTGGTCCCTCTCCCAAAGCACTTAATAGTCTGATACTTTGATTCAGTTGATCAATCATAAATAAACCATTAAACATATAATAGATTCAAGTTCAGACCAAAGGAAATAATTATAAACTCGTCAAATTCAAGTATAATGATGTGTTTGGTTTCTCCTACATCCTAGGGAAAAGAGGGTTTTGGCCCCTCTTGTTTGTCATCAAACCTTAGAAAGAAGAAAAGGAGGAGAGAAGAAAAACATTAGAATACTGGTAGAAAATCTCCTAGAGAAGTTGTCTCGTAGATCCCATTTGATGAACACCATGGTCAACATATTTCTAGATACAAATATGTCCTCTACAAGTACCCAGATCATATGGTTGGCAGTTGTCTCCCCTATCTCCTCTCATCTTTGGCTCTACTTCTAAAACATACATTCTCTCTGATCTATTTCTTCCCTCCCTAGTTCATAAGTGAAGGCTAACCCTAAATTTATTTTCTAGTGTTGCATCTAGCTTAATCTCATATTTGCACTAATCATGTTCCGTTGGTACCACCAATTGGGTTTTTATTGCATCAAGTGGGTTAGTTTTTTTCTCCTTCTCAATTTTTTCAGTAATACCGACATATGTCTTGGTAGCACCGAGTTGATTCTCGTGGGTGTTTGGATGTTGAAGTTGGTAGCACCGACTTTGTTGTCAGGAGCACTGAGACAATAAATTTTCATCTATGATGCTCTCTAAATCCTTAGTCAGAATCATCGAGTCTGTATTTCAGTGGCATCGACACAAAGATCTGTAACACTAAGAGGATCTCAGTAGCACCAATCCTGCTCTCCATATTTTGTTCTTGGGAATTAGGTGTCAATACTATGTTAAGCATGTCAATGGCACTGAGTTGACAAGTAGATATTGAAATTACCTAAAATAAGGGGAATAACACCATAAGTCTGAGGAAATGATCATAAGATCATGCATTTTTATATAAATGCATGATAATTGATGCATAAGTGATTCACAACTACTAAATGGAAAGAAAAAACATTTCTACATGAGAATATTTGTGTTTGAGAGAAGCCAGAAAAATAGCATGTGAAAAGTGATAAAATTAATGTATCAAAATATCCTAAGCTTGAATGAGAAACACTAATCTTGTGTTTGTTTTAAAGACTCAACATGAAGATAAATACCTATGAATTACTTTTTCCTAACCAACCCCACTTTTTGGTCCCAAACTGGCCCTTGCATCCCACTAAATAGGTAATTACTCTAAAATAACCAATAATGTTCATAAAAGATGGTAACAACAAGATCAATGAAAACACTATCAATATGAAGTAGTTAATATCATGGTCTATAGGGCACAAACTTGGTGTATCATGTGATCCCTTTATCGACATTTCTCTATTTACCTTAAATAATATCTACATAGGGAGAAGTTCCCCTTATAAACATGAATGATGGGAATAATCGTATTACTAGCCTACCATGCATAGAATTGGGTGGAAAAGATGGGTGGCTAATAAAAATAGAATTCACAAGAATAACTTGAATCAATTATGCACAAAATTAAATATGATGCACTTACAAGATGGAAGAAAATAAAATGAATGTCTTCTAGTGCCTACTATAAGGGTGGAATGATTCATATCAAAATATGTCTCATACAAAACATGAGTATGAAAAAAAACATGTATACATGCACATATTTCCACTTCTCCTTATACTACGTAGAGAGAATAGTATGAGACTAGAGTTTAGAAATATGTTTCCTCCTTTTATCCTCGTCTATTTCTTTTTCAAATAATTTCCTTTTATTTATATCCCATATTTTAGCTACATAAATAATTCATGCTTGGGATTTTTCACCATATTCTTTTTCTATGGAGGAGTAAGGATATGCATTTTTCTCATCTCTTTCTTGATGAAGAAAACTGAAGTGGAGAATAGAGATTTTATGTGATATGCAAAAATGAATGTACTCTATATGCAAGAATTGTTAAGACTAAAAATGCTCAAAGTATATGATAGTAGATTCTTTCTTTTCTAATAAAGAGGAAGATGAACTTACTATATGCTACCTATCATGCAATGCAATCCGAAGGAAAAGCTTGGATCAAACTTGAACATCTTATGGTGGTGAATGAAAATGAATGGAAGTGAATGAGATCACATGATAAGAGATAGTGATTTTCCCAGACATGATATGTCACCCTCCTATCAACTTGTCTAATAGAGAAACCATAGAGTTTATATCTAAATATCACATTAGATATCTTGTTTCTATTTGGTTGGTTTGGACTCAAAGATCCTCGCATAAAACAAACCTTATGGTTAAGTTAGATTTTTCATTAATTCAATATGTCTTCAAGATGTGTAATCAAAACAATTCCACAGTTAGTATCATATTAGACTTGGCACATTAGCTCAAAAGATAGGGCACTAAGACTAATTTGGATTTAAAACGAAGTACTTTCTCTTGAGAATCATTGAACATACTCTTTTTACTAGACAGATGCAATCATGATTAATTAAACTCCACAACTACACTAGATAGATGTGGATCCTACTAACATGATGAAAAGAAAATAATAAAATATGCAAACTAAAGAAGACAAATAAAAGAGGATGCAAGAAAAACTTGTTCTATCCCCCCCAATATTGAATTTGACCATTTCCTCATAGTCAAGAATCAAATAAAGAGGAGGAATAGGGGTACCAGATGATGATAATGCTGGTGGAGGAATTGTTCTCAGTGTGATCTATAGATTTGGTGGGTAATAGGTGTTGGTGAACTGTGGAGGCTGAGGATATCTAACAAAGTTCCCCTAACTCCAGTAATGATCATAGAGAAGATACTGGTGATACTCGATGTGATGTAGGCACGTGTGGATGTTCT
Source organism: Alisma plantago-aquatica (assembly GCA_963693085.1). NCBI lineage: Eukaryota > Viridiplantae > Streptophyta > Magnoliopsida > Alismatales > Alismataceae > Alisma > Alisma plantago-aquatica. Next base: position 517,378,593 of record OY856410.1, on the reverse strand, counting down.
CTTGATTGTCTAGGAGAAGATTCTTATTTTCATATATCGCCTACTGGGTGAAGAAGTAGTTGCTCCTATATTCCTTGAACCTGAGTCAGGGTGGACGATTGATGATGTTATCCTGCTATATGGATTACAACATCTCATACATGCCCTCCACAAAGAAGTGATATCCCAGTGGTGGAGGTGATGGATCTGAGGAGCTGGAAGCTACATGTCGGGAAGGGATATGATACATGTGTTTGTGTTCTACAAAAGGAGTGGATACTTCCTATTTCTCTTCCTCATGTACCCCTTCTTATTCTTATTCTGCTTTGGGGGGTATTGATTCCTCTTCCTATGTTGGTTATCAAAGATGTCTCACACCTCCCTAGTGGAAGACAAGGTATGGAATAACCCTTCCCCACATCTATCTGACCTGAGTGCAGTAGGCATACAACCTTCCTTCATAGTTGGATATGAGGTGGGCCTACTTAAAGTGCTTGAAGTCAATGTTGGACAACATTGGGAGATGGTTGATCTTTAATATATCAAGTTGGAGATGAATGGAGAACAGTGTGAGCAAGCCCTCAAAATGAATGGGGTAGGCTTTTTGACAACCACCATGTGAAGGAGGAAATATGATTCAAGATCGACATGCTCCTTCCCCATGTTAAAGAGAGGCCACATGACATACAACTATGCCTTCTGGACCTTCCCCTTCGCTTGAGTGGACTTGGAAAAGATGGTGTTTGTTAGGTATCTACAAAGAATGCGGGAGCATGGGTGCTCTATGTCCATCATTGAAGACATATTTCAATTGATGATGAAGACATGTGTATGTGAAGTCATTTGTATCCACATCATTTTGTAGCCGAAATCACTACGAGTGAATTGTACATCGCTCATGGACCATCCATAGATGGAACTGAAATTGCTAAGAGTGAGGTGATGTTCGGTGTTGAAAAGTCAAAGTTTCACCCAACTGGCCTCCCATCGTTCCCCATGCTTGGGGGTGCAACACACCTCTAGTGTGGAAAAACATCATGGATGAGGCATGGATAGGATGTCCAATCACCAAATAAGGGGTGATCTCCTACCATGCCTTTCCCTCTACAAACTCATTGGAGGTTCTTACTAAACCTAACCTCAGAGAGGAAATCTTGGTCCATGTATCTAGTGTGTATGAGCTATGATTTTTATAGAACACATATAGGCTTCATCCAGGAATGACATCCTCATTGGATTTAGAGCCAATTAGTGTGGAATGAGTGTGGAAGATGGAGCTTGATGTTGGGCTGCCATGTCTTCAATATGGAGGATAGAGGAGGAAAAGAGAAGAAGGGAACTCAAGGTAGCTTTTTGATCGCCTGACTACTATTGTCACTACTCTGGGATGTAATGCACCCTTTAGAGTAGAGGGCCATTTTTGGGTATGATTTTAGATTACCCCATTCCTCCCATTTTATAGTTAGAAGATGATATGTCCCTGATGGGTTAGTGCCACCAACTTAGCATCGATGGTAGTGAAGTCTTTGCCAATCTATTTGATGGTTGACTGTAGTCTTTGATATTAATGTGTGTGGGTAGCCAAAGTACCAATCCTCAAATCAACCAGAACTGGTGGCACTGATGGATGCTAGTGGAATGACCAACACTTGTGTAGTGTGTGTGGATCAGTGCCTCTGACTGCTCGATGTGGTTGCTCTTGATTGTTGATCTCAGTTCCATGGATCCAATTTTCTGAGTTGATATTACCGACATGAATGTTGGTAATATCAATCTACCTTTTGGGCACCTCTGAGTTGCTATTTGGTGTTAGCGACCTTGACTATTGGTGCTATCGAGTCCTTTGTTGGTACCACCGAGATACATATTAGTATTGAGCTGAATTTTCTAGTAACTTCAGAGTCTTGATAAAAACTATTTGGTACCACCAACATGGTGGAATGTGGTTGTGAGCTGAGATGTTCCTTGTAGCCCTTGAGCTTGTTAACTCGGTACCACTGAGTTGCCACTCGGTACTACCAAAAAAAATTCTCATATCTCTATTGAATGTGGTCAAATTGTGTCAGCTTCTATCGATAGTACGATCGGTGCTACTAAAACTGACAACCTCCTCACACTACTAACTAGTAAGGGTTTGTTGCCACGACTGGTCTATCGGTGGTATTGAGAAATATCATGAAAGCTATTGTCCCTCTCTGGATTAGCTATCGATGCCACTAAAAATTGTGTTGACGATACTGATGCAAAATATTCTTGCACATTTCAAAATCACATCAAAGTACCATATTTATTACATTAAAATAAAACTAAATGAGTGAAATATAGAAAAACAAACAAACAAACAAAACAAGATGAATAACGGAGTATAAAGTGGGTTGCCTCCAATAAGCACCCTTGTTTAACACTGTAGGCTTGACAAGAAAAACACATTAGGGAAGCTCCAAGAAAACTCTCTCATGGACAACTTCTCCCCCAAAGTAGTGTTTGAGGTTTTATCCAATCAGTCTTGAACACATTTGCCCCATCACTTATCTCTACAGCTCCATTGGGGAATGCATTGACCCACACATATGGTCATGTTAACTTACACAGGTGCAATTTCCGCCTAGATTTGAATAACAAAACCTGTAGGTAAGAAAGTTGTTATAACCTCATTTTTCCTAAACTATGTAATGAGATTTGTAAATCTCCTTTTTATGATAAGTGAAATCAATGGTTTATTTATTTGTTTGTATTGGATGGATTTCATTTACAATAGCCTTCTTTGGTTGCTTAGTGGGCTTCATTTGCTATTGAGCCCAATTACAAGAAAAAGAAAGATAAAAGAAAAAGGAATTTATTTAATAAAAGGAATAAGTAAGAAAGAGAGAAAAGAATAAGGGAAAAAGGAAAAGGAATATTTCCCAAGATGGGATTTCATGCCTTTAGGGTTCCTTGAGGTCCAAGGAATCCAAGATGATAAGATAATGGCAAAAGAAAGAGGAAACGTCAATTAATTTGGTTTTATTAATGAATAACTTGCATATGAAGGAAACACCTTTTTCCTTTGGAATTTGGGTTTCAAATTTAATACACGAGTAGATAATTCCAATATAGAGTTTCTTCTAAAATTTGAGTGAAAAATAATAAACGAGGAGAGAGATATGATTTTCACAAGGTTCCATTGTTTAATACCCTTTTTCCTTCATTTTTAAGAAATTAGAAATAGGGGAGCGATTGCATCCGTTGGATACCCCCTGTGGTCCAGAGGATCACGGATCCAATGGTGGTTGTACATCACCCACCTCAAGTCAGAGAAGGAAAGGGAGAGATCTCCCAATGCGATTTCCTTACATCTCACCTCACCTGCCACAAATCCAAGACCACGAGGGTCTTTGGGAGGTGATTCCACGCACGACCAACCCTATTATTAGGCTGTCTCAAGGGTTCTAGAGGAAACACCCAATTGGGCTGAGGGACAGGCAGCAGCAAGAGTAGGGGAACCCTAAAGGAGCCCTCAAATACTATAAATAGACCCTCCTCTCGATTCCTCACATCCTCGCAAACCCAGACAACTGCCTTCCAAGTCCCAGCTCTCTCTCTCCCTCTAGATCGATCCCTCTTCGACGAAAACTCTACCTCGATGCCGCCATGGCTCGGGCATCAAAAAAGGAAGAAGACAACGAGCAGTGATTCTCCGATCACGTTCCACCGTGATCTCGCGAAGAGATCCAACGGTCCCAGGCTCATCTGTCTTATTCACCTCGCGAGTGGAGGCGTGCGATGTGAAACGTCAGATCCAAAGGGCGGACCAGCAGATCATCGATCAAACGGCCAAGGAATTTTAGTAAATAGCCCTCTCTGCTCGAATATTCAAGAAAAGTGCTTTCCCTTGTAAAATTCATAAAAATTACTACGAAGATCTAATGACAAAACTTAATATATGAAAGTTCATCAAAAAAATGCGAGCAACACAATAAAAATGGGTGGAGGACCTAATTTCGTTTCTATTCGCAAAATTATGTTAAGTTGATTGAAAATGTATTAAAATTTGGTTAGAAACCTAATTGAGGTTAATGAATGAATCTATGAGGCATAATAAGTTAATTCGAGTAGTATTAACTTGTTGAATGATAATGGTAGATTCTAATCTGATTTTGATGAGAAATTGCATGAGTTAGGGTTATAAACCAAGAGTGTAAGATAATGGATCTAGAAACCCTAATCTAGGGTAAAAGAAGAGAAAACTATATTTAATTCAAAATATATGGAAAAGGTTGATAAATTTTGTTCCTAAGACTACTAGGAGAGATAGGATGTGAAACTTAGGGTTCATAAGTAGTTTTGTCTAATAAGGGTTTGTGGTACTAAAAGTAAAGGAAAAACCCTAATTGCAAGTGAAACCCTAAAAAGGGGTAAAAATCCTAAAAAGGACTAGAAATCCTAAGGAGCAAGTTGGTTTGGATAGATCTTGATAAAAGGAAATTGTATGTTTATTTCAGGATTCTTGTTGTGTACTTGCTTGCTTGATTGGATTTCTACTTGGTTGATTCTATCTCAAATTAGCAATACATGTAGGTGGCTATTTATCAGTAATCGATCTAGTTTCACAGAGTTTTCTCAAATGATTGATCAAATTGGATGAAACCTAAAATGTTGGATGTTCATTTTTGCAAACCATTAAAGTCACTAAGATTATCACAAATAATTATATAAGTCCTTTCTTCCACCTACATACCACCCTGATGTAGGATGCATGACCAAGCCCTGAAGGGAAGGTCAATTAGGTCAAGCCCAAGAGGGAGGACCATTGGGCACCATGAGGGGTGACCCCAGGCACCAAGCTTAGGATGGATAAGGTAGCCTTATGTTTCTTGCATGACTATTGGGCACCATGAGATGTGACCCCAGGCACCAAGCTCAGGATGGAGAAGGTGGCCTTATGTCTCTTACAAAGGAAAAACCCAAGAGAGGGTATTCCAGGGTTAGGGCAAAAGCGGTGGAGAATGTCACATTGAAAACATAATTTGGATTGTTAAATAACTTAATTGTGATATTTAGGTTGTTAGCTATATTTGTGAAATTTTGGTTGCCCCACATATCGGCATATTCATTTATGCTTACCGACATTTTGTTTGTCGGTGTTTTAGGTACAATATGACAAGGACAAATAGTAAAGTGATACATTGTGAATATATTAATTAAAGTACAAGGAGGATTAGTTAGAATACACTCCAGTTGTGGATAGAAGTCTAGAAATCCAATATTTTAAAAAGGTATGCAAAGTTTTATTTTATTCCATCTTTACAGTATAGTTTTGGTAGAATTTAGTAATTATTATTGATTATTTGTCGAACCATTGTTCTGGAAAATTAGGATAATGGCTTTGACCTTTTGGTCTCCCTTAATTGGGGGTTACCGGGATGCGGAGTTGTTACAAAAGTCCTATGTAAGCATAGATATCATGGATCTTCTTTGTTCTATCCTTGTATATCCTCAATTTTTTATAAGCATCAAGCCTAATATCACCCAATTCATTTATCTCTAGATTGTGATTCCCCCAACAATACATAGATCAAAATTAAATTTCTTTAAAGCCCACTTGGCCCTATGCTTCAACTCCACTATGAAATGACATGTCCAACCATATAATAACACATAAGGGGTTGTACCGATAGGGGTTTTAAAAGTTGTTGTATATGCCCAAAGGGAATCATTTAATTACATGCTCCAATTTGTTCTATTACTAGAGATGGTCCTTCTAATATCATATTAATGTCCCTATCTAACACCTCTACTCGGCCTTCGATCTAAGGATGGTATCGAATGCCTACCTTATGCTTTACTCCATATTTGCTCCATAGCGCTCCAAATCTCCTATTAATAAAATGAGAGTTACCATCACCCATAATTATTCTAGGCACTCCAAACCTACAGAAAATATTATCCTTTACAAAATGGCATACACAAAATGCATCGTTGGTGTGGGTAGGAATCACTTCCCCATTTGGACACATAATTAATGATGAGAAAAATATATAGATTAGATTTAGAAGGCACAAAATGTCTCATGAAATCAATTCCCCAAAGGTGAAACACCTCAACTTTTTGAAAAATACCGAGAGACATTTCATGTCTCCTAAAAATGATGCTCGTGTGATGGCACACATCACACATCCTAAAAAAGTCATAGGCATCCTTAAAAAAGACAACCAATAAAATCCACTCTCTATAACTTTGATAGTTGTCAATGAGCTAGCATAGTGTCCCCCCGTGGGAATTGAGTGGAAATGAGCAAGGATGCTCTCAAACTTACACTCAAGATCACATATCCTCAAAATTCCTTCATGATCCTACCCAAGAAAGATGGGGTCATCCCAAATGTAATACTTCAAGGAGTGAAAAAATCACTTCTTTTCATGATTTCCTTAATCTTTTGGTAATTCACGACATGCTAGAAAATTCACAACATTTGAATACCATAAATCATCTTACTCTTTTTTTTATAGAAATCGAGAAAATTGTATTAATCTGAGACTTGATACAATTTGATGTCCTAGTATGATAACAAAATTACTCATAATCATAGTAAAAGGGTTCTCACCCATACCCATTTTATCCAGATAGTGAGCTGCCCCATTTGCTTCCCTGAAGGTGTATTAGAAAATGATCAACATAAAGCTCTTTGCTTTGTTTTTAATGTCCTTGAGGATCATCATCGTCAGACTGATGCCATGGAATTTGTTGTTAATTTTCCTACATACGCTAAGGGCATCCATTTCAACTTCAACTAGGTTTAAGTTCACAAACTTTTCCATATGCGGTCGAAGTGAACTACAATTTCTTCTATGATGTAAGGATTCCACTGGCTAGAAATGGTTTTAATGGCCATCGTCAAGGTTCTCTCTTCATGGTTCCTGATGATTGCTCGCAGTATTATCCTTTTGTCAAGGGTGTAGCCTTCATCCAAGTTTACGTTGATGTATCCAGTAGGGGGTGGGCTCCAGATGCATTTCCTTCACTCCATGGTGGTGGCCTCCTGATTTGGACTCAACATTTTGGGACTAGTTCATCTTTGTAACAAGTGAAGCATAACATGCACTGTTATAATTGGGAGGACCTTCTTTTGACATTTAAATTGTTCATTTCTACACAACTAGGCTGCCAAGCAGGTGCCTACAAACTCACTAATAAACATTATATCTCCTTTGGTGAACACCAACTTGTAAGGAGTGAGACCCGAGAGGGGATCCACTCCCTACTAAATTTGAGGAACAAACCATCTATTCCAAACACACTTCGAAGGTATGTTGAGTAGGTGTATTTTTTTCAAATGTTGATATATAAGAATAACCATAGCATAGTAGCAAAATAACATTTCATAACTGTATTAACTTTAAATATGATTGCAAAATATTCTCCCATTAAGGGGTTTACATGAAAGAAACTACATCATCAAGGTCTAAGTAGAGGGATATCCAACTATCTCAAGTATATCTCCCAAGATCTCCTCCTGGTAGGTCCATGTCACCAAGTCCAGTCTTCAAGTCCTACATCTGGGGCTGGAAGCGTACCCCAACAAAAGGAGAAAAAGTAGAATATGTCAGCATATAGGTTGGTACATGCATATTAAATATGGATTGATCAATATAAAGTATTAAGGATGTCAAATATAAGGATTTCAATAGAAAAGGAAAGGACTACCCAACTGGGCATAAAAGAATATGAACTTTCAAAAGTTGATACACAAGAAGAAAACTTTCCATTAATAAAACATAAAAGTTCTGCCACAAAAGCTCATATAAACTTTGGGCACAAAACCCACAATAATATAAACATGCATGCATGTGATATAAGCATATCACTAGGATAATATAGTGCCTAATAATATCCAAACCCCCTTGGCATACAAGCCGGGGTATGGGGAAACGATCCTCCATCCCATATATATAAAAGTGCAGGATGACTAAAATCTCATTGCATGGTAGGGGAATAAAATATAGTGCCTAATAATATCACATAGGGGAATAAAACCCAAATAACTAAAGAATTACATTACTCTAGGGATACTGAATCACAAAGCATGCATAAATGTAGAGGAAAAACAAATTTTAGTCATATGAAACAATAAGACGAGAATATCCCAAAATTATCATGTGGGGTCAGAGGACCCATAACCAAATATCCAACAGTCTCCACAAATAAGATGCATAAGAGTCTACATTCAATTCAATATCTCAAATTAGGGTTCCACAAAGGGTAAACTAAACAAGACATAAATAAGAGTCCAATAAGAATACCAACCAAGTTAAGAATACAATATCAATAAAAGGATATAAGTACTCAAATGAGGCAACCTCTCAAGGAGAGAGAACCGTGTGTGGGTCATATGTCCAAAGGACTATAAGAATGACAAAATGGGTGATTTCTCAATAAAGAACATGCCTGAGATCGAGTTTACTATGTCCAAGGTCAATACCCCAATTCCATCTTAGTCTAAAAGAAACCTAGTAAAGGCATATATGAGATTAGGGTTAGGTTTACATTATTTGTATAAACCCTAAAAATGTCTCTTTTTATTATTGGTGAATCGGGTCTTGAAAATCATACCATATTATAGATTACATTTTCCTGAGTTGATATTCTATTTTACTTAATTTTTATGACTTATAGATTATTAGTTATGGATTCTTTTAGAAAATCTAACTAATTATGAAATCCATAAAATTCATGTATTTATTACATTCAGATTAGGTGATGAAACAGACATCACTTGATATATCATAATTTTCTGATTCCAAATCATATTTTATGTTATTTTTCTGAGCTATAAATGATTTATCAGGAATTTTGGGGAAATCGGCCAATTAGAAAACCCATGAAAAACACATAGCTAATTAATCTTGAGATGCCTTGTTGAGGTGGACCAATCAAAATTGGCCACCCTAGCACTTGGTCCACAACATATTGGGTGCTTGAATAACTCAAAGCAGGGGGGAGACCAGGAACCCATCATAGCGTGAAGAAAAGAAAATCAAATTGAGGACAAATTTGTCAAAACACCAGCGACCATCTTACTCGTCTCAACCAGACAGAAAAGAACACCCCATACAATCACTAAAAGCTATGGAGTGGGGTATCAAAATGGAACCATGGTGTCTAGATGGACCTATAGGCATCACCATTGAGTTCATTGAATCCTTGTGATTTGAACGGACCCAATAAAAGAGATTTAAGGAAACTTCTCCTCCATCCAGCCTTCTGCCATGATGGGGAGGAGATGAAAAACAATCACAGAGCTAGAAAACACAAACCAGGATAACAACAACCAACTTTGGATGATCCTAAGCAACAAGGTGAAGCCTGAGGAGAAGAAAAACAAAGGAAATCTCCGCTCGAGCTCCTAATTTCCCTCGATATGTTTACACGAACATGAAAGAAGAAAGAAAATGGAAAAAGTAAGAGGTACATCAAGAGGGAAATTTGGCAGTAGGGGAGGTTTGTAGGAGTCTAGGATGAATTTCTGGAGCTACCTCGGCCTCACGGTGAACCCCAAAAACCATGCAGACCCTATGAGTCAGACGGTAGTTGGAGCAAGTTGGTTGAACAAACCCAGTGGGATCATGGCCAAGATGATGATTTGAAACATTAGTTCAATATTCGTTGAAGGCAGAGGGATGTACTTAAAGGGGTATGAAGCCTAGAGAGTGGAAGCGGAAGAAAAGAGAAAGAGAACAGAGTAAGAACAGGGTGGCACCTCTCACCAACAAAAGTAGGCATTAAAACCCTAGGATCCAAATGGTGAGGAAAATCATAAGGAAGGTACACGCAAAGAAATCTGAGAGAAATACCAAGAAAAGAAATAGAATCACTATGGAGGGAAAATGCAGTAACTAACAAAAATAGTTTGCCTTCCCTGTTTGGTGTCTGGGAAGAAGAAAAGTGTCTGATTGTTCGATAAAAATCTAACGGTTGATAATAAGCCCGAGTTTTGGCAAGGAAGGCAATCAGGTGTGACATACATGATAGGAGGTAATTCCCAAAACTTTAAGGAAAAGGATACATTGGTTAAATACTTTGCAACCTAGGTAATTAAAACTTATCCTTTCTTTCTCTAATTAGTTGAGGGGTCAAACATGAACCAATAGATATGAAATTTGACACCCAATTTAATTAGGATATGTAAGAAACTAATTTTGGTATTAGTTTTTTTTTTACTTTTGAAGACATCTAATAGTCTCTTTAATATTTTTAGATCATATCATATATTTTCTTTCTTTAATGAATTTGATCCATCTATAGACACTCAAAAGAGGTAAAACTTGGACAAGAAGCAAACTTAAACACGAGGATACAATTTTCCAATTAATTTTCTCTTTTGGGGTTGTTTAATGTGTTATTTAAAGTTTTGGGGTTTAATATACATTCTCTCTCCTCAACTACACTATGATAGATAAGTTTGTCCAATTAATGTGAAAATTTACACAAACTATTTTGGGATTTGAAGATATTTAGTAATTTATTTAAAACTTTTGGCTCTTATTCCTATTTTCTTCTCCAAATAGAATTAATATAATTATAATTATGGAAATAATGTGAAACTTGGCATCCAAGGCAATTGGGACCTAAAGAACACACTTTTCATAATAGATTTGGATTTTGTGGTTTATTTTTATGAGTTATGGTAGCATTAGGAATTTTGGACAATTTTATTTATGAAAATATTATATCTTTATTTTCATCATTTAATTATATATCTTCAATATATTTTAAAAAAATATTTTATTATTGTACAAAAATTCCACATTTTACCCATTTAGTACATTTAGACCATCAACCCACTTTAATATAGGTGATTGCACATGAATAATCCAATTGTCATTCTAATACTTGTATCAAACACATTATCCTCTTAGATAAAATTATGTCCTTGTCTGGTCAAAACTAAGGGACCACACTTACTAACCTTCTAGTCGTGGAATAGGATAAAATTTGAGATTTCAGGTTGTTACAACACACCACCCCTTAAATTGATTTTGTCCTCAAAATCTAAACATCTCTTATCGTCCAATTACACTCTACCCCCTAAAAGGTTTAACCTAATAAGACAACTTTTATAGATATCATGATTACATAGGGATCATGTGGTTGTGAATAATTTAGGAGTTTATGTTATTCATAGATCATGCATGCAACCAACAGGTCACACACACCTAGGGTTGAGTTTTAGGTCCTTATGTCACAAACCTATCAACCCTAAGCTTCATATGAAAAACCAAAACATCATGGGGTATATAAAGGTAGGTCAACTAAACCTTTAGAACAAACCTAGCCATCACTTCCACTCAAAATTGGGGTTTATGATTTACATTCCAAGTAAATCTAGGGTTTTTCTAGTAAGGCTTCATACATAACTTCATTTTGACTTCCTTCAAGAAAGCTTTGATGAAATCAGAGAAACTTTTTATGCATATAGTAGTATAATTCAAAATAAATTATTTCTTTCAAAAAATCTTGTGACATAAATCACAGATGAGCTCAAATTCAATATGAGAACCAAGTCACATTTTTTCCATTAAATATCTCCTTCCTCATAACCTAACTCCGTTCCCAAGTCAAAATTCATAACACACAAAGATACAAGCCATAACTAACCTTTATCATAGGGCATGGCCAACTAAAGTCTCGTCACATTAAGGTTTAATAATCATGACTCTTATATGTACCTCATATGATTCTAAATCAATCTCTCATCTTCTCATGAATTATCATAGGTCAAATTTAGGATAGACATCTCACTTAAAGGGCTACTATGTAAGCCAAGGGTTCTAATTAGGGAGACAAAATTGAAATAGTCAGAAATGTGACCGCTATGGGCTCTGATACCATCTTGTAAGGAGTGAGACTCGAGAGGGGATCAAATCCATACTAAATTTGTGGAACAAACCAAACACACTAAGAAGGTATGCTGGAATAGGTGTCTTTTTTTTAGATGATGGTATGCAAGAATAACTAGAGTGTAGTAGTGGAATAACATTTCATGACTATATTTAATTTAAACATGACTACAAAATATTCTCCCATTAAGGGGCGTACATGAAAGAAACTACATCATCATGGTCTAGGTAGAGGGATATCCAACTATCTCAAGTATATCTCCCAAGAGCTCCACATAGTAGGTCCATGTCACCAAGTCCAATCTTCCAAGTCGTACTCCTGGGGTTGGAAGCATACCCCAGCAAAAGGAGAAAAAGTAGAATATGTCAGCATAAAGGCCGGTATGTGCATATTAAACATGGATTGAGCAATATAAAGCATAAAGGATGTCGAATACAAGGCTTCTCATGGAAAAGGAAAGGACCACCCAATTGGACATAAAAGAATATGAACTACTATAAGATGATACACAAGAAGAAAACTTGTCATTAATAAAACATAAAAGTTGTACTGTAAAAGCACATATAAACCTTGGGCACAAAACCCACGATAATATAAATGTGCATGCATGTGAGATAAGAGTACAACTAGGATACTACAAAGTCAGTGGAGGCTAAGGCTCACAACCTTAAAACCTAATAGAGAATGGCACACAACCAAAATCTGTTGGCATACAAGCTGGGGTATGGGGCAAATGATTCTCCATCCCAAATATATAAAAGTGTAGGAGGACTAAAACCTCAATGCATATCAGGGGAATAAAGCCCAGTGCCTTATAATATCACATAGGGGAATAAAACATAAATAACCAAAGTATTACATTACTCTAGGGCTATTGAATCACAAAGCATGCATAAATGTAGAGGCATGTGAAAGTTTCATCATATGAAACAATAATATGAGAATATCCATCAATTATCATGTGAATTAGAGGATCAATAACCAAATATCCAACAATCTCCACAAATAAGATGCATAAGAGTTGACATTCAATTTAATATCTCAAATTAGGGTTCCACAAGGGATAAAGTGAACAAAATATTAATAAGAGTCCAACAAGAATATCAACTGAGTTAAGAAGACAAGATCAATAAAAGCATATAATTTCTCAAATGAGGTAACCTCTCAGGATAGAGAGAACAATGTGTAGGGAATATGTCCAAAGGACCAAGAGAAAGACAAAAATGGATGATTTATCAATATAGAATAATAGGGATGCAACTTACCTCAGATCGAGTCTACATATATACAAGGTCAAATCCCAAATTCCATCTCAGTCCACAAGAAACCTAGTAAAGGCATATATGAGAATAGGTTAGGTTTACATTATTTGTATAAACCTTGAAAATCTCTCTTTTAATTTAATGGTAAATTAGATCTTGAAACATACCATATTTTAGATTACATTGTTCTGAGTTCATAACATATTTTACTTTATTTTTCTGACTTATAGATTATTAGTTATTAATTCTTTTAGAAAATCTAACCAATTAGAAAAATACATAAAAAATCATGTTCTTATTATATTCGATTTAGATGATGAAAGTGACATCATCGGATAGATCAAATTTTTTGATTCAAAATCATATTTTATGTTATGTTTCTAAGCTATAAATAATTTATTAGCAATTTTGGAATAGTGACCAATAAAAAACCCAGGAAAAGCCACATAACTAAATAATATTGAGACACCTTACTGAGGTGGACCAATCAAAATTAGCCCCCTTGGTGCTTGGTCCACTACATATCGGTCAGACGAATAACTCAATGCAATAGGCGGAAAAGACCAGAAAACCCATCATATCATGAAGAAAAGAAAAGAAATTCAAGGACTGGTTTGTCAAAACACCAGTGACCATCTTCCTTGTCTCAACCATGTAGTGAAGAACACCTGATACAATCACTGAAAGATATGGAGCAGAGGATCAAAATGGAACCATGGTGTTGGGAAGGACCAATAGGCATCGCCATTGGGTTTGGTGGATTCTTGGGATCTCAACGGACCCGAGAAAAGATCTTTAAGGAAACTTTGCCTCCATATAGCCTTCAACCATGAAGAGGAGATGAAAAACAATCACAGAGCAAGAAAACACAAACCAGGATAATAACAACCAACTTTGGATGATCCTAAGCAACAAGGTGTAGCTTAAGGAGGCGAGAAACAAAGAAAATCACCCCTCGAGCTCCTAACTACCCTTGATATGATTACATGAACATGAAATAAGTAAGAAAAGGGGAAAAGTGGGAAAATTGGTAGTATTGGGAGGTCTACAGGAGTGTAGGGTGAATTTTTGGAGTTTCCCCCGCCTCATGGTGAACCCCGACAAGCAAACGAACCCTATGAGTCAAATGGTAGCTGAAGAAAGTTCTTTGAACATGCCTGATGAGATTGTGGCTAAGATGATGATTGAGCTGATGGTTCAGTATACACTGAAGGAAAAGGGATGTACTTGTAGGGGTACACAGCCTAGAGAGTGCATGCTGATGATAAGAGGAAGAGAAGAAAGTAAGAACAAGGGACATTAGCCAGCACCCTTCACCAGTAAAATTAGGCATTAAAAACCTAGATAAACTAGGAACAAACAATGGGGAATCATAAGGAAGGTACATGCAAAGAAATTAGAGAGAAATACTAAGAAAAGAGTGAAATCAGTATGGAGAGAAAACCCAGTAACCATAGGAAATAGTCTATCTTTCCTATTTGGGGTCAAGGAAGAAGAAAAGTGTCTGACTGTTCGATCGAAATCCAATATTCGATAATAATCCTACATTTTAGAAAGGAAGGGAATATGGCATGACATGCATGACAGGAGATAATTCTCAAAACTTTTAGGAAAATGAAACATTGATTAAATACTTTGCAATTTATGTAATTAAAATTCATCCCTTCTTTCTCTAATTAGTTTAGAGCCCAAACATGAACCAGTAATATGAAATTTGACACCTAACGTAATTAGGATATGTAGAAACCAATTTTGGTATTATTTTTTTTAAAGGCTTCTAATATTTTATTTAATATTTTTAGATCATATCATATATTTTCTTTCTTTAATGAATTTGAGGCATCTATAGACACCCAAAAGAGGTGAAACTTGGCCAATAAGCAAACTTAGACATGAGGAATATGATGTTACAATTAAATTTCCATTTTTGGGGTTGTTCAACATGTTATTTAATGTGTTGGGCTTTAATATACATTCTCTCTCCTCAACTACACTAAGATAGATAAGTTTGTCCGATTAATGTGGAAATTCACACGTAAATAGATTTTGATATGTAGATTTAGAATGTGAGGTTTATTTCCACTTTTGAAGATATTTAGTAATTTATTTATTTTTTTGGCTCTTATTCCTATTTTCTTCTCCAGATAGAATAAAGATAATTATTATGTAATTAATGTGAAACTTGGCACCTGAGGCAATTAGGACCCAAAGAACATAATTTTCACAATATAATTGGATTTTGTTGTTTATGTTATGAGTTAGTGCATCATTGGGAATTTTGTCTCATTTCTATTTTATTTATCAAAATATTATGTCTTTATTTCCATCGTTTGCTTAATTGTCTTCAATATATTTTCAAAATAGTTATATTTTATTATCATACACAAAATTCCACATTTTATTCATTTAGTATATAGACCATTAACTCTACTTTAGTTTGGGTGATTTCACATGAATAATCAAATTGTCATTCTAATATATGTATCAAGCATATTATCCGCTTAGATAAAATTTTGTCTTTGTTTGGTCAAAACTAAGGGACCAAGCCTACTAACCTTCTAGTCATGGAATAGGATAAAATCTTAAATTTCGATCATTCACATAGCTTGTAAGTGCAATGAAGTCATTAATTGCGTCATTTTTTATCTTTGAATAGATGTTTGGGTATCCCCATATAGTATCAACATGGGTACAGTGAAGTAAGATGTGTTACATCATCTATGCAGTCAGAGAGCATATGTCACAGGCAGGGGAATCACAAGCATGTCTAACATGTAGGTTTTTTTTTGTTGGGAGCTTTGTTTAGCAGCATCGCCATAAGAAAGTCTTGAGTTTTGGGTGCATAGATGTTTTCCACAATGGCCTCCAGAGATCCTTAGCCCCATGAATCATCTTCCTTGATCATAAAGAGTTGTTCATCTAGAAATTACTCAACAACTAGTATCTCTAACCCAGACTAATTCACCTTATCTAAATGAGACAAGTAATATTCTACAACATTCTCTACCCCAGGTATATCTCTAACCTCTATGTCAAAATCTTATGGCAGCAAAATCCATTATATTATTCTTGTTTTTGCATCATTAATCTACAAGAGGTAGCTAATGGCCACATGATCAGTCCAAACTATCACTTTGATCCTATTAAATAGTGACAAAATTATTCCAAAGCAAAGATGACAGCCAAAAATTCTTTTTAGTGGTGGTGTAACTCATTTGAAATCATTTAAATTCCTAGATGCATAATAGACAACTGATTGAGCATGACCTTTGTGTTAACTCAACATGGATCCAATGGCATAATGTGATGTGTCACACATAAACTCAAAGGGATGATTCCAATCTCGAGCCACCGCTATGAGTTGAAGATAAACCTCTCCTTCATGACCTCTGACCCTTCCAAACAACGATCTTTAAAATTAAATTCAACATCTTAATCTGACAATTTAGAAAGGGGTGTTGTTATTTTGGAAAAATCTTTTATGAGTCTATGGAAATCCTACATGACCAAGAAAATTCCTAGTTCTCATCATCAAAGATGGTTAAGGAAGTTTAGAAATCACCTCCATATTTACCTGATCGACTTCCATCCCCTTCTTGGACACCTTATGTGAAAGTACAACTCCTTTAGTCACCATCATGTGTCACTTCTCCCATTTTAAGACTACATGAGTGTCCTCACATCTCTGTAAGTCCTTATCTGGACTAGAAAGACAGTCTTCAAAAACTATCCATATACTAAAAAATCATCCATGCAGATCTCGAACAATGCTCAACTATACTAGAAATAAGGGTGAGCATGCATCATTGAAAAGTATATGGGGCATTACTAAGACCTAAATGCATGTGATGGTATGAAAAAGTATCATAGGGGAAAATGAAGGTTGAATTCTCTTGATTTGATGGTTCTATTGAAATCTAGTTGCACCTTGAAAATCCATCCAAAAAGTATCCTTGGGGCAAATGAAGTGTGAGGGGCCAGCTAACCTATCAAGAAATTGGTCAATAAAGGGAAAGGGAAAATGGTCCTTCAGTGTGACAATGTTCAAACGAAAGTGATCAATGCAAACTTGTCACCATGTCACTAACCTAGTAGAAACCAATTTGTTAGCAAAATTAGTAATAACAGGTATTCCCCCTGCTTCATAACTACTTGAGTCAAACTTACCCAATTAGAATCTAAAATAGAATAGATTATACCTACAAATATAAGTTTTATTACCTTTTTCTTCATCACCTTAGTCATGATGGCATCTATATGCCTTTGAGGATATGCCACCACCTTGGATCCTTCTTAAATGTGGATCTTGTATTCTCACAAGCTTGGAGACAATCATTTGATATCAACAATAGACCACCCAAAAGAAGCCTGGTAGTTCTTCAAAATTGCAAGCAATTGTTCCTCCTCTTGAAGATTTAGTGATGCAGAAATTATCACTAGAAGCTTGTGGTCTAATGACTAGAACATTTACTTAAAATGAGGAAGTGGCTTCGATTCTGTCTTGGGAGGGTGTTGTATGTATGGTACCAGTGGTGGTGGTGGTCCTAGATCCTTAAAATATTTTATATAAAAGCATGGTAGTGGCTTTATAAGTGAGGCACACTTATCAATGAGATGGTGATGTGTGTAGTCATCCACTAGATTCGTGATACAAACTTTTAAAGGTAACTGAGGATAAGAATGAGTGATAGAAGAAGAAAACCACATCCATGACTCTCGTTGAGTGAGCATGATCCTCCAGTTCCTCTGGATTTCATAGTCTTTTCTTATGAGAGTTTCCTTGTCTATTCTAATATATGCACCTCCAAGGTTCCTTGGTCAACCTATGTCATGACATGTTCCACATCCAAACATGGTTCCCTAAGAGAGGAGACACCTCATTATTATTATCTTACACCAGATGACACTGTGCTTTCTTACAAGTTTATTGTTGTTGATTGGGAAGCTTTAATTTAAACCGGTCATCCTAAATTCCAAATGTCGATCTACCTCTACCCATTGGCAAGATAACATCTGATGTGGTGTGAAATGGCCTTCCAAACAAAAAATCATTACAATATAACTACTCTACCTTCACTAGGACAACCTCACATATGCCTAGTTGGCGCACAACTGAACTATTAGACAAATGCATTTTCATATTACTTTTCCTTGGCTCCTTAAGACCGAGCTTCCTGAATGTTATCAATGACATTAGGTTAATGCTTTTCCCTAAATTACATAGTGTTTACCCAAATTTGATACATCTAAGGAAGCATGGTATATTAAAACCACCAGGATCTTATCCTTTTAGTGCCAACTTGATATGCATCAATGCACTAACTTCTTCTCGTAGTAGCATGGCATTTGAATCAACTATTATTCTCTTTTTATAGATAATTTCTTTCAAGAACTTATTGTAGGAAGGAATCTATTCAATGACATCCTCTAAAGGTAGGTTGATGTGAAGTTTCCTAAAAGCATCAAGAAACTTCTTGAGCTTCTTATCAACCTTTTTGACCTTCAAGCTATTGGGAAAAAACATGGGTGTCACATTTTTATTTTGGTGAAGCAAAGTACAAGGCTCTTTTAGGGTTTTGGTTTCCCCCTGTGTCCTCCTCTTTTACAACTTCTTATGGCTTGGAGTCTATGGGTTGCTATGAAGTAAAATTATCTATCAAAACAAAATCTCAGATGGTAGTGCATTGTACTCTGGATTCATTGCCTACTCTTTCTCCAACCATTTCACCACTGTGTAGAATCACCACCTTGGACTATTAGTTATTATGTGGAATTTCAGTGTTCTCTGGGATCCGTGCTGAGTAAGCTTCTTTATTGCTTCCACATCTAATACTATTTGTAAAATTTGAGTTTTCATACTGTGGATTTGGGCTCCTTGATTCAGTTGGTCCCTCTTTGATTGGAGTAGATATGCTTCATTCTTGGTAATAATCACTCATTTCTGCACATGAGTTTTTCAAACTAATCTTTTAACCTGTCCATCTTGCTAGGGCTCCTTTCTTACTAATCTTGATGTGGAGTGTTGATTTATTGTTGTGGGGGTGGTTGTACCTGTATGGGCCCTACTAAAAATTGTTAGAATCATTACATGAGAATTTAGGATCCATCCTCCATGAATAATTATCATTATTGCCCCAATTGTTATGATGCCTCAAGTACATACACTCCTCCTCTTCACCTCTAGATGAGGTGTTTGACTACTAGTCTAGCTTCTTTGTAAATTGTGCCATTTGAGATTTCAGCTCCATAACTTCCCATGATTCCATTGCACTTCTGGATGATGATGGTTCTTCATCCCCCCAATATTGATTCTTGGCCATTTTCTTCATAAAATCTCAGGACATCTTTTCACCTTACGTTTAGGAAAAATCATATGCCTACACTACCAAGAGTAGTCCTTTTCCCTTTATACAAGAAATAGTAAACTATTTTTTCTTGTCCAGATAAGTCAATCCTGTGATGTAGGACTTTGCTTAATATATTCTAAATCTTTCCCAAGCTTCAAAGTAGGATTCTTCAGTATATTGGTTAAAGATGTAAATCTTTTCGACTGACTTGTTGGTTTTCTACGGTGGGAAATACTTCTCGAAAAAGGAATCAATCATCTCATCCCATGTCCCTATTGACTCTACAAGTAAGTTGAGAACCCACGATATTTCCTTGTCTGGAAGTGAACATGAGAACAACTGCAAGTATATCAATGGGATTGGTACCGTGCCAAGCATCATCATATCACAATTTCCAAAAACTATTTAAATGTTCCATTGGATCCTTGTAGTTATGCCATCAAATGACTATGATTTAATTACTGCTACCAACTCTAGTACAATCTTATAACTACCCACATTCACCGTCTAGTATTTAATGATTATTCATTGTAATCTTGTGTATCTTACACATAATATTAACCATTTTCTATCATGTCTGCTCCTTGAACTGAGTATGTTGGAGGAGTTTGAATTATCTTCTCAGATGAAGCCCCAAACTTGCATGCTTTGTGCAAAATCTCCTTCCAGTCTACACAAGGTGGAGTCAGATCTTCATAGTTTGTAGACCGAGTATGGACTATGCACTAGTACCTCAAAATACAATTTTCCACTATAAGAACACAAAATACTAAATGCCTGAAAAAAAGGATTTATCAATAACTTTTGCTCAAAGAAAAATTACAATGAGAAAAGAAAAATGGCGTCAAGTGTCCAGTTCCAACACTCATAGTGATGGTGTTTCTGATTCCCCAACAATAGCACAAAAAACATAACAAGCATAAGATGTGCATGTAATATGCAAGGGTACATGTTGTGTCATATAGGCTAAAGAGGTCTGAGTTGTCGAACTCAGGGAATTGTTCACCAAAAACTACTACTAACTGAAACATAATCAGCTAGGCTGAAGAAGTGGTTTATTGGTGATTACTTAACTAAGAAAAAAAAGAAATCTAAATTAAGGTGTTTGTAAGCAAGATTTAATGAATTCCCTATAGCTTGTGGTTTCACCATGACACATATTGTGATATAATTATTTTTGTTTATAATTAATCACCCTTATTCTAAACTAAAGAACTATATCTAGCCTCACCCTCTTTGTAGCATGACACACAAATCAGATTAAGCTAAACCCCACTCCACAGTAGTTTAGGAACTGAATTTAAGCAAATCATTCTATTCTCTAAATTATACTTTCATAGCCATAAGCCTTCTCTTGAAGCTTGGTATTATCTCTGTGAATTTATGACTTTCTAACTCCCTATCCCTCTCCCAAAACAATTAGCGGTTTGATACTTTGGTTATGTTGATCAGGCATAAAAAAATAATGATATCATAGATTCAAATTCAAAATAATGGAAATATATCATAAACTTATCAATTCAATTACAATGATGTGTCAGGATACTCCCAGGTCCTAGGGAAAAGAGGGGTTTAACCCCACATGTTTGTCATCAAATCACATCAAGAAGAGAAGGAGGAGAAGCAAAACATCAAAAAAATGATAGGAAATATGTTGGAGAATTTGTATCGGCAATCCCTTCTTATGAACACCACAGTTAGCAAGTTTCTAGTAGCAAAGTTGTCCTCTAGAAGTGACTAGATCGTTCAATTGGTGGCTATCTTCTCTATCTCCTCTCCTCTTGGCTTTGCTTCAAAATGTAAATCTTCTCTAATCTTTGGTTGCCCTTATTAGTTCATATGTGAGGCCTAAGCCTCAATTAATTCTTAGTTGTTGGATCTAGCTTAATCTCACATCTAGACTAATTGTGTTCTATCGGTACCACTGATCAGGAGTTAGTGGCATTGTGTTGATTGGCCTTTTTGACTTCTCGATCTATGTCAATTATACCAATAAATGCATAAGTAGCACCGAGTTGATTCTCATGGGTGTCTGGATGTTGAAGTCGGTACCACCAAATTTACTATTGGTAGCATCTAGATGATAAATCTCCATGTTTCATGCTCTCTAGACCCTTAGTTGACTGTTGAGTCTGTATCTTGGTGACATCAATACGATGCTTGGTAGCACCATGTGGATCTCGATAGCACTAGTGTTTCTCTCAATATTCTTTTATTGGGCATAATGTGTTGGTACCTTGGACAAGGATGCCGGTGGCACCGAGTTGATAAGTAGATACTCAAGTTACCTAAAATAAAAAGATTAGCAATATGAGTATGAGCAAATGATCATAAATATTGTATTTTTATAGAAATGTGCAACAATTTGATGTATAAGTGATTCACATGCTAATAAATGGAAAGAAAACCAAAAACGTATCCACGTGAGAACATTTCTGCTTAAAAAGCCAACAAAATAGCCTATGAAAAGCAACATAAAATCAATGCATCATTATTGTTTCATAAGGGACACTTATCTGTCCTTTTTTTCTTGATGTAACGAAGACAATATCTCAAATCATATACACTTGTCACCCCCTTATCTCTGTGTTTGACCATTTACTACATAATCCCATGTGTTATCATTGTAGGTATCTAAGTATCACATTATAGATATAAAGTCCAATTAGTCTAGTTCTACCTCCATTTGGACATGAGATCTAAAGTGATCAGTTTCACCTCTTGGAGAGAGAAAAACACACCCCAAGGACAACATACATAATAGGATAAGAGGAGTGAGTGATATTAACACATAGACAACTCTGAGATTTGCTTCCTTTTGATGCCAAGGTGGTGCACCAAGACTTCCCACATTTTCATGGATGATGTAGAGGCCAAGGCTCTTAGCATAGGCTTGATAAAGAGCAGCTTCTTTATGAAGATGAGAATGTGTTTCTACAATATCATGAGGAAACAATAATACCCACTTTGGATCTACACATTTGGAACTGTAAGTTGTACACTAACATAAGACATGTCTAGTTGTTGGACAAGTAGTTAGCAGTAAGGTATATCTAATATCCCTTCATGCCTTATTATACCAAAATTTTATGGCTACAATAGATTTTTGACTTGCATTTAATTGGGAAAATCATATTTTTGTTGTACCCCCTCTCTCTAAAACCCTACAGTGGTATAAGAGCAAACATTGTATGCCTTCAACATTAGTTTGGGTTCTAAATCACAAAGTATTCAATGGAAGAATAGTGTGCATTGTGTATCTATGTTAATTATTATGTGAATTACCAACTATCATATAAGGTATGATATATCTATTTTATATAAAACAATGTGACACCTTTAATTTTATTTTGTTTGGTGGATGTGGATGTGGAAATTAGGTCCTTGTGGTGGATGCTTGCAATCTGAAACATGTAATATGTGGTTCTTGATTGTGCTCCAAAATAGCATACATGTATATGGTGTGCGTTCCAAGCCCCTCTATCTACATTTTCCATATAAAATTTAATCATTGCAATTACCATAGGAAGATATATTAAAATCACCAGTAGACAATGGTGGAGAGGAGAGACAATCAAAAGTCCACACCTATAGGGAAGGACCCTAGAGTGTTTGTGATGAAGATGAAGCAATGAACCAATAAAAAACCAAAAAGTTGTCCAGATAGGGAATTCAACTGGATGACTAACTTTGCAATCAGTTGAAGGGAAACCATATAAAGGTAGAGTTAGGGTTATATTAGATGTGAATCTCTTAGTTGTTCTTTCTATAGCTCTTGGTGGTCCAAGATGTTGTAATAGATGCCATGTCTTGTTTTATCATTTTTTGTGGTTGTTATAGTATATGATTCATACAATAATATATTTGTAATCATAATTGGATACCCATGATTATTACATCCAATCCAACAATATTATATCAATCTTTAAGATGCCACCCATTGTGAAATACACATGAAAACCTCGACTGACTAAGTCAGGGCATGCTAGAGAATTTTGCACCATCTATCTTCGGGAAGTGTGAGATATATACCTTATTGTATTGGCTTTTGGATTGGACTTGACTTGATTATATAAATAATATTATGCACCTAAAGGCATAAAGATGGCATGTAATTTATAAGATAATTTATTATAAGGTGTTTTTCAACCATCTATCCAAGAGTTGTATTGGATTCAATTGGTAATAATTGTCGACCTAAATAGTTTAGTTGTGAGCAGACATCTAAAGTTGACTCATAACTTATGTATTAGGATCATGGCTTAGTAAAAGATTACTCATTGTACTAATCCAAATTAATAGTGAGCATTATTAATTTGATCAAAATAGTGGGAGGATTCTTAATTTAAGGCCATTTTGATATCATTAAATCAAATTGTTGACTCTTACAAATATTATCTTTGTAGATTTAATGGAAAACAAACATAACAACTTATAGTTGTGATCAATCCTTGAGAAAGATAATTTCAATGGGAATAACATTCATGACTGGTATAGGACATCAAGATATTTTATCACTCATGAGTGTAAACTCTATGTCATGGAAACATTAGAACTAGAGTAACCAACTTCAAATGTTCCTAGAGCGTAAAGCAAATCTTACAATAAGCATATCAATGACACTATTGATGTCAAGTGCCTCATGATATTCTTCATAATCATGAGCTTAAGAAGAACATAGAGAAAACAGGAGTTCTAAATATGTTTACACATCTCAAGATATGTTCCACGAACAATAAAGGAAAGAGAAGTATGATGTCTTAAAGTCTATGTTTAAGTGTAAATGACTAAAGGTGATCCAGTTAGGCTACATGTACTTCAAGATGATTGGTTATGAGGAAGGAATTGAATGACTGGGATTCTTCTTAGGCCAGTAGTTGGTCGTTGATGTAATCTTACAATCATTTCTAGAATCTTCCTCCAATTTGTCATGAACTACAATTATTGTTAGAGTTGCTTGGGATGTTGAAAACTATTGAGTCTCATATGACAAAGACAAGACAAAGTCTATGTTTATGATTGACAAAGGAAAAGTCAAGTCAAAGGATAAATGAAAAATAAAGAAGAGTTCAAATTCTAATAAAAAATCTAAGACTTTGACATTTAAGGCAAGGAAGTTGTCACAATTTTCTCCAATATGGACATTTAAAAAGAAATTGATCTCTTTGCCTTGAGGAACTAAAGAAGGAGGGGATAGGGATCTCCACTTCAGGACATTTAAAAAGAAATTGATCTCTTTGCCTTGAGGAACTAAAGAAGAAGGAGGGGATAGGTATCTCCACTCCAAGTACATAGTTATAAAGGTAAACTAATATGCTTCTTCAACTGGGTATTGGATACCATATGTGAATCTCACATATGCTCTAACATGCAGGATCTGAAAGAAGTAAACCCTTATTAAAAGGAGAGGTGGATCTATGAGTAGCTAGTGAAGCAAGAGTTTTTGCCAAAGTTGTATGCACCTATAGTTTATCTTTGTCCATTGGGATTCTAATAGAGTTAGAAAATTGTTATTAAGTACATGTCGTAAATAGAGACATTATTTCCATATCTTGTTTGGAGTAGAGCAATTTTAGAATATTAATAAACAATGATCCAATTTCTATTTTGAAAGATGAGATATTCTATGGCATTGCCCCAATGTTTTATTGTAAGGAGTGGGATTTGAGAGGGGATCCACTCCTCACTTAATTTCAGAAACAAACTCATCCATACCAAACACACTAGGAAAGTATGTTGGAATAGGTGTATTTTCTCTCTCTAAAATAATGGTATATAAAAAGACCAAAATATAGCAGCAAAATAATAAATCATGACTATATATGATTTATACAAGATTATAAAAATATTCTCTCATAAAGGGTTTATATGGAAGTTACAACATAAGGATATAAGTAGAGGGATATTTAGCTATCTCAACTCTATCTCCCTAAGAGCTCCATCTTGCAAGTCTGTGTCACTGTGTCTAGTCTTCCAAGTCCTACGTGTGGGGTTGGAAGCATACCCCAACAAATAGAGAAAAAGTAGAAGATACATTGTAAACGGTGCTATGTGCATATTAAATATGGATTGAGCAATGTAAAGAATAAAGGACGTCAAATATAATCAAGGATTCCCATAGAAGAGGAAAGTGCCACCCATGTGAAATATAATAAAGGCTTCCCATAGAAGAGGAAAGTGCCACCCACGCAAAATATAATCAAGGATTCCCATAGAAGAATAAAGTGCCACCCAAGCGGGTATGAAAAAAATGAGAACTTGCAATGTGAAAATAGACAAGAGGTATACTTACCATAAATAAAACATAAAAGTTGTGTCACACAAGCACGTATAAAGAATTTAGGACATAAAATTCATCACAACAATATTCAACCTGCATGCATGTGAGAAAAGAATAGCACTAGTGAAAATGTAAAGTCAGTGCCAGTTAGGGCATAGAATTCATAACCTGATAGAGAATGCCACACAATCAAACTCCACTGGCATACAAGTCGGGTATGGGGCATACGATCCTCCATCCCAAATATATAAAAGTGCAGGAGGACTAAAACCTCAATGCATGGCAGGGGAATAAAACCCAATGCCTAATAATACCCCAGGGGAATAAAACCCAAATTACTAAAATATTATACCACTCTAGGGCTACTGAATCATAGAGCACACATAAATGTAGAGGAAAGTGAAATTTCAGTCATATGAAATAATAAGATTAAAATATCCAACAATTATCATGTGGAGTCAGAGGACCCATAACCAAATATTCAATCATGTCCATTGTTGGGATGCAACATAAGATCATAAAGGCCAGCACAAGAAGATTAGAGCATCAAATACTCAAGTTAGAACCCTCACGAAATAAAATGAAAAATATATAACTAACAGTCAAAAAAAGAATATCCATCAAATTAGGTAAACAATTAGATAAAAGAATGTAAGTACTTAAATGAGTTAACCTCTCAGGAGAGAGAGAACAATGTGTAGTTCATATGTCCCAAGGACCTAGAGACGGATATAAAAATATGGGTGATTGCTCAATATAGAATAATAAGGATGCAACATACCTCATATCCAATCTACACATGTCTAAAGATTATCCCAAGTCCAAACTAGGCTATCAAGTCACCTATTGAAAGCACACATGAAATCAAGGTCACATTTGCAATAATTATATATACCCTAAAAAAACACCTTTTATTTTTTTGAATTAGGTTATCAAAACTACACCATTGTGTAGATTATATTATGGTGAGTTCGTACTTATTTTACTTTTTTCTCACTTATATATTATTAGTTATGAATTCTAGAAAATGTAGCCAATTAGATAAATCTATAAAAATCATATTTTTATTAGATTGGAACTAGGCAATGAAACTATTTCCATTGGATAGAGAATGATTTATTATATCTAAAACATAATTTTTTTAAATTTTCTAAAATCTATTCAATTTATTATGGATTTTTGAATACTCGACCAATCAAATAATTTTGAAAATCCACATATGCAGAAAAACCTTGATTAGTTGGGTAGCTTATGTTGAGGTGGACAATAGAAATTGGTCACTCGACCCTTAATCCATAATATACATCACACAGACAAGTCAACATAGAAGAGGGAAAGGTTAGAAATACCCCTGAAGGAAAACAACATAGTAAACAAAAAGAGAGGGGCATCTAGGCAAAACCATCACAGATAATCTCTTCTCACTTCTTGATCCTACCATGGCTGATCAGGAGGGAAACTCAATCTCGATATCTCGAGTCTAGCTTCCTGTGTAGGCTGGTTACCACCTGTGAACACCAACTGCTACATTCCTGAAAGAAAACTGAAGTCGATGAGTCACTTCTTGAGGCTTCCCTGTCAATGTTGAGGTGGTATATAGTTTTTCCATGAGCGTAAGAATTAGAAGAAGATCGAAGAAGCAAAAAAATGAAACCTCAAAAACAAAACTCATCGCCAAAGACTCAGTTTGCAAATATGAAGATCAAGAAACATTCTTGGAGGCAAACCAAATATGGGGAAAGAGACCTCGAGGTCAGGGACCACCCGCACCACCTTTCTCAACAACCAAGGTTGTAGATTTATGAGGTCGAGTTTGGAATCATGGCAAATCCAGAGGATATCGATTACAAGGATGAGAAACGGTGCCATGTGATTTCCAAGATGCTTACCTTAGTCTTGAATATCACCGGGTGAGATCCAATCTATTGTGATGGAGCACCTAACATCATAGATAAAGAAAATGTCTGTGATCAAAGGGGATTGTGAGCACAAAATTGATGGGAATGAGTTGTTCATGAGGGTTCAATGACACTCTAAAAGTCAATAGATTTATATGGGTTCCTTCTTGTGATTTTTGAAGGTGTGAGAAGGGTAGGAAAAGAGGGTGTTTTGGGGGTTTCTTGAATATCAGGAGAGAGAGGTAAATATCAAGGACAAACATTTTGGAAAGACATCATGAAGGCAAATGAAGAATAATGGTGAGGAATTATTTGGTGTGGAGTGATAAAACTCAGAAAGGAGATTGGAGAAAGCAGTGGATGTGAAATAGGAAACCAGTCAGAGGAAGGAGAAAGGGATATAACCATGTGATCCAAATATGACGTTTAGAAATAAATATGTATTTTGTTGAGTCCTAGATAATCTGCATGGCAACCATATACATTCCATACTTTAGGGGAAATTGGAATATCCAATCATTGGAGTAATATTTAATTAAGTTTCCTTTCCTAAATCATTAAAGGCTCAAACAAGTGCCAAATAAGGTAAAATTTGACACCTAAACTAATTAGGACATGTAAATTCTACTTTTGCAATTAATTTTCCCTTTTTGGATAGTTTACTATTTTATTTGATATTTTGGACCTTAAGTTATATTCTCTCTCCTAAATGAAACTAGGATAGATAAGATTGTTCAATTAATGTGAAAATTAATACATAGACTAATTTTGGTATGTTGAATTCGAATTTTGGATTTATTTCCACTTTTGAAGTCTTTTAAAAATTTATTTAATACTTTTTCCTTGTCTCATTTTTTGTTCTCTAAGTAAGATTAGGATAGTTATTATTGTTTAGTTATTTTGAAACTAGGCACCCACGATAATTGGGGTGCAAGGAACACAGTTTTACCATTATATTTTATTTTTGAGATTTTCTTTTATGATTTATGGAACCATAAGGATTTTTTGCTCATTACCATTGTATTTAATAAAATATTATATCTTTATTATCAACATTACTTAATTGAGTCCTATTGTCTTCAATTTGTTTCCAAAAGAGTTATATTATATTATTATGCACAAAATCTCACATTTTACTCATTTAACGTGTTTCTTCCATTAATTCATATATATTTTTTAAATAATAGACCATACCAATTGTTACTCCAAAGCATATTATTAATTTTTATTTAGCCATTATGTGATTATTAGTTAGGAAACAAAATATATGTAAAATATTTCATGAATTAAATTACATATATTCAAATTGTTAAGAAAATTTGTGATGTAGATTATAGAACTTATTTTCACATAATAATATATATGTATAAACATTATTTGTTAAAGTACAATTTTGTCCTTGTTTGGTCAGATCTAGGGAACCATTCTCACAAGCCTTCTAATTATGGAATATGGTAAGATTCTATGTTTGGGTTTGTTACAACACTCCACCCCTTAAAAGGATTTAGTCCCCGAAATCCAACCATCCTTATATTACCAACCAACTTCTCTCCACTCCTTAAAAGGTTTAACCTAATAATCCAAGCTAAGAAACGTTAAGGTGGGGTTACTTACATAACTTCTTTTTTTTAAACGACTTACATAACTTCTAGTTGTGAATATTTTAGGTGTTTATGTTGTTCATCGATCATGCATCTAACTAAAAGGTCATACCCACCTAGGGTTAAGTTTCCAGTCCTCGTGTTACTAACCTATCAATATTAAGGTTCATGTCATCATCCAAAAAGTCATAGGGTACAAGAGGATAGGTCAACTAAACCTTTATCACAAACCACTTACTCCCAATCAACACTCCAAACTCCAAAACTAGGGTTTAGGGTATATATTCCAACTAATTCTAGGTTTAAAACGCCAAGACTTCGCACATATCTTCATCGTGACTTGGTTCAAGAAAATCTCGATAAAATCCAAAGAACCTTTTTTTGTAAATATAGTATTATAAAGAATATAATTCTATGTCAGAAACATAGCGATATAAAATTGAATATATAGCGCAAAATAAATGTGAGAAACCAAGCCAAAATTTCCATTTATCTTCTTAATCTACAGTCTTGACCTCCTTATAACCTAACTCCATCCTCAAGTCAAACCTCATTATATTCAAAGATGCATTCCTTAAATTACCTTCATCATGGGGTATGATCAACTAAAGTCTCATCACATTAGGATTTACTAATCATGAATCTTATGTGTACCTCTTATAATTCTAAACTGATATTTCATCATCTCATGAATTATCATAGGTCCATTCTAGGGTAAACATCTCACTTGTAGGGTGACTATGTAAGGCAAGGATTATAATTGGGGAGACAAAATTGAAATTGTCATATTCTAACTACAGTGGGCTCTGATACTATCTTGTAAGAAGTGGGACCCGAGAGTCCATAAGAAATTAAAAGCGCAGAACTAGTAATAATCAACTAGGTTACTATAAAACACAGGAAATTAAAAGGAATTCCACATAATCACAAAAGTTGAAACTTATTGCAGCTGAGTCCACAAGAGCCATATATATATATATATATATATATATATATATATATATATATATATATATATATATATATATATATATATATATATATATATATATATATATATATATATATATATATATATATATATATACATGCCAAAAGATTGTTACAACATATTGATCACTGGCTCACTGGCCACAACATGTACATAGATAACATGTTCATATACATACATGCCATAATTGTACAACAAGGCACAAAGTCAAAACATCATATCAAGATATAACATATACAAAACTTTCCCCAAGGACCTATGAGTACAGGGACGACACATATGACTCTACTACAAAACACTAGCAAAACATCCAACCTTTCAACAACTACTACTCCTCTTACTGCTCAGCCTCAACCGCATGATCTCTACCTCATCGTACATGACCACCTAAAAGATGTGGAAACCCACTGGGTGAGACCAAATATCCCAACAAGAGATATAACTCTCCACTAACATCTATTAAAAGCACAGGTAGATTAAAGAATATAGATAACATTATTATCAGATTGAGTAGATTCAGCTAAATGATATGTATTGAACTGAAAATGTAGATTAAACAAATGAGGCAACTACCACTAAGCTGTAGAATAATTAATATTTTATTAATGGAATATGAAGAACATGTATGATAGTTGACTTATCTTACCGCATTATAATTCAAGAAATCATTACAAAGATAAGGCAAGGGGTCAACCAATGTGAAGCGTATTTTAACCCTAAGCAATTATATTACACGGTTGTATTATGTCTTTTATTATTGCCCTGAGGATTTGAGGTGTACCACTCAAATCCAATCGACCAATGTGAAGTCAAAATTGGTGCC
This sequence comes from Alisma plantago-aquatica, assembly GCA_963693085.1. Classification (NCBI taxonomy): domain Eukaryota; kingdom Viridiplantae; phylum Streptophyta; class Magnoliopsida; order Alismatales; family Alismataceae; genus Alisma; species Alisma plantago-aquatica. Next base: position 517,347,535 of record OY856410.1, on the reverse strand, counting down.
ATACAAGGTCTACGAAAGAGCCAGATCCACGACCTCAACACCTATTGGTCACTACAAGAGAAACACCGCTAAGACATATCAGTCAACTACAAACAATGACATATAGTCAAGTTGAAGGATCGGCTCACGCATGGTTGTCCTTATAAAACACCTAGCTCACCTTGTTACACATCATGATACTAGAATAATAGGCTCACGCATGGCCGTTCTAAAAAGAGGCATCAAATGCAGTTAAATAGTTTTCTATCACAAATCACAAGGAGAAAAAACCATGAATGGCCATCTCGCACCACCTATAATTTTGGACGCAAGGAGATACTCCACTTCACCCTTGTATATTCAAAAATATGTGCTTCGAATTTTCTGTAGGAATTACCCGTTTCACCATCCAACAACAAAACTAACACTAGAATGGATCTATGGCACATGGCACCTACATGATTAGGGTTTCACTTGATTAGTTAGTCCAATTGGGTATATTTTCGCATCAATAAAGTTACAACATATAAACCCAAAACAAACTCTACAAAGATAAGGGGATAGTGAAACTTCAGAAGATACAAAACGTATGAGGTGTGCACTTTTCACATAATCACATGATACTTGTAGTACCACCATTCATAAGGCCATTATTACTGTCACATCACTTATGGGATATCAATCCCTCAATCACATCATTGAATGATAACACCTCAAACTAGGCATTAAGCCTCTATCAGGTCATAGGACCTATCACATCATTATGATCTCAACATGTCTCATCAAGGCTCATAGCCATCACCCTATGTCATATGATCACCACCATAGAATACACAAGCCATGACATTCATTTAAATTACAAGGTTAGATTTGCACAAGTAGGAGAGAGAGAATATAATCACATGCTATTCATCCAAGAAAGCACATCAAGTATAACATACCCTAGAGATTAGGGTTAGGGTTTCACAGACATAGCTGATTAGGGTTCCATTCATCAAATAACACCAAAACCTAGATACTTCAATTCCCACTTTCTTGGAACACATTAGGGTTAAGACACATGATTAGGATTAAATAACCAATCATTCAAACAACATTAAGCATGAAGTATCATTTATATGTACATGTATAGCAACCATACTCTCATTGGATATATGTAGCAACCATGCACCATGTATGCGTGTAACCACACATCAAAACATGGTGTTGCGACCGCAACACATACATGTATCTCAACCAGCTATCAAAACTAGAGTCTCAACGGAAACAAAGCATCACAAAAAACATGTATAGCGACCCTCTTAGGTATTACGACCATCAACTGTTAGGGTTAGGGTTGTGACCGTTACCAAATATATCATCCTATGTAGCGGACAACTACACATCAACATGTAGCCAAAATTCATCCAAGGTTCGTGTAACGATCGAAACAAAGATAGGTACCGACTATCCAACCAAAAATCAAACTATGTCACCCAAAACAAAACCAAACCAATTTGTATTGGTCAAGATTATTGGAGTAGTGTAGTGACCACCAAGGTCAACTACTCCAACCACATGTAACCATTCCAAAATAGAGATAAACCTTAGCTAAAATAGGTGGTAATGTCAAAAAATTAAGCAACACTTAGGAGGGAAAACTTCATATAAGATGAACGTCAAAACCCTAGATCCAAACCTCAACATGATCAAGCTTCAACCTCATGAAAATCAAACCAAAAACCTCAAGAAAACATAAGAGCCAAACTATAACCTGGTGATAAAATCATGGATCATGTTGCATGTAACAAACATCACCTAAACAAGGTGTGTTGGTCAAAACACACCACCAGAAGAAAAACAATCTTGGTCAAAACACTAGTCACAACACTTAACCAAGCTCAACATGGTCGACACTATGCTCCACCAAGCAAAACCCTAGAAACCCTGATATCACCACATGATGCCACATCACCAATTAGGGTTCAAGAAAGACACCCCATAGCATCATCTTATCACTCATGATGCTAAGACCCAAGAAACACACTCTACATGTGACAAATTACAAGATAACCCCTCAAATTGGGTAAATTGCAACTTGGTCAAAAATATGGATACATAGCTCAAACATCATCCAAACATGACCAAACTAAAAACATAAAATTCACATGTTAACAAAGCATCTCAAATTATTAGATTAAGGTTATAGGAATCTTATTACACAAAGCAAGCATACTCAAGCACTAAACTAGGATAGGGGCCTTACACGACCTATAACCTACAGAGAATGGTACACAACCAAACCCCCTTGACATAAAAGACAGGGTATGGGGCATACGATCATCCATCACAAATATATAAAAGAGTAGGAGGATAAAAACCTCAGTGCATGGAAGGTAAATAAAACTAGATTCCTAATAATATCACATAGGGGAATAAAACCCCAGGGGAATAAAACCCAAATAACCAAAGTATAACATTACTCTGAGGCAGTTGAATCACAAAGCATGCATAAATTTAGAGGCAATTAACAGTTCAATCATATGAAATAATAAGATGAGAATATCCAAAAATTATCATGTGGAGTTAGAGGACCCATAACCAAATATTTAATCATGTCCACTATCAAGATGCAATATAAAATCCTAAAGTTCACCTCAAAAAGATTAGAGCATCAAATACTCAAGTTAGGGTTTCCTCATGGAATAAAATGAATAACATATAAATATGAGTCCAAAAAGAATATCCATCAAATTAGGTAAACAAGATCAATAAAAGAATGTAAGTACTCAAATGAGTTAACCTCTCAGGAGAGATAGAACAGTGTGTAGCACAATGTCTAAAGAACCAAAAGATAGATATAAAAATTGGGTGATTGCTCAATATAGAATAATAGGGAAGAAAAATACCTCATATCCAATCTACACATGTCCAAAGCTAACCCTAGGTCCAAAGAAGGGTCTCAAGTCACCTATTGAAAGCACATATGAAATTAGGATTACATTTGCATTAATTATATAAATCCTAAAAACTAACCTTTTATTATTTTTGAATTAGGTTGTCAAAACCACACCATTTTGTAGATTATATTTTAGTGAGTTCGTACATATTTTACTTTATTTATCTGACATGTATATATTATTAGTTATGAATTTTCAATATCTAGTTAATTAGATATATCCATAAAAATCATATTTTATTATATTGGAATTATGCAATAAAACTAATTCTATTGGATAAGAGACAATTTTGTGTTTCTAAAACATATTTTTCTTTTATTTTTCTAAGCTATATTGTATTTACTATGAATTTTGAAATATTTGACCAATCCAATAATTTTGAAAATCCACATATGTAGCAAAACCTTGATTAGTTGGATAGGTTGTGTTGAGGTGGACCAATAGAAATTGGTCACCTAACCCTTGGTCCATAATACACATCACACATAGACAAGTCAACATAGAAGAGGGAAAGGATAGAAATACCCTAGATTGGAAACAACGTCGTAAACAAAAAGAGAGGGGCATATAGGCAAAACCATCACAGTGAAGACCTTCCTGATCCCTCCATGGATGATTGGGAAGGAAACACAATCTTGAAATCCTGAGTCTAGTTTCCCGTGCAGGCCAGCTATCTACTATGAACACTGACCATTGTGTTCCTAAGAGAAAACCAAAGTCGACGACTCACTACTCGAGGCTGCTCTATCGATGATGAGGTGGTGCAGAGTTTCACTATGAGCATAGGAAGTATAAGAAGACCAAAGAAGAATCACAGTGAAACCTCAAAAGCAAACTCATTGTCGTAGACTAAGTTTACAAAGATGGAGATCAAAAAAGACTTTCTTGGAGGTTAACCGAAGATGGGGAAAGAGATCTTGAGGTTAGGGACTGCCTGCACCACCGTTCTCGGCAACCAAGGTTGCAAATTTAGGAAGTCAAGTTTGGAATCACGACAAACCCAGAGGATATCGACTGCAAGGATGAAAAATGGTGTCATGGAATTTCTAGGATGCTTACCATAGTCTTCAATCTCACCGGGGGTGATCCAAGTGGTGCGCTCCACCTACCTTGGGAATACAAACCTGTCAATTGAGTTATGACTGGATGTGCACACCTCAAGGCACAAAAGAGAGAAGGCACACTTGGGGCCTTTCGAATTTATAATGGGCCTATACTAACACATCTAGATAGAGTAAAATATATCAGAAGCAAGCACACGGGGTCATATTATAGTATAGGTGAGTGCAAGTGAGGGGTCAATACATAGGGAGATATGGGGCACTAGAGCTAAGTGAGATTAAGCTATGTTCCTAAATTGTATATTAGGGTTTTTTGGGTTGAAAGTTGGTTTTGGTTTGGTTACACTAAGGTTCATGTAAGAAAACAAGAGAGGGATAAATACAAGCAAAACCCTAATTTAATCCTAAACAAGTTAATTCTAGATAACAAATAAAGGTAACTAAGTGAATAAGAGCAAGGGACTATGACCAAGTTATTCTATCTAAGCAAGTAGACACTAAAGAAATTAATAATCTAGATCAGCAGTAACTAGCAAGATTAACATTAGCAAGCTCAAAAGAGCACTAACTACCCTAACAAGACCTAACTAATCAAAATAGGGCAATCAATCGACAAAGCAACTAAAGCAATCAATTAAATTAGCACGAACTAGCTAAGAGAGAATTTGAGGTTCTTTTTGCAAGTTAAAGAGAGGTGGGCCATTTGGGGTAATGTTATTAAGATATTAGTTACGGGAACATACCATGAAGTACCTAACCATTCATACTGAATTGCTAAACTAAACAACTAGTCAAATGCTATGAAATGACCCTAGGCTATTAGTTGGACATGGATAGAATAGAGTGTGTGAAGGGGAACTACACCCTTGTACACTCTATCTAGCCTTACAATGCTCAATTGGACTAAGATACATGTGAGATTCTAATAGGATTTGGCTAATCTAGGTTTTTAGGATGGAGATGTTTAGTGTAATTTGGGAGCCAAAGGTAGGAGTGGGGAGTAGAGGTGAGGGTGTTTCACCTCACATTACTCACCATCTAGCTTTTGGAAAACTCCTAGGCAATTTCACTAAACACTCCTATACTAGCTACTTATATCTCACACCTAGGAGAAAGATAAGGGATATATTTGTAGGAAGATGGGGTGCTAGCTAGGGATCCACTAGTTGGGTCTAGGATAAAATCCCAAGATAGCCTCACATATGCCATCTTCTCCTAGACTTAGGTGATTTCAAGCATAAAACAACAAGTAATTCATGTTTTTGAGCACAAAGCACAAGAAGTAATATGGAAAATAAGATAGAAGTAGAAGGCAATCATCATAGAATGAAATCATGGAGTTTACAAGTTATATTCCCACAACACGGTATCAAAGTAACATTTTAACCCCAAACAACCCACCACAAAGGGATTCGCTACTTATAGTGCAAAAAAAGAGTAAAAGAAGAGGTAGAAGAAGAGAAGTAGCCATAAATCTCATGGAAGCTTCCTTCTCCTTCACTTTCAACAACATTAGCACAAACTCCTTGCTCCTCGGTGGCAAGAAAACATGTAATGGGTGTAGAAGTGAGAAAAACCCTAGAAAACTAGGATTTTGAAGTAGAGGAAGGTGGAAATAAGGTGGAATCTCAAAGAGTGAGTGAGAAGAAGCAAGGAATTGCCAAGAGGTGTCTAAGGGTGGCTTCTATCCGCCACCCATGTATATATAGGTGGTGGGGAAGCATTAGGTCAAGTGGGGGTAAAATGGGTAATGCAATGTAGAAAAATGGGTAGTTTTGTAAGTAGCACAGCTGTGTTGGTAGTGAATGGAATGACCGTGGTGGAGTGGAACCGTCAAGGTGAAAATTGGTGAAATTTACAAGTTTTTTAGTGGGTTTTGAGTGGATGGAAACATGGCCATGGTGGTCACCACGACAGTGGTGGGTCATTGGCTACATGGTAGTGGTGGCGCAGAAGGTCATTCGGGATTGAGGAGGCACTGCTCGTTTTGTTGAGAATGTTTGTGCTCACACTAGCCTTGACATGATTGTGCTGGGGTTTTCGTAGCATGACCGTTCTATCTAGCACGATAGTGGTGCTGAGTTGTTTCTTCAATTCATGAATGGGTGTCATCTCTATGATCTTTAATTGGATCAGCATGGCTATTCCTTGGCACCACAACCATTTTGGGGTCTTAAATTTCACTTTGAGCTTCAAATTTGGATTTCAATGTCTGTCTTTGCTTCACTTGAGTCTAGGCCACTGGGTTAGGTTGGGGAATCTCTTGGACCTTCCTTGTACCCCTCCAATAGTGTAGAAACCCTAGGATCACCCTCCTTCTCTACCATCCATCCAAGCATGGTCTAATACTTGAAAAACATGCAAAGAACGTCCATAAGTGCATTTGATGATAAAACACATATCGAGGGAAATAAAATGTAATCTAATAGGTATATATGTGATTAAAGTGCAATAAGGCACAAAATGAAGCCCTAAAATAGGGTTGCATCACCAAGCTATTGTGATGGAGCACCTAACAACATAGACAAATATAAAGTATGTGATCGAAGGAGACCGTGAACACAAAATATATGGGAATGAGTTATTCATGAGGGTTAAATGACACTCTACCTCAAAGTTTTGGCGTGGAGGGATAAAACTCAGAGATGAGATAAACTCAGAGATGAGATTCGGTGTGGAGGGAACTTACAGTTGTTCATGAGTTATTTGGTGTGGAGGGAACTTACAGTTGTTCATGAGTTATTTGGTGTGGAGGGATAAAGCTCATAGATGAAATCGGAGAAAGAAGTTGACATGAAATGGGAAACCAAATGGAGAAAGGAGAAAGGGAAATAACCATGTGATCCAAATCTAACATTTAGAAATAAATCCATCTTTTGCTGAGTCTAGGAAAATCAACGCGACAATCATATACATTCCATACTTTAGGTAAAATTGGAATGTTAAAGTATTAAAGTAATGTCTAATTATGTTTTCTTTCCTAAATCATTTAAGGGGTCAAACAAGTTCCGAATAATCTAAAGTTTGACACCTAAGGTAAACAGGACATGTAGATTTTGGCAATTAACTTTTCCTTTTTAGATAGTATACTATTTTATTTGATATTTTGGACCTTAAGTGATATTCTCTCTCCTAAATGAAACTAGGATAGATAAGATTGTTCAATTAATGTAAAACTTAACACATAGACTAATTTTGGTATCTAAAATTAGACTTTGGGATTTATTTTCACTTTTGAAGTCCTTCAATAATTTATTTATTTATTACTTTTGGCCTTTTCTCACTTTTTCTTCTCTAAATAAAATTAGGATAGTTAATATTGTTCAAATATTGTGAAACTTGGCACCCGAGCTAATTGGAACCCAAGGAACACACTTTTACCATTATACCTTACTATTGATATTTCCTTTTATGAGTTATGGCACCATGATATTTTTTTGATCATTACCATTGTATTTAACAAAATATTGTATCTCTTTTATCAACATTTACTTAATTGAGTCTTCTTATCTTGAATTCGTTTCCAAAATAGATATGTTATATTATTATGCACAAAATTTCACATTTTATTCATTTGACATATTTAGTCCATTAATTCATTTTTTAAATAATAAACCATAATCAATATGGAATTACTAATTATTACACCAAAACATAGTATTCATTTTATCTAGCCATATGTGATTATTAGTTAGCAAAAAGAATATATGTAACATATTTAATAAATTAAATTACATATATTGAAATTATGAAGTAAATATGTGATGTAGATTATAGACACATTTTCCACACAGTATGCTATATGAATTAATGTTATTTTTTAATACATTATGTTATCCTTGTTTGGTCAAATCCATGGAACCATTTTCGCAATCCTTCTAATTATGGAATAGGGTAAGGTTCTAGGTTTGGGTTCGTTATATTTTCACGGTCTCTATTTGATGGATCTTGAGACAAGTGTATATAACATAAGTAAGAAGAAATTAAAACTCGATGAGTCAATCAAAACTTATCTTTGATATTTTTTTCTATGAAACATAAGTGATAAACACATTTCTAGACTCCATGAAGATGGTAATTAGGACTCTTTTGATTTTGAATAAATAGAGACATGTGAATCTCATTTGTTGGGTAAGATGACAAAAGCATCTTTCACTAGTAATATTGAGATGGTAAATGACTTATTTGGACTCATATTCTATAGGAGTATATTAATACTTCATCATATCTATCAATGACTTTCAAAGATACAAATATGTGTTTCTTATGAAACATAAATCAAATGATCTTAAGAAGTTCAAGGAATTCATGAATGTAGTATAGAACCAACTTAGAAAGAATATTATATATTTAAGATAAGTGTTTGAGGCCCATCAGAGAAATAGTTGTATTGCATCATTACTTGACTCCACCTGGAACCCATCAGAGAAATAGTTGTATTGCATCATTACTTGACTCCACCTGGAACACCATAACATAATAGTGTGTTAGAAAGAAGGAATTGCACCCTGTTGGAAGTGGTATAATCAATGATGAGTTTAACCAATCTTCTAACTATCTTATGGGAACATTCTCTTAAAGCCACCACATTTATACATATGCACCTTCAAAATTCATTCAAATGACACCATATTAGATATGGAATGAGAAGTGTCTCAATATGTTTTTTATGAAACCTTTGGGATGTGAACCTATGCCAAGATATAGTTCTATGAAAATCGTGGACCCAAATAAGGTAACTATCACCCAGATACATAACATAGCGATCTACTTTAAAAATGTCTACATCATGTACATCTTTTATTCAACCTTCTAGAGTCATGATAACCATTATACCTTTGTTATCCTTTTAATCCTAATGGTTATTCACACACTATCTCTTTTGTTTCTCAATCCATTTGTCTAGATAGGTCAAATATAATGATGAATACATTCCTACTGATGTTTGAATCATTGACATACCATCATGTGAAATGGTTTTTTCTCATTTTGTACTAATAATTGTGTAGAATAGTCGTTTCTTCTATAGTTTTTCTATCTAGAGTCCACCACGAGGACCATGATTCTCATGGCTAGAGAACTTGTGTGTGTTTACTTCTATATGATTACTCTTAAGATCCTTATCATCTCTTTTTAATGACGACGATCAAATATATTTCTTAAACCTTTTTCATTAATTCCTTATTACTATCAACCAGAGAAGATGTGAGGATGATATAATAGTGAGAGATGAGAAGAGAAATGAAAAGTGATATCATAAATCAATTGGAGACAAAATGTCTATAACAGTATGGTGTGACTCCATCCCATGACCATGATTTTTTGTTAATATCTATATGTATAACCTTGGTAACATAATTTTTTGTCCATGCAGATCATTCAACAATAATACACATGTTACATCAATATATGCAATATTGGTACCAAAATATTCCATAAACAATGAAACAAAGATTTCATCAAATGCACTATGTTGAATTCCAATTTTTTGTTAAATGTTAAACAAAGAATCGGCATAATTTTTATCAATATCAAAATGATAAATACCATAAACTAATGAACTAGAACCATAATAGTATATGTTGTATACATTATATATAATTTATTATTTACCATTTCCCATCTAGAAATTAAACTATACATCATCAAACTTTCTAATAGAAACTACATTTCTAGCACAATCAGGGATATACATATACTTTTCAAAATCCAAGTGGCACCTGGTGTCCCAGATTAATCTATAAGTTTAAATTCCTTCTAGTATGCCTTTGTTATGCTCTCCATATATAGAAACTTCTCAATACCTTTTATGGGATATATTGAAAGCAATTCATGCGCTACATGGTACAAATGAGTAGTTGCACCCGAGTCTAACCACCAAGTATGACTAGGAACATTAATGAGATATGATTCAAAACATACAAAGATATAATAAATACCTTTCTTTTCAAACCAAGACTTTCCAATGGGGCAATATTTTTCTAAGTGACTATGTTGATTTTCGAATAAACATCTTCTCTCATTTGGTATCTTCCCTTCATTAATTTTTATTGAATTCTTATCCTTATTCTTTCCCTTTCTTTCATGTTTTGTTTTACTACTACTAGCACAAGCATGAATTGAAAGATTGATCAAGTTTTCCCTTTATTTCTTTAATCTCCATTCCTCCTAAATTAATCTAGCTTTAATTTTTTAATACTCTATTTTTTCTTTGATGGAGTTATAATACACAAGGAATTATAAACTAAAGAATAAGTGAGTGATAATAAACTATACAAGGAATGACTTACTTAGGTCCATACCCATTGGTTTCAATTTTATTGCTAGGTTTTCCATACATGATACATGATCATGAATGGACTGTGAACAATCAAATACACTTGTAGTCAACTCAAGGCTTCTTATAAGAGATTTTTTAGCTCTATCTGATTGTGAATGCTCTTAGATTTTTACCATGAATTCCCTAGTTGTGTGTGACTGGGCACTGATGGTTTAACATGTTCAAACATTGCCATTTGCATCAAGTTCTAGCACATCCTGTTGGAACTCTCCCAAGCCTCATAAAAGTCCTTTCAGTGTCTATACTAGTCACTGTGATGTCTACAAGATTCTCTTGTAAAACCAAGGGAAATACAAATCCATAACGTCTAACTAAATTAGATTTGTTTAGACCAATATACATAATTCAATCCATCGAACCTGGTCATTCCATTTTTGACACCATATAGATTTGAGGAGGCTATAATGCATTACACAAGTCCATATATTAATGCTTTAAGTAACCATTATAAAATTATTAAGAAAGAAGTAAAATAAAAAAAATGTACTTGTGTTTTCCTTTGGATAATTCACAAACACATATATTTTATAAAAATGATGCTAATATAAACAAACTTTCACATATTATCAATTATTCAAGTTTTTTTTTCAATGTTATCTTTGGATAAACATTTGATGATTGTCTATTAAAAATTATAAATTTAAGAAATGGTCCACCTTTGGATTCTTAAATGCTCCACCTTTGGGTGACCTTATCCAAGATTAATACAATTCTCAATTGTTCCATCAAACTTTACTATAGCATCAGTTACATTATGAACAATTGTGAATCGCATGGTTGAATGTATATGTATGTATGTATATATTTAGACAGAACCACTTTTGTGACACGAGCCTTCACATAAGAATATTATTATTATATATTAAAATTGTGTAATAGGAATCACTTTTAGGAAAATCAATTGATCGGAACAATAACTCGGATACCAATTGTCAGGGAATTTCTATAAAAAAAGATCTTTTGAATTTGACTTGATTCATCTAAACATTTATTCACATATTATGAATAACATGTAAATGCTTCCATGTCTGAGATTTGCAATGTTCTCTTCTTGTAGAGGTTGAGCGAAACATTTCCCTCTTGATATTTTCACTCTTATGGTTGTAGTGACAAAAAAATCTTCTTATTGAAACTCCTGGTTATTCTAGTACCTTTCAACCAGCAGAACCTTCCATTGTGAATTATAATTATTCTCTCTTTTCTTTGTCTTTCTTGATCTTTGTATTGTGAGAGAGTGAATGATTGTGAAATTTATCATTTGTACTCTTCTCCTTTTTAGCCTCTTCCATAACCACAATGACAAAATAACCATAAGTAATGGGGTTAACAAGGTTATTGGCATAGAGATCAATTGTTGGTTAATCAATATAGGGTAGAGAGTAACTACCATATAATGGGGTTAGTGGGTTTCTATTCATCAAAGTATTTGAGAATAATCACCCTAAGTGTCTCTTCTCCCAAGGGTTAGAGACTAACTACCTTAAGTGTCTCTTCATCCAAGGGTTAGAGAGTAATCATCTTTAGCGGGAAAGTAGGTATTTATTCATAAAATTAAATAGAAAGGGATTGGGGAGTCTTTGATCCCTTTGTCTCTCAATCTAACAACCATTACATTGGAATCAAATTTATTAGAGATAAACAAAATACATTACATGGGTCACATAGAAAAATAATCATACATATTTTGCTAACACTCAATACTTAGATTTGTATGTTTGTGCATGATTTAGGATGTCCATATGATATGCTGGTGACTGCATATTCATCCCAGTTTTAGTTACATTATTAGTCTAGTTTAGCATTCATATAGCTTAGTTTTCACTTGGATAGCTTTGTTTTGATCTACTTAGGTTTTTATGTTAATTTATATGAATTTGATATTTCTCTTGACTCTCTTTGTAGGTTTTGAATTCTATCACTCTGCAGCAAGTTTGTCTAGGGGGTCCCACTACCCTTCAGAAGGCTAATCAATATACAAAATTTACGTCCAAGACCAAAATCGACCTATAAATCGATGTGCCAACCGACCTTCAATTTTTGGCAAATATCAAGTATCGACAGATGATCGACATACAATCCATCTATAACCAGGGTCTACAGCCTCATTGACCTCCCTGCTCGACACACCGAATGCTCGATAGACTCATCGACCTCACTTGTAGATATTCAGGAGCTCGACATCATCATCGGCCAGCAGCCAACAAAAATCAGCTATCAACCTACTGTTGTCGACACTCTTGTCGACATCTACAAGTGCCTGACACATTTTTCGACCCCCTACTCAACAACATCATCAGTTTATTCAGCCGACAAGAAATCAAGTCATCGACACAACATTGTTGACACTCTCGTCGACATCCACAACTTCAATTGACGGTCTTGTGGACCCTCACGGTCGACAGACCAGTCGAACTCCAAGACCGATGACTGGAAGTCCAAAAGCCATCGACTGACAAACCCATCGATTGACAACAAGTGGTCGGCATCGATGGAAAGAGGTCGACAGTCTCGATCCTATAAATAGGCCCCCAGCGTAGTCGTACAATTCATCTCAGAATTTTTAGAGAAAGAAATGCCAAAAGGTTATCGCCGAGATTAGAGCCCAAGACAACAACTATCAACCCAATGAGTTTTATTGACCTAGTTGGTTGTCAACGTGTAGCCTTAGCAACTTCAATCGACCTTCAACAACTCCAAAGCCATCGATCTCCTGTTCCAAGATGACCGATCTCTTTCCCGAGCTGTTGTTCATCCACTTGCTTCTACTGCAAGTTAGGGTTAATTCCTGGATGAGAGAGAAGGAAGGAAGACTGTCGTTGTCACCACACCAAGCCGCTTCTTCAACCCCTACGACCGTGATGGTGTCCTCCTCCTCTTCTAGTGATATTAATCTCACCATGTCAATGGAGTAGTCTTTTCACTGGGGTGTGGGGACTAGCCCCACTACCTGTTTATTGCAATTTTATTCATATTGCAACTCTTGTATGAAATCATTTAATTCATAGCCAATCGTTTATCATACATTTTGTGAATTGATCACCTGTTTTACGTGATTTATTATAATCTTTTACTGTGAGAACTTCAACGTTTAAATTTTGAATATCGATTAGCTTTGGTTGACACCCTGATGAGAACTTCTGACGGAAAGTCTCCGGAGTAGTAGATAGAGGATTCGTTAGTAACGAGACATCGGGCTTACAGGGATATCTACTCATGCAAGTTTCTGACGCCGAAATAAAAAACTTACATAACTTCAATTATATCTTTATACTTGTTTGGATTTAAATGATTGTGCAGATTTGAGTAGTGGTGGTGAAACTCAGTTCCACCCTAGTGTTTCCATCCATTGATAACTAGAATCTTAATCTAGTTATTTTCTTTCTTACAATCTTAGATTAATCAAATCAGTCTCAACTTTTGTGATAAATACTAGTTCTTGCTAAGTTACTTCAATTAGATATTAAAAACATTATCCTTTGAGATTCAATCCTTGTCTATACTGCAATAAGATCCGTTCGCTTGCGAGTGTCATTATTATACTTTAGTTCTGATAAACTCGAAAAATTATATTCCTAATGAATTTGTAGTGCGATAATATTCCACGTCACTTGTAAGTGTACATCGATGTTTTCTAGTGACCTAGGTCACGTTGCATGAGTGAGTGAGTGGGAGAGAGAGAAGTCGTCATACCACATGAGGAAAAGAGGAGCAAATATCATCAGAGGAAAGATGTAATGATGGAAGCTTTATATCACGATGCACTTGTTCGTGTACTGTGTATGGAGAAATAATGCGTCACAGTTATCTTCATGTTTTAGTTTTTATAGGAGAAGCAACTATATCCATACCATGCAATGGTATGTCGTGGCGTTTGGTGTGTGGCAAATGAATTCCCTTGTTTACTCCCCCGTTAGCATAGCAATATTTTCTAGCAGTATATATTTGGATTATCAAAGTTTTTTCTTCTCTTCTCAGTTGTTTTCTTGAGAACAACAAAATCAAACTAGGAATGCAATGCAAGTATATAAATTATTGTGACTAGAAGTCATTCCAGTAAACATCTTTAACTACATATATAATAGCATATATGAGAAATATGTGTACGGTTAGATACAAAAGATATGCAAAACAAACATGGATAGAAAGTTACGGTTCCACACATGTTTACCATTATCAGGCATAAACCGGTGCAATGAACGCATTTAAGAATATTTGTTAGTATACGGATTTGAGAACGTTCAATTACTTTGAGTATTGTGAACATAGTGTTTCATCATTTTGTTAACTTATTGAGATTCTTTGTTTGGATAAATTAATTTGTCTCTCTTCTGTATAAAATAAGGTTTGTCGATACTATTGAGGAAGACGAAAAGATAGACTATTAGTGTACCACGCATAAAGAAGATAAAGAAGAAGATTAATAGAAATAAAAGAAAGAAAAGAGGGAATGATCCTTGTCTCCGACATACTAAGTAAATAACGTCTTCTTTTAGCATAGTCAACATGACTGCATGAATCAAGATATTGGAGTAAAAATATTCTCCACCTCCTCCAATTTTGATTCGCCCAACACTCCCAACTTTAACAGCTACAAGAAGTAGGCTAGTTCGAGCTAGTTCGAACCTTGTTAGAACACACAAGGACAAATTTGTAATTTAAAAACTGTGTTCACATATTGCATTGAACTCCACACTCCATATGTAATATGAAGCCACAATTTATAAGTTTAATAAAATAAATTCCGATATTGTATAAATCTGTGATATAGTACGGCTGCTTTGTAGGATACAAGAGTTAATATTGAAAAAAAAGGAAATTGCATACAAGCCCTTCCATGTACTTGTCTAGTAAACAATTGTACCTGAACTATCCGCCAGTACTAGTATTTGGTAAACAAAACACAAAATGACTCTGAAATCTTTCCTATACACGTGTTGCTGAATGCTTGATGAAGGTTGCTGGCTTGCTGCTGCTCGGTTCAGATTCAGAAAGAAGCAGCGAAACTCTTTTCTAGATTCATAGCAGCCAATGGGCTAGAGGCCGGAGACAGACAAACACAATACACGATTGGAGTGATGAACCTGTACAAACTTTACTGCACAGGCGAAAGAGCATTGAATGTGCTGTCCAAATCTCCTTAGCCGATTTGTAGGCTACCTCTAGATTCAGAATGGGTTGTCCAAATCTCCTGAGCCGGTTTGTAGGCTACCTCTAGATTCAGTTGGGCTCCTATCTGGCTATAGTAACTTGGTGTAGGTTTAGGAAAAATAAGTGGTGGAACTATACTGGAAGGCGTAATGGGGCGACATCACAACCGAGGAGACGACAACATAGAAAGTCCAACAGCACGGACGGGACCGAACACCTTGCTATTTATACTGCGACGAAGGGAAAGGAAAGCTAAGTTCGGACGTTGCTATCTAGAGACTTCACCAAACTCCTTTGACACTACATTTCCTTATATTTTACTGCATTGATTTCCCTAACTGTGCTACCTGTGTGTGAATACTGATGGTAGGCTGAGAACGAGCTGGTTGCCACTCCTGGTTGCATTCGATACGAAGGGGTTTTGAGTACCAAAACGCTATTAATGAGTTGGGTCTTGTGGCTCTATCGACTATAAATGGGGAGAGTAGATATGGAGGGGGGAAGGGCAACCGGTAGGATAGGAGGCCTCTTATAGTTATTACTAGTGAACGCACACGTGCACATGCACGTGACATATAAAATTTGTTGGAAATGTGTGGGGAGGGGATTCGTCTGTGAATGGGTCCCTACGGTAAAAGATATTTGTGTTGGTTGTTTGAAAGGAAAGAATCAAGGAACCGTTTCCATGAGATTGAGAGAGAAATACAGAATTAAAGATAATAAAAGTTAATAAGAAAGTGTGGGAATAAATATTTGTATGAGTAAAATTTTTTGAAAAAAGGAGAGAAGAGAGTGAATCAAGGAGAGCGCAGCATCAAACTCGCTCTTTTTTATAGTAGTATAGATATAGGACAACTAATGAGAACACTAAAAGTCCAATCTATAAAAAAAATTAATGGAGAGAGATATTATTTTTTCAACAGTAAAATTAATTCTTTAATACTATAAAAAAAATATAATTAGTCTCCTACTATTTTTTTATAAGAAGCCTCCTACAAGATAGGCGTCTGGGAAAGAAAGGTGAAAACAATGCTTGACATGTACATTTATAACTACTAGCAGAAAGACAGGTTTCTGATTTAGGATTTAGTAGAAAGATACGTACTAAGGACGTGTAATACAATTAAACTAATACGTGACCATTAAATATGTTTCTGTGATCTAATTAATCAAAGATATTGTACAGTTGATTTCACTTTAAAACCTGATTGGAATAAAAAACAACCATACTACATATTAGTTTTTTTATATTTAAATAAATTAAAATCGATCGATCAGTTGATGATAACTATTATATTATCAGTAAACCACACAAAGAAATCAAAATAAGCCATGCCAAGCTTACTTGATAGCATGTGGAAATATAAAAATATAAAACATACAAGCTAACAAGTAGACGGAAATGAGAAACAAACATAAACAACACAAATAAAAAAATCTTTAAAAATAAATAAATAAATTGTATCAACCAACCAAATGGGACAACTATTATATCATCAAGATACAAACAAGAAAAAGGTCTAACCAAATAGTGTCACAGTTGTTGAAAATTAATAAGTAAATTTTATTTTATAAAGTGTTCATAGAAAATATGGTTGAAAAAACTGACAGGCATACCACAAGCGTTCTTTTTATATTGGGTTGTTAAATATAAATTTAGAATACTTTACATACAACCCACTAAAATAGAACTACTTAATCGTCAGTTGTCCCTCTCGAATTTGTTGTGCGTACGATATTAAAATTACATGTGCTCCCTTATAAGGCTACATGTTATCAGCTAATATATAATTAGTATTCACATTGAAATATATACAACTTGATTAACCTCCGATTGAGCCCCTAAAACGTGCAACTTGTGACACAAAAATTACACATGCTCTCCTTGTGCATCTACCTTTAACAACTAACATATAATTAACAGACACAATAATTTGCATGTATCCAATAATTTATATACAACTTACGAAAAGAAAATCACTCAATCAACTATCACTGAACTTACAGACAAATTGCTGGAATATGTAGATAAACGGATGAAGTACACAGACATGTTGGTTAACTGTACATATAGAGTCACAAACACTAAAATAAAGCAGACAGACTTGCTAATAAGATCCACTTACTTGGATAAATATAGTCATAAATCATTTAAAAAACGTATAAAACCTAAAAAATGTGGAAGCAACCAAACAACTTGCACCAATGAACGAGCAGAGAGTCACAAACACTAAAATAAAGCAGACAGACTTGCTAATAAGATCCACTTACTTGGATAAATATAGTCATAAATCATTTAAAAAACGTATAAAACCTGAAAAATGTGGAAGCAACCAAACAACTTGCACCAATGAACGAGCAGAGAGGCCGGTAAACTCCGCTTTATTATAGCTAAGTAAATATTACTTGTAAATATCTTAGGCCTCAATATAAGCAACTGGGAGGCTGTGTAATAACATGGGTTAACTATGTAAGTACAACTATGATAATTAACATGTTGCTATATTCAGCACAGATTTAGTAGAGAATAAATGATGTAAGCAGTAAGATTAAAGTAAAAACAATAGTGATCAAGGGAAAATTCACATGTTTGACACACATTATATAATATTAAACAAATTTGGACTACAGAGAAATGGATCCGTTGGCGATCAACTCGCCATGGCCTTGTGTGGCGCGCACACAGGCATAGTCTCCATTACCACATTTAATCCTCAAGAACTTAAGTTCACTTGCCTCTAATGGAGAACTTATAAAGTTATAATTAGAGACGGGCTATGTAAGACTAAATGCCCCTTTACCATACAATACATACACCACTTACTAGACAACTACTACTCTACTACCGGAAGTAACATTATGACCTAGATGTAATATAAGCTTAATACGAACTACATAATGACAATCATATGGCTTGTTTCTTAAAATAAATATCATCAAGAAGATAACAAATTCGATTAAAAACCCATTAAACAAATATCATTAAAGATACCATAAACATAGCAGTAATATTACTAAAAGAATTGTACCGCCATGCTTTACACATTTACAACTCTGATATTGAGCACGACTCAGACGAAAATCCATATAACACATCGTCATTCTCTTTTTTAGCAATTCGACCATTGATAATTGATCATAGAAGAGGGATGACAATTCCCGAGGACATAAGATTTTTTAATAAAGCATTAAATTCATTGATACCAACACAGAACCCGTCCTCGCAGATGTGAATACGGGAAACGAAAACTGTATAAAATGAGGTAACATGTTTGATATGAAGGGATTATTGTGGGAAAGAAGTATTGGGCATAGTTAGTCCAACCCAAGGAGCCGAGGCCCATTAGGGCTCTTGCTGTTGGCATCCGATACAGGGATTATAAATCCCTTGTCACCCAGCTGCTGAGTTGCAGGCCAAGGCAGCCGTCAATTGTAAAGCAGCCGTGAGAAAAAATTTGTGGTCCGACATATCATGACGGGAGAAAAGCAAAGAAAGATGAGAAAAAAAAGAAAGAGAACAAGAAAAGAAGAGGGGCAAGATTGTCAAGTTTTCCGAGTTTCTTCTTCAGATCATTTTTACTATGTATTTTGTGTAAGAAAGTGTCTTCATGAGTTCTGGATCGATGGAATTGTTGGAATATCTCTATGTTGTTATTTCTTTTCTGATTGTAATATTTCATGTTTGGAGTCATAACCGATATGAACGTTGTAACTTTGTTTCTTAGTAGATTTGCACGTTTGATTGGTTTTGTGGTTTTTCTCTCATAGTTCGAGGGTCTTCCACGTCAAAATTTAATATTCTTTCTCTATCTGCTTGTGGTTCTTATCTTGGATCTACATGCTCGTTCGATGTTTTCCTAATAGTTATTTTTCCTTGCATCGTGGTGGATCGTGTATCGCATAATATACATACACAATTCCCCAAGAAGTGGTATTAGAGTGTGAGGCGTAGATATAGATCCAGATGAAAAGGATATAACGTGATGATGATAAAATTGACGAGCACAAATTCATAGATTTGAAATTCCAAAATGAATGATGTCATGTATTTCTATGACTTTTATGAACCGATATAGAGACAAAAGCTGGAAAGTATGTCTGATGCAGATAGGAAGAACTAAACAGAAAAACTGTGAGAACAATTCAAAAATATTTTGATATTTTGTAGCCTTGTCAATCAGGGTGGGTCCTTAAAGATGGTTATTTATTACGAACTCTTGGCATTTCTTCTTCTGCGATCATTACTTGAGATTTTGGAGATGCTTGTAGTGATAGTGAGAAATTCTATATAGGAAGGAAAGTTGACATAGGATCATGTGACGAGCAATCTATTGAATGAAGAGACTCAATGACAGGCCTAAAATGACAATGGGTTAGATGTTGTACTTCACATAGAGCATGATCACTCACATAGCAAGAGACCATGGCTGATCTCTGAGCCGCATTGAGTCCCAAGACCGTAGAAAAGCATGTGGTAGCTCTAAATCAAAGACAACAGTTGCTTCCATTATGACAAGTCAGCTCATTTCAGAAAATGATTACAAGGTCTGGTAAAAAAACATGGGTCTAAAGTCAAAGACAAGAAGGATGATGACAAGAACAGTACACCAACAATTTTAGATGACTAAATGATGATGATGATGTTGATGATGATGTGGTCTTGATAGTCTGGTGAGCAGTGTTTGCATGTTGATGATGATGATTCTAAGTGGATGGTGAATATTGCATCTTTGTATTGTGAATTTGCATCTTTGTATTATGTGTCATCAATAAGGAGTTTCTCACTTCATACATATAACAAGACTTCAAAAGGGGGAATATGGGAAATTACAACCTCTCTAGAATCATTGGGATTTTAGACACTTATGTTCAAACAAGTATAAGTTACAAGCTCACACTCAAGGATGTTCACTATGCTTCAGATTTGTAACTGAGTTTGATATCTTATTTTTTGTTCGATAGAGAATGTTGTCATATAGACTTTGGTGGTGGAAAATGTAAGATCACAAAAGGGGTCTTTGGTTATCGTACAAAGCATATTGTTTAGCACATTGTACAACACCTAGATTAAAGTGATCAACAAT
Organism: Alisma plantago-aquatica; assembly: GCA_963693085.1. Lineage (NCBI taxonomy): Eukaryota > Viridiplantae > Streptophyta > Magnoliopsida > Alismatales > Alismataceae > Alisma > Alisma plantago-aquatica. The sequence goes on along the minus strand of OY856410.1, from coordinate 517,326,984 downwards.
ATTATGCATGCAATTGAGGATTACATTGCATATCTATGACACAGACAACTGGGACACATGAGTGAGAAAGGAATGCATCTTCAACTAAGTAGAGTATATTGATTCCTTATAACAAGCACACCAATCTCAGCTCATGTGATTCATGTTATACAAGAATGCATCTATGACTTTCTTTCAAGACAAGATCAAAGGTGAACTTGCAACTTCTATTGTTGGTTCATTCAGATATTTGTAGTCAGTTTGAGCTGGATCCATTAGGTGGTAATAAGTATTTTATCCATTCATTGATGATGCATCTAGGAATTTGTGGTCTCTACTTGTTGAAGACCAAGGATTAATAAATTTAGTGTTTTTAGAAATTTTGTGCCACAGTGTAGTGGGAAATAATAAAAAGATGAAGTGTGTCTGCATGGGCAATGTAACATCCCTGACCTGGGTTATGTGTTAACCCTAGATTTTTTGCATAATAAGGTTGATTAGATGCTTAATCTTATCTTGGAAAAAGTAATTAGGGCTCATGAGAAACTTATGTTTCAATTTTGGTCATGTTTGAACAATGTTGAAGCAATGTTTGCTTATTTTGGACTAAAGTGCAAATTACCCAAGTTGAGGGGTTAAATTGCAAATGTTGCATGATAAGATGTTCCTATGATGTTGAGATGTCATAAGAATGAATATGATGTAGTGGTATTGTTTTCACAAGCTTGGGCACCAAGATTAAGCTTGTAAAGCAATCCTTGTGCATTAAAACCTAGTTTTGGTGTAATGTGCAATTTACCCAAAACCTAAGGTTCAATATGCAAATTACCACTTCAATAATGTCCCTCATGTCTCTTGGCATGATATAGAGCAAATAAAATTAGAGGGGCGCCTCATTTGAATCAAGATTGGAGGAGAGAGAATCTTGATATTAAAATAATCAAGATTTAATCCTAAGTGAAACCCTAATTTAATTTAGGGCAAAAATGAATGTATTAATAAAAGGGCCTTCAAAAAAAATTAAAATGGTTGGATTCAGATGTGTGTGGATGATCATAAAGCCTTGCAAAGGCACGAGCATATCCTAAGGAGGTGAAATTCCACTCACCATTATAATAAGAAAAAGAATTTCCACTCAAATATGGATATTCTTATTATAAGGGTTAAGGTGCTTAATTTCTTTTCCCTTAATTCATGGATAATGGAAGGGATCTCAGTGGGGATATAGATGCCCTTGCATTCAAGAAATCAAGGGGGAAGTGGTGGCAACAATTTTGGAATTAAAAGACTTTTATAAAGTATTTTCTCTCTCATCAATTTTCTTATAAAAGTACCTTTTCCAAGCCAAAACAAAGGCTTTTTCGGATTCCTTTCTTTCCTCTTGCTTGGAAAACAACCAAGGAGCTGTGGAGGATCAGGAGGACGACCCCCAACCTTTGGTAAGGTTCTTGACCTCCTTTCACCTTGAATCCATGGTGAAAATCAAAAATCAATGCATAAATTCTTCATATCTCGATCCCCTCTTCAATTCTAACCAATTCTTTTCACTCAAAGCTTGAGGAAGACCCTTGGAATAGTAAAAGGAGTTGCATCCACCATTTTTGCCATGAGCTTGGAGATTTGGAGCTAAATTGGAGGTGGGTTTTATAACTTGAACCCTTAATTTTATTATTGCAATCAATTCCTTATCAATTGGTGATCATTTCTATATTTTCGAAATTAAGTTTGGTTGATTGATGCAATCTCCATGGAAATCACAGTAGATTTCGTGAATTTGGAGCTTGATGATGATGACATCATCATAAGCACACACCTCCCCAAATATCTAGGGCAAAAGGTTTCAATGTTGAGTCCAAACGGTTTCACCACAGCGTTTGGTGACCAAACGGTTTGCAAACTGTTTGGCGGTTTGAGTTCCAAACCCGTTTGGAATGGTTGACCATTTGAGATGGTTGACCGTTTGAAGATATATGCTGTAATACTTGGATATTGATCCAATGGTTCCAATTGGTTGCCCTTGATGGTTTCAAATGTGATTGATTCCTTAATTGCAAACCCTAATCGGCTAAGTGTTGATTTTGAAATTGGTTGAGATGATGTTTTGGGTTGATTAACCCAAACGGTTTCAAAACCATTTGGGGATCGACCGTTTGGGGGTCACCCAAGACCGTTTGGAGGTCTAGGGTTAAGTATGGCTAAGTGTTTGAAGGTCCAATGGTACCAAATTGAATTGCAACTAAGTGTTGATTTGATAATCAATCCAATGGTCCAAAACCCTAATTGGATGTCATGGTTATTGATGATGAGATGGGAAAATGGTCTCAAGACCGTTTGGATATCAACCAAATGGTCTCAAGACCGTTTGGTGGTCATCCAAGACCATTTGAGGTCAGGTCATATCATGTGAAGATGATAGTTCATTGATTTCAATTTATTTGGTTCCACAATATCAACCATTGATGGATCCTCAATTTCAAACCCTAAGTGATGGTTTCTTGATTATCAAACCTAGTTCAGTTGGGTTCAAAACCCTAAATTGAAGGTCTAATTGAATGGTGATTCATTGGTCCAATTGATGAATACCTTAGTGGTTCAATTTATAATAGGTCCATGGATTGAAACATTGAGTCGATTGAGTGTTGAAGTGCCTTTTTGGTCCATGCGGTTTTGAGAAGGTTTGGACCAAATGGTCTCGAGACCATTTGGGACGAAACGATCTCAAACCATTTGGAGACCCAAAGTGCAAACGGTTTCAATACCTACTTTGTCCAATTGGTTTCAAGTACAACTTGTTCAAATGGTTTTCAACCAATTGATGTATGAGAACCAAGATCATTGAGGGTCTAAGTAATTAACTTTGTGAAGGACAACACGGTTAATCCATTTGAATATCTCATGTAATTGAAGGTCCAATATGGTGAACCTATTTAGATACTTAATGCATTTGAAGATTTCAATGGTTAACCCAATTGATCACTTTGTGGAATTGAAAGTTTAATTGGTCAATTATTTTGAATTCCTTATATAATTGATGGTTTAATTGATTAGACCATTTGGACATCTAATATGATCAAAGGTCAATCATCTATGTGATTATCAAAGATGTAGACCCATGATTATTGTGAATGCTAACCCTAGCTATGTGTACTCAAGTGAAGAGTTGACCTAGATTAATCTTGGAGTAGTTAACATCCTAAAGAGGATGGGAGAGAGAATGAGAGAGATGAATGCTTATATAATTAAGCCCTAATTCTCTCATTATGAGCAAACTATGTGATAAGGGTTTGATCCATATTAATGAGAAACATGAAACCCTAATCAATGAGCCCTAATCCTAATTTAGAGCAAATCTAAGTGAAACCCTTATTGGGATAAATAGTGAAACTCTAATTAGGGCAAAGCTATGTATGAAACCCTAATTAGGGAAAAGCTATGTGTGAAACCCTAATTTAGGGAAAAGCTGAGTGTTATCATAAATCCAGGGTGATGATGTAACCCTAACTTAGTGTAACAATGAAGGAAACCCTAATTTGGGTATGAGGTAAGAGAAACCCTACTTGGATGTGAATAGAAAACCTTAATCCCAAAAATGGGGTAAGGTACATGAAACCCTAATATAGGGCAGTGCCACTAATCCTATGTGAAGACCTAGCACTCGGTGATGTGTTGTGAAATCTTAATTTCACATAATACTAGGTGAAATCTTGATATAGAAGGATGATTATATGAAACTCTATTGAAGAGTAATACTATGTGAAATCCATAAATGTATCGAATATTCTATGTGAACCCTCAAATTATAAATATGGAGAATACTATTCCTAATAATGGAATAGTGAATAATGTTATGACAAATGTGACACCTAGAGAGGTTGATAATGAATATCCTTATATTAATAGTTCCTAACTCAAGGATGAGTCCATAGTATTGGCAATGGTTGTATATTCTAAGTGAGTGACTAATGACCACTACTTTACATGATAAATGTGATGAACTGGTGCATAAATTATTAGGATGGGGAATACCCTAATACAAGCTAAGTGTATGAACTCAAGTAAGATAAATGTGTTGAGGGAAGTGATACATCAAGATATGATAGATATCACATCCAACACCCCAATACTGGTATACCTTGATGTGTTATAAGTCCAATGCAACTGGATGAATGACACATGGGATGTGTCATGTCAATGGTTACATTGAGATGTAATGCACCATGTTGAATGTAGGCTAACATGACTTACAATAAGGTTAATCCAAACCTATAAACTATGATGTAATCATATTCTGGAAAATATGAGAGAGAAACTCATGATGTGTGTTGATAATTCATTTAATGATGAATGATGAGAATAGATAAGTATGATCGAATACTTATGAATATCCATATTGATTCCTTGCTATGTGATCCATAATACAGGTAATGCTATGTGAAACCCTATGAAAAGTTAATGCTATGTGATCCCTAATACATGTAATGCTATGTGAAACCCTATGACAAGTTAATGCTATGTGAACCCTAATACAGGGTACTGCTATGTGAAATTCTAACACAGGGTAATCCTATGTGAAGCTCAAATACAGACTAATGGGTTATGAATGTAATAAGATAACCCTTGTATCGCATGGTACTGATATGTAATTGTATCATGATTACTAATCTTGCAGATATATTGAGAAGATGAGCATAGCCAGGTATGAGCTATGATGTTCTGTATATTGAAAATGTTTTGTAGGCCTTATAAGCCTTCATATGTTTTGTTTCTTAGTGAGAGGTAACCTACAATTAATGAGTCATGTGTGTCACATGATGTGCTAATTATCTTAGATTGTTTATGAGCTTCATAAGCCATAATATGCCTTATTGCCTATTAAGGGGTAATAAGAGGTGGTATGAGCTTTGTGAACTATGTGCAATGCTTTGTGTAGCAAGAATTATAATGTCCCTGGGTCAGGTGATATGAATGTATGAAGTTACCTAATAAGTGATAACAAGTGTTCTATGGTGAGTTATGGGTTCAACTACCCAGATTCTATAATCATGATAATGAACTTATTAAGAAGTGGAAATGTACTTGATGAGTTGAGGGACTAAGATCCCAACACTTTGTGAAAAGAGTATGGCTACAGGCCATGACTCCACAATGACAATGCCAGGCATTAGATATATGATCTAAGCCTAAAGAGAGTTAATGTTGTGGTAATGATTCTATAGTGAATAAACGTTATACATGTTCTTCATATTCCTTAAAGGATAAGTGACATGTTGTTCTATCAAATCATAGCTACATTGCTTTTGATAAGAATGATGTTCTAATCTACTAGACATTGAATTAACTGCTGCCAAACAAATATGATTCCTTTGTGTATATTATTCCTCTTAAGCTACAATAATAATGTTTCTGGTTGAGAGTTATATCTCTCGCTGGGGCAATTTACAATTGTCTCACCCCCGTGGGAATCACATTTTTAGGTGGACGCAGACGAGAAGGCAAAAATCCTTCAGTAGGTGAAGGATAGCAGCAACAGTAGCAGGGACAGCAGTGAAGTCTCAGGTGAAGACACTGGCTATTATGCCTTGTATAGATGTAAATAGAGTCCTATGTGTCGTCTCTGTACTCTCAGATCCTCGGAGTATTAGTTAGTGCTTTCGAGATTTTGACTCAGTGCCTTAAGATTTTATACTTCCTGTGTTTAGCTTAACAGGACAGTTAATGCTTGTAATTCTCACAAGGAGATGATAAGGAATATGTACCTTTGAACAAAAATGTAACTATGTTACTTTGGTTCTATGTGAGAAAGTTTTCCTTTGATGGATCTCTTGATAAAAAGGTTTTAATTTTTAGTAAATTTTGGTAATCCGCTACTTAGTGAACGCTTTCGCATTAGTTAATTATGTTTTTTAGGGTTGTATGCCATAGGCAATGGGGGACAACATAATTGTCAAGGCGGCCAATAAATCACCTATCCTGCTTAGGTGACCAGCCGACTAGCCATAGACTAGTTAACTAGTCATTGCCCAATCGTAGGCATAATATTAATTATACACGTATAGTTATATACAATAACTATATAAATCCACTAATGTAAGCATGTATCCAAGCATATGATTATCTACATTTGGTAATTAATGTCATTGAACATCTTAAATAATTTTCAATGAAGATTGCTTATTCTATTCAAATTCAACAAGTATAATTAGATAGAGAAGATTCATATATCATTGTTAAATTTAGATTTTTTTTATTTATTGAACTGATGTAACTAAAATAGAAGTTATTGTAAGACCCCTGACCTAGATTTGTACTTAATTATAATTACTTTATATATGAGATTAAATATTAATTTAATCTTTTGATATGCCTTAATATCATGTGATAGGATTATATTTTAATTTTGGTTCAATTTGATTGATGCTTGAGATATCTTTGCTATATATGTGCTTGTTTTGGACCAGATTACAGTTTACCCATAAGATCGCAACACATGCTCAATACAGTGTGATTTCAACTGAGATGACCTAGAGGTGAGTAGGTCGAAACACTTTGTCCTCTAGTGAAGAGTCTCTACCATGTACATACGGTCATTTAGGGCTTGGTCGATACCAAGTGTAAGGAAGTGTCTCGACCGAGACAAGGTAGTATCCGACCTTGAAGGTCGCTACACTTTTTCTGGATAATCATAAACATTTCAAAATATGCATGTGAGTGGAGACAAGGATGTTTTATTGGAGGCATGTGTCCTTTTATAGTCTAGTATGTTGACACCTCATCAACCTCTACTTTCCTCCTACTTTGGGTATATAACCTCTTCTCTTCACTTGCAAGCAATCTTTTCAACCCTACTCTATTTCTTCTTCCTTGAGATTGTTCTTGGAGCTTCAGGAGCATAGGAGGTCTGATCTTGAAGCCTTGGTGGCTGATCAACATTGCTTGAGGAAGTATTTGTGCTAAATCAACTCTTTGGTGGTGATTCTTGGAGATTCTTCTCTCGATAAGTGGTCTTAACTCTTGATCACATTTTCCCTCTTCTGAAATCTTCATATTCTTCTTGCTCCTTGTGCATAGATTATGGAATATCCATGGTGTCTTTCTTGAGAGAAACTTCTCTTCACAAAGGCCTTAGACTATGTTTTGACATGGTGGTAACTAGTGACTAGAAGTTTTCTTCTCTTTCTATTTTCTTCCTTGGTTCGGCCTAGGGATGTTTTCCTTCTTTCTTGAGATCTTTTCTGACCAAGGTTTTCTTATCTTTTGAGATGATCCTTTGGTCTATGTGTTGAAGCTTGGTTGAAGTTCTTGGAGCTTGTGATCTTGAGAGATTGGTTCTCTCCAAATCAAGCGGGTTATACAACTTTTTCCACATCTATTATGTGCATCTTAAACCCGATCATATGATGTTGTTCAGATAATAAAAATGTATTTTTTATGATAGGAAGAATGACAATGTTTAGGGTTTAATCTTTTAGTATTCTTGAAATGATTACTCTTCTTATAAACCCTAAATCTTTATACCTGATTAGTTGGTGATTGAAATATTGATGTGTTTCTTTGGATTGTTATCTATGGATCTGAGTTACCGGATGTATGATTCTTTTACAATGAATAACATTAGTTTTGGAGTATGCCAACATGCATAAGAATCTTGGTTTTCTCTCTCTGAATATAACTATTTTAGTGACCCTCTATGACTATGTTTTCCAGTTTAATGAACACCTTAGTGTAGAGCGTTGTTCTTCTTGTTGACGCTTTGTATTCTTCATTTGATCATCTGTATTGACCCGGTTTGGACCTGTTCGGACATTGTGTATATGACTAACTTGGGTTCATGACAACCTTTGGACTTCCATCTCGGTCGACTCCCTTGTAGGTGGTGGTTTTGATTGTAACACCCAAAGCCCTAAGGGTTGGTCTCTTCTCACCCAATACAGATCACAACGTAGCATTACTGCTTATCTACTTGATTTGTCAGTTGACATCACGATCAAGATGACCTAATATGATGGTCAAGACACCATGTTAAATGGTGGTTGAGACACTTGGTATGTCATGGTTGTTATACCTAGGGTTGTGACCATATGATGTGTCTCGGTCGTGACCATGTGACATGTCTCAATTGTGACCATGTGGAAGTGTCTCAGTCATGACACTTGTGTGTGAGGGGTCGAGACACATATGTTGTGGTGGCTGAGACATATGTGTAATGGCTGTTCATGACACATGTGTTATGTGTGGTCGAGACCCATCTGTTATGGGAGGTTGAGACTCATGTGTTGTGAGTGGATGAGACACCTATACATATGTATGTACATAATCAATACATAGTGTAATGGTCTACATAAGGTGTTGTGATTATGAATGACTAATCATTAACAATAGTGATTAATCTTAGCTCTCTACAACAATATGGGAAGTAAAAGAATTAGGTTTTAGTGGTTGAGGGATGATATGAAGCCCTAATCTTGAGATGTAAAATACATTTTCTCATGTTGTTTGAATATCATTATTACATGAGGATATTTTTCTCTCTCCTACTTGTGTAACCATAACTTGTAGTAGAAATGAATGTCATAGCTTTGAGAATTCTATGTTGATCCCTATGTATATAGGGTAGTGATTATGAGTAATGATTGAGGCATATTGTGATATTGAATGTGCAAGAGTTATATGAATTGGTCTAATGACATGACAAGTACCATGAACACATATTAAGGTAAAATTCTCTAGTAATATGATTAAGGGTTGATATCCCATAGTGATGTGATATTGTTGATGACCTTGTAATGGCTGTGATACAAGTGTCATGTGATGATGAGACAAGTTCTCACTTTGTATGTTTTAGATCTTATAAAGTGTATCTTATCCTCAATTTTGTAGAATTTTATTAGGGTTTATAAATTGTAACTTGAATGATGCATTAAAAGATACCCAATTGTAATATCTAAGCAAGTGAAACCCTAATCATGTAGTTTACATGTACCATAGATCTATCTTCAGCGTCATTATCTAGTTGGGTGGTGCAAGCGAGATTTCTCCTTGTATCCTTAAATTTGTTGAATGTTTATATAATGGTATGTTTCTTAAGTTAGAATGGACATGAGTGAGCCTTTTCTCTAGTGATGTTTCATGTACCAAGGCAGACTAGTTGTTTTACAGGACTATAGCTTTGACTATGAGTTGTTGTCTACATGACTATATCTTTGACTATAAGTAGTTGTTTAGCAGTTTGACTGTTATGTCACTGCATTGTGGACTCAAACTGACTGAGTAGTGTTGGTGATGATCATCGAGTCAGACTCTTCCATAGATATTGTATGGTATTGATTTTGACTTAGCAGTGGTCAGTTGGATTTGAGTGGTACACCTCAAATCCTCAGGGCATAATAATGGAAGTTGTAATACATTCATGTAGTATATTTTCTTAGGGTCAAATATGAATCACATTACATGGCCACATACCTTATTTATTGTATTGTTTAGTTTATAACAGTTATACGTGTTCTTCATATTCCTTCTAAATAGATATGATGTTCTACTACTCAGTTGTAAATGCTTAAACTGCTTAACCAGTATTAACTGCTCTATTATATTCTACGTTTACAATAGATGTTGGTGAAGATTTATATCTCTCGCTGGGATGTTTGGTCTCACCTTGTGGGTTTCACCTCTTCTTAGGTGGTCATGGATGAGGAGGTAGAGGTCGTGGTATAGGTGTTGAGAAACAAGGAAAGTAGTAATTGTTAGAGGTCGGATATGCTACCAAAGTTTTGTAGTAGAGTCCTAAGTGTCATCCCTATACTCTCAAGTCATTAGGGATATTTTGTTGTTTTGCATATCGACATGTATATTTTGGCTTTGTGCCATGACTATATAGAAATTATGTACATATAAACATGTTGTAATATGTAACAGTTGTGGCATGATTGCCTTTGAACATGATATGTAACATCTTTTGGCATATATGGAATGCATATCATTTGAGTTGAAGGCTTGTTTATGAAATACTTCCACTTGAGATATTGTTTTTAACCATTGTTTTAATATACCCTCTTTTGTGGTAATATATTAGATAGTGATAATTTCACACTTTATTTTGAGTAATCTCACTTTGTTTGGCGAAGGGAATCACAATTATGTACTTAACTAGTATAATGTGAATGAAATTTCTATTCAAATCAAATCATGTTACAATGGGATAGGGAGTGGGTGGGATTAGAATTGAAAAAAAAATATCTTACAATTCCTTGGCCTAGGTGTGACTAAGAGGCCGCCCATGCTTGTGTTGGGCTGACCATTCGGTCTAGTCGCCCCCCTAGCCAACAAGTCAGCCTGGGCAGACACCAATCCAAGTCCTAAATATGGGTTGTTGTCTTGTTGGGCCCTCCTCGAATGACCAATTGACTAGTCATTCGATTCAACAACTATGGGGGAGAGTATATCTCTATGGAGTTCCAGAATTACTATACACAACACATCATATGGCATGAGAGGATAGATCCTAGCATACTAGAACACAATAGTAGAGCTGAGAGGACAAATTATATCATAGTGGAGAAATTTAGAGTATGTTGAAGACTACACATTTTCCAAAGACATTCTGGGGTGAGGCAGTGAGTATTGCTTTCTATTTGATTACTGGTCTCCATTAGTTACTTTGGGTTTTAAATTCCTAAGAAGGTAATGACAAGAAAGGATGTATCCTATGCTCATTTGTGAGTACTTAGGTTTAAGGAAGATGTACATGTTCCAAAGGAAAAGTGGGAAAAGTGGAAAGAGTTGGATGATAAAGTGGAACCATGTATCTTTCATGGCTATGGAAATCAGTAGTTTGGTTACAAGTTATGGGATTCAAAGAAAAAGACGATGATTAGACACAAAGATGTGACATTTTGTGAGAGTCAAATAGTGACAAAGCCTGAGAGTGATGATGCAGAGACTACGAGGTCACATGTGTTGGTAAGGTATGCATAGAGAGTTGATCATATGATGATTTACATGCCATATAATGTATATTATTTGATTAATAATCATAAAAGCAAGCTTCCAACTCATTCTATTTACCCAGTTATGAGATAATGTGGAAACATTATGAAAGTCTAGAGAATGACATTACTCAATGACGTATGTCTTCAAGTAGGTGACTTAAACAATGAGATCATATAGATGTAAAGAGTGTGTACATTCTTGTTATGTCCCTAGTCGGTTGTTACTATGGAAGGTAGATAAACACCAATAACACACAAGACTAGAGTGTAGGTTGGTTCATGACAAAATCTCATTAGTCATGATATGGTATATCAAACCAAGCACATAAATACTTGTTAGGGAACAGTGTATCAGACAGACCCACCTTGAGAGTGACACATGAAAACCATTAAAGGTGGTCATAGTCATCTCTCATAGTGAAGATGGTGATTGGTGTTCTTAAATGTGAAGTCACTACACTCATCACATGTCATTTGGTATAGACATCATCGAATGTAACCCTAAAATAAGGATTACCATAAAGGTGATGATTGGGTAGCTGTGACACATGGAGATTGATTGTGAGTGATGTACATGGGATTTTTCCCTCCTACCAGAGTTTGATATATTGGCCACTTGATAAGAGAGACTAAGAAATGCATGTGCATGATCTTGTAAATCAATACATGATATTGAGGTCACATATATCTCATACAATTTGCTCTAGGTTTAAGAAACATGGTTTAAACACTAAAAGGATGACGATTCTATGCCTTGAGTTCATTCCGGATACTATCAAAAATAAAGGAATTATACAATTATTGCAACACCTTACATAGATTGTAGGTTGAAGTTGTTCTCCAACTTTCCATTCATTTGGGTAGCACTGATTTGTGACTAGGCACCGCTCTTTGCTTGTTATGTCATAACCTAATTATGGATATTAACGACCAACATGATATGGGACCTATAGGGTCAAACATATAGTAAATCATCTAAAAGAGGAGTTTAATCATGAATGATGATTGGATTGATTACTAAAGTGTTTAGGTATTAAATTCAAGCAACAAATTAGCTAATTGGACTATCAATCGATCGACTCAAGTGTTGAAATAGCCATTTTGAGTGTCAGGTTGATTGAATTCAATTGGTTAAGTTCTGCACAAATCGGGGCACCAACCGATTGGATCACTAGATGAACTGATTAGCTCAGGTTGGCTGAGATGACCGATTCAGCTAGTGAACCAATCGGCTCGGTCATGCCAATCGAAGGTTCTGGTAGTTTCCCAAATTTGTGAGAAAAGATGATCATTTCACTTACTCAATTCGATTGGTATAAGGAATTAATGTTGTGGTTAATTGGAAATGGTTTTTCCAAATTCATAAGTGATAAGGAAACAAGTGAAACAATTGGTTTGCATGGAGAACTGATCGGCTCTCTTGTAAATCTACCATTTTGGGATTTATAGGTTGTGAAAATTCATGATATTCTTATCACTTCCACTCCCACACAGACGGGGAACCTAGACCCTAACCCCTCTAATAAATTGAGGGGTACTGGGGGCTTCCCAGAACACAACTCAATTGCCTCAGAAAATTGGTGTCCTCTCTGGTTATGATAATCAATAAAGAGCCAGAGCAAGTTCTACCCACTAAAGGGAGGGATAGCAAGGGAGAAACAATTGTGGGAGATCAAGTTGGTGACTAGTACACCAATGGGAGGGACAACTCCTTCCTGTCTATTCTACTAGAACAACAAGAGTTCTAGTTGGTCCGAATGGACTTGCCTATAGGTTAGGAGGCCTTTTCTAGTCTCTAGGAGGACAATGTCAGCTTGCAGTCTGTGGTGAAACCACATGTGCTGCTACAGACAATGTTTGAGTCTGTCGTCCATGGTGAAGACCAGGAGTTGCACAGACACCATCCAAGAGAAACTAGAAGATAGTTGCAATGCAATGAATTTTATTTGTTGGACTTGCTCCAGGACCAAGTCTAAACTCCTTAAACCATCTTTCACATTTCTTAGTAGTTGATGAGATCTTGTTGTTATGGAAATACAAATAAATAAATAAATGTGTGCCACTGCATGCTTTGTGTCCCTATTTCCCAACAGTGGTATCAGAGCCATGTTGATTTACTATGTCTTGGGATAATTGATATGATCAGATTTTTTGTTTTTATTGTTTATTTATTGCACTTGATGTGAACACTTAAACGGTTTCATATGTGTATCGATCAGATACCACATAATCCCAAACTAATATATATAGATATATATATGATATATATGCAATTTATACACATCGTCCTAAAAGTATTTTTTAATGGTGGATGTGTAGCGTAGTTATGGTCAATAACTCAATATTTGTGTGTGGCTCAATAGATGTTTTATTCCTATTATATATCGGTTTTCATACCGACCCTCTACCTCCTTATTCCCAATGTAAAGTTAATTCTTTCCTACCTTTGCTCCCTTTGAATGTAACTCGAGGTTTCTCTCTACCACGTAATAAGTTTAATAGCAATAGTGTAGTTTCTTTTCTTGTAATGATGAAGATGATGATCATCATTAGATGAGCTGACCAGCTGGGGGACCAAGGAGGGAGGACCATAGGAACGTACCGACCGGTTGATGGTTCCAACTGACTATTTGGAAGGAATCCAGACATCGGTTGGACAGGAGGCCAACCGACCATTTTTAATCATTGGGCAAGCCCCAAGACTAGGTATATCTCGCTAAAACCATCCTTCCCATTACATAGTCGTTGATGTGATCTCCTATTATGGGTCAATGGCCAGAAAATTTTTTGTTTCTTCTGCCTACTCTAAGGCCATAAAACCCAACACTTTTATGATGCAATTATGATCAATAATCACTAGACTCCATGGTATGTATGAAAAAATGAGCTAAAGATTGGGGGTTTGTAAGGTTTCGGGCTAAATTTTGAGGAACATTTAGATTATTGCCTTATTTATTTCAATTTTTTTCACAAAAACAAAAAGGATGGTAAGTTTAGTCACATTTATAAAAGCTACGAATTTTACATGTATAATGTCCTAAAATGCCAATTTAGTCACTTTTGACTACTTTTACCATATTGGTCTCAAATGATAAAATATTTCTCTGAATTTTTTTGAATTTGATTCTCACTATTATGATATCATAACACAAATATTCAATATGGCTTTTGATAACTAATTTTGATGTGTCGTGTATGTTGCAAAATTGGGGCAACAGATAAGGCAACGCAAACATAAAAAATTATGTTTGATTCCTAACTAACAGATCGTGTAAACAACAATGTATCAAGGAAAGATGTGATCTATGTAGTGACTTCAGGTCTAAGAACAACAATCACCACTATCACTATAAGAGATTATTCTGACTATCATTCCATGGTATCCATGTATCACTCTCAAGGTGGGTCTATCTGATATACCATTCTCTAAGATGTACATGTGTGCTTGACTTGATATCACATATCGTGACTAATGAGACTCTTTCATCGATCAATCACACACTCTAGTCATTAGTACGACTGTCATTTATTTTGCTTCCACAGTAATATCCAACTAGGGACATAATAGGAATGAAAGTACTCTTATCATACATATGATCTCATTGTTCAGGTCATCAACCTAAAGACATATTTCATTGAGTAACATCATTCTTTAGACATCTACTATGGCTATGTCATCATTTCATGATTGAAACAAACATAATAGACTGAATTACCTTTATTATCAAATCAAGTATATGATGTCCAATTACAATCATCAAATGATTGGCTCTATGGGCATATATATCAACAGACTCACACTTGCACGTAGATTTAATCACCCACAAATCATATTCCAAGTGATCTTAACATGTCCATCATGTTTGTATTATGGAAGTGCTTTTATAGCCGGTTAGCAACATTTTCTTTTAGTCGGTATTTTAAAATTTTCATATCTCCTCATTGTATGACTTCTCATATGAGATGGAAGTGTTGGACTATGCTATCTGAGCTTCCTTTGTATAACTAGTAACTCTGTTATTGTCACAATATTTCTATTGTGACACTAAAGGTTTTGAACCTTCCATAAGTTCATCCATATGAACTTCTAGATCCATACAGTATCCTCTACTATTATCAAAACTATTGGTATGTATGCCCAGAGAGATAATCATATGATGATTGTAATGTGGTATAAGATACATGATTTGATAATAATAAAGGTAATTCCATCTATTATGTTTGTCTTGATCATGAGATGGTGACACAGACATAAGTAGATGTCTAGAGAATGATGTTACTCGATGACATATGTCCTAACTAACAGATCGTGTAAACAACAATGTATCAAGGAAAGATGTGATCTGTGTAGTGACTTCAGGTCTAAGAACAACAATCACCACTATCACTATAAGAGACTATTCTGACTATCATTCCATGGTATCCATGTATCACTCTCAAGGTGGGTCTATATGATATACCATTCTCTAAGATGTACATGTGTGCTTCACTTGATATCACATATCGTGACTAATGAGACTCTTTCATCGGTCAATCACACACTCTAGTCATTAGTACTACTGTCATTTATTTTGCTTCCACAGTAATATCCAACTAGGGACATAATAGGAATGAATGTACTCTTATCATACATATGATCTCATTGTTCAGGTCATCAACCTAAAGACATATTTCATTGAGTAACATCATTCTTTAGACATCTAATATGGCTATGTCATCATTTCATGATTAAAACAAACATAATAGACTGAATTACCTTTATTATCAAATCAAGTATATGATGTCCAATTACAATCATCAAATGATTGGCTCTATGGGCATATATATCAACAGACTCACACTTGCACGTAGCGTTAATCACCCACAAATCATATTCCAAGTGATCTTAACATGTCCATCATATTTCTATTATGGAAGTGCTTTTATAATCGGTTAGCAACATTTTCTTCTAGTCGGTATTTTAAAATTTTCATACCTCCTCGTTGTATGACTTCTCATATGAGATGGAAGTGTTGAACTATGCTATCTGAGATTCCTTTGTATAACCAGTAACTCCATTATTGTCACAATATTTCTATTGTGACACTAAAGGTTTTGAACCTTCCATAAGTTCATCCATATGAACTTCTAGATCCATACAATATCCTCTACTATTATCAAAACTGTCGGTATGTATGCCCAGAGAGATAATCATATGATGATTGTAATGTGGTATAAGATACATGATTTGATAATAATAAAGGTAATTCCATCTATTATGTTTGTCTTAATCATGAGATGGTGACACAGACATAAGTAGATGTCTAGAAAATGATGTTACTCGATGACATATGTCTTCAGGTTGAGGACCTAAACAATGATATCATATGTATGATAAGAGTACATACATTCTTGTTATGTCCCTAGTCGGATATTTATTATGGAAGAAAAAATAGACAACATTAATACATAAGACTAGAGTGTGTGTTGACTGATTACAGAGTCTCATTAGTCATGATATATGATATCAAGTCACTCACACATGTACATGTTAGAGAACACTGTATCAGATAGACCCACCATGAGAGTGATACATGGAGACCATGGAATGATAGTCATAATCATCTCTCATAGTGATAGTAGTGATTGTGGTTCTTATACCTGAAGTTACTACACTCATAACTTGTCGTTGGGTATACTTTGACATCATCAAACGTAATCCTCAAATACGATTTGTCGTAAAGGTGATGATTGGGTAGCTTTGACACATAGGGACTGATTGTGAGTGATGTAGATGAGGTTTGTCCCTCCTATAGGAGTTTGATATCCAAGGCCTCTTGATAAGCAAGACTGAGAAATGTACGGCTGTACTGATGTGGTTCAATATGTGATATGTGAATTCATATGCATCTCAGACAGTCTGATCTAGTTAAAGGAACATGGATCGAACTTAAGAGGATGATGATTTCATGCCTCGAGTTCAATCCAAATATCAAAGACAAAGAAACTATACAATTACAATAACACTGATCACGGATTGTAGATTGAAGTTTTTCTCCAACTTTCCAAATTACTTGGGTAGAAATCATATGTGACTAGGCATCGCTCTTTTCTTGTAATGTCATAAGTTAGTTATGGACATTCACTACCAATGTAATTCTGGACCTATAGGGTCACACGCATAGGATACACTTGGATTAAAGGAGTATATTCATGAATGATGTTTAGATTGAATGCTAAAGGTATTTAGGTAATCAATTAAACAATAGATCAACTGACTGGTCTCAGATACATCAAGTTCAAGTGTTGGACTGACTGTCTGGAGCGTCAGGTTGATTAGAAATTAAGTTGGTTGAGTTCTACCGAAATTGGGGCACGAGACGACTATCTTGTGTGATGGTCATGAGACAACTGTATCGGTGAGTGAGACAACTGGTTTGTGGTTGTGAGATGACCAGCTCACGTGAGAAAGATGATTGGTTCATGGTCTGAGACGACTGGCTTGCATGAGTGAGATCTCTGGTTCGAGGGGAAATTTGATTGCATCAAGGATCAGTATTGATGTCATGTTGTGCATTTATTGGATTTGAATTGCCAATTTGTTTTAGAATAGGAAAGTATGTGAAACAAATATGTCACTAAGAGAGATGACCATATCGCACACAATATGATTATTTCACTATGCAATATGATTGTATCATAGTTCACAGGTTCTAGAACATTCATGATTCTGGACCCTTTTACTCCCATTACAATTGGGAGCCCTGACTCTGGCCTCTACTATAAATAGAGGGGTAATGGGAGCTTCCCAAGACACACAATTGAGAATTAGTTGCTCTGAAAATTGTTGTCCTCTCTAGTTGTGGTAACCAATAGAGATCCCAAGGAAGTCCTACCCGTCAAAGGGAGGGATAGCGAGGGAGAGAACAACTGAGATCAGTTGTTTTGGAAGAGTGTGTTGGTGAGTAGTACATTAACAGGAGGGGACAACTCCTTTCTATTGGCTCTGGTATCACAATGTGGAGTACTCAGTGGTCCCTCTTGGACTAATTTATTGTCGTCTGTCGCTAGGAGGACAATATCAACTCACAGTCTGTGGTGAAACTATAGGAGCCTCTACAGAGGTTGTTCTACTTTGTTGTTTGTAGTGAAGACCAAGAGCTGCACAGATACCGTCCAAGAGCCACTAGAATATAGTTTCACTACAAGGGTAATGTTGTTGGTCTTGCTCTAGGACCAGCTATAACCTTGCAACCTTTCCTTTCTAGATACATTGTTGTTGATACGATCTTGTTGTCTAGGAGAATCGGGCTTTAAATTTTCTTTTCTATTGCCTTAACTATCGCCTTTATTTCCCTAATAAACTGCAAGGTACTTGGCTTTTATTTGTAGAGTTAGACAACTGACTCTTGCTCAAAACTTTTTCCAGCTTACAATTCTTATTTTAAGGTCTAATGCAACTTTAGATTGCGATCATCAATTTTCTTTGTCATTTTGGAGGCATGCATCGGTGTAACCATATACACCCAACTTTTTCATCATTATCATAAATAAGGAATCGATCCTTTAGTTCTTCTCAAGTGCTTAAGGGTGTTCTTTTGGTAGACTAGTGGTTTTTACTAGATTATGGTAGATATCCATTTGTCATGTCTAATACATATGAGATAACTGGATGAGTATATATCCTCTTGTCATGTTCAATACATACAAGATAACGGTATGAGTACATGAAATTTACATACATGATAGATCCAGTTGTGAATGCATATGGCATCTATCTGTGTGTTCATGCTCTTCACAAGAACTGAGACACTAGGCTCCTGAGAGACTAAATCCATGGAATATGAGCAAGTTATTTCGCATTCATTCATCCATGTTGAACCCCTTCAGTATTTTGTTATTGTATGTGCTCTCACTTAAGTCAAAAAAACTTTCTAGATCTATCTCTATAGATCTTCACTCCTATCTCATAGGATATTTCTCCTAAACTCCTCATAGAAAAGGTACTTCCTTATCGGGTTTTAATATTAGCAGTATAAAGATGTTATTCCCCATCATTATGTGGAATTCAAATATGCTACCACTAAATCTTTTGTAATCACAAATTTTGTCTTCATTTTTACTAAAGTCAAACTCTTTGACTATCTTGTCAAATAGAAGATTACAGCTCTGACATGCCTGCTTCAAATCATAGATTGACCTTTGTATCTTATAGAATTTATTTTGCAATATTGGACTTATAAAACCTTCAGGATGTGTCACGTACACATCCTCTACATTATTCATGTTAAGGAATGCGGTTTTCAACATCCATTTCTACTAAATCTTACAGTCTAATTAAGTTGTAATGGCAAGCATCAACCTGATGGATTTAACCATAGCAACTGGTGAATATTTCTTTATGTTCAACATCTTGAACTTATTCGAAATCTTTACAACCAATAAGTCCTTATTGGTTTGTACAATACTATCCATGTCGGTCTTTTCTCAAAGACCTAAATGCACCCTATGGGTCTTACCCCTTCATGTAGATCCACCAAGGTCATGCCTTGTTGGACATGGAATCCATCTTGGATCACATGTCCTCAAGCCATTTCTTAGACTCTGGTCCCTCAATAGTTTCTAGGTAGGTTTTTGACTCATCTATGATCAACTCACCTCCTTCTTGAGTCATAAGATATCATAATCTTTAAAACTCAAGGCAGGTTCTACTAGAACTATGAGTTTTTATATGCTACATAAGGAACTTGAGTTTCCACAACGACTTGTATTTTCATTGTTCCTATTGTAGCTCTTTAGGATTACTCTTTCCTTGTTTGTCTTGAAATGTTTGAGTTCTACTTTACTCACACTAATTCGTTTGGGATTAAATTTCTCTTTAGGAATTCAGCCATCCAGGCAACAAGTACTTTTATTGTCGGATTGGAATATAAAGTGGTATTCAACAAAATAACATTTCAGTGATTTTTGGACAAAGATTTCAAGAAACTATTTTCTTATATAATCTTTCATCCTTAATCTTTATGAAAGACATATTGGGACACTTCTCATTCCATATCTTATATGGTGTATTTTGAACCAATTTTGGATGGTACATTATTTAGTGTAAAGTATGTACTCAAAAAGGAAATTGGAAGATTAGCTAGATTTATTGATAATCGCACCATGACTACCAGGGTGTGACCTTCTTTCTAATACACAGTCTAGATACACTATCATTATATTTGAGGTGGAGTTCATCATGATACACTATCATGGTCTCCCATAAGGTTCTCAAACTCTTGGTTCAAAGTATTTTGCATATCGATCGTATCCAAATATTTTAATACTTATACCAAATTGGTTATGTACTTCATTCATGATCTCCTTGAACACTTCAAGAGAGTCGTACTTGTATTTCAAAAAATACATATCATACCTTTTGAGATGATCAGTAAATATAATGAGGTACTTTTAACTAGCTCTATAATTTATTCCAAAAGGTCTATATACATTAATATGTATGTTCCCTAATAGAATAGCCACTCTCCTACTATATCTAGAGAAGATGCTTTCATCATGTTCCCCAATAAATAAGACTTACATGTCTCTATTGGTTCAATAATCAAAAGAGTCTATATAACCATCATTATAGATTTTAGAAATGCAATTCTCATTTACATGCTCTAGATGATAATACTATAGGTATTCATTGTGTGAGTCATCAAGTCATTCAGTATATGTGTCATGCATGTTTGTCTCTACAAATATCGATTATAGATTATGAGACATAGGGCATTGCCATATAAGATCTCATATTTTAAAATGAAATGTCAATTTATTCATAATATTCTTTTCCATACAAGATACATGATGTTTTCATCACTAGAAGGTACATCATAGCAATTCACTAATTCTATTACATGCCCATTAGGATAAATGATAGATTCCAACTCTAATGGAAGCAACCCTTGCTCCAAACAGTTCTAGCTTACTTCTTCTTGGGTCCTAAAGTGGAGATCTCAATATTTTTCTTCTTCTTCCTTAGTTTCTTTAAGTGCAAAGGACGGATTCCTTTTACACTTACCTTTCTCCTCATTTTGAGTGTATAGGACTTGGACTTCATCTTAGCCTCAAAACTCTTCTTAGTCATACCCTTGCCATTGGACTTCACTGTGTCGATCATCATCACAGGTTTGTCCTTCTTCATTCTTGCTTTGGCATTTATCAACATGCCAAGTAATTATGACAACGGTTTGTCAAAGTTGCTCAAGTAATAACACTTGATAAACTGGTTATATGGTTCGAGCAATGAGTAATTAAGCCTTTAAATAATTATCACTCCTACTATTTTGTTCAAATTGATAGCCATCACCACCTATTCAGAAGATTGCAGCATTCAACCTTCTAGTGAGCCAAGATCCATATTTCATCAAATCATGAGTCAGCTTTGATTGATCGCCCATAGCTTGACTATTTAGGTAGATAATGTTTGTCAATTGCATCTCATGCAACTCTTGGATAGATAGTGTGGAAAACTCTTTGCCACAGTCTATTTTTATGCTTCTAGGTACTTAACCTCATCAAGATCACCTACTTAAGCCTAACCCAAATGCCAACACGATAGAATATGCACCCTGTTTTGGTAGATTTACATATCTACCATCACACTTCCATGAGATGGACAGCACACCATTCTTCATTGTAAGCTACGCTTAGTCAATCAAGTTTTTCATGTGTGTTTCTTATGAAAAGAATCTAATACTTAATATTGTATTGAGGGATTTTATATATAAGTACACATACATTTCCAATCACCACATACTTATAGTACGTATCATATACATGCTATATCTTACAAATAAAAGCATGTGATTGTAAAACACAAGTGATGGTTATGGTCATATCTATTGTAATTCCTCGGAGTCACAAGGAATTATTTCCCCCTAAGGTCTAAGTCACATGTAGCAACTTGTTGTTGATGAAGATCTAAGATCCAACCAGTCTGGGTTGATCCGCTCCACACTTGAACCAATCGGCTCACCTCCTGGTCGGTTGGTTGGTCTGTCAGATCGACCATTTGGTCTCTTGTCCAAGCAATGTCTGGGCCCTCTAGGTGATTCATTCAGCTATTGTCATCTTGCCTCCTCGGTCCTCCAGCTAATCGGTTCACTTCTAAAATGGGCAGTTCATTTGGCACAGGACGTCTCCTTTGTAATAACAGGAATTAAAACTATACTAATCCTATTTAACATATTACATGATAATAGAAAAACCTCGAGTTACATTTGAAGAAGCATAGGAAGGAAAGAATTAATACTTTTACACATAGAAAAGGAGAGAGAGGCTTGGTATGTAAACCAAGATGTATAATAGGAATAACAACCATCCAACCAAGCACAAAGATCTAGGGGGTATTTTTGGTAAATATAGGCATAGATTATAGTAGCAAGAGCAAAAATTTATCTATCTGTATTCACATAATAGCAAGATCGTGTCAACTAGTATGAAATAGGAAGGATGGTTTAGCGGGTTATACTTGATCCTGGAGCAATTCCAGTGACAACAACTCACTTCAATACAATTGTCTACTAGTTTCTCTTGGACGGTAGTTGTGCAACTCTTGGTCTTCACCACGAACAACAAATAGAACAGCTTGCGCAGTGCTCCTATGGCCTCACCACATACTACAGGGTGACTTTGCTCTCCTAGCACCATCCAAAGGACTCCTACCTCTAGAGTAGTCCACACAGACTAACTAGAAATCCTATCTTTTAATTAGAATAGACAGGAAGGATTTGTCCCTCTCGTTGGTGTAGTAGTCATCAACTTGCTGTCCCACAACAACTACTCTCAGTTGTTCTCTCCCGTAGCTATCCCTCTCTTGTCCGATAGGACTTACTTGGGCTCTCTCAGTTACCACAACCATAGAGGACAACAATTGTTAGATGAACTGATTCTCAGTTGTCTGTGTTGCATCTGAAAAGCCCACAGTATCCCTCTATTTATAGGTGGGGTTTGGGCCAGGGGTCTCACTCTATATGGGATTTGTGTGGGAGTGGAAGGAACCGAAAGATTTTGCATTTTTGCAACCTACAGATCACAAAATGGTCGTCTAGTGACCCAGATGGTCATCTGGTCACACGAGATGGTCATCTTAGACTGCAAAATAGGTGTTTGGCAGTTTCCCAATCACACACGAAATTGGCAGTTTAATTTCAATTAACATTACATTTTAATTCCTTGCACTACAAGTAATGTGCAATTGAACAAGTTTGGGAAATATCTAGAACATTTGTTTGTCCCATCCAAGTTGTCTCACCTAGGAGAGATGCCCATCTCACTCACCTAGATGCCCATCTAGTGAGTTGAGCTGAACTGATCAGTTCAACCGGTCAGTTCATAGAGCAGAACTTAGCCAATTTGAACTCTAATCATCTTAACAACCCAAACGGCCGTATCAACACTTGAGACTCTTTTTAGCTACCCAAATGTCCATCTCACTCAGTGAGATGGTCATTTGGCAGTGCAGTCAGCCAATTAGTTGATCTATTGCATGAATTGAATCCCTAAACACTTTATTAATCAATCCAATCATTATTCAAGATAAACTCCTCTTCTAGATGAGTTCCTATGTGTGTGACCCCATAGGTCCCATATCACATTGGCAGTGAGTGTCCATAACTACCTTATGACATCACAAGCAAGGAGTGGTACCCAGTCTCACATCAGTTCTACCCAAGTGAATGGAAAGTTGGAGAACAACATCAACCTACAATCTACATAAGGTGTTGCAGTGATTGTATAATTCCTTTGTCATTGATATCTAGGATGAACTCGAGGCATGGAATCATCATCCTCTCAATGTTTAGTCCATTTTTCTTGAACCAAGAGCAGACTGTCTGAGATAATGTGACCTCAATATCATATATTGATTCACATGTGAATGCACATGTGTTTCTCAATCTCTCTTATCAAGTGTCCAGGATATCACACTCCAATAGGAGGGGGAAATCCCATTTCTATCACCCACAGTCTATCCCTATTGTCAGAGTCACCCAATCATCACCTTTATAATAACCCATGTTTCAAGATTGCATTTGATGATGTCAAAGTACACCCAATGACATGTGATGAGTGTAGTGATTTAAGGTCTAAGAATCATAATCACCACCTTCACTATGGGAGATGACTATGACCACCGATGATGGTTTCCATGTGTCACTTCTCAAGGTGGGTCTATCTAATACATTGTTCCCTAACAAGTATTTGTGTGCTTGATTTTATATTGCCATATTATGACTAATGGGATTTTGTCATCAACCAACCCACACTCTAGTCTTATGTGTTATTGGTGTCTATCTACCTTCCATAGTAACAACCTCCTTTGGACATAATAAGAATGTGCATACTCTTAACATTTGTATGGTCTCATCCTTCCAAGTCACATACTTGTAGACATACATCATTGAGTATTGTCTTTCTTTAGACATTCATAATATTGCCTCGTTATCTCATAATTGAGTGAAACAGAATGAATTGGAAGCTTGCCCTTATGAGTATTAATCAAATCCTTTATGGTTTATGCCATGTCAATCATCATACGATTGTCTCTCTAGGTATAACTTACCAACAGTCTCCCACTTGCACTTAGAGCCAATCACCCATGAATCATATCCTTTGCTATCTAAACATGTCCACCATGTTTTTGTTGAGCTAGTGCTAAATCAGAGAGTTAGAAACATTTTTCTTATAGTCAGTATATTGCATGTTTCCTTATCTCTTCGCTATATAATTTCTCGTATGAGATAGAACTGTCGTAATATGGTATCTGATATTCCTTGCCTAATAATTAGCACCATTATTGTCACACTATTACTATTAAGTCATCAATGGTTGGAACATCTATAAGTTCATCATATGAACCTTTAGATCCATATATTATTACTCTGTGTTCATAAAATAAGTATACTTGGCTTCTATTGTAATATAGAATTACTAGCTATTAGTTCAGAACATTTCCAACTAATAAATACTTCTTCTTTTAAATTAAATATATTCTATTGTGATCATCTTTTTTCATATTAGAAGCTTGCATCAATGTAACCCTTTACATCCAACTCTTCCTTTTATTGCTATCCTTATTGAATGGCAATTTATCCTTAAATTCTTCACAATTACTAATGGATGACATTCCAATAACCCTTATTGGATTTTAATACCAACTTTTCATGTCCAATACATGTAATATTTATATGGGAAAAGTACATTTATAGCATCCATGATAGACCATTGCTATACATCCTTATGGCATCTCAATCATGTCATTTCCATTCTTCATAAGAATTAGAACATATGCTTCATGAGAGACTAATCCGGATTATCCCTTATTGAATCCATTTGTGTTGAACTCTTTCAACACATTGTTATTGTATGTGTTCAAACTTCCATTGTGAAACATTCAAGAACTATCTCATAGGTCTTGATCCTTATCTCATTAGATGTTTCACCTTATCCTTCATTGTTGAAGGTGTTTTCCATGCCAGATCTCACTATTCATATATGCTTCCACTAAATCTTTTGTAATCACATATTTCATGTTTTCTTAATTCAAGTCAAACTTTTTGACTTTCTTGTCAAGTTAAAAGATCCCATTTCTGAGATGCTTGCTTCAATATCATATTGAACTTTGTATTTTATAGACTTTATTTGCATTCTTGAATTTATAAAACCTTTTAGGTTGTGTCACGTACACATTCTTTGATGTATTCCTTTCCAGGAATCCTATTTTAATCTTCATCTGCCAAATCTCTTAGTCCATTTTAACTACAACAACAAGCATGATAATTGGTAAATGAATTTCTATCATGTTCAACAACTTGAACTAATTTGAAATTACTATCTAACCAATCTCTCCTTTTATATTATCCATGTAGGTCCTTGCCACAAGACCGTATTGCACCCTTTAGGTGGCTCTATCAAGGTCATACCTTGTTAGCTTACTTGGATTTGATATTACTCAGAAATGGCTTCTAGTTGACTAGTTGGCTCATCCTGATATGAATGTGTTCTACTAGAACTAGTTTATTCTATGTTATCTTATGAACTCGAGATTCCCCAACAACTTGTGATTCTCTTAGTTCTCATTCTACCTCTTTGTTGATTTTAAACATTCGGAGTTCTACTTTTACTCCCACTGATTTTTTAGGAACTTAGTTATCCTATCAACGATACATTTTGTTATGGATTGGGATTAATAGTAAGATTCAACAATTATGGTTTGTGGATAAACCTTTTCAAGAAATTACTTTCTTAATGCAGATTTCAATCCCCTAGACATATTGGGACGTTCCCAAATCATATCATATATGATGTCTTACAAACCATTTATATGGTACATTGTTTAGTGATAGGTATATATTAGTGAGGATAAGAAGATTATCTTTAGTTGATAATTATATCATGACTCATCATGGTATAATCCCTTCATTCTGACACATCATCATATTAAACTGATATTGACTTGTGATACATTATCATAGTTTTTTCTTTGAAGGTTCTCAAGATATTGATGCAAAGTATTTCAAAACTTGATCTCATAAAGGTTTTTAATGCTTTCATCAAAGTCATACTTCATTTATTATCTCCTTGAACACGTCAAGAGGTTAATGCTTCTAATTTACTAGGTACATATCATCATATTACCAGTAATGAAATGAAGTATAATTAATTATCTACAGAATTCATTCCATAAGATCTTCTAGATTCATATGTATGAGGTCTGATGGAAGTCTTATCCTCCCACTACATCTAGTGAAGGATGACATGTCACTTTGTGTGTAAATAAGGCTTTGCATGTTTCCTTAGGTTCAATAACCAATGGAATCTAGATTAACATCAACACATATTCTAGAGATGCATCTCTTATATATACGTGTAAGATGACTTATGCTAATGACAATCTTGAGTTATTAATTATATTCATTTAGTATTAACATTGTAGACATCAAGCTTAAAATCTTTCATACAAATACCATTTAGATGATTGGGCATTGCCATGCAAGATCATATCTTTTGAAACAAAAACATTAGTATCTAACCTTATTGAATAATCATCCTTGTCATACAAGATGCTTTAAAGTAAATGTTTCCATTTAATGGCATTCTAAAATAGCAATTATAGTAACTCTATTACATGTCCATTGGGCTAAGATAAATTTAAAATCTAGACTAAAGCTTCCACAACTATTGCTTTGCCTTGTCCTTCTTTGTCCTTCTATGAAAGCATTTACTTCTTGTCAGATCAAGCACATCAAGTATGTCAGATCTCTTTTTAGTATCAAATACCAAAGTGAAGAAGTAATCAAATTTATCTTATAACATTTATACCTAAGGTGGAGGCCTCAGTTCCTTCCTTCTTCTTCTTTAGTTCCTCTAACCAGAGTGGGCAATTCATTTTCCAATGTCTAGGCTTGTGATAACGGTGGAAATTGCCTCTTATTTTCTTTACTCCACCCTTTGCTTTAAGATCTGAAGACTTGGGCTTCTGGCCAGCTTTAAAACATTTCTTAGCTTTACCTTTGTCTTTAGACTTCCCCTTTGTCTTGTTGATCATCATCACATACTTGGGCTTGTCTTTCTTCATCTATGTCTCAATTGTTCTCAACATGCCAAACAACTCTGTCAACGGTTTGTCAAAGTCGTTCATGTTGTCGTTTATGACAAACTAACTATATGATTCTAGCATGAACTGTAGAATCACTCCAGTGGAAAAATCGTGACCCAAGGGGAATCCCATTCTAGTTAGGTTCTTGACATACCCAATAAGCTTGAGTACATGAGGACCTACTAGATCTCCTTCATGCTACATTTGAACAGTGCCTTGGAGACATCATATCTCTCTTTTCTTTCCTGATCTTGGTACATGTTCTTGAGATGTATGACCGTCTCAACTATAGCCATATTCTCATGATGTATCTGCAACTCATAGTTCATGGAGCACAGCATCAGACAGTTGACATCCACAACATCTTCAGTGTGCTTCTTGTAAGCATCCCTTTCAGCCCTAGATGTATTTTGAGGTTGTTCCTCTGGTTCTGGCATCTCTAAGACATAGAGATTTTGCTTCTGTGTGAGAACAATTCTCAGCATCCTGAACCAGTCATGGAAGTTGTTCCCGTTAAGTTTATTCTTCTCAAGGACCAATTATAGAAAAAAGTGATTGTTGTTTGTTTCCATTTGACTCTACAAATGAATTTGCAATTTTGTCAAAAACTCATTTTAATTTGATTTGATTAAAATTTGGGTGATAATAATTAGGTCTTTAATTTTTTATCATTCTTGTTATTTGTACAAATTGATAACCCTCATGTATCAATTCAGAAAATTGTAGGGAATAATTTTCTAATGAGCCAAGATCCATATTTCATCAAATCATGAGTTAGTTTTTGTCGAACGCCCACAACTTGACTATTTAGGTAGGCAATGCTTTCCAATTGCATCATATGAAATTCTTAGATAGATGATATGCACAACTCCTTGCAATAATCATATGCATTCTTATGGGCTTAGGCTCTCAAAGTCACCAGTTAAGCATGACCCAATAGCCAACACGATAGACATGCACCATGCTTTGTGTTAACCTACATATCTACCATCACACTTCCATGAGATAAACGGTGCACCATGCTTTGTGCAAATCTATGATTGGTCGGTCAAGCTTTTCATGTGTGTTGCTAATGGAAAGCATCTTAGACTTAATATGTTTGATTTGAAGGATTTATATATATATATATATATATATATATATATAGAGAGAGAGAGAGAGAGAGTCAGGCTAGTGTACACTTGAGTGTATTGGAGGCACCGTACACCTCAATCATTTTTAAAGATGCAAAACTTTTAGAAAAATCTAAACCATTGATCTTCTTAAATATCTTAAGAGCATACTATATAATAAATTTTAGCTCATTTAGACACTTCTAGATCATGCATCTAAAGGAGGCAAAAATCATGCATTTCGAATTAGTTTTGTACGTCGATTTTGTTGTCCTTGGATGAGTGACTTACACTTATTGAAATGAGATTAAATTTTTCATGTGGCCTATTATTATTGTAACCATGAAGATCAATGGATTATATTTTAATAAAACATGGTCTAGATAGGCAAACACCATTGGGGTGTACAACGTGATTTGTACACTCGAGTGTATTCTAGCTTGACTATATATATATATATATATATATATATACATATATATATAGTATCATATACATGTTATATCTCATAATGTAAACATGCAATATAAAACAAAAGGCAAAGGTTATGGCCATGTCTACTTGTAATTCCTTGGAGCCACAAGGAATTACTACCACCTAGGTCAATCATCACATCACATGTATGAACATGTTGTTGGTGTAGATTTCTGGTTACCAATCTAGGTAGATCGGTTCAACCATTGAACCGGTCGTCTCGCCTCTTGGCCGGTTGGTTGGTCATTACAGACGTCCATTCCAACCAATGTTTGGACTCCTTCCAAATGGTCAGTTGTGTCCACCAGGTGGTCATATGGTTCCACTGTTCTATCCTCCATGGTCCTCCAAACGATTGGCTCATCTCACAAAATGGTCGTCTCATCCGGCTATGATCATCTTTCTCGTCGTTGCAAGATAAGAAACTATCATATTATTATTAAAATATTACATGGTAAAGAGAAACCTCGAGTTACATTCAAGGGAAGTACAGGTAGGAAAGAATTAACATTGCATCGGGAAGAGAGAGGTAGAGGCTTGGTATGTAGACCGATAAAAACAAGAATAAAAACCAAATCATCCAACCACACACAGTTATTGGGTATTGGCCATAACCATGCTACACATCCACCATCCAACCCGCTTTTAGGGAGACGTGTGTAAATTGCATATATATATATATATATATATATATATATATATATATATATATATATATATATATATATATATATATATATATATATATATATATATACACACATATATATGTATATATGTGTATATATGTATATATATATATATATTATGTGGTCTTTGATCGAAGACGCATATGAGACAGTTTAAATATTTGCATTGTATGCAATAAAGAAATGATAAAATCAAAAATTCAATCATATTGATTATCCTAAAACATAGTCAATTGATGTGGCTCTAATACCACTGTTGGTAAATACTGGCACAAAGGATAGCAGTGGAAACAAAAATTTTATCAATCCCTATTCCCATAACATCAAGATCGTTTCAACTACTATAAAATAGGAAGGATGATTTAACGAGTTATACCCAGTCCTGGTGACAACAACTCACTTCAATGCAATTGTTAACTAGTTGCTCTTAGAGGGTGGTTGTGCAGCTCCTGATCTTCACCACAAACAACAAATAGAACAGCTTCTGCAATGCTCTTGTGGTCTCACCACGGACTATAGGCTAACTTTTCACTCCTAGCAGCAGCCAAAGGACTCCTGCCTATAGAGTAATCTACATGGACAAACTAGAACTCATGTCATTCAACTAGAACAGATAGGAAGGAGTTGTCCCTCCTATTGGTGTACTAGTCACCAACTTGCTCTCCCACAACAATAACTCTCAGTTGTTCTCTCCCATAGCTATCCCTCCCTTGTCGCGTAGGACTTGTTTGGGATCTCTCAATTACCACAACCAAAGAGGATAACTATTGTCAGAGTAATCAATTCTCAATTATCTCTTTTGTGTTCTAGGAAGCCCCCAATACCCCTCTATTAGTAAGTGGGGTTTGGGCCAGGGTCCCCAGTCTGTATGGGATTTTTGCGGGAGTGGAAGGGACCAGAAGATCTTGAATTTTTGCAACCTACGAATCGCAAAATGGTCATCTGGTGACCCGGACGGTCATCTACTCACATGACATGCTCATCTCAGACTTCCAAATGGTCGTTTGGTAGTTTCCCAATCGCATACGAAATAGGCAGTTCGATTCCAATTAATATTACATATTAATTCCTTGCACCATAAGTAATGTGCAATCAACAAATTTGAAAAACATCGATAGCATTTGTTTGGTCTACACGATCCATCCCACCTAGTCTTGATGCCCATCTCTCTCACCCATATGCCTATCTGGTGAGTCGAACTGAACTGATATGTTCCACTGATAAGTTCATAGAGAAAAACTTAGCCAATTTGAACTATGATCATCCTGACAACCCAAACGGTCATCTCACTCAGTGAGATGGTTGTTTAGCAGTGTAGTTAGCCAAATTGTTGATTAGTAGTGTGAATTGAAAACCTAAACACTTTAGTAATCAATCCAATCATTATTCAAGATAAACTCCTCTTCTAAATGAGTTCATATGTGTGTGACTCTATAGGTCCCATATCATGTTGGCAGTGAGTGTCCATAAGTATCTTATGACATCACAAGCAAGGAGTAGTTCTTAGTCGCACATCAGTGCTACCCAGGTGAATGAAAATTTGGAGAATAACTTCAACCTACAATCTATGTAAGGTGTTGCAGTGATTGTATAATACATTTGTCGCTAATATCCAGGATGAATTTGAGGCATGAAATTTTCATCCTCTCAATGTTCAATCCATGTTTCTTGAACCAAGAGCAGACTGTCTGAGATAATGTGACCTCAATATCATATATTGATTCACATGTACATGTGCATGTGTTTCTTAATCTTTCTTATCAAGTGGCCAGGATATCACAATCCAATAGGAGGGGAAAATCCCATATCTATCACTCACAGTCTATCCCCATGTGTCAAATTCACCAAATCATCACCTTTATAACAACCCATGTTTATGTACTATGTTTGATGAAGTCAATGTGTACCCAATGACATGTAATGAGTGCAGTGATTTCAGGTCTAAGAATCACAATCACCACCTTCACTATGAGAGATGACTATGACCACTAATGATGGTTTTCATGTGTCACT
Source organism: Alisma plantago-aquatica (assembly GCA_963693085.1). NCBI lineage: Eukaryota > Viridiplantae > Streptophyta > Magnoliopsida > Alismatales > Alismataceae > Alisma > Alisma plantago-aquatica. The sequence goes on along the minus strand of OY856410.1, from coordinate 517,295,108 downwards.
TATAAAGGTGGGTCTGTCTGATACATTGTTCCCTAACATGTATCTTTGTGCTTGGTTTGATATTGTCATATCATGACTAATGAAATTATATCATCAACCAACCCACACTCTAGTCAGTATGTGTTACTGGTGTCTATCTACCTTCCATAGTAACAACCGACTAGGGACATAATAAGAATGTACATACTCTTAACTTTGATATGATATCATACTTCCAAGTCATGTACTTGAAGACATACATCATTGAGTATTGTCATTTTTAGACATTCATAATATTTCCTCATTATCTCATAACTGAGTAATTGGAAGCTTGCCCTAATGAGTATTAATCAAATCCTTTATGGTTTATGCCATGTCAATCATCATATAATTGGCTCTTTGGGCATACCTTACCAACTGTTATTGTCCATAACCATGCTCACATCCACCATCAAAACAAACTTTTAGGGCAATGTATGTAAATTGCATATATATCATATCATATATAATATATATGGGGGATTGTGTGTGGTATTTAATCAGATATGCATTTTAATATTCACATCATATGCAATCAAATAAATCCAATTACATAGATTTAAATCCATATATACCTTAAATTGATGTGGCTTTAATACCACTATTGGGAAATTAGGACTAAATATAAAGCAATGGAAACAAAAAGTTTAATGCATGATTCTCTAACTATCAGATCCTGTCGACAGAAATATATCTAGGAAAGAGTGTTTGCAAGAGATATGCCTGGTCGTGGAGAAAATCGAGTGACTTATCCTTGCAACAATGTGCTTCTTTTTCAAGCAGCACTCAAGCAGTCGTCAATAACAGCCCCAGGTTGATCATCATGGACGGCGGTTGATGGTGTCCTCCTAGCGGGTGGAAGAGACTTCCTCACCTCTGTAGTAGTTCATGTAGACCATCTAGAACTCCACGTTGTAATACCAGAGCCAATGGGAAGGAGTTGTCCATTTGAATGTCAGCATTCTAGCACCGGCTTGCTCTCCCAGTTGTCTTTCCCTTCCCGTCCTCCCTTTTACAGATAGGACTTGCTCAGGCTATCTTGGTTACCACAATAAGAGAGGACAACAATTGTCAAATGTTATTGTTGTTCTAGAAAGCCCCTAGTACCCTTTTATTTATATGAGGGTCAGCATCAGGGTTTTCAATCCATTTGGGAGTCAAAGAGATGAAACTTCATAAATTTTTGGAAGCTACAAATGGTGAGTCGGTCATCTCATTGTTGAGCCAGTCAGTTCACATGTGAACCAATCAATTCAATCCTTGAAATGGCCATATAATATGCTTTCCTAGTTTCAAAAACACTAGAATCCAATATTTGATCATTGCACAATCATGACAACAGCATCAATCCTTGATCTGATAGAATTGATTATTAAATCGGGCAATCCAGGTGATGAATCGGTCATTTCACTTTTGAAACAGTCATTTCACTTGTAAAAAAGTCAGTTCATATCATGAAATGTTTGTTTCACTTGTGAAATGATCGTTTAATTCTTCCTCCTCAGGTAATATTCAACCAATATTGATTGAATTAACCTAACACTTGATTCAATGTGCTCAACACTTGAACGGGTCACTTCATAGTCCAGTCAATAATTTTTTAGCCTTAGTTGTTTAATTGAATATCTAAACACTTTAATGATCAAATTAAACATCATTCATGAATAAACTTCTATTCCAAGTGCATCATTTGCATGTGATCCTATAGGTCCCAAGTTACGTTGGGAGTTAATGTCCATAACTAATTTATGAAATAACAAGCAATGAGCAGTATCTAGAAACACGTCATTGCTACCCAAGTAATTAGAAAGCTGGAGAACAACTTCAACCTAGAATCTATGATTAATGTTACCATGATCGTATAGTTCCCTTGTCTCTGATATATGGATTGAACTTGAGGCATGGAATCATCATCCTCTTTAACGTTCAATCCATTTTCCTTGAACTAGAACAGACTGTCTGAGTTGTATGTGATTGATTTCACATATCACATATTGAATCACATGAGTATGGTCATACATTTATCACTCTTGCTTACCAAGTGGCATGGATATCAATCTCTTGTAGGAGAGACAAATCCGATCTAAATCACTCACACTCAATCTCCATGTGTAACAAAGCACATGAGCAACACCTTTATGGAAATCCTTATTCAAGCTCACATTGGATGATGTCAAAATATATCTAACGACATGAGTAACCAGGATGAGGTAGTATTTTAATGTGATGTTATATGGTAGTATTTCCAATGTGATATGATATGTGTTGTGACTTGAGTAACCAGGACGAGGTTGATATTTTTATGTAGGTCATTATATGATGAGTCCCTACTTTTTATACTTGCATCGATCAATGTGTGGAGGAATTTTAGTGAGGCATGATAACCCTATGATCCTCAATAGTGGGCTAGGTGACTTCATAATCACTAGACAGTAGTTTTTTTAGTGTGTCCCAAACTAACCACAGCTTAATAATAGAAACTAAGTCATGTATCTTTACTTGTAAAGTTCTTTTATCACTACAAGAGTTTATTGTTGTTACTATGTTTCATACTATGCATAGATTACTTGAAGTTACATAATTGCTTGAGTTACTAGATATATTAGTAGTTGTGCACTCTAATTATTTTTCATATGCTTTATCTTTTGCTAAGACTTTTTTTGGATTCTCATGGTTGTCCCCCCCCCATGTTAGGTTTTTATCATCTGGTCCAAGGGAATTTTGGTGAGGACCCATCTTCTTTATAGTAGTTGTGAACACAAGGTGGGAGTCTAGCCTTTGTGGTCTATAAAGTCATACATGTACATTGAGGTTTCTGGTAAGGTGTTTTATACGATGATCTATTCACGAGTCAGTTTTTGCTTGTTTTCCTTGCACTTAGTGTATATGTTGTAATATGAGCATGCATAACCTTTTGTAAGAATAGGTTTTGATAGTAATCAACCTTATGATAAACACTTTATAGTAAATTGATGTTTAGTGAAAATGTGGACACTTCTATATGCTTGTTTATGAGAATCTTGTTGAAAACTTTATTTAACCATTACTTGACTTCTTGGTTGAATAATATTAGCTAATATTGAAAGGGATTTTTGGTTTTCGGTTCTGCTCATTATGGCTTGCTCGACTTTGGGGCATGCTTATATGTTGCCCAAGGTTGGGTGCCACAAAAATGATAAATGGAAACATAACACCAAGTAGAGAGGCTAGAAACTCATTCTTTGAGGGACTAAAATCTAACAAAATAATTAGCATCTCCTCTACTTGTAACAGTAAATTTAAAATTATAAAAAGTACTCAAAGGACTAATATTTCAAATATAATGTGTAAATGGTGACATTTGGAGATGATTAAAGCATTTATCTGGGATTGTGTCACATGGGGATCTTATGGAAAACTTTAGGACAAATAGACAGATGAACTTTACATGGATATGAATCAAAAGACATTAAAAGTTCTCAAAGACGGTGTACATAGACCAACAAATATGGAAATGGCTCAATCTATGACTATATCTAGGCATGCAATTCTCAACAAAGAGAATCACTTGGTTGTAATTGAGCTTTCAATTGAAAGGGAGAATTGGATATGACATTTTGAGTAGCTTAATAAAAAAAATTAAGAAATGGAAATGGATCCCTTTTCCAAAGGGAATGTGCATAGACCAATCATGGTAGGGCGATATGTGGAATCATTAGCATGGTGTTCATGTGGAACTACGTTTGACTTTCCATAATCAGGAAATCACAATAAATCTTCTCAACTAAGAACCCTTAGAGAAAGTATGGATCTCGTTAAATACAAACATTGAAGTGATTAGTTCAAAAAGGATGATAGCTTCAAGTGGCATGTTTAGAAGCTAGATTGGAAATTGGGAATTTCATTTCATTTCATTGATAAGATTGGGGTTTATTCTCTAAAGAAGCAAAATTGGAGAGCTCTAAAGAAGCAAAACTGTGAATATAGTACAACAAAGTGGGTTAAAAAATGTTGATGTGGAGTTTGATCTCGAAACAAGTATTGGCATTTTCAATGAAAACTTTGATGTGGTGAGCATATTATCTAAAGCACAACATACATGTACAGCATAGACTATAGTATCATTATAAAGCATGCCTTCATGGTGCATGGATAGGTAAGGCCACCTTAGGAGGCTTGTATCTAATACCTTATAAGAGTAATTAATGATGCCTAATGCATAGTTTTTAGCACATAATGGGAAGGTATGGGGGAAAATGCCTAATCAAAGTTCTCTTATTGTCAGATATACACTCTTTCACTTTCATTTTCTAGCTATACAATGTGGGGCTTTTTCTTTTTTATTTAAAGTATCCATGATTTTCTACCATTCTTGTTTCTTAAATTTACACACTGCATGATTAAACATTTGAATGTAACACATCACCTAGATTTTGCATGCATTTCTTTTATGTATTTTTGGTATGATTATTCCCTTACTCATATGAATGCTCAACTAGGAATGCTTGCAGATGCATATGTATTCTTTTTATCATTACAATTAAAATTTGAATTTGTCATAAAATAATAAGTGTTGATACAAGTATATATATATGAAATCAATCCAAAATTTAACATGTGTTGGATCTTGGATGGGTTCTAGAGGGGGTGAATAAAGATAAAAGCACTTAACAAAATTCATTAGATCTTCAAGATATTTCTAAGTTAATATGGAAAATATGAACTTTGAGTGCTACTAAACATACATAGAAAGGATAAGAGAGATTGAATAATTACAAGAACACATGATATGTGTAGTGGTTCTGAACTCCAAACTTGGAGAGTGTACATACAAAACCTAGAGAGGTCAACCTCTAGGATTTTGCAACCATTGAACCTTTCTTATATTCCATTATAGGAGATAAGATATATGACCTTCCTTTTCAGAGACAAGGATACCTAACCTTTCCTTTGAGGATGAGGGAGACAATAACCTTACATATGACTTACCTATCCAAGATCAAGAGTCTACAACCTCACCAAGGACTTACTTACTTTTGCAACGAGTCTTCCACCTTCACCAAGGACTTACCCACTCTTGTAACAAGTCTTTCTCCTTGAAGGAATTACCACTCTTCTTGATCTTCTGCCTTTGACTTCACCTTTGCCAAGGAAAAGCTTTCACCAAGGGAATCCTTCCCTTCTTATTCACCTATCTTAGCTAAGAGAGAGAATCTTCATCTTCATGGTAGAAAGAGAGATTGAGAGGTAGAGAAAGTGAGAGCCTCATAAGAGATACATGTAGGACTAGCTCTCTTATAAATCTCCTACTCACTCTAATGGATGTAGTAAGTTATTAAGATTAAGAGTAGAAGGGGGCTCTTGGAGGTACTCAACTATATTATAGGGACCTTCATAGTGCTTGGATAACCATGGGATGAAGCCCAAGGTGTCCTATTTATAGTTGAGGATGACTACTAGCTGGTAGGAATACTTAAGGAGGAATTCTAGTCATTTGGGGTGTTGCAACAGATCTATTTTTGAGTTTTGCAACACTCCAAGGGCTAGAAATAGTTTTTCTAAATATTCCGTACATTGCGATTGATCGAGCTTACTTTTGGGAAACTCGACATATTGTATTATGCGACAAATCAAATTTGAGTAGTTGGTCAACTTTATCCTAGATAAAACTCGACCGATGGCTTAAATTTGTTTTTCCTATGTAGGGTGTCAGTCGATTTTGACATGGGATAAACTCGGCCAAACATGTCACTTCCTAAAATCTATCAAGGGTTTAGGTCTAGTTTATCAAAGATGACACTCAGACGACAAGGGTCCCTGTAATGAGTTTTGGAAGTTGCCATTTGAGTGCTTAATCTTGTTTTTTTCTAAGCTTAATTACAAGTCATATGATCATTACAACTGATGTACAACATGATTCTAATGGATTTAAGGTCTTTTCCACAAAAGTGAGCTTGCATTGATTTTGACTAGTCTTTCTCCAAGTCAGGACGTGCAAGTTTAGGCATTTGGAGTGTGTCTTTACCTAATGAAATCACTCAAGTAGAAGCATTAGACACAACTAAGTGGACTGGTTAGTCATCGTCAAAACAAGGGTTTAGTGTATTAGACTTTGAGAGTCAAATAGAGTTTGAGTCAACGTTCTCCCCCTTTTTGAAGATGACAAACCATTCCATAAATGTATTGAAAGTGTTGAAGTAAAATCATACCTTAGGAGAAACCTAGGGGTTTCAATAGAATTGGATTCATATGTTCCCCCTCAATTGATGCTAATGGAGTTCCCATACTCCCTAAAAATGGATGATAATTGAGTTCTCATACTCCCCCTCAATTTATGCTATTTCTTCTGCATTGTTAGATTTCATAACATTTATAGAAACTATGTCTTCTACTCATATATGTTCCGCATATATGTCTTCTCCCCATTACATAAGACATGTCTTCCCCCACCTTTTTCATTTCAAAAAGTGGGGTTTGAAGAGATAAAAACACAACTTGTTATGAAAGGGATACCACAAATTAGAATAGAGAATAGAAGAGAAAAAACTAAGGTCTTGTCCAAGCAAAGCATATAGAGCAGGTCAATACATACATTTGAACAGCCCATGATATAATTTAGCAAATATCAAGGCAATGTTATGCAAGCAAGTAACTCAAGATATTAGATATGCAAGTCAAGGAACAAGCTTGAATATGTATTAAACAAGAAACAAGCATAGTGTATAGTTGGATACCAATAGATTAATAAGGCTAGAACAACTTGTATATGAACTACTAGTAGATGATATCAGAAGTTATAACTACTAGTAGGATCTAGATCATAGCAAAATATGCACAAGTTAAAGAACAAACTATGAGTAGTCATCCTCAATGTTATATGGTAGTATTGCCAATGTGATATGATATGTGTTGTGACTTGAGTAACCAGGATGAGGTTGATATTTTTATGTAGGTCATTATATGATGAGTCCCTACTTTTTATACTTGCATCGATCAATTTGTGGAGGAATTTTAGTGAGGCTTGATAAACCTATGATCCTCAATAGTGGGCTAGGTGACTTCACAATCAATAGCCAGTAGTTTTTTTAGTGTGCCCCAAGCTAACTACAGCTTAATAATAGAAACTAAGTCATGTATCTTTACTTATAAAGTTCTTTTATCGCTACAATAGTTTATTGTTGTTACTACATTTTATACTATGTATAGACTACTTGAAGTTACATAATTTCTTGAGTTACTAGATATATTAGTAGTTGTGCACTCTAATTATTTTTCATATGCTTTATCTTTTGGTAAGACTTTTGTTGGACTCTCATGGTTGTCCCCCCCCCATGTTAGGTTTTTATCATCTGGTCCAAGGGAATTTTGGTGAGGACCCACCTTCTTTATAGTATTTGTGAACATAAGGTGGGAGACTAGCCTCTGTGGTCTCTAAAGTCGTACATGTACATTGGGGTTTCTGGCAGGGTGTATTATACGATGATCTATTCACAAGTCAGTTTTTGCTTGTTTGCCTTGCACTCAGTGTATATGTTGTAATACGAGCATGCATAACCTTTTGTATGAATAGGTTTTGATAGTGATCAACCTTATGATAAACACTTTATAGTAAATTGATGTTTAGTGAAAATGTGGAAACTTCCATATGCTTGTTTATGAGAATCTTGTTGAAAACTTTATTTGACCATTACTTGACTTCTTGGTTGAATAATATTAACTAATATTCAAAGGGATTTTTGGTTTTGGGTTCTGCTCATTATGGCTTGCTCGACTTGGGGCATGATTTTATGTTGCCCAAGGTTGGGTGCCACAAAAATGATAAATGGAAACATAACACCAAGTAGAGAGGCTAGAAACTCGTTCTTTGAGGGACTAAAATCTAAAAAAATAATTAGCATCTCATCTACTTGTAATAGTAAATTTAAAATTATAAAAAGTACTCAAAAGACTAATATTTCAAACATAACGTGTAAATGGAGACATGCAGAGATGATTAAAGCATTTATCTGGGATTGTGTCACATGGGGATTTTATGGAAAACTTTAGGCCAAATAGACGGATGAACTTTACATGGATATGAATTAAAAGACATTAAAAGTTCTCAAAGACAGTGTAAATAGACCAACAAATATGGAAATGGCTCAATCTGTGACTATATCTAAGCATCCAATTCTCAACAAATCACTTGGTTGTAATTGAGCTTTCAATTGAAAGGGAGAATTGGATATGACATTTTGAGTAGCTTAATAAAAAAATTGAAGGAATGGAAATGGATCCCTTTTCCAAAGGGAATGTGCATAGACCAATCATGGTAGGGCGATATGTGGAATCATTAGTATGGTGTTCATGTGGAACTACATTCGACTTTCCATAATCAAGAAATCGCATTAAGGCTTCTCAACTATGAACCCTTAGAGAAAGGATGGATCTCGTTAAATACAAACATTGAAGTGATTTGTTCAAAAAGGATGATAGCTTCAAGTGGCATGTTTAGAAGCTAGAATGGAAATTGGGAATTTCATTTCATTTCATTGATAAGATTGGGGTTTATTCTCTAAAGAAGCAAAATTGGAAAAATCTAAAGAAGCAAAATTGTGAATATGGTACCACAAAGTGGGTTAAAAAATGTTGATGTGGAGTTTGATCTTGAAACAACTGTTGGCATTTTCAACTAAAACTTTGATGTGGTGAACGTGTTATCTAAAGCACAACATTCATGTACAGCATAGACTATAGTATCATTATAAAGCATGCCTTCATGGTGCATGGATAGGTAAGGCCACCTTAGGAGACTTGTATCTAATACATTATAAGAGTAATTAATGATGCCTAATGCATGGTTTTTAGCACACATTGGGAAGGCTTGGGGGAAAATGCCTAATCAAAGTTCTTTTATTTTCAGATATACACTCTTTCACTTTCATTTTCTAGCTATACTATGTGGGGCTTTTTCTTTTTTATATAAAGCATCCATGATTTTCTACCATTATTATTTCTTAAATTTACACACTGTATGATTAAACATGTGAATCTAACACATCACCTAGTTTTTGCATGCATTTCTTTTATGTATTTTTGGTATGATTATTCCCTTACTCATATGAATGCTCAACTAGGAATTCTTGCATATGCATATGTATTCTTTTTATCATTACAATTAAAATTTTAATTTGTCATAAAATAATAAGTGTTGATACAAGTATATATATATATATATATGAAATCAATCCAAAATTTAACATGTGTTGGATCTTGGATGGGTTCTAGAGGGGGTGGATAAAGATAAAAGCACTTAACAAAATTCATTAGACCTTCAAGATATTTCTAAGTTAATATGGAAAATATGAACTTTGAGTGCTACTAAACATACATAGCAAGGATAAGAGAGATTTAATAATAACAAGAACACAAGATATGTGTAGTGGTTCCAAACTCCAAACTTGGAGAGTGTACATACAAAACCTAGAGAGGTCAACCTCTAGGATTTTGGAACCATTGCACCTTTCTTATATTCCATTATAGGAGATACAATATATGACCTTCCTTTTCAGAGACAAGGATACCCAACCTTTCCTTTGAGGACAAGGGAGACAATAACCTTACATATGAATTACCTATCCAAGACCACAAGTCTTCAACCTCACTAAGGACTTACCCACTTATGCAACGAGTCTTCCACCTTGACCAAGGACTTACCCACTCTTGCAACAAGTCTTCCTCCTTGAAGGAATTACCCACTCTTCTTGATCTTTCACCTTTGACTTCACCTTTGCCAAGGAAAAGCTTTCACTAAGGGAATCCTTCCCTTCTTATTCACCTATCTTAGCTAAGAGAGAGAATCTTCATATTCATGGTAGAAAGAGAGATTGAGAGGTAGAGAAAGTGAGAACCTCATAAGAGATACATGTAGGATTAGCTCTCTTATAAATCTCCTACTCACTCTAATGGATATAGCAAGTTATTAAGCTTAAGTGTGTAAGGGGGCTCTTGGAGGTACTCAACTATATTATAGGGACCTTCATAGTGTGGGATGAAGCCCAAGGTGTCCTATTTATAGTTGAGGATGGCTACTAGCCAGTAGGAACACTTAAGGAGGAATTCTAGTCGTTTGGGGTGTTGCAACAGATTTATTTTTGAGTTTTGCAACACTCCAACGGCTAGAAATAGTTTTTCTACACATTCCATGCATTGTGATTGATCGAGCTTATTTTTGGGAAACTTAACGTATTGTATTATGCAACAAATAAAATTTGAGTAGTTGGTCGACTTTATCCTAGATAAAACTCGACTGATGGCTTAAATTTGTTTTTTCTGTGCAGGGTGTTAGTCGAGTTTGACCTGGGATAAACTCGGCAAAACCTGGCACTTCTTAAAATCTATCAAGGGTTTCGGTCTAGTTTTATCAAAGATGACACTCAGCCAACAAGGGTCCCTGTAATGAGTTTTGGAAGTTTCCATTTGAGTGCTTAATCTTGTTTTTTCTAAGCTTAACTACAAGTCATATGATCACTACAAATGATTTACAACATGATTCTAATGGATTTAAGGTCTTTTCCACAAAAGTGAACTTGCATTGATTTTGACTAGTCTTTCTCCAAGTCAGGATGTGCAAGTTTAGGCATTTGGAGTGTGTCTTTACCTAATGAAATCACTCAAGTAGAAGCATTAGACACAACTAAGTGAATTGGTTAGTCATCATCAAAACAAGGGTTTAGTCAATAGACTTTGAGAGTCAAATAGAGTTTGAGTCAACGTTCTCCCCCTTTTTGAAGATGACAAACCACTCCATAAATGTATTGAAAGCTTTGAAGTAAAATCATACCTTAGGAGAAACCTAGGGGTTTCAATAGAATTGGATTCATATGATCCTCCTCAATTGATTCTAATGGAGTTCCCATACTCCCTAAAAATGGATGATAATTGAGTTCTCATGCTCCCCCTCAATTTATGCTATTTCTTCTGCACTGTTAGCTTTCATAACATTTATAGAAACTATGTCTTCTACTCATATATGTTCTACATATATGTCTTCTCCCCATTACATAAGACATATCTTCTCCACCTTTGTCATTTCAAAAAGTGGGGGTTGAAGAGATAAAAACACAAATTTTTATGAAAGGGATACCACAAATTAGAATAGAAGATAGAAGAGCAAAAACTAGGGTCTTGTCCAAGCAAAGCATATAGAGCGGGTCCATACATGCATTTGAACAGCCCATGATATAATTTAGCAAATATCAAGGAAATGTTATGCAAGCAAGTAACTCAAGATAGTAGATATGCAAGTCAAGGAACAAGGTTGAGTATGTATTAAACAAGAAACAAGCATAGTGTATAGCTGGATACCAATAGATGAATAAGGCTAGAACTACATGTATATGAACTGCTAGTAGATGATATAACAAGTTATGACTACTAGTAGGATCTAGATCATAGCAAAATATGCACAAGTTAAAGAATAAACTATAAGTAAACAAAAGATATGTAATTTCAGAAGCATGCAAGGATATTACTCACTAGCAAATTAATATGCATCATTACCAAGAGATGATTACCACTAAGAGACTCAAGGTTATATCAAAATGAAATATAAAAATATATAGATGTAGCAAGTTTGGAGCAGAACGGAAGCAATTTCGATCACAACTAAGAGATCCTAAGAGATCATCATCAAAAAAAACATAACAACTCAAGATAAGTAATTGCATGATATAGAGATACCAATTTAGAGCAATAAAAGAGATAGTTTGTATACAAGATAGGAAAATTAAAGCATCGCAATATGCACATTATATAGGTACCTAGCAGATTGCCATAGAATAAGCTTAATTATTAGTTGAGAAAATCTGGTTGAGAGGGAAACTCTCATCCAAAAAGCCATATGTATATTCAGTGAATAGTGTTGTCGGTCGAGTTACTTGGTTGAACTTCTCAGCATACAACAGTTGTTTGGCAACACCCATTGGTACTTGTCGATCGTGTTTCCAGTGGACAAACTCGGCCAACAATAGTTGATGTCAAAAAGCACATATATTTCAGAAAAACATATCTAGAGGCATGATAAAAAATACATACAATATCCAAACATGTATAAACAAGTTAATTGTGCACTAAAAAATCATCAGAAATAGTTTTTGAGCAAGAAAGTGATGAGAATCCCAATAGACAACTTTTGACTCAAAAACCATATGTAGAGTGAATACTAACTTCACAAAAGCACACAATGATTGGATATGAGAAAGAATAACATTACATATGATCTTACCATTTCTTTTCCACTTATTGCCACCCCCTACACATCTCATCTTTCTTCTTTCATGTGGATTGAGAAGCCAATTTGCAAATCAATAGCTCATGTCAATCCAATAGCACTTGACCTACAAGAAAAAAGATGAAATTGTCCCCAATTATATTTTTGGGTCCGGAGGGGTTAGATTAGAAGCCCAAGTCCTATTGATCTTAGATGCTTTCCTAAAAGGACAATATGTGGAATAATGACCAATTTCATTATAATGATTACATTGTTGACTCAAGGTCAATTAGGTCAATGTTGACTCACGTCTAAATTGATTAAACCCTTGTTTTGATGATGACTAACTATTCCACATATTGGTGTCTAATGTCTCTACTTGAGTGATTTCAAATTAGGTATAGACACACTCCAAATGCCCTAACTTGCACATATCAAATTGGAGAAAAGACAAGTCAAGTCAATACAAGTGCATGTTTTTGTAATATGATGTAAATTCATTAGAATCATGTTGTAAATCACTTGTAATGATTGTATGACGTGTAATTAAGCTTAGAAAAAATCAGGAGCACTTAGATCAAATGTTTAAGCACTCAAAAGCCATTTTCCAAAATTCACATCAGGCTGTTCATCGGTCGAGTTCTATGAGTTGCAAACTCGACCGATCCTGATTGGATCTTGAAAATAACTTTTGATCGGTCGAGTTTACACTTCACAGAACTCAACCGATGGAGTACCTGACCAATTCAATTTTCATTGGTCGGTCGAGTTTCCCCAGGACAAACTCGACCGATGGTCTGAATATCGGATTTGTCTTTTACTCTATCGGTCGAGTTATCTTTATAGAAACTCGACCAATTGCACTATATGAAAAAGTGTAGAAAAGTGCTTCTAGCCGTTGTAGAGTTGCAACAAGTGAAAATATATCCGTTGCAAGCCACAAAACAGCTAGTTTTCATTCTCAAGTGTTCCCAAAGGCTAAAAGGCATCCCTAGCTATAAATAGAACCCCTTGGGCTTCATTCCAAGGTTGAGCATTCAATGCAAAACTCTATGTGAGGTTCCTATTCCATAGTTGAGTGCTTCCTACAGCCTCCTCTCTCTCTCTAAGCTTAATCACTTGCTACATCCATTAGAGTGAGTAGGAGATTTGTAAGAGAGCTAGTCATACATGTATATCTTGTGAGGCTCTCACTTATACCACCTCCCTATCTCTCATTTCAATCATGAAGATGAAGGTTCTCTCTCTTGGCTAAGAGAGGTGAAGAAGAACAAGGGAAGGCATCCCTTGGTGAAGATCGAGGCTAAAGACTTGGAGCTAGAGTGGGTAAGCCCTTAGTGAAGGCAGAAGACTCGTTGCTCAAGTGGGTAAGTCCTTGGTGGAAGCTTCTCCGAGTGAAGTTGAAGTCAAAGGCGGAATATCCAAGAAGAGTGGGTAATCCCTGCAAGGCTAAAGACTTGTGCAAGAGTAGGTAAATCCTCGGAAGAGGGCGTAAGACTCCTTGCAAAGTGGGTAAGTCCTTGGTAAGGTTGAAGACTCTTTGTATTGGATAGGTAAGTCCTTTGGTGGTCATGTATTGTATCTCTTATAATGAATAAAATGAAGATGCAAGGTTAAGAAATCCTACAGGTTGACCTCTCTAGGTAGTGGAGTGACTCACTTCTAGTTTGAAGTGTGGAACCACTCTAAACAGCTTGTCAATTGGTGTATGTTCAATCTCCCTCATCCTTACTATGCATGTTTTAGTTGCACTCAAATTACCTATTTAGCAACCTTATCTTGTGATATATCTTGAAGGTCTAATGAATTTTGTTTAAGTGCATTCAGCTCTATTCACCCCCCCTAGAGCATCTAATCACCCATCTAGGATCCAATAATTGGTATCATAGTGGGCTTCTCCAAGCATACTTCAACAAGTAGGAGAAGATGGGTGACTACCAAGGAGGGAGATATTTGATCAGCCTACCAATCTTTGATGGGAGCCATTTCCTCTATTGGAGAAGAAGGCTTCAATTCTACATCCAAGGATCAAATCTTGAGATGTGGCAAATGGTGAACAACCCATACAAGCTACCAAAGACAAAGCTTGAAGAATGGGATGATGCTACCTTGAAGAAAGCTACCTTGAAGAAAGCAACCTTGAATGCTAGATCCATGCACATCCTCTATGCCTTTATGACCTCCATCGAGTTCAACCGGATTTCTTCTTATGAGACGGCCTATGAGGTATGGAGAAAGTTATGCATCACTTATGAGGGGACAGATCAAGTAAAGGAAAGCAAAGTCTACATGCTCAAAGGGCTTCTTGATAACTTCAAGATGGGAAAGGAGGAGAGGATAACCAACATGTACTCAAGGCTCAACACCATTATGTTTGGTCTTGTGGTTCTAGGTCATCCTATGTCTAGAGGAGAGATCAACTCAAAGATCCTTAGAACTCTTCCCAAGAGATGGGAACCCAAGGTGACTTCCATTGAAGAAGCAAGGTCTCTTAAGGATGTCCCTATTGAAGAGCTCATTAGAAATATACAAGCACATGAAACCACACTTGACAATAGGGAGGAAGTAGAAAGACAAGAAGAGAAAGAACTCAAGAGAATGAAGAAGGCTGAAATGAAGGCTCAAATCAAGGCTATTGTTGATCAAGCCTCTACATCCTCTCAAGTTGAAGAAGATGCAATATAATCTAAGGGTAAACTCTACAAAGACAAGTCCTCCTCCATTTGGTGCTTCAAGTGTGGAAAGAAGGGTCACTACAAGGAAGATTGCCCACAAGGTAAAAAGACCATTTTCACAAGAGAAGAGAAGAGAAGTACAAGAAGAAGGAGAAATGGCACTCAAGCTCAAGTGACTCCTCCAACTCAAGCTCAAGTGCCTCCTCCAACTCAAGCTCAAGTGAATATTCAAGTGAAGGATCAAGCTCAAGCTCTAGTGATTAAGGAGAATGCCATTTTGTTCTTATGGCATCAACAAGTAAGGACTCAAGTGAGGTAAATATAAACTCTTTAGATAAAGAATATTTGATTGCTTTTATTCATGATACTTGTGCCTCTCTTAAGTATTACAAAAGGAAAAAGAAAAAGCTTGCTAGAATTGTTGATAATATGCATGTAGAATTAGATGATCTTGAACATGCTAATTCTTGCTTGCTTGATGATAAAAATGATTGTCTTAGTCAAGTGGATTCTCTTAAACTTGAAAATGCTAGTTTGCTTGATAAGATTAAATTTCTAGAAGCTCAACCTCTCATGCCTAGTTCTAATGAAGAGCATACTTTAATTTTTGATTCTCTCATGCATGATATTGATGTTCTTAAATCGGAAAACAAGGACAAAGATTTTATTTTGCAAGAATTAGAAACAGAAAATGCCTCCTTGCTTGCTAAAATCAATGTGAATGAATCTTGTTCTAGTTCTACTAGTAGAGAGAATGATGTTGCTTCTCTTCATATTGATAGAGGTTCTTATTTAACTAAAGCTCTTTGCTTAGAAAATGATCTTCTACATGCTAGAGATAATATCAATCATTTGTCTTCTACTATTACTTCTCTTATGCATGATAATGATGGTTTGAGATCTTCTTTGCAAAGATTCTTAGTTGGTAAAAAGAATCTTAATGACATTCTACACCATACTACTAAACAAATTGGTAGACATGGTTTAGGGTATGATAGTAGTCAAGGGAACAACAGATATAAAGGACCTCCAATATTCCATGGAGAATCATCTAGTTCCAAGACTATGGGCACATGCAACTATTGCAATGAAATTGGTCATTATTCTACTTGTTATCCTTTTAGGAAAGAACCTAAGAGAAATAGGACTTGGGTTGCTAAACTAACCCCTCTGGACCCAAAAACATGATTGGGGATCATTTCTTATTTCTTCTTGTAGGTACTTGCAAATGGATTGACTTGAGCCATTGAATTGTAAATTGAATTCTCAATCCACATGAAAGAAGAAAGGTGAGATGTGTATGAGGTAAAAATAAGTGGAAAAGCAATGGTAAGCACAAAGGTAATGTTCATCTTGCTTATAACTATTTCTAACTTGTTTTTGTCAAGTTAGTGTGCACTATGCATGTGGTTCTTGAGTCAAAAGTGGTATTTTGTGTTTCTCTTCACACTCTTGCTCAAAAACTATTTCTAATACTTCTATAGTGTATTACTAACTTGCTTAGACATGTTTGGATATGGTTTTTGCTTACCTACCATTCTCATTCACAGATACCTATGAGTGAACAGTCGATTCAACAATAGCCAAAATTCTCCAAAAGACATTCCAATCTCGGATGCTTCCTCTGTGAAGAACAAGTGTCGTCTTTTTTCCACTTTCAACCTTTCTCCTTTAAATATGTTTTTATGAAATATATGTGCCTTTTGACAGCAGTTCTGTCGGTTGAGTTTGCCCTATTTGAAACTCAACTGATAGGCACCAATGGGTGTTGCCAGCAGCTGTCATCGTTTCAGTTGTCAATACACAGAACTCGACCGATAACACTGTGCACAGAATATACATTTGTCTTATTGAATGAGAATTTCCCTCTCAACTAGATTTTCTCAACCAATAGCCTTATTCTTTGACACTCCTTTGGTGTCTTTATATATGCATATTGCCATGTTCTAAATTACCTATCTTACGTACAACTATATCTCTCTAATTGCTCTAAATTGGTATATCTATATCTTGCAATTACTTGCTTTGAGTTGTTTTGTAGGTTTTGATGATGATCTCTTTGGATCTATTGGTTGTATCTAAAATTGCTTCTGTTGTACTCTAACTTGCTACATCTATCTAGGTGTATATCTTGTTTTGATACAACCTTGAGGTTCTTAGTGGTAATCATCCTTTGGTAATGATGCATACTTGTTAGTGAGTTATATCCTTTCATGCTTCTAAAATTGCTTATCTCTTTGTTTGGATATATATCTACATCTACTCATAGCTTGCTTTATCTTATGTATCTTTTGGTATCTCTTTCTATGATCAAGATTGAACTAGTAGTCCTAACTTGTGATAACATCTACTAGTAGTTCATATACATGTAGTTCTGACCTTGTTTCTAATTGGTAACATTGCTCATCTAGTGGTATTCTACTATATGATATGCTTGTATCTTGTCTCATACATGCTCAAGCTTGTTCCTTGAATTGCATATCTATAATCTTGAGTTTCTTGCATAACATTGTGATGCAGGGCAGATAGATCTACATTGTATGTAGAAATTGGATTATTTTTGGATTTTATGCAGATTTTGCTCCAGTTTCAATTTTTAGTGCAAGACTAGTGTTTTTCATGCAGAAACTACCTTTTGAGCAAGGCTCGTTGCTATTCCATGAGCCTTGATACTTTTTGGACAAATTTTGTCATCTTGAGGGTCAAAATTGCATTTTATTGTTTTTCTACAGTACTTCATCTTACATTTTGGGTTGTTCAAGTGCATTCTTTAACTTGCGTTTCTTTCTATGCTTAGACAAGCCCCTATCTGTGCTCTTCTACTCTCCTCATATAACTTTTGTTATCTCCTTTCTCTTAACAAGTGGTGTTTCTTTTTCTTCATAACCCCACTTTTTGAAATGACAAAGGGGGAGAAAGGTATGTCTTCTTTTGACAAAATAGGAAGAAGGCATGTCTTACATGAAGAGGAGAAGCATGTTCATGTAAAGGGAGAAGGTAAAGGGGAGAAGACATATATGTGTAGAACATATATGAGTAGAAGACATAATTTCTATAAATGTGATGAAAGCTAACCATGCAGGAGAAATAGCATCACTTGAGGGGGAGTATGAGAACTCCATGTGCATCACTTGAGGGGGAGCATATGAGCTCAATCCTATCGAAACCCCCAGGTTTCTCCGAATGTATTATTTTACTTAAAAGCTTTCAATACATTTATGGAATGGTTTGTCATCTTCAAAAAAGGGGAGAATGTTGACTCAAGGTCAATTAGGTCAATATTGACTCACGTCTAAATTGACTAAATCCTTGTTTTGATGATGACTAACCATTCTGCGTATTGGTGTCTAATGTCTCTACTTGAGTGATTTCAGATTAGGTATAGACACACTCCAAATGCCCTAAGTTGCGCATATCAAATTAGAGAAAAGACAAGTCAAGTCAATACAAGTGCACATTTTTGTAATATGATGTAAATCCATTAGAATTATGTTGTAAATAACTTGTAATGATTGTATGACTTGTAATTAAGCTTAGAAAAAATCAGGAGCACTTATATCGAATGTTTAAGCACTCAAAGGCCATTTTCCAAAATTCACATCAGGTTGTTCATCGGTCGAGTTCTGTGAGTTGCAAACTCGACCGATCCTAATTGGATCTTGAAAATGACTTTTGATCGGTCGAGTTTACACTTCACAGAACTCGACCGATGGAGTACCTGACCAATTCGATTTTCATTGGTCGGTCAAGTTTCCCCAGGATAAACTCGACCGATGGTCTGAATATCAGCTTTGTCTTTTACTCTACCAGTCGAGCTACCTTTATAGAAACTCGACCGATTGCATGTACGAAAAAGTGTAGAAAAGTGCTTCTAGCCGTTGTGGTGTTGCAACAAGTGAAAATATATTTGTTACAAGCCACAAAATGGCTAGTTTTCATTCTCAAGTGTTCCCAAAGGCTAAGAGGCATCCCCAGCTATAAACAGGACCCCTTGGGCTTCATTTCAAGGTTGAGCATTCAATGCAAAACTCTATGTGAGGTTCCTATTCCATAATTGAGTGCTTCCTATAGCCTCCTCTCTCTCTCTCTCTAAGCTTAATCACTTGCTACATCCATTAGAGTGAGTAGGAGATTTGTAAGAGAGCTAGTCCTACATGTATATCTTGTAAGGCTCTCACTTCCACCACCTCCCTATCTCTCATTTCAATCATGAAGATGAAGGTTCTCTCTCTTGGCTAAGAGAGGTGAAGATCAAGGCTGAAGACTTGGAGCTAGAGTGGGTAAGCCCTTGGTGAAGACAGAAGACTCGTTGCTCAAGTGGGTAAGTCCTTGGTGGAAGCTTCTCTGAGTGAAGGTGAAGTCAAAGGCGGAAGATCCAAGAAGAGTGGGTAATCCCTGCAAGGCTAAAGACTTGTGCAAGAGTAGGTAAGTCCTTGGAAGAAGGCAGAAGACTCCTTGCAAATTGGGTAAGTCCTTGGTAAGGTTGAAGACTCTTTGTATTGGATAGGTAAGTCCTTTGGTGGGCATGTATCATATCTCTTATAATGAATATAATGAAGATGCAAGGTTAAGAAATCCTAGAATTTGACCTCTCTAGGTAGTGGACTGACTCACTTCTAGTTTGAAGTGTAGAACCACTCTAAATAGCTTGTCAATTGGTGTATGTTCAATCTCTCTCATCCTTGCTATGTATGTTTTAGTTGCACTCAAATTACCTATTTAGCAATCTTATCTTGTGATATATCTTGAAGGTCTAATGAATTTTGTTTAAGTGCATTCAGCTCTATTCACCCTCCTCTAGAGCATCCAATCACCCATCTAGGATCCAACATACATGATAGCATAGCCTTGGAACTAGAGGATTATTCATTGAGAATTGAAGGTCATTTATCATTTTTGTTCCTTTGGCTACCATCAAGTCCAATATCATCTCTACCCATTTTTTTGGTAGTATGATCTAGGATTTGATACAAACTCTTCTTATCATCTAAGAATCTTTGTATAGATAATCTCAAACTATGATTATTATGCATAAGAGAAGTAATAGTAAAAGACAATTGATTGATATTATCTCTAGCATGCAAAGATTCATTTCAAATCAAGGAGCATTTGTCATATAAGAATATTTTTTAATATGAAAAACAACAACATTATTCTCTCTACTAGAAGAACTGGAGCAAGATTCAAGGACACTGATTTTAGCAAGCAAGGAAGCATTTTCTTTTTCATGCAAAGCAATCTTACAAAGATAAGCATTGTCTTCAGATTCTACTCCTTGCAATGTTTGTCCTCATTTTTAGTTTTAAGAACATCAATACAACCATGAGAGAATTCACAATTTTAGTCAGCTCTTCATCAGAACTAGGCATAACATGTTGAGCTTTTAGAAATCTAATCTTATCGAGCAAGCTAGCATTTTTAAATTTAAGAACATCTACTTGACTAAGATATGCATTGTTTCAATCTCAACACTGTTGAATTTCAATTCAAGTTTTAAAAAAGACTTTTTGATATCATTAACATCATCTTGCAAGAAAATGTTAGCATGTTCAAGTTCATCCTTTCCTATATGCAAACTATCAACAATCTTAGCAAGAATTCTCTTTTTATGCTTAGTAGACTTAAGAGAGGCACAAACAGCATGAATAATTGCAATAAAAGATTCTTTATGTAATGAGTTTAGATTTGCCTCATTTAAGTCTTCATTTTAACTTATCATGAAAGCAAAATGGTAGTCTCCATCTTCACTAGAGCTTGAGCAAGATCCTCCACTACATTCTTCATTTGAGCTTGAGTTGGAGGAGTCACTAGAGTTTTTTTTTCCACTTATCCTTCTTCTTGTGTTACTCTTCCCTTCTCTTGTGATGTTAGGTCTTTTTTCTTTGTGGGATATCTTCCTTGAAGTGACCCTTCTTTCCACATTTGAATCACCAGATAGAGAAGGAAGACTTACCTTTGTAGAGTCTACCCTTGGAGTACATTGCATCTTCTTAAACTTGAGAGTATGAAGAAGCTTGACTAACAAAAGCTTCAAATTAGGCTTTGATTTCAGTCTTCTTCATTCTCTTGAGCTCTTTCTCTTATTCTCTTTCTTCTTCCTCTTGCTTGTCAACTATAAATTCATGAGCTTGTATATTTCCTATGAGCTCCTCAATAGCAACTTCACCAATGCTCTTGCTTTCTTTAATGGAAGCCACCTTGGATTGCCACATCTTGGGGAGAGTTCTAAGGATCTTTGAGTTGATCTCTCCTCTGGCCATAGGATCATCTAGAATGGCAAGACCATTCATGATGGTGTTGAGCCTTAAAACATATATGCTACCCTTTCCTCTTTTCTCATCTTGAAATTTCAAGAAGCCCTTTGAGCATGTAGACTTTACTTTCCTTCACTTGTTTTGTCTCCTCATAAGTGACACATAGCTTTCTCCATAACTCATAGTTCGTCTCACAAGAAGAATATGGTTGAACTCATTGGGGGAGATAGAGGCATAGAGAATGTCGATTTCTCTTGCATTTAAGGTTTCTTTCTTCAAAGTAGCCTCATCCCAATCTTCTATCTTTGTTTCTGGTAGCTTGTATGGAAGGTTCTCCATTCTCCATAGCTAAAGACTTGATCCTTGGATGTAGCATTGTAACCTTTTCTATCAATAGAAGAAGTTGCTCCTATCAAAGATTGGAATGTTGATGAGGTATCTCCCACCTTGATAATCGTCCATCTTTTCCTACTTGTGGAAGTATGCTTAGAAAAAACCCGTTTTGATGTTACTTGTTGGATCTTGGATGGGCTCTAAAGGGGGGTGAACAGAGCTAAAAGCACTTACAAAATTCATTAGGCCTTCAAGATATTTCTAAGTTAATATGGAAAATATGAACTTTGAGTGCTACTAAACATGCATAACAAGGATGAGAGAGATTGAATAAAATTAAGAACACAATCTATGTATAGCAGTTCCAAACTCCAAACTAAGAGAGTGTGCATCCGCTACCTAGAGAGGTCAACCTCTAAGACCTTCCTTATATTCCATTACAAGAGATACAATAATGACCTTCCTTCTTCAAGACAAGGACATCCACCCTTCCCTTTGAGGAGAAGGGAGCCAATAACCCTATAAAGGACTTACCTATCTGAGACCAAGAGTCTTGAACCTCACCAAAACCTTAACCAATTTTGCAACGAGTTTTCTGTCTTTACCAAAGATTTACCCACTCTTGGAATAAGTCTTTCACCTTGAAGGAATTACCCACTCTTCTTGGATCTTTCGCCTTTGACTTCACCTTCACCTAGGAAAGCTTTCACCAAGGGACTCCTTCCCTTCTTCTTCTTCACCTCTCTTAGCAGAGAGAGAATCTTCATCTTCATGGTAGAAAGATAGATTGGGAGGTAGAGGAAGTGAGAGTCTCATAAGATATACATGTAGGACTAGATCTCTTACAAATCTCCTACTCAGTCTAATGGATGTAGCAAGTGATTAATCTTAAGAGTGGAAGGAGACTCTTAGAGATACTCAACTATAATATAGGAACATTCATAGTACTTGACTAACCATGGGATGAAGACCAAGGAGTCCTATTTATAGTTGGGGATGTCAACTAGCCAGTAGGAACACTTAAGGACAAATTCTAGTCATTTGGGGTGTTATAATGGATTTATTTTTTAGTTTTACACCACTCTAATGGCTAGAAATACTTTTTTTTACATTCTATACAGTGTGGTCGGACCAGTTTACTTTTAGAATCAAATTTGAGTTGTCGGTCGAGTTTATCCTGCATGAAACTCGGGTGATGGCTTAAATTTATTTTGCTTGTGTAGGATGTCGATCGAGTTTGACCTGGGGTAAACTCGACCGAATTTGACACTTCCCAAAATCCATCAAGGGTGTCCGTCGAGTTTATTAGATATGAAACTCGACCCATGAGAATCCCTATAATGAATTTTCAAAATTGTCATTTGAGTGCTTAAATATTCATTTTAAATCTTCCTGGTTTTTTCTAAGCTTAATTACAAGTCATACAATCACAATGATTTACAATATGACTCTAACGGATTTGAGGTCTTTAAGTAAAAGTGTACTTGTATTGATTTTGACTAGTCTTTCTCCAAGTTAGGATGCACAAGTTTAGGCATTTGGAGTGTGTCTTTACCTAATCTGAAACCACTTAAGTAGAAGCATGACACACAGAAAAGTAGAATTGTCAGTCATCATCAAAATAATAATTTAGTCCATTAGACTTTAAGAGTCTAATAGACTTTTGAGTCATCTTGTATACAAAAAAATATGGTTAAAGGAGTAGTCATGTTTTAGATGTTACCTTGTTTGTTGCGATATCGACACGGACAACACGGTAGTGGTTTTTGTTCCAATAATCTGTAGATGATTATAGCACCCGCTCAAATTTCAATCGATTTCAATCACTTGACTGGTTTGACATGCTGAATATTAGATTCTAATTCAAAATGCAAGTGTGCAGCCTACAACTCCACTTGGCAGGGGACTAATTAGGCCGCTAGACAAACGGAATGTGCGGCGTCTCCTAAGTCGAAAGAACTTACAAAGAAGCATAAACGATGCCCAAGTCCCTATATAAGGTTTACTGCGGAACTAATTGTTGTAATCGTTGTGGTAAAATTACCAGCCATCGCATCATGATACTATTTCTGTTGGCGTGGCAAACACAGACATTGGCATCATAGGAATAATGGGCCAGATTTCCTCAAAAAAAGGATTAATGGGCCAGATAAGATGAAATGGGACATCCAGCCATGTTGGACGCTTCAAATTTATTTTAATATTATGTAACATCGACCCATTCACACTGG
Organism: Alisma plantago-aquatica; assembly: GCA_963693085.1. NCBI lineage: Eukaryota > Viridiplantae > Streptophyta > Magnoliopsida > Alismatales > Alismataceae > Alisma > Alisma plantago-aquatica. The sequence goes on along the minus strand of OY856410.1, from coordinate 517,271,368 downwards.
TCATTATATTCTAGCACGTCCACCGGACTCTGATGTATATGCCATGATTTGCAGATCGTAGAATCTGTTTGGTTGAAGTGTTTTTCCCCAGCTCAGGCCCTAAATCGGCAACCATGAGTACAAGTGCCAGAGTTTCGCCAGACCCCACACCTTTCAGCAAGAGACGATAGCTAACGTCCTAGTGATCCAAAGCTACCAAAGTTACTAGCTCCTGGCAAAGAGAAAACATTAACTAGAAAACGGGAGCGGGGGATGTCGCACATATAACTAGACACAACGGGTCACATATCAACACTATATTCCAAGAAACTACACAGACCTGGTAAGCAACAGGGGAAACTTGCATACCATCACTAACTTACAGTGGCAAGGATATAATGAAGGGATGTGATGTGTGGGAAAAACACTAACACCAAAAACTTTACACATTTCATGTTGATGAATGCATGAAGACCAAAAAGAAGAGGTAACAATCAATCCATCTTTGTCTTTATGCATCAAAAGACAGGTGTCCATCTTTGTGATTAATTTTGTGTCCACATAACATTTTCCTATAATGAAACATCAAATAGCTGATGAAAAGATTGGGCAATGTCTCACAAGTAACTAAGCTGGATAAAAAACATCAACTAGCTGCCGGTGAGCTGAGAAATGTCTGATGAATCACTACACCGCACGCTGGGCAACAATGGAAACTCGCATATCATCACCATCATACAAGAATCTAGACAGACATGGTCAGGTAACAAGGGAAACTCAGATACCATGACTAACTCACTCCCGGCAAGGATATTGTGGAACATCAAATAGCTGATGACAAGCTGGATGAAGTCTCACAAGTAACTAAGCAGATCCCTGAAAACCCCAAAAACACATACTATCAACATATCAGCAATCACATACGAAAGTTAGAGCATCCTCACGCTGTGATACCACGGACGAAAATGGGTCACATATTTCAGGCAGTATCCAATTCCTAGGCACTATAAAAATTCCAAGGATAATTCCAGAAAAATGTCACAAACAGGTATCCTTCCATAACAAATCAGAGGGAAATTAGCTACCAAAAATATAAAGTGAGAATAATCTCGGGTTTATGATCACTTCTTCTCCTCCTTCTCAGCCTCAGCAGCCTTCTTCAGCCTTGCGCCTTGCTGGCGTTGATTCATCCTCTCAACCCGCAGCTTCTGATAGGCATTCAGCTTCTTCATGTCCTCTGTGACCTTCACCAGCTCCACGGTTGGCTTCTCATGAACAATAGGCATGTAGGCACCCTGGACCTGGGTAGCAGTTGCCAGCTCCTCTGGAGTGGAATCACCAGCCTAAAACATAAAAAAAGGAGCGAATGAATGCCAACCATTGATATTATACAAGTGATGGAGAGCAGGAACAGAAACAGCTAGTTTATGTTCAGGACCCAGATCCTTTTAGCTAACTTAAGAATAAGTGATGCTTCAATTTCAACAAAGATTTCTTACCTTGGGCTTGCCAGCACGCCTTGGGAAGATCACCAGCTTGGCCTTGTATGTCTTCAATCGCTGAACATTTGTTTGGAAACCTTCCAAGGATCGGTTCTTACGACGGTGATCCACAGCAATCCCAATAGTCGGCGCAAGTTTCTTGGATATTCCAGCAGACTAGAAAATAAATAATATTAGTAAGGTATAATGTTAAGTTTACAAATCCTGGTAAAAAAACTTCAAAGAAAAATAAATTATGCTCTAACAAAACAAACAACTAGTTGATCCATTAAAATTGAAAAAAGGCAATGCCCTGTGTACCTTGAGTTCCTCAAGGGTGAATCCCCTTCCAGCCCTGGACTTCATGTTGTATTTCAGGGTTTGACATTGCACAATAGGGCGAAGTGGGCCAGAGGTCGGGCGTGGAAAGATCTTCACCGCTTTCTTCAACCTAGCTGCAATCATTGAAGAATTGCTAATGACAGAAAGCTTTTTAAAACCAAAAACCAAACATCCTTAGCCATACATACCATCACGTCTCCTGGCCTTGCGAGCAGGCTGGTTGAACCATGTCCTTACATAGTTCTGCCAATGCTTCTTAAAGTGACCATTGGGGATAACATTGTTGTGCTTCATGATGAATTACCTTAAAAGGCATAACAAATCAAGAAAAGTTAATAGTATGGATCCAAGTGACACCTCTCTGACCAAAAACGAGTGTAAATAATGGAACGGAACGGAGGTTTAAAAATACAAACCTATAGTACAGAAGCAATGACTAGTGGTCATATGCATGTAAAGTTCCTTTATTTTTCTCATGTAAAATATTAGGATGTTTATCTAAAGCTAGGGTCGCAAAGATAAATATTAGCAGGAATAACAGCATAAAGTTTAGATATTAAATTGAGATGAATTGTCATACATTCAAGATAGCGATTGGAAAATGTTGTTTCTAAAAGGAAATGCCTGTACAAAAGAGCCATGATACTAAAACAGCAATTAACAAGCCTGTTGTGTGAATTAACTACATAGGATTTTCTGATGAAATGAAAAAAATACAGATATCCAAACAAAGTTGATTAGATATATGTCAGACCATTAAACACAGTGAACTTCTGTTTCTTACAGGATTAGTAACAGCAAGGGAAGCCTAAACTGTTTTTTAGTAATTCAAGTGTTCCGTGACAAGAAATACATATACATATATACAACTATTTGGTTTGCTGTATTTTCATCAAGTATCCCCTACATATAATACGCTTAATCTATGGATTGGCGATATATATTATATTCAAAGAGGACTAAATTGTCCACGAGTTATATATTCCCAGCATCTATACTTTCATGCACTTGTCAAAGGCTCAAAGCCAACACGAGATTGGGGTTGAGATGATTGTGATGGGCTTTTGTAATGCATTGTATGTGTTCGTGCCAATGACTGAAGAAACCACATTATCACAAAAGAAATTGCACACGGCATTCTCACGTAATTCATGGAATGAGATCACGCTAAGTAAAATGGTACAAATAAAACAAATACACAAAGTTTGGTTGCTGGGATGTAGCATAATTCCATATGTGAGTCAAATCCAAACTATTCTAACTTGTGATTCAATAATCCTCGTAAAGGTAACCATAGTCACAAAGAATTAAATAAATCCTAGCCTTTTAAGTTTCAACCTAGAGAACTCTTGAACTAGAATTAGGTGAAAATCACAATCATCAACAGTTCCAAATTAGCAGGTTCACTACTCAGCTGCATGGTTAATTTAAATTCACTAAAACGCAAAAAGGCTGTAAATTGCCACAACCAGATGTATGTGTAAGCTTTTTTTTGCCAAATATAACATTGGATATGATATGCTGTGGAATTGTATTTCAAGTATCTCTATGTGTAGATGAAAGGCTTAAAGTCAAGATAGTTCTCCCAAAGCATGAGCTAAGCAAATGGTCAGCAAAACAGCTGTTTTATCTGAGAAGGTATTTATATTTAATCTAACACAGTATTTGCTTTACAAGATTATTGTTTTTGCTAGTTTCAACCCATAATTTACTTACATTATTATGTAAGTCAAATCCAAACTATTCTAACTTGTGATTCAATAATCCTCATAAAGGTAACCATAGTCACAAAGAATTAAATAAATCCTAGCCTTTTAAGTTTCAACCTAGAGAACTCTTGAACTAGAATTAGGTGAAAATCACAATCATCAACAGTTCCAAATTAGCAGGTTCACTATTCAGCTGCATCGTTAATTTCAATTCACTAAAACGCAAAAAGGCTGTAAATTGCCACAACCAGATGTATGTGTAAGCTTTTTTTTGCCAAATATAACATTGGATACGATATACTGTGGAATTGTATTTCAAGTATCTCTATGTGTAGATGAAAGGCTTAAAGTCAAGATAGTTCTCCCAAAGCATGAGCTAAGCAAATGGTCAGCAAAACAGCTGTTTTATCTGAGAAGGTATTTATATTTAATCTAACACAGTATTTGCTTTACAAGATTATTGTTTTTGCTAGTTTCAACCCATAATTTACTTACATTATTATGTACTAGAGACAACCATATCCCTGTATCTCAGTTTTCTAAATTATTATATTATCATGCTCATCGTAGCACTACATATCCTTAGCCACAACTGTGTGACTTGAATAGCATGCTACTCAAGCCTGCTCTCCAACTGTGCCATTAGGACTCTCAGCAGAGACCACCTCTACAACTTAAACGGCCAGCTGCATCCGAGATCCGCTCGATACAATGTCATTTGGCAACAGCGAAACGATTCGGAGGTAGTTTTATTGTTCCAACTCTGCCACCATCTTTGACTTCACTCTTGCCAAACAATCTCACTCTACGTAACAAACATAATCTAACAGAGACAACTACCAAACTTACGCTGGGTTTTTTCTCTACAATAAAAGCGAATAAAGTTCACAGGTAAGTTGTTTCAATCATTAAGACATTCAACCCAGTTGCCGTCTGTTGACCTAGATTTTGAGCCATAGATAATCCAAGCTGCCCGACTGATACTTTCAACGCTGGGCCTAAAAATTGCATAGGTTATACTATAGCCTCTTAGGGATCGACGCGAACAGTTACTAAAAGGCTTATCAAGTAGGATTCTTACCACCGAGTGTTACACTGGATCAACAAACAAAGGGTGACTTGGCTTAACGGTAAGTAAATATCGTCACCCACGTCAAGTACCGGTAAACGACCATGGTCTGCCTCCCAACCCGGAACCCCACTCACACCAAGCGTGAAACCGGTGAAGGGCGGCGGAAATAGCACAGGAGAACAACAGCAACGAGAGATCAAGATATACGTATTGGGGCATTGAATCAAAAGACAGGGGCATTGCGTAGTTAGCTGATCCTCACCTTGCGTCGAGACGGCCGCCGTCACGAGCTCTGTACCCGGGTTCTGAAGAGGGAAGCGCGAGAGCGGCGCTTAGATTGTCGCAGGCAGCGCTCTCTCCTCAAAAGATAAACCCTATGCCCGACGGTTGAGATTGTGCGGGTCGCGCCGGATTAAGTTACTTGTGGTCCGAAACCCGCAGCCCATGTGAACGTAAAGGTCCGACCCGAAACCAAAGGAAGGGCCGACCCGTATGTCACATAATTCGAAACCCGCCTCGTTAATGAGAAGGGCCGACCCGAAATCATAGCCAGGCCCCACATTATATATCTTGCGTTTTTTATGGTTGAGATTTGCCGTGCCAAAAGGATTTGTAGCCCAAATTTATAGACCGTGCTTATGTGCAGACATTTATGCATATTTTTCTAGTTTGACATCCATAAAATATATTTCTCACTTGACTAAATGATTTTAATGGTTCAGCTAACAATTAGTTTTTAGATGTGTTATCCAAAAATCCATTTGTTTCTCATATTTTCATAGGAAATTATGTGGCTTCTTTGTATTTCATTATTTGCTTCAGGTATATTTCCAACTGCCAAAATGAGAGAGACATTATGTGTCTCCTGTCTATGTCAAAGGAGGAATGATAGGCTATTACTAGATAGTTGAAGCTATTGTTATATTGTACTTTGTGTTTCATATCCCTTCTAACTATATATTCCTTGCCGCTTCATCCTTCATAACTTTTCTTCAGAAAAAAGAAAATTGTTCCTCTTGCCAAAACCAGAGCAATATCAATAGACAAAGTAATTGATGTATTTGCCCCTGATCTCCACATGATCCAATTTTTCAGTTTGGAGTTCATGTTGTGTCAATTGTTGAAGAACTTAATTCCATATATTGCCACAAAATGTGTGAACAAATAAGATATAGTGCTTCTCATGTTGTTGATACAACATATAGTTTAATGCTAGTTCATATTGCCTAAATCCTACATTATAAACATCCCATGATTGATTGCTGATAAAAACTTTTGCTATTAATATACCATGACTTCTGCTATAAATTTAGACAATAATCACACATTGAATTATTCTCTATTTTGGTGGTGATCTTGGCTTATTATGTGTTGGTATCACATAATAAAGATACGACTTTTTTCTTTTTTGTGATATTTTTCAATAAAAAAGGTTATAAGTTCTTGGTCATGTCTTGTCTAAGAACCTACCACAATTTCATGAACAAAAAAAAGAAGAAAATGCACTATAATTGTTATGGCATGTGGTTATGTTATAACTAACATCCTAGTCATATTTCTTGATATGTTATTTTGGGATTAGTTATGCAAACATTCTTTCTAATAGAATGTGGGCATCTCTTTAGATGGTAGTCGCTATGGTAATGGGACATTAAAATGCTATAAAAAGATGTTATGAAATCTATATGTGGGCCTACTTAATGGGTTACACCCATACAAAGTATAATTATCTATAACAAATGTTTGACGTAAACATGGGTCAATTTTGCTATACTTAAAGGGAAATTGAACTTAATTTTTATGTCACTGAAATCTAAACTTGATATTTCGTAAAGTCATATTGAGTATAAGTTTAATTTATATGTGACGTTAGTATAACTTATACATACTTCAATAAATTGATTTAGTTTAAGACAATGTAAAGAAGTCTCCTAAATGAGATATGTACACAAGGTTGAGAAAAACATATTTGACATATATGTTAAAATATACATCTAGCTATAAGTGAATATATGCATTAATTGGATGAGTTGAAGTGGAATTCAACTAATGAAGTTGAAATTGAGCAACTGAAAGAAGAATGAGAAATCGCTCTAAATGTATTAATTCACCCCAAAAGTGGTGTGTTTGTGGTATTTTTGGTGGGGGAATACAATTGAACTATAATTGAATAGATGTGAAACAACAAATAGAAATTTGGAAACATAAAAGCACTCTGTATAGATTGAATGGAACTAGCCTAGTTAGTTCATTCACTTTGACGACCAACAAAATGGATTAGACCTTGTGCTAATGTGAGACTCACTCATTCAATTCAATCATTTGCTTGGTTTTACCAGTTAAGTTAGTTGCTTGGCATTGCTCAATGACCTTCAGGTAATAGAGTAAATAGAAGCCCTTGTACATGGCTTCAAGCTCCTAGATTCAACTAGCACTCACACTGGAACCTTTACAACCTAATATAGTCTCAATAATGGGAGTACAGTGAGTTAGAAAGAGAACTAAAGAGAAATCCTAAGGTATGCTTGTTCAGGTTAGTTCTAAAATAGGATGATAGGGCCTTGTTAATCCTATTTATTTCTTTTCCTTTTGTCTTTAATCAACTTGTTCCTCATAGAAAACCACATTTGGCGTGTTCTTCACCTTAATTTGTTGCTCTTATAGTTTAAATTTAACTCGCTTCTATCAAAACTAGCAATGCATGAACTACTGAGAGATAAAAAATGAGGAGTTTTAGGAGGAAGTTAGATAGTCTTTGATTTAAGAGAGATCAACGGAATTCTCATCTATAGAGTGCAAATAAGTGTTCGCCAGATAAAATAAATAAGAATACATATTTTGAAATAAGAAGTTATTCATATGTACCTAAACAATTACAATTCCCTGTGTCCTTTTTGCACCCTCCCCCTCACCCCTTCATCCATACTTTATTGTTGATAATTATTTGAAATCAATAAGAATTTCATGTTTTTATCTAGTTTAAAAGTTAATTGTGGTTTTTAGTAGGTGGTGAGAGACATTTGTAGTTAGTAATAAGTAAACTCGTTAGTATGACTAGTTGAGATAAGTTCATTAACTTTCATTTTGTTATGTGATAAATAAAATGCCATTTGAAAAGATTTTGTAATTTGTTCTAGTAGCCTCTTTTGTTGTAATAGGCCAAAGATAAGTAAATTGGATGGTAACACATACCAGAACTGACTTATGGATCTCCCCATAACCCTAACTCTATGAATTAGGTATTGTTTGGCATAGCCTTATGATTACCCAAAAATAAGGTAATGATATATCATGGCATAGAAACATACCTCAGATGTTTTTTTTACTTCATGGGCACCTTAGGAATCACATAATGTGTACGATAGGAAATTTTCACCCTTAGTGTTAACACATTGGAAACAATCACTATTTAGTGCTTAGATTGCTAATATCAATGAATAATAACTAATTGGATTTTGCATAAAATCCTTGCTCTTATAAGGTAAACAATTATTGTACATAACCTTATATTGGAGAGTCTATTTAATTAGCTAATTAAATGGTTGTGTCTATTTGTAATATGGGCCCAAATTGTGTCTCTGACCATTAGGATTTGTCTTGAGTATGTATGCTTCCCTCCTTATCCTATATATAGGAGAGGGGGTTGCCTTCCATGGATAAGAATAATATACACACGGGGAATTACCCATCACATCATCTTTCCACATGGTATTAGGGTAGTCTCTCCTCTGCCACCTCCAAACCCTAAGAGAGAGAGAGAGAAGGAGACTTCTCTCCCCTTGCGGGCAACTACCACCCCTAGGTTCTGCTTGGCTACCCGTAGGGATTTCCTACCCTTGTTTCTTCTAGGAGTCCTCTTCATGGAGTGTCTCCATCAAAATCAAATCATTCCATCTTGAAATTGTTGCTACTAGATCAACAAGGGACACCAGACCTCCTCCAATATTATTTGCTTATGGAGCCACAACCGCTACTCTATTAGTCACCACCATCTACTCCATTGTCGATCTAGACTATCATCATCTACACCTTTGTAGGTATACACCACCAATGTGACGCACCGATCAAAACATAACGTCATGAACTAAGCGGAAGTCATCATTAACAGCGGATTACTGAAAAATAACTAAAAATTAAAACCATTTACAAAGAGATCCAGACATATGGAAAACTCTTTTACCAAAAACCAATGTATTATATTACAATCTGGTTTATAAGTACATGTCCTGTACCATCCCTTCTCGAGGATTACAACATTAACTGCCATGTTAAAACTATACACAGGCAGTATAAAAACCTCAAGGCATCAAGCCAAAATCTCAGATTGATTCATTAAAAGTACGAACTACTGACTCTGAGGACCTGAGAGTACAGAGTCGACACATAGGACTTTCTATACAAAATATGACAGCCAGTGCCTTTACCTGGAATGTCACTACTATCCCTGTTGCTTCTGCTACTGCTACTCTTCCCCTACTATAGGGTTTCTGCCTCTTCTTCCGCATCTACCTAAAAAGTTGGATCCCACGGGGGTGAGACAATTGAAATTGCCCCAGCGAGAGATATAACTCTCCTCCAGAAATATTATTATTGTAGTTTAATAGAATAAAGCTAAGCAAAGGAATCATATATATTCAACAGCATATAAATCAATGTCTAAACATATTAGAGCATTATTCTTATTCAAAGTATTTCAGCTATAACTTGATAAAGCAGCATGTCACTTGTCTAATAAGGAAATGAAGAACATGTATAACAATTATCCATCTAGGATATGCTAAGCAAGGTAACATCAACCAATGATTCTCGTATTTCAACTTTAAGAAAATACGCTACGCGGCTGATTACATTTTACAATCATACTTAAGCCCTGAGGAGATGAGGTATACCGCTCATACTCCAACCGACCATTGCGAAATTGAAATTGGTACCATACATAGGTCAAGGAAGAGCCGGATTTCCATGACCTCATCCTCCTCAGTCAGTATGAGTACAATATGCAGGACATCTCATGTCTCTTCTCAATAGCTTTCCAGGGTATACTGGCAACTTCGTTATAGAGCTACAGCGGCGGCTGCACTCTCTTCGCAATCGAGAGATTTCATGTTTATCTCACATCGATCCGGCATTAACATCATCGGGAGATTCGTGATACATCCATCCCGGCACATATAATGTAAGATTGAGAGATTTAATGTTTATCTCACATCAATCTCATATTAGGGTGTAAGGATATTCGCGCCCATAACCCCCACATACTCAACAGTATGCCCTCCAGAAGATCCTGTAGGAAAACTTGTTTCACCGTCACCAACTACTGACGATGATGGATCTATGGCCAGAGCTCTACATGATAAGATTTCACTTGATTAATTAAGTACACTACCATATTATTTTAGCATCAGTCAGATTTTCAAACATAAATTATTATAACAAATGCTACAAAGAATGTGTAATACTTCTATCAAGTACTTTTCGAAGCTTTATAAAACTTTGGGATCTCAATCCCTTGTTACATCATGGGCATTCTCGTCCCTTAACATCTCATTATCATGATTATGGAATATGGGTATTCAAATCCTCAGTTCATCAAAGAACACGGGTTACCATTTATCAGGTAACTAATACCTTCAGGTCATCTGACCAAGGTAAATATGATACTCGTTACATCTCACATGGCTCACAAGGCCCATTTCATCTTTTGTTACCTCTCACTAGGCAACAAACATGCTATGGCTCACAAGGTCCATTAACATTTTCAATAAATGAAACATCATAGCTCATACCTGGCTATGCTCATCATCTCATGATACCTGCATGATTAGTACACATGATAACAGTTATACCAATTACATATCAGCATCATTCTATACAAGGGTAACACCACTAACTCCTCATTAGGGTTAGGATTTCCCATTCCGTGTCAAATCAAGGATTACTCAACCATTACCCAAATTAGGGCTATGGTTTAATCATCTCATTGCCCAAGATTAGGGTTTCACATGTCATCACCCTTGATTAGGGTTTCACATGTCATCACCCTTAATTAGGGTTTCTCATGGCATCATTATCTTGAATTAAGGTTCCTTATAACTTTTCCCCAAATTAGGGTTTCATGTAACTTTACCCGAAATTAGGGTTTCATGAAGCATCCTTTAAAATTAGGGTTTTTCATTATATTACCCTGAATTGGGCTTTCTCATATCATTACCTTAGATTAAGGTTACCTCTTTACCCTAGATTATAGTTTCTCATAGCATTGCCCTAAATTAGGGTTAGGGCTCATCAACCTTCTCAATTAGGGTTTCATGATCTCTTTATCAAGGATTACACCCTTATTACATATTTTATTCATATTGAAAGTATTGAGGATTATTCACTACATGATTATCACTCATGTATAAGTTCCTCTCTCTCATCCTCTCTAGGAGATTAATTGCTCCATCTTGATTGGATTAGATCAACTTGAAAGAAGGGTTAGCATAGTGAATTGAGTTACTTATTTCATAAGCATCAAAGACTAACCACTCAAAATGTACTAATCACTTAAGTACCTTAAAGGTACAACCATTGTAATTATCTTTGATATACATCATTAACAATCATGGGGTTTAATAGTACTTACATGGTTTGAGTTAATTAGACCTTCAAACGGTCTTGAGGTATTTTGACCTTCAAACGGTCTTGAAGAATTTTGACCTTCAAACGGTTCTTGAAGAATTTTGATCTTCAAACGGTCTTGAAGACCGTTAGACCTTAAACGGTCTTGGTCCCAAAACCCTCAATTGGTCTTAAGACCGTTAGACCATCAAACGGTCTTGACCTCAAAGTCCCTAAATGGTTTGAGACCGTTTGAATTAAATATAATTAACCCCAAACGGTTTGAAACTGTTTAGACCTCCAAACGGTCAACTCCTTCAAATGGTCAAAGTATCCAAATGGTTTTGAAGTTCAATTTACCCATTCGGTCTTGAGATCCATTACCCATTCAGTTTTGAACTCAATTACCCATTCGATCTTGAAGTCAGTTACCCATTCGGTCTTGAACTCAATTATCCATTCGGTTTTGAGGTAAATTACCCATTCGGTCTTGGGTTCAATTACCCATTCAATTTTGGGTTCAATTACCCATTCAGTCTTGAACTCAATTATCCATTCGGTTTTGAAACCGAATCAACTCAATCAAATTTGAAACTGAATCAACTCAATCAGTTTTGAAACTGAATCAACTCAATCGGTTTTGAAATCGATTTAGCTCAATCGGTTTTGAAAACCGTTTGCCATTCCTTTGTTGAGGTGTGTGCTTAAGATGACATCATCATCTTCAAGCTTCAAACCTTCGAAACCAATTGTGATTCTTATGGTGATTTCAACAACTAATCATAAAGAAATCGAGAAAGAAGAAAGGTTCAACACATGATGAATAAATTGCAAGTAATAAAGACATTTAAGGGTTCAAGTTATATAACCCACCTTAAAAATTAAATCCAAGATTCAAGCTTCACGTTTTCAATGGTGAATGAAGCTTACTCAACTTCCAAAGGCTCGTCCTCAAGTCTTTGAGTGAATGAATGGCTAAGGTTGAAGATTGAATGAAGAAAAGAAGAAATTAAGCATTGAATTTCGATTTCCACCATGAAATTAAGGTTGAAGATGACTACGGAGCTTACCTAGAGGTTGGGGCACGTCCTCCTGTTACTCCTAAGCTCCCTTGTGTTCAACCAAAGCAAGTAAAGAAAAAGGGATTGAAAAAACCTTTCATGTGGGTTGAAAATGGGATGTATATAAGGGAATTTCAATGAGAGAGAAAGTGATAAATAATTCCTTCAACTCCCAAAATTGGTGACACATACTCCCCTCAATCCCTTGCATACAAATCCATCTCCCCCAACTTGTAATTCCTCTTCATTATCCATGAATTAAAAGAAAACAAATTAAGCACCTTAACCATTTTAATAATAATATCCAATATTAGTGGATATTACTCTTTAGTTAACTAATGTGAGTGGGCTCTCCACTCACTTTAGATATTTAGGTGTCATTGCAAGGCACAAGGACGTTCACACTTATTCAAATTCAACCATCACATTTTTGGTTGAAGGGAAATTCAATTAATATATTTATTTTTGCATTAAATTGAATTAGGGTTTCAATTATGCTTAAATCTTGATTATTTTAATATCAAGATTCTCTTTCCTCCAAAGAGATTCAAATGAGATGCCCCTCTGATTTTCTTGTCTCTAAATGATACCAAAAAACATTAGGGACTCTCAAGAAGTGGTATTTTGCATATTGAACCCTAGGTTTTGGGTAAATTGCACATTACACCAAAACTAGGTTTTAATGCACAAACATTGCTCAACAAGCTCTTTCTTGGTACTCAGGCTACCACAAGCCATACCTCTACATCATTATCATTCTTATGACGCTTCAACACTTGAGGAACAATTTACCATGTAACATTTGCAAGTTAACCCCTCAACTTGGGTAATTTGCACATTAGTCCAAAATAGGCAAAACATTGTTTTCAACATTATTCAAAAAGGACTAAAATTGAAACATAAGCTCCTCTTGAGCCTTAATTACTTTTCAAAAGATAAGAGCAAGCATATAATTATCTTTATTAAACAAAACATCTAAGGTTAGAGCATAACCCAGGTCAGGGATGTTACAACCAACACCTACAGATCTACACCACTGTCATCTACATCTCTTGAGATCTTCATCTCCCCAAGGCACAACATGTCACCTGCTTTTTGTTTGCAATGACCTGGAGCATAACACGACGTGTATCTCTAATGACATGATGTGTCACCTTCTAGTGCTACTACATATTGGCATGTTACATCATCTACGACTATTATATTGCATGGCAGATGATTTTATACATGGTGAGTCCCTATCTTTACCCTTACCAACAACACTTATCTTTTGTTTCCAACAAATTTTTTTGTTCTTTAACCTCCTCACTCTTTATAGCCCTACATCCATATTTCATACCTCCTCAATGCTTGTATTACCCCCCCCCCCCATGTACATCTTGTGCAGAATGACTAATTGGATCATTAATCAGATTTGATTTTTGCTCCAATCTATACCACGAGAGAAATGAGTGGGATTTGAGAGGGGATACACTCACTTGCTCAATGTGAAATAGTAGAAAACCATCCAATGCCAAATTTGATAATAATTTTTTGCAAAGGATAGAAGACTAAAATTCAAGTATATAACATATCAATTACCAAAAGTGTAACAATGGAAGATAGAAATATAACTATTATAATATTTATATCTAATATTGTTCTTCACTACACAGGATGTACACAAAAGAAAAACTAGAAGAAAATAAGCTGCAAAGGGTAAAGTCGACTACTTCAATCTACCTCCCAAGAAAGATCAACTACTATTGGATAAATCATGGTCAACTTTGGTCCACTTCTTCTTGCTCTCCACCTAGGGGTTGGAATCATACCCCACAAGAGAAGACAAAGTAAATGTTGTTAACATAAAAGTCAGTATGTGCATATAATAGTGACTGGACAATGTTAGGGAAAAAGGGCATCAAATATAAAAAGGATTCCCAAACAGAAGAAAAGGAATCATTCAATTGGATATCAAAAGAAACCTTCATATAGTAAGACAAAAAAAGATTATATGAAGAAACAATAAAATTATCAATTACAACCTTCAAATATCCAACTAGAGAACAATAATAAAAAAACAAGAATTATGTGTGCAGATTGTCATGAGAACAACAAGGATAAACAAATTCAAGATATATGGTATCACCATCATAACCACATATCGCGGGATCACCACCATAATCTTCATGGGAGTAATGGAATCACAACACTATTACCCGGGGATAGGAATCACCATATGCACCATTTTTTGGTAATACACACAATAGGTACACCCCATCTAGTGTGCACCTTATACAAGTAATTCAAAGTAAACATTTATTATAAATTGAGAGGTGAGCATCAATTTAGTTAGATCAAAATATAGTGTCCAAATTAAAAAAAACATCAAAAAGATGTATTAACATGATCAAATATACAATCATGACCAACACATGGTAAATTAGGGTTTCTATTGACTATGGATCAATAAAATTGATTATCAAATTAAATTAAACAACAATAAGATACAAGAATAGGATTCAATTTACAAAATATAGTAGTTCATATGACTGTTTTCAAGATTTGGAACCAATCAGTTCAGCTATAGTAAACATGTGACATTTAAGATAATATGTCACAATCAAGTCTAAGAGAGAGAAAAATTAATAGTTGTCCAATATGACTCAAAAGGGAGTACAACATACATCAATATGTGTAAAAGGTTAGGGCCCAAACCTATATCCAAACCAAGGTCCAAAGCTACCAATTAAGAATTTATATGATTAGGGTTTATGCTCTTATATACAAAACCCTAAAAAAGAACCTTTGGTCATTACTGATTTAGATTGTGAAAACAACATAGTCATATCGATTATAATTTTCTAGTCTCAAAACATATTTATTTATTAATTTATGACTTCTGGATCATTAGATATGAATTTACAAAAATTAAAGATAATTAGAAAAAATCACATATTTAATTTATTGGAATTAGGTTACTAAAACTACACCAAATGGTATATCTTGTTTTTCTGATTCCAAAAGATGTTTGGTTTATTTTTCTAACTTTCATGTTAACTATTATGAATTTAGAAAGTTAATTCAATCTATTGGAATTCTTGAAAATAAATAAAAACAACCCTTACATCACGCATCACAAGTTGATGTGTGACATGGAATCAAACTTAATTTGATTGCAATTAAAACAACTCGTGACCAAAATACAAAAAAACAAGTAAAGAGACAAAATTGTCCATGGTACGCATGCACAAATCAAAATAAAATGGGGGCACATTTGAGAAATGCTCAGAAACCATGTTCTGCTTGCGATCAACCCCTCGAGAAACACACAGCTTTGACCAATTCTCCAATGTGGCATCAAGAGTAAATTATACACACAAAACACACGGGAGTTATAAGTAATAGGTCTATGGGGTCAAAACAACATCAACAAGATTGAACTTAGGGTCTTGAGGTACGCAGACTCCAACAATTACTTCCTCCGTGACAAAACCACATCTAGAGAGGGAAATTTTGAATAGTTGATTTTTCATTGAGTTCGAGTAGATAATCTGAAGAAAACCACCAACAACGGTGAACCAAGATAAGAGCTTCCATGGATTTTGAAATGAATAACATACCAACACTCAAAATGGGTAGAAATTGTCTTACCATGACTCTAGAGAAACCTAGCATAGTGAAAGCTTCAAGGGGATCTACATAGTGCGTCATGGCACTCGAAGAAGGCTGTGATGGCCTTGATCCCACCGTTAGAGAAGAAGAAGTTGACAGTGACCTTTAGAACTTGGGAGGAGGGATCTATAGGAAAAGGAATGTGATCAATAGATGGGAAATAGTTGGGGATGTCTCTATTATGGTAAAGGGTAGGTTTTTATAGGAGGGGAATCATGGGATGGGAGGAAGTCTCCCTCAAACTTGGGAAATAAGGGAAGGCTAGATTCCCTCTCCCACCGAAAACTCAGTGTGATGGAGCCCCATCAAAAGTGGGACAATTGGATCCAGTATCAATAGAATGTGATCAATAGATGGGAAATAGTCATGGATGTCTCTATTATGGTAAAGGGTAGGTTTTTATAGGAGGGGAATCATGGGATGGGAGGAAGTCTCTCTCAAACCTGGGAAATAAGGGAAGGCTAGATTCCCTCTCCCACCGAAAACTCAGTGTGATGGAGCCCCATCAAAAGTGGGACCATTGGATCCAGAATCAACAGAGGAACACAAAGGGAAGGGAAACATTTGACAACATCAAAATGATAGAGAGAGAAGGATTCATTTGGATATGAACTACATAGAGTACATATAGAGGAAAAGACGGACGAGGGAGATGACTGACAAAAAGGGGTCTCGGATTTGGGTCGGAGTCGTATTAAGAAGGGGGCAGCCTATGTAAAATGAACTACTTAGGAAATTGAGAAATCGACTGTGACTTGAAATTAGGATTTAATCCCAACTAAACAAAGTCCAACTTAGATAAGGACATCATATTTTAGAATTTTATCTTCTTTAATCAAATTCAGATAGCAAACCTTAACTAATACGGTTCAAACTTGACACCTAGACTAATTAGGATCCAAAGAACTCGATTATGAACTTAGATTTAGGTTTTCATATTATCATGTATGAGTTTTAGTACAACTAGTTTAAGTCAATTATCTCATTATCTATAATGACACATTATCATTATTCTCCATATTTCGAATTTAGAGTCTAATTATCTTCATTTTGCTACATATTGACTTTCAAGTTATCATCTTGCACAATTTAAGTTATTTTAAGAAATTAGTTAATAAGCCAATTAATGTCAATATTAATTCAAATAATGGCAATCACCCATTTCCATTCTCACAAAAAGTACAATTAAACCCATTTTAAGAAGGTTAGATACTGTCTCACACATTTATGTATGTTTATACACACATGATCTTCATCAATTAGATTTAGATCATTAGTTGCATTTTAATGTATAATGTGACATATATGAGATGTATTTGATATCAAACCACCTATTAACCCATGCTTTATATTATTTGATCATTTTTGTGTGTATTAGACTATATTATGTGATTATAACACCTAAGGATGCTAATTCATTATAATTAAAACCAAGGATGCATGTATTGGGATTACATGGTTATAACTCTGGGTTTAGACCAACATGATTGTTATACATCACATACACCTTATTACCATGCATGAAATCTGTGGTTAGTTTCCATACCTCATTTCAACACCACTTTGGGTTTATTGGTCCTTAGCATGGTTAGGATCATATGTAATATGGTTAATATGTAAGTTACTTGTACTATGTGCATTAAATGTATATTAGGGAACAACCAAACATGTCAGGGTATAATGATAACCTTGTTTGGTCAAATATAAATATTGGGATAACTAATCTCATAGTCTTGGAAGTAGGGTTCATATAGTTAGGATAGCCAAATCTTGTCATGTTACCAGACTCCACCCCTTGAAAAGGATTTTGTCCCCAAAATCAGCATATCCATGTTCTAGGTACTACCCCTTCACCCCTTAAAAAGGTTTGACATAATAAGTCAAACAAAACCTAGAGGTAAAATGGTGAGTCTAACAAAACCATGTATATACTCTATCACCTCATCATTACTCTTTAATACCACCATACATCAAAGTCAAGTATTCCAAGGATAGTCTATTTGAATTTGTGGTTCTACTTTGAGTATATGTACTTAATACCTACTTCATCACAAAGTTCTAACCTTATGTCAAATCTCATGGCTCAAAAACATGAACATGGATTTCACACCTAATACGCACCCTAGTAAAAAGGCACATGGCGTCCAATCTAATGAGGGTTACCTTACTCAATATCCTCATGTAATATCATCTATTAGATTCTATATACTTATCTCATCCTAACATGGTCAACTAAAGTAGATTCTACGGTAAACTAGAAAGTTTTCACATAAGCTAAGGGCCCCATAAGGAACTAATGAGAGAGGTAAAAACTTAAGGGAGATAAATATTGAAATAGTCAAATAACTGACTGTCTTGGCTCTAATACCATACTTGTAGGAAGTGGGACCCAAAAGGGGAGCCACTCACTTACTCGATGTGAAATAATAGAAAATCATCCAATTCTAAATTTGATAATAGTTTTTTCACAAAGTATGGTAGAACAGAATTCGATTATGTAATGTATCAAATACCAAAAGTGTATAAGCGGAAGATAAAAATCTAAGTATTACAATATTTATGTCTAATATTGCTCTTCAACACACAAGGTGTAAATAAAAGTAATACTAGAGGAAAATAAGCCACATAAGGTAAAGCCAATTGCTTCCATCTACCTACCAAGAAAGATCAATTACTCTTGGATAAGCCCTGGTCAACTTTGGTCCACTCATTCTTGGTCTCCACCATGGGGTTGGAAGCATATCGTACAAGAGAAGACAAAGTAGATATTGTCAACATAAAAGTTGGTATGTGCATATAATAGTGAACAATATTAGGAAATAAGGACATCAAATGTAACATGGATTTTCAAACAAAAGAGAAGAAATCATCCAATTGAATATCAACAGAAATCATCATATATATAGTAAGACAACAAGATTATAT
Organism: Alisma plantago-aquatica; assembly: GCA_963693085.1. NCBI lineage: Eukaryota > Viridiplantae > Streptophyta > Magnoliopsida > Alismatales > Alismataceae > Alisma > Alisma plantago-aquatica. The sequence continues at coordinate 517,252,545 of OY856410.1, read as the reverse complement.
GAAGAAACAATAAAGTTTAAAATTACCAGTTCTTGCCTCTAAATCTCATATTGGAGAATAATAATAAACAATAAGAACTATGCATGCAGTTTATCATGATATTAATGAAGATAATAAAATTTAAGGTATATGTCACCACCACCATAACCACATATTATGGGATCACCACCATAATATTTGAGGGAGTAATGGCATCACAACACTATTACCTAGGGTCATGAATCACTATTTGCTCCCTCTATTGGTAATAAACACAATAGGGACACTCCACCTAGTGTGTACCTTATACAAGTTACTCAAACCAACATGCATTATAAATACAGAGGCAATCGTCAGTTTAGTTAGATCACAATATAGTGTCCAAATTAGAAAGACATCATAAAGATGTATAAACATGATAAAACATACAATCATGTCAAACACATGGAAAGTTAGGATTTCCATTGAATATGGATCAATGGAATTGATTGTTGCACAAATTGAATTAGAGAACAATAAGTTACAAGAATAGGATTCAATTTACAACTATATCAGTCCATATAACTAATTTCAAGATTTGTAACCAATCGGTTCAACTATAGTAAACATGTGATACTTAAGATAATATGTCACAGTCAAGTACAAGAGAGGGGGAAAATTAAAAAAAAAATTAGTACGACTCAGAAGGGAGGCAACATACCTCAAAGATGTGCACAAAAGGTTAGGTTCGAAACCTTAGATCCAAACCAAGGTCCAAAGCTACCTATTAAGAATTCAGATGAATTACAATTTATGCTTTTATAAATAAACCCCTAAAATGATCCTTTTTGTCATTATTGATTTAGGTTGTGAAAACTACATAATTAGATAGGTTATTATTTCTTGACTCAAAACATATTTATTTATTAATTTATTACTTCTAGATCATTAGATATGAATGTTAGAAAAATTAAAGGTGATTTGAAAAGTCCATGGAAATCACGTATTTAATTTATTGGAATTAGGTTACTAAACTATACCAAATGGTAGACCTCATTTTTATGATTCTAAAAGATGTCTCAATTTATTTTTTGACTTTCAAACTAATTGTTATGAATTTAACAAGTTAATTCAATTTACTAGAAGTCTTCAAAAGAAATAAACGCAAATGGAAATTATATCGTTGTATTATGCACCACAAGTTTGATGCATGATAGGACACCAAACTTCATTTGATTGGAACTAATACAATGTATGACCAAAAGTATGAATAACAGGAAAAAGGACATAATTGTCCATGGTACGCATGACTAGGGTTGTAAATGGGTAGGGTAGGGCAGGGTAAAGGATTATCCTTACCCTTACCCACTTCAAAGATGAGGGCAGTGGGTTGAGTAATTACCCTTTGCCTAAAAACATTTACCCTACCCTTAAACACACCCTTTTCCCAACAGGGTAAATGGGTTGGGTAAGGGTGAAATGGGTAAAACAACATTAAGACGGTATAACATATTTTAAACAAAATTCATATGATAGTCCCTACATAAAACATCAGACACTCTTAATGCTTAGTAATAAATTTGTTTTTTGTGATATACAACAAAAGATAGTAATATTTAAATTGCTATTTTTCTAAAGACAAGCCCTAGCATTTTTAATATATTCTTTCCTATTGATGAATCCACTTTTTTGTCAAATATGTGACTATAAAAGGCAATAGCATCCCATTCATTGCCTATTAAAGATTTGGGAATCATATCAGTACAAATTGAGAAAGTAGTGGTGTTTCTTGTTGGGGTTTTTAGTAGGTATTAATACATATATTAGAATTTGAAATTATACATTTGGACTTATACTAATGGGTAAATGGGTAAAGCGGGTAGGGTAAAGCTTCTTCCTTACCCTACCCTATTTAGGTTCGGGTAAAGTGGGTAAAGGGTACATGGGTGGTGGGCAAAAAATATGCTTACCCTTACCTACCCTACATGGAATGCGTAGTGGGTAAATGGGTAATACCCTACCCATTTACAACCCTATGTGTGACACGAATCAAAATGAAACAAGGAAAGACTTAATAAATGCTCGACAACCATCTTCCTCCTTGTGATCAACCCTGCGAGAAACACACTACTTCAACCAACTCTCCAATGTGAGATCAAGAGCAAATTTCACACACAAAACATGCACGATTTATAGAAAAATAAGTCTATGAGGTCAAAACAACATCAATGGGACCGGACTTAGGGTCTTGAGGTACCCAAACTTCAACAAGAGCTTCCTCCATGGATGTACATGGGAAATATCTATGGCGGGAGAAAAACCACACCTAGTGAGGGAAAATTTGAACACCTGATTTCCCATAGAGTTTGAGTAGATAAATCGAAGGACATCACTAATAGTGGTGAATCGAAACAAGACTATCTGAGATATGTGTAAGCTCAATATCACATACTGACTCACACCAACATGGCCATGCATTTCTCAGTCTTGCTTATCAAGTGGCCATGATATCATACTCATGTAGGAGGGACAAATCCCATATACATAACTCACAATCATCCCCATGTGTCATAATGCACCCCAACACCACCTTTATGTCAACCCAAGGTCACAACAGATGATGTCAAAGTACATTGAATGACATGTGATGAGTGTAGTGATTTTAGGTCTAAGAACCACAATCACCACCATCACTATTAGAGATTACTTTGATTACCAATCATGAGTTCCATGTGTCACTCTCAAGGTGGGTCTATCTGATACACTATTCTCTAACAAGAATCTATGTGTTTGGTTTGATATCACATATCATGACTAATGACATTCTGTCATCAACCAACATACACTCCAATATTAAGTGCTATTGTTGTCTATCAACCTTCCTCAATAACATTTGTCTAGGGACATAACAAGAATGTTTATACTCTTGAAATTTGTATGATTTGAACATTCATGTCCTCAACCCGAAGACATACGTCATTGAGTAATATCATTCTTTAGACATTTATTGTGTTACATCATAATCTGAAAACTCAATAAAATAGAATGCATTGGAAGATTGTCTTTATCATTAATTAAATAATTTACAAGATATGCCATTACAATCCTAATATGATTAGCTCTCTAGAAATAGATACCGACATACTCCCACTTGCACTTAGATCCAATCACCCATGAACATAATCCCAAGTGATCTAACATGACCTTCATGCTTCTATTGTGAAAGTTCTTTTGTCAAGGGGCCAGACCTTGGTTGGTACTTTACAAATCTTCACATCTCCTCGTTGTATAATTTCTCGTATGAGATGGAACCACTTTTGCATATGCTTGGAATGCTGATGCAATCTGGGGTTTCTTAGCTTGTGTAATAGATTTATTGTTGTCACAATATAGCCTAATTACATCGGTGATGCTTGGAACCACCCCAAATTCAGAGACAAACTTCTCAATCCAAACAGCCTCCTTTGATGCATTATATGCAGTAATATACTCAATACTCTATTGTAGAATCTACAACTGTCTCTTACTTGGAACTCTTCCAACTCAATGCTTCATTGTTGAGGCAAAACCCAAATCGAGACTGTGATTTCCAGTCATCTTTGTCAGTTTGGAAGCTTGCATCTATGTAACCCTTTGCCACCAACTCTTCCTCACCACTGTAGATAAGGAACTAATCCTTAGTTATTTTCAAGTACATAAGGATATCTTTCATGACAGTCTAGTGAGCTTCACCGGGGTTTGACTGATATATGTTCGTCATGCTCAACTCAAGGCATACGAGACATCTAGACAAGTACATAAAATTACATACATGGTATATTCAATTGTATAAGCATATCGAATCTTACTCATGCATTCCCTTTCTTCACAAGAATTGGAACATTGAGCTCTAGAGATAGTAACACCATGAGACATGTGTAGGTTTTCTCTCTTCAAGTTCTCCATGTTGAACATCTTCAACACTTTTTCAATGTATGTGCTATGACTTAGTCCAAGAAGCCTTCTAGATCTATCTCTATAGATCTTGATTCCTAGAATATAGGATGCTTTGCTTAAGTCTTTCATAAAGAATGTATTTCCTAGCCAAGTCTCTACCACCTTTAAAGTAGGGATTTCATTCCCTATCAATAGTATTTCATACACATACAATATGAGGAATATAGTCATTCTCCCACTAACCTTCTTATAAACACATGATTCATCTTCATTTTGACTAAAGCCAAACTCTTTGTGTATTTTATCAAATCAAAGATTCTAGCTCTAAGATGCTTACTTCAATCCATAGTGACCTTTGTAGCTTACATACTTTATTTGCATCCTTTGTATTTATAGAACCCTCATGTTGTGTAATGTACACATCCTTAAGAAGATTCCCTTTAAGGAAATGCGGTTTTAACATCCATCTGCCAAATCTCGTAGTTATAATAAGCTACAATGGCAAGCATGAACCTGATGGACTTAACCATGGCAATTGGAGAAAATGTTTCATCATAGTCAATACCTTGAACTTGTCTAAAACCCTTTGCAACCAATCGACCTTTGTAAATTTGTACATGACCATACATGTTGATCTTCTTCTTGAAGACCCACTTGCACGCTATGGGTTTTACCCCTTCAGGTGGATCCACCAAGGTCCATACCTTGTTGGTATACATGGATTCCATCTCAGATCTCATGTTCTCAAGCCATTTCTTAGACTTTGGTCCCTTAACAACTTCTAGGTAAGTAGTTGGCTCATCATCAGTGATTGATTCATTGCCTTCTTGAGTCAGTAGATAACTAGATCTATCTCGCTCAAGGTGTATCCTAGTAGATCTATGAGGTTCTTGTGTCTCATGAGGAATTTGAGATTCTATAGTGGTTTGTGACACTCTATGTTCTCTTGTACCCATAAAAGTTCAATGCTTTCTTGTTAGTCTTGAACTTCTTCAAGTTCTAATTTTCTCCCACTGATTCCTATGGAAAAGAATTCCTTTTCTAGGAATACAACATCCATGGCAACAAACATTTTGTTGTTAGATGGAGTAAAAAAGTAATATCCTTTGGTTTCTCTAGGATATCCAACAAAATAACATTTATCAGATTATGGTCCAAGATTTTTGGGAAACTACTTTCTCACATTAGCTTCACAACCCCAAATCTTCATAAAAGACACATTGGAACGCTTCCCATACCATATCTCATATGGTATCTTTTGAACTGATTTGGACGGTACATAATATAATGTAAACACAACAGTTTCTAGAGAATAACCCCAAAAGGAAGTTGGAAGATTAGCTAAACTCATCATTGATCACACCATATCTAGCAATGTGCTATTCCTTCTTTCTGATGCATCACTATGCTGTGGTGTTCCAAGTAGAGTTCATTGTGATACAATACCATGGTCTCATAGAAGGTCCTCAAACTCTTGTCTTAAGTATTCTCCACCTTGATAGAACGAAGTGCCTTAATACTTTTACCAAGTTGGTTCTGGGATTCATTCATGAAATCCTTGAACCTTTTAAGAGTTTTTGACTTATGTTTCATCAAGTAAACATAACCATACCTACTGAAGTCATCCGTGAAGGTAATGAAGTATTGATAAGTACCTTTAACATTTGTTTTAAAAGGGTCACATAAATCAGTATGTCCAAGTCCTAATATATCACTAGCCCTTTCACTTTTTCTAGTAAAGGGAGTTTGGTCATCTTACTCAACAAAAAAGATTCACATATCTCTATTGACTCGAAATCAAAAGAGTTCAAATAACCATTTTTATGGAGTCTAGATATGTGTTTCTCATTGATGTGACCTAAACAACAATGCCAAAGATATGTTTTTTTAGTAATCAAGTTTTAATCTTTTGGTAATAACATTATAAACATATGTCTTTAGATCCAATAAATAAAGACCATAATACATTGCGGCACTGCCATAAAAGTTCTCATCTTTAGGAATAGACCATTGACCATTCTTTTTATGAAATTCATATCCATACTTGTCCACGCAAGATACATAATTAATGTTTTTATTAATGGCAGGTACACAAAATAGCAATTCTTTAACGCTGTTATAAGCCACGTGGAAAAAGATAACTTATATGTTCCAACTGTAGTGGAAGAAACTCTTATTCCATTTGCAACGTGCAGTTCAACCTCACCCTTTCGTAAGGCTTATTTCTTTTCAGGTTACACATATTTGAGCATATGTGAGATCCACATCCGGTATCTAGCACCCAAGATGAAGTAGTAGACAAATTTATCTCAATAATGTATATACATGAAGTGGAGATATGTATCCCCTCATTCTTCTTCCTCAATTCCTCCAGGTAGAGAGGGAAATTCCTCTTCCAATGTCCATGCTGGTGACATTGGTGATAATTGCCTCCCTTGTTCATCCCTCCCTGTGCTTTGAGTGCAGAAGACTTGGTCTTCTAGACAGCTTTAGAAATCTTCTTAGCTTTGCCTTTTCCCTTTGACTTCCGTTTTCTTCCGATCATCATCGTAGACTTAGGCTTATCTTTCTTCATTTGTGCTTCAACTGTTCTCAACATGCCAAGTAATTCTGATAACAATTGTCAAAATCATTCATGTTGTAGTTGATGAAAAACTGACTATATGACTCTAGCAGTGACTACAAAATCACATCAGTGGACAACTCTTTACCCAAGAGAATCCCATTCTTGCAAGGTTCTCAACATACCCCATAGGCTTAAGCAAACAAGGACCTATTGGATCTCCTTCTATCATGTTGTACTTGAATAATGCCTCAGAGACATCATGTCTCTCTTGTCCTGCCTGATTTTGGTACATGTTTTTAAGATGTGTTACCATCTCATCACATCCATATTCTCATGTTGTCCTTGCAAATCATAGTTCATTGAGCACAATATCATGCATTTTCCATCTATGACATCCTCATAGTGCTTGTTATAGGTGTTGTTTTAGCCTTTGGCAAAGTGGGAGAAGGTTCATCTGGCTCTGGTGTCTCCAGGACATAAAGCTTTCACTCCTATGTGAGAACAATTCTCAACGTCCTAAACTAGTCATCAAAATTATTCCCGTTCAACTTGTCCTTCTCAAGGACTTATCACAAGGAAAATGTGTTATTGGTTGCCATTTGATTCTATAATAAAAATTTGCAATTTGTCAAAACATTTTTATTTGATTTGATTAAAATAAAAGTTGACGATGTTTGATTAGACCTTTAATTAATTATCACTCCCACTATTTACTTCAAATTGATATCCCTCTCATATCACTTTAGAAAATTGTAGTGTATAACCTTATAGTGAGCCAAGATCCAAAATAATTGAATACCCAACCAACACCAACATCCATAACCAATTATTAAGGTATGCAACTTTTGCCAACTGCATCTTATGCAATTCTTGAATAGATGGTATATGCAACTTATTGTCATAGTAATATGCATGCTTATAGGTACTTAATCTCATTAATATCACCTATTTAAGTCTAACCCAAAATCCAACACGATAGTAATGCACCCTTCTTGGTAGGCCCACATGACTACCATCACACTTCCATGAGATAGACATCGCACCATTCTTGGCACGTCCACACATAGTCGATCAAGCTTTTTATGTGTGTTGTTTATGAAAATCATCTAAGAATTAATATGTTTGTTTGAGGGATTTTATATAAGTATAAATACATATACATATCCAATCACTACATACTTATAGTACCTATCATATACATGCTATATCCCACAAATGAAAACATGCAATTATAAACACAAGTGATGGTTATGGCCATATCTATTGTTATTCCTAGGAGCCACAAGAAAATACTACCACCTAAGGTCTACATCATATGCAACAACCTATTTTTGATGAAGATCTATGCTCTAACCAATCTGGGTTGATCATTTCAACTCTTGAATCGGTCAGTTTGCTCTTGGTTGGTCGGTTGGTCTCAGATCCAAGCAACTTTTAGACACCTCCAATTGCTCGGTTGGGCCTCCAATCAATCAGTTTGGATCCTCTACCGTCAGGCCTCATCCATACTCCAACCGGTCGGTTCACCCACTAAAATGGGCAGTTCGTCTGGTGCAGGACATCTTCTTTTCCATAATAGAAATTTAAACTATCCTAATCCTACTTAACATATTACATGGTAATAGAGAAACCTTGAGTTATATTCGAGGGGAGCATAGGTAGGAAATAATTAATACTCTTACATATCGAAGAAAAAATTGAGGCTCAATATGTAAACCAAGATATAATACAAGAACAAAAACCATCCAAATACACACAAAGATCTAAAGATTTTTTAACTATGCTAAAAATCCACCATCAAAACCAATTTTAGGATGACACATGTAAATTACATATATATATATATATATATATATTAGTTGGGATCATATGTGGTATTTAATCAGATATGTACATTAATGTTTTTAAGTATTCACATTGTATGCAATAAATAAATGAAAAAAATAGAAATCCAATCATATCGATTAAATCCCAAAATATAGTAAATTGACGTGGCTCTAATACCATTGTTGGGAAATATGACATCTGGTAAGGCAGTAGAAACAAAAATTGTACTTGCCATGTTCCCCTAAAACAATACATCGTGTCAACAACTACGTAATGAGAAAGAGGGTTTGCAAGGTTTATTCCTGGTCTTGGAGCAAGTCCAATGACAATATCGTACAATAGCATGCACCTTTCTTCAAGTTGCACTAGGATGACTATCAACGGTGGCCTCCTGATTGATCACCTCGGTCGACGGTTGACTTTGTCCTCCTAGCAGGTGACCATGACCTCCTTGCCTCTGTAGTAGTCCACACAGACCACTGAGAACTCCTGTTGTTCTAGATGAATAGACATGAAGGAGTTGTCTCTCCTAGTTATCATGCTAGCCCAACTTGCTCTCCAAGTTGTCTCTCCCTTGATGTTCCTTCCTTTGATGGGTAGAACTTGCTCAGGTTCTTGCATTACCACAAATGTGATAAGACAACAATTGTATGAGCTTATTATTGTGTCTCTAGAAGGCCCCAAGTGCCCCTCTTAATATAGGAGAGAAAGGGTCAAGGCTTCCTCTAATGCCCCTCCAAGCACATATATACGTCAGTAGAAGAAAACCTCTTGTTGTCCATAACATGGGTCACTTGGCTTAGAGAAACATTTCAAAACATGATATTCATAGCAAAAATATAAATGAAACACCATGAATTAATTGGAAATATAGATTCATACATTGCTCTTTGGGAGAAAAAGCTAATACCATGGACTATCATGCGAACCATCTCATCTTTGAACTATAATCTAATACATGAAAGGTAAGCCAAACCTAGGCCATAAATCTTCTTTAGAAACTTGTTACTGGATCTTCTAAGGTGTAGATGGCACCCCACCAAGCTAAGTCCTTGCAACTTCTACTTTGAAGCACTCACTTCAAAATCCTTTTCTCCTTAATTAAGCTCCCTTATTCTTTCCTCCTGCGAACATCGCATCCCCATCCATGCATTCAAAATGAAAAACACGTTATATTAAGTGACATTGAGTATTGTTGTAACAAAATAATAACTTTACAATAAGGAAACATGCAATTAACTTAAACAGTAAATCTTAAATTCACATAATATGCTATTAGTGATTAATTATAACGTCCTCTACTCTATGCACAAACTATGCTCATAAGCCTTGTAGGCTCAACTGATGTTCCATTTGAACTCATGATTTGTACCCGAGTGCCATTAGCTATGCTCCAATTGAGCTCATGATTTGCACATAAGTGTCATTAAATATGATCTGATTGAGCTCATGATTTGTACATAAGTGCCATTAACTATGATCCACTTGAGCTCATGATTTTCACCTAAGTTCCACTATGTTCCATTTGAACTCATAAGGCTCGAGGGCTCAACATTAACATTATGAGGACAAACTAATGCAACCAATTACATGATTCATCATTAACTTGGAATAATTAATCTTTACTTGGATCTCACATGAACATGACATGAATCCTTGAAGTAGAACTTGAAAGCATAATCATCATATAATATCTTTTGGGGTACATTAATTTAAGAATTTCTAAAAATTGAATACATTGTCGTGTATATAATTTAACTTGATCATCATGATACAATAATCATAAAGAGATTGAAAACCATTACTTAAATACTCAAAGTGTATGGACCCACTTACCTCTCTATTAAAGAAGACCTTAGTTTTTCTTCTCATGTTGAAGAACCCTAATCATGTTCTTGGGGTTAAGAAGCCCTAATTATCTTGTTCAACCCAATAACATCCATTAATAATAATATTCACCTTAGATTCTAGGATTTCATGGTTCTTAGGTAAAGAGGGAAACTCAAAGTTAAAAGAGAATTCAGAACTTAGTAAAAATTGAGCAAAATTCATATAAGGTTCATCTTCATCTAAGCTCTGCATCATTTTTCATGAATTTCTAAAGATTAGGCATATTGTGGCTAATAGCAATTGAGATAAATAAATAAATCAAATATTAAAACATATGTTAAACCCTAGGACGAAATATGTGATGTACCCTCAAATATGTATCTCAATCATATGTGTGACAGGGGCTAAATCGGCCAAGTTTCATTTGAACCAATGTGGTTGTATCAATGCAAACATCTCATTTTTACCCTAGGTCAGCGTTACATAAAATAAAACTACCGAGGGGCAAATTGAGAAAACCACCCCAACCTTCATTCTCTAGGAAGAAGATAAAGCACACTTTGTGGATCGTTTTCATGAATTCGGGTTATAAATCAACACTTTCAGATGAAAACTAGGGATCTCGTGAGAATCTCCATTGCCAGCCGAACCCAATGAGCCCAACATTGGGTCTCACAATGGCCTGATGTTGGAAAGCGGTTGGACACCGAGGAAAAATAGGGGAGCATCATGGGAAACTTTCCAAGCCTCAAACAAACCATCAAAACTAGGAAAATCAACAATCTTGGTGCTTCTCGGTGATGAAATGACACCATTGATGGATAAAGCAAGGAAAACTAGGGTTGAGTTCATAACAAACACCCAAAAAGGTTCACCCGTAGGGCATAAGGGAAAATATGGTTGGGTACCATTCTGGGTAAAATTGTAGGTGCAAAAAGCTTGTCTGGGTGTTTAGGAACCAACAGGAGGCGTCGTTTCCTAATGTAATGGCCTCTATTTCTATGGCAAACTATTAGAGATGGTCGGGCCTACCTCAAAATTAGGGGTAATGAAGCTGACAGATTGGAGAAAAAAATAGGGTTTCTTTGGGTTTGCATGATTCCCAGGATCGTTTTCTATGCCTAAGATATATAGGCGGCAACCCTGGGGGCTAAGTCATGATCAGAGTAAGAAAATTGGGGGAAGGGGATAGAGTTCTTGTCGACTTAGGGCTTGGAGCCATGAAATCCCATCACATTTGGGATCAGCTGATTTAGGAGGATTCAAGGATGGTGAGGAGAAGGTTCGTTCATATAGAAGATCAATAGAGAGGGAGATTGGATGGAGAGTAAGATGGGGCAATCGTAGAGTCCATCATAAAGGGGGAGTCAGGTGAAGGAGGGAGTGTCCCCGCTCACGAAAGACTCTGCGGATAGATCCAACCTGAACTTGGCACACACCAGCATGTGACACATGAATGAACTTGGGACTTAGGTTAAATTAGGATATTGGGTAATTCAATTAAAATAATTAATAATTATGTAGAAATCTTTCCTAAATCATTTAAGTGAGCAAATAAAGTTCAAATGATATCAACAATTTAACTACAAGCTAAGTAGAGAGTCTATATCATTTTAACATAGTACTTATTTCTCAATTTGATGGTCAAAAGATGAGTTATTACAATAATGCATTTAGTATCACTTATGTACATTCAATGAAATATGATCGATCCCCAATTAATGTAACCTTTCTTTTATGATAACTTAGGGTCTAAAGGGGTAAGTTAGGCCAATTAAGGTTCATTTTTCCTGAAGTCCACCAATTTGAATTCAATTAGTGAGGAATTGTTGTTAGCACCCTAATGTTACTTTAAATAAATTTTGGGATGTTACACTTCTACTCTGAGTGGGAGTCGAAGAATTGGAATTTCATGATTTTTTTGGAACTTGCAAACCTTTCAGTTCACACCTGAGCCGATCGGTTCAACCCTTGAACCGATGGTTTCACTGTGTTACCAACCACAATTGTATTGGTAGTTAATATATGATTAATGCACATCATGACATCAACATCAATCCGTGGCCCAATCAAACTGATCAACCAAATGGTCAATTCAAAACCTAAACTGGTCAGTTCACAGACCTGAGCTGATCGATTCACTTGATGAATCAGTTGTTTATAAGATATGGGATTACAATCATCATATGATTGGCTCTCTGGGCATATATACCAAAAAAATTATCTTATCATGATTCTAGAGAAATCAAGGGCACCAAAAGCTTCGAGGGGATCCACACAGTATGTCAGGGTTCTTAGAGAAGGCTATGATGGCCTTGATCTTGTCGATAGAGACTATGAAGCCGACAATGATGTTTGGAAGGGATCTAGAGGAAAAAGGAACTCATGCAACAAATGGGAAATAATTGTGGATGTCTTTGTGATGTTAAAGGGTAGATTTTCATAGGCGAGAAATCTCAGGGAGAAGTACGCTTAGATTTGGGAAACAAGGGAACGCTAGAGTCCCTCTCTGACCAGAAACTCAAAATAATGGAATGCCATCAACACTGGGGCCATTGAATCTGAAATCTAGAGATGAATGCAGAGGGAAGGGAAACATGTGATGACATCAAGATGAGAGAGAGTATGATTCATGTGGAGATGGACTATGCAAAGTCTAGGTTAAGGAAATGGTGAGTGAGGGAGACAATAGATAGAAAGGGGTGTCACATTCGAGTCTGAGTTGTATTGAGAAGGGGACAGTCTACATGACATGCATTACTTAGGGAAACTGACAAATCAACTACATGACCTAATATCCAAATTTCATCCCAATAAGAAAAGTCCAACTTAGATAAGGACATCATATTTTAGAGTATTATCTTCATAAATCAAATTTGGATGGCAAACCTTAATTAATTGGGTTCAAATTTGACACCTAGACTAATTAGTGTTGGTACGGTATGCCCAAAAAGCCAATAATATGATGATTGTGATGGCATATTACATAAAGGATTTGATTTATAATAATAAAGGCAAGCTTCCAACTCATTTGGTTTCACTCAGTTATGAGACAATGAGAAAACATAATGAATATCTAAAGAATGATATTACTCAATGATGTATGTCTTCAAGTACGTAACTTGAATAATGAGATCATACAGATGTTAAGAGTATGTACATTCTTATTATGTCCCTACACTACAAAAAATAGATGATTTAGCTACAATTATTATGTTTATATTTATTCTATATGTAGCTAGAAATAACTTTTGGTTACAAATATATCATCATGTATGTAAAAGAAATGTAGTTATCCGATATTATTTATACAACTATAATTATTACAAACACCCGTTCCCAAATTTAAAAAAACTCCCTCAACATATCCGTCAAGTGCTTAAATTTTTTCCAGCTCCAACGCGACTCTTTCTTTCTCCCCCAATTTCAGTCTTCCCCAAATCTGTCATCTACTCCTCTCCCCCATCCTATCGCACGATCACTCTCCACCCTCAATGCGATCTGCCCTCTTCTGTTCCCCACTCAACCACAACTTCTTCTCATCCCTCATCCATGATCGCACATAGGTGGGCTCCCGTGGGCGCACCTCCCATCCTCAATAATGTGCAAGTCGTCTATTTTTCACATCCGCAACCCTTATTTATGAACTGTCCTTCTAGTGGAATAGTCTGTCAGTCTGGCAGACCTCGGAGGGTCTGGTGGTCATTGCACCCGTAGGGCGTCACTCTTTCTGCCATCTCACTCTGCTCGTGGAAGTCTGGGCACTTCTCCAAGAAGTCTACCAGCTAATAGTTGACATTAATACAAATGGTATGAAGGCATACCAATATAGAACCCTCTTTTCAAGAGATATATGCATTTGTGCACTTAAGGATTTTGAATAAAATGAAATTTTGTATACAGTTCAGTTTATCATAGTTGATCTGGATGTAATGTTCCAGTTTGTTAATTTTAGATGCGCACATATTTACATACTTGAGGATAGTTTTCACGTTTGTCTAGTAATTTTGTATGAAAATATATAGTGGTAAATCCTACGCAGGGATAGATCATCATATTTTCCGAGTTTAGTGGATAATTGTAGACTTCTAACTTCAAAACACATGGCTAATCCGTTCATTTTCAGCCACCACACTTGGATAAAATAGTCACCAATGAATTCCAACGTAAGAACCATATAATATATATGTTTTCTCCATAATTATGGTACACTAACCTTCTACCACGTATTAGTTAGTTAAATAATCATTTTGTCTAATGAAGAATTGATGAATGGTTTTCTGTAACCTCTCCTCTTCTTTCTCTTATTTTCTGGAGTTAAAATCTTTTGTAGCAACAATGTCCCTCTATTTCACATTTCAGTCTCATCAATTATGATCTTCTTATATTTTTTTTTGCACCGTCAGTTTACAAGTGATTTAGTTCGCTAGAAATAGCTGCTTCCATCTATGGAGTGAATGTTTAGTTTTGTAAGTTCATGTACACAATTTTCTAGCAAGGAGCTACTATTCTCCTTTTCTAAGAAGCTTCCAACTAAGTTTCTCTCTGTGTAATTCTAAATTGTAATCTGATATCGAGGCTTTTCTATATATGCTAGCAAGGACCTATTGTCCACTTTGAGCTACTGACGTATGCTATGGAGTTTATCCATCTCTATATCTATCATAGACATAATTTGAAGCTAATAATATGACAAGGAACTGTTATTCTTTCTGAAGATTTACACTCTCTTTCCATGGGTTTATGATCTAAAGTTTCTTATTTTGCACCAGTAGCTTCATGCATAATCTTTATTATACTAAAGCTTTAAAATTTGATCATAACTTTCCTGAAAAGAGGAAGAAGAGGATCGGTTGCACTTAACATGAAATGACTTTGTTATATTTCTATTTACATAGGAGAGAAGTTGTTTGTTCTTTCATTTCCATAAACATGTAGTTGGACGTTCCTTTCATAGTTTGGATATTGGATCCTTTGTTCAGTTTCTCTTCTAGTATCTATAGATACATTCAAACATTTATCCCTATCATTTCATCCAAAGTTTGCTTCTCTATAAGGGGTGATGCGTAATCCTTGATGCCAATTACTAGATTCATAAGACCACATATATTTTTGAATCTGATTTATAATGTTTAGCTCATCTGGACCTTCACGTGAGAAGTAAGGCCCTTATTCTGGTTCTATATTTTTAGCACATAGAATGTTCCTTCATGAAAGACTTCCTCCCATCTTTGAGCTTCAAGTTTATATGCTGTATTTTTTTATAGATTATGCATCCTTTTTAGATGGCCAAGGGCGTTCCTCTTTTTCTCTTGGCCTCATCTTCTTTTCTCCGTATGTCCTGATCTGTGTAACTAATCAATTGACACTAACAAAATTGGTTAGGTCTTTAATCAATTTTTCATACTCTGTTTGGTGGCAACAAAAGCTCAGGTGTTGTATCATCATCATGGTAGCTCCACTAATGTCTTTGATAGTCCCTTTTTTTGCAATGAAACTGTCAAACAACTATACAGTCCGCTTGCATGATATAATAAGAAGAGATTTAAAATCAATCACCTTGCTGACTAGATCACACCCCCCTTGTTCATTCTAACTACAATGTAAGATAAATAGAAGCCCAATACTCAATTTGTAGCCCACCCTTGGTCCAAGCCACCTCCAGTTCATGTATATCTTATTACTAACTACCAAATGTTGCCTTCTGTTCTTCAAAATTGGAATCGTGTATATCTTTATTTGATCTAACCTCTTGTTGCTATCCATGTTTGAAAGTAGCGTTAATAACTTCTAATTATGTAGAGTTTTATTGTTGCTAAGCATGGATTCAGGCATTGTTCTTTCATGTAATTCATGTGTCTGAACCACATCTTTCTTGATGAAATATATCAAGTTTGTGTTTCCATTAATGTTTTATTGACTATGTGAACGTTGATAAGTAATTTTTCTTTGTAGGAATCAAACATAATTTAGTTCATTTTAGTTTTTTGTGTGTTCCTAACAGTAAGTGTTGGATTTCTCTTCACTTTGGTTTTGAATTGAAATTTCCACGTATGATATTGAGCGAAGTATAGTTCTGCAGTTTAGGTACCCCATTGAATGTGATATAGTCTTGAAATTCTGGGAAATACTAAACTCCTTCCATAGTACATAAGACAATGGCTTCTAGCCTTCTTGCCAGCTTCTTCAACACTGGTTGGGGGTGATCCCAAGAGCATGGCAATGATGAATATCATTCTTGGATGATACCTACGTATCAATCTCCCTACGGTTCACCTAAAACATTGGTCTGCACCCCTCTCTAGACGACACCAGATTATGTTGCTTCTTATTGATATCAAAAGGATCCTTCTTTGTATGCATGCCTTGTTTGAACATTAATATGAGGATAAGCCTATGTTGGATCAAGCAGCAAGGTCAATATTTTATCACTCATTATCTATTAAGCCCCAGTCAACTTGACCATGGAATTTCCCTTCAATTTATGTAGCCCATTAGTTTTATTATGTTTTTCACTAGATTATACTTAGATATCTCCATAGGTTTCTACTTCAACATGACAAACATATATTCATGTTTTGTAGTAATTTCTGATTGAGGTCAGCTGCATATATTGAAGACCATTAACTTCCTTGACTACCTATGCACGACAATCAAAATACATAAATGTGTTCTCTGTTCCTGAATGAATTGGACTATTAATAATGTTATATAATTTTTATTATGTAGTTGACTAGGTATGGAATCATCTAGACACCTCTATGAGTTGAAAAAGTGTGGGATCCACCACACACCTGCCTCTATGATGTATAACGTAAGGGTAATAAAAACTCTAGTTTGTCCATGTACTACTTTAGAAATGCTATTTTTTGGCCATTAGCTATGTTGTGTGACACTATACTGGTAAGAACCCATGTTGGCTCTAGCTGTAGAGTGAATTCATTTTCTATGAGCTATTCTTCAAAAGGACCTTTTAGATTAGATGCCTTGCTATTATATGCTTTATCCCCTCTAAGCACTACACACACCCACACACCTGTTCACAATCATATGAACACCTTGGTGTGGATCCAATGGAACATAGGAGGATACATATTGGAATGAAGGTGTTAAAAATGTAGACTCTAGAATTGGACAACGTTGGATTTAGTTTGATTTCATGGTTAAGTTGTCTATCTAAATTAATGTCAATCGGAGGGTGTATTTTCATTGCAATCTTATTTCTTGAATGTAGTATCCAAACCTTCATCGACATGGAGGTCTCATTCACCCTATAGGTCTTATTGCTTGATCCCCATTATTAATAGAAATTCAAGGTCTAGTACCCATGGACCAGGTGAAGACCGTTCATATCAATTACTATCCATATCCATAATTCATAGACACTTGATCTGGATTCATGCAAATTGGATTGGGTTTTTCCTGGCCTCATTCATATGGTGATGTGGGCAGTAGTAAAATTTGACTAAGATATTCATCATGAAATAGGAAGATAAACTAGTACTAAATCTTAACTAAAAGAGATTGGGTGCAACAATTAAAATAAGTGTTAGAAAATGGATTTCATTCAAAGTATTACAATGTGAAACCAGACTGAGCCCAATCAATTTGTGGCAAGACCACACCCCATCTGTCTTTCACATGCCACTTCTTAACATGTTGATGCATTTATTTTCCATAGTATTTAGTATTCAATATATAACATGGGACCATTGTTTCTCTAGAAAAACTAGTAATAAATTTAGCTCCATTCCACACACATTCACTTGAATTGATACCTGAATTTGATCTCTTTTTATCATCCTTTGAATTAACCTATAGATGATTTGATTTAAAAAATAAGAAATCCTTATTGTTGCTCTTATTTCTTCAATTCTACATGTTGTATCTTAAAAGACAAGTAATACTATGTTTTTCACTAGACCTAGATCTACCAAGCCCATTATCACAATATCCACTTCCCTTTTACTATGGAGCAGCCATTCTCAATTCACATTCAATGTTATAGTAGTGTCAGTGGAAACCAAGAAATCGCCTCAAAAAGGAATGTGGCACAAGTGGTGGCATTGAGAGGAGAATAAGTACAAATAAGAAGTAAATTCTTTTATCATCATCGGAGCCAATGTCCAAAAAAGTATCAGAAATTTCTTTCCCCATGTGTTTGTTATATATATATATATATCCACATGTCTTATTATTTCATTATATTGAATAAGAAGAATGCGCTTAAATCTAGAATAGTATTGGATTTAAACAAGTACACAACAACAAAGACGAGCCAATATTTTTTGATGAGGTAATAGTTGTTTCTTGCCCTCTAAAAGTACACAAAGCCACATATTAATGTTTTATAATATAGCAGGCCTAGAACTCTAAAGAAATTGCATTATATTTCTAGATATTTTTCCTCTCTACAGTTTTAAGGTTTGTTAATCAACAAAAAATGTCAGTAGTCTCTGAAAACTTTGATTCAGTATTTACCATTAGGTAGTAGCTATTTCTGGCCATCCAAACTGTCCACAAAGCTTTGTAGGACCTTTTCATATATACTTGAAATTCTTTTAACTAGATTCTTACTCTTATTCATCCATACATTCAATGTTGACTTTTCTTGTTGCCTTATTCAATTAGTTCTTCATTATGGAGGTAGTGTTGCAATAATATTGGGGCTTGCTTTCTAACATGTTGTTTATTTGGTTATATTCAGGAGAGGGGTTTAAAGAAGCATCTGAAGAGGCAAAATGCTTCAATCCATTGAGGGTGCTTTTGTAAGTCCTGAAGCCGATTGTGTACATAGCACATGATTATACTTTATTACCAGAATTTCTTATTTCAAAACAGATAAAAGCTTGTATTGTAATACCCTATGATGTAAAATATTAAAGATTGTTGTTACAACATGTGTGTTTCAATTGCACAATGATTTTGTTGCAGGTAGCTCAACACCTCTTATTTTTTTAGAGTTATATTCTTATGACATTTACTTTTAATGACTACTATTTTTCAAATCTTACCTATCTAATCCAGTGTCAACTTGAATTTTTTCTAGGGGTTCCTCTCTTAATTCCATTTAAACTTTCTTAGCATAGATTTTGGCAGGTGGCTTGGAAGCATATTTGTCAGGGCTCGACCCCAATTCCCACATTCCATGTGTTGGCTATTGATCAATTTAGTTATTTATATACCCCTTCCTAGATGAATTTATCCTTCACAGTGAGGGTGTAACCAATTATCTAAGACTTTGCATATGCTCACGGTTAGTATGAAGTACCTTCAAGATGATTCTGAATTTTCTTCCTATGACATTTAGATTGGTGACAATATATTGACATAACACATGGTATTTTTAGAGCAGGGTCATGTCATATTAGCAAGGGAATCAGGATTGCCAAAAATGATCAAACACTCTTGATCCAACCTCTGGTCAGAGCTTCCTATAGAATGAGATATGTGTTTGTCCCCTTAGAGCCAGATGTACCTCAAGTCTGACCCTTGAGAAAAATAGAAAATGTTGGCCTCTGGGTTTTTCTATATTTTAAGGGAGTATGGTCTGATAACGTTGCAGTAAGTTTTTTTGTAGTTGGGTAGAATGGGAGTGCAGAGTTTGTGATGTCAAAATGCATATTCAGCTTCACTCTCCATCCTCACAAGCTCAAAGATCAAGTTGTTCTTGGTAATGTTTTGATCATGTTTTCTAGGCAATCCAATTCTATACTTGTCTAGTAGTTTCCTGAGAATTGATGTGCACTTACAGTTCTGCATCCTTTGATGGTTGTTGGAATAGTGGACTGGAATATGATTGTTTACAACTTGCACAATTGATATACCCTTTATTGATCAATTCACATGTTAGTCCTATTATTGTGTTCCACTTTCATGTGAACTTATTTTAGCTCCAAAATATTCATTGGATGTCACTGGCAGGTCAACTAAATTTTTTTCTTGTCTTATTCCAGTAGTTATGTGTTAGCCTTATTCTGGATGTTACAATCATATAGTTCATCATGCCTTCATCCTCTTAACTGGTCTATGACTCACCTATCATTCTCCATGTTGTATTATGTCCACATGATACTATATTCAGCAAGGTCCTCTTTTTGAAGCAAAAAGAACTCAGATTTTGTGTAACCCAGAACAAGATTGGCTTCTTCGTTGGTATCGATAGATGTTACTACATAGTACGTTTCTTCTCCTGTACCAACAAGTTGAGTTATGCCATTTCCAGAAAGATATTTCTCATCATACTATGCATTGTTTATTCAAAGTATTGTGACACAACCCTTTCTTGTACATGTTGACATTTTATTTTGAGAGCAAAGTCCAGAATTCTACCTAATGGGTGACTACATGTGTTGAATAGCAATTGCACATATATGCAACATATCCTGAACTACACAGGGGATACATCTACATTGACTTTATTCAACTGAATTTCAGAAATAAAGGAACACAAGCTGCAGCAAAAGAAGAGCATAGTATACAATAAGAAATAAAGGCACGTGAACTACAAAAAGCTCAAGCCTTGCTCTATGAAGCTCTTGGTGGAAAAAAGAAGGATAAAAGGCCACAAATTGAGGTAAGAACATATTTATTAGATTGAAACTGAACCACCACCATGTTGGACAATTTGGATGATCTTTGTTTTGTTATACAATTTGATATCATAGTGCTTTAGTCCTTGGTTCCGAGGTCTATTCTAATAGGCAATTGAGCTCCTCATCTCTAAATGAACTTCCTCTATCTTCCTCTTTGTTTCTTACAATTGTTTATCTATCTAGATATTGTAAATGGTGCAACGGTTCTACAAGCTTGCAAGCTTTAAATTTTCTAGGATTTTCAAGTTAGCAAACATGGTGGTGTTTTACAATTACTGCAAATGATCAATTCTACATGGTCACCTCCCTTCTTTACATACAAAACTATACATAGTATCATAATATTTAAGGGAAGTATGTGCTAATATTGAGTGCCCAATCAGATCTAGATTCCCATGATATAATTCTCCTAAATGACTTCTAGATGGACAATAAATAAAAAATTGTTGTACATAAATTTTCAATTTCGATTTTCCTCATTGATTAACACTTCTTTTTATTTTTCATTCTCTGAAATTTATTCATTTGATGCTTGTTTCAGGTTGATACACATGCTCCAAGTATAAAACAAATCCGAGAAAGAAGTACATGTGCGGAAGTGTTATTATGTTTATCAATGAAGAAGGACGTGAGCTCTTTTTCATTAAAACTAACGCCCTTCAGTTGAGTCCTTAACGTCGTGCATAATCTCAGTTCCCTTTGAATGTTTACTTCCCATTTTAAATCCAAAACAGGGACTACATCAATGTCTTACATTTTTCTTCATTACATTGTATGTGGCAATGCAACATAAAACTATATAGTAGTTCATAAATATTACATAGTGGTTATGCAGTACTAGTAGTTACATGATATTCTTTACATAGATACATGATTAAGGGGTGAATATTTTCCATTGAATTGGGTTGCTGGAGTTTTTTAATTGACAAAAGATCTGCTTTAACGTAGACCATTTTCCATCAACTAGAAAATAAGGTTTGGATTAGACCTTCCAAACTAGGGAATCTATGCAATTGTAAGTTTACAGTCGTTCCTATAAAGTACTAGTTACTGCTGGTTACTGAATTAGTCCATAATAAGCATCCAGGAGCTACTAATGCATTTACTTACCTGAGTGAATCTATCACATGAATCAATGTCTGTGAAATGAAATGTTCAAATCCTTTTATGGTTATGTAACTCTATTCTTGGTTTTTTTTGCCCATTTTCAATTATACAATATAGGATGGAGTTGGGACCATCATATGAGTGATTTCCCAATGCAATCCTTGATGAACTATTATTGTGTATATGATATTTTGTGAGTTGTTTCATTGATTCTATTGGATGTTTTTGATCCAAGTTGTTTGTGACGTCATACACTTTCTATTTCTTGTAGCTGTGCTCACCCTTGTATTTAGAGTTACACACTCAATGTTGATTGGTCAAGCAAGAAAGGTACATGATCATATCGATATGCATGTAAGTGAAAACCTTAACTTTCTATTCATTCATGCTTACTACTTCTGAATTAATAGAACTTTGAGCAAATTTTCAATTGACACTTGAGCTGGAATATCAGTGTTTTGCAGCCAAAGTTCTTGTGGCAATGATTGAGATGGAATATCAGTGTTTTGATAAACAAGATTTACTTTCTTTTGAGGAATTGCTGACATTTTGTCCTGATTTTGTACTTAGATTAGACTTATCTTCTATTGTGATTAGTAAAAGTCAGTATTACTTCACCAATTCGCATTGAAGGGATGATAATGGGTCTTAGATCAGCCCTCAAGATCAGATGCACTAATATGCTTTTAGTACGTGCTCTACTTTATTATACCTTAATTGCAATTGTGTCATCATTGCAATTAGCATGAGTCCCTATCCTAAACTAGTTAGTAACATGTATTCACCTTGCAGTTATAGAGCGAAACAACTTTGTCATCCTTAGTCATAATCCACCCACATTCTAGTAGTGTATACCACCTACCTTCATGTAACTGCAATATTGAAACCCATTCACATTTCTAGGATTCTCAATAGAAGGGTGTCTCCACTAATTAGGAACATCAACATCATTAGCTACTTCTGAAAGCTTGTTCAATGTGTCAATAAGTGCTCTTTTGAAATATGATTTGCACATTCTAATTGAGCTGGATCGATTCTTTGAACTCCACAAACCCTCTGGACTTCATTTATCATCTGATCATTTTTCCATGATTTATAATATCAATGCCAAAATTAGATGTGCCATTCAAAATCTGTCCACAGCTCCCATTATGCATCTGAACTTCTTCTAAAC
This sequence comes from Alisma plantago-aquatica, assembly GCA_963693085.1. Classification (NCBI taxonomy): domain Eukaryota; kingdom Viridiplantae; phylum Streptophyta; class Magnoliopsida; order Alismatales; family Alismataceae; genus Alisma; species Alisma plantago-aquatica. The sequence goes on along the minus strand of OY856410.1, from coordinate 517,229,552 downwards.
CCCTTGCTTTCCAATGGTTGATTGGCCTGATCTGCTAAGCTAATCTCGTGGGGTTTACCTTAATTAACTATTGCAAGGATTACTCTATGCTCTACATATGAAACCCAGAACCTCTTTCATAATTCAGATATAAGGACTTCCTTACCCAAGATAGCACATTATAGCCTGCAACTAATGATTTTAGAAAAAGACCATAACCTCAACCTCCACATAGTGAATTCAATATTCCTGTCTGGAAAGCCTCCGACATGACTAGAATCCTTAGCCATGATTTCCATGTATATAATGTAATGTTAATATGAATTCTGATATGTACGCCATGAAGCAAAATACAACCACGAGATGTGCATTTGTTTGATCACTGATCTAATATTCTAATGGAATAGTTGAAGATGGTGGGCAGCTCATCAAAAGTGGATGGATCCTTCTAATGGACAATTCCTTCATTTATTTGATCTTTGATATAATATTCTAATATGTAGAAAAGCTTGATTGTGCTACTATTTATCTTCTTGTATTAGTGCCAAGGTAATAAATGGATGAACCCTATAAATCAATAAAAAAGTTGAATAATATAATTTCATATGGGTTATATTTCTTAAACTTCAAGCAAAAACCTATTATTATGATTTTTGTATAAATGATAAGCAAGCAAGGCATATGGAAAGTGTCTATTTTCCATCGGGGTGTATTGTGAGTATTAAATTTTGACCTTATCATCACATTTAATAGAAAGACTCTCATCTATAGCAATATTTTTTTACAAAGAAACTTCACATGAATGACTTACACTTATTTCTCTTCTTTTCCATTCAGGGAAGTGGTAAGATCATGTTTCTTCATAGAATACTTTGTCATACCCACCACCTTCGGTGCAGTTATCTTGGAAAACCCATCAGTTTGCTGCAGAACTCCAGTAGCTGCATCAGAGTCTAGACCATCTTTCAATCCTTCTGGGACAGGAAACAGGTCGTGATTAGGGCATCCTTGAGATTCTATTATTTTCTATTGTTTTTTCCTAAGGTTGTTGGTTTAACTTCAATGTAACCGCTCTTCCTTTGTCTTGTTCTTCACTGCTTCCTCTCCCTTTCATTCCTTATTCCTCCTCCTAGACCCCTCTTGTTGTTTAGGCTTTTTGCAACAGTAAATGGCAAATAGATGATTATGTATATGTCATTTTGAAACTTGATCATTGTGCCATGATTTGTTTCATAGGTTACCTTATATGATGAAATTGATGATTGCATACAGACATGGTCCACTCATAAATGAGATGGGTATGTTATTAGAGTCTCAAGCTCACTAAGACAGCTGCTCCAAAACATACTGCAATGGCATTCCACATTTTATATTAAATCATATACCCCAACGTGGGCTATTTTTGTTTTCCTCAAATTAGGATTTTATTGATGTATCTGCCTCTAAAGGTTTGAAGTGATATCTTTCACATAAACTAGGATATTAAATCTATATAACTCTTCAACACCCCTGGGTAATTAAAAAGGGTCTATCTATGAATTCTTTTCTACTGGAAAGGTACACAATCCTTAAATTTGTGTTGGACTTTCAGTCCTCTTGGTTGTTAATATGATATGTTAGCTAGTTTGTACCATGTGTCAAGTGTGCTAAATATGTACTAGAAACCTTGATGTTGTCATTTTAAATGTAATTCAAGAATGTTGACTACTTTGTAGCTATAATGGTTTGTCAGGTGGTGTTCTGCATTTCAATAGTTTGCTTACTATTTGAAGTTTGACTTCTTTTTATATACACAAGTTGGAGCTGTACATGCTACATCAGATTTATAGAAATTCGGTGCTTGACTTTTCTCATCTCTCTTCAACAATGTGCCTAATCTTTTATTCTTTTCATTTGGTGGACTGAACCTCATCTTCTCTGATGTCTGAGATATTTGGTTTTATGATTTTCTAGTTGGAAACAATATTAGTGTTGGAAATGAGTTAGTTTACCTTGAAGCCTATGCTCTTGTATTCTGTTTGTTTGAGGCTGAGTGATGCCTTCTAATATTGTTTATTTGACCATACTAATTTTAAATGGGTGACATAGTTATTCGGAGATGACCTTGGAATTTTTCTTCCTATTTTGTTCTTTTCTTGAAGGGAGTTTTCTTGATTACTTGTACAAGTTATACATATTCTTGAAATGGTCTGGATGGTAGGCTAAATCTTTTTCCTAGAAGTTGAGAAAAGGCTTCTTTCTTTGCCTTGAGCTCGTTTTCCTTTTGAGTTAAAATCTTTTAGTTTTTTTGGTTTGAATGTTACTACTAAAAGTCAATAGCAGCAGCATCAAAACATATTATTCTTCACATGGACATTTGCTGATGTCAATTCTCCCTGCTCAACCCCCTTGAATTTGACTCCATATTTATAGGATATGAGTCCTAGAGAACATATATAGTTTCTAAAGATTTCTGCATTAGAATTAGAGGGTTCACGAAGACAAGGGCATGCATTCTGATGTTCTCTAAAGGATTATTCAAAATGAAGTTCTTGGCATGTTATAGAGTTAATTGAAGTTGATTTTTGTTTTTTGTTTCACTGGGTTTAAGTCCTGTGGTTTTCTCTGCTATTTTAGAATCCAAAATATGTTAGAGTTGTGTTGTTGAGGCTCATGCAATTATTGTGAAGCCTGCTTGGGCTTACTGTTCTAAAACTTAAGAATGATCTATCTTTTGATATTAGTCTTGATTCTTCTTAGGTTACATTTTTTTGTTCCAATATGACTGCTGCCCATAAAATCATTAGATCCTTTTATTACTATTTGAGGCCTTCTACTCTAGAAGATTACAATATGATTTTCTTCAGCTTTTAAAGAGTTGTTTAAAGAGGTTTCTCTTCTTTGCTTCTCTAGGTTCATAGAAGTATGATGCAATTTCAGAATTCAGATACTGTTTGAGATGTCAGATAACTTCTTTACCACTTTAGAAGTATGATGCAGCTTAAAAATGAATGAAATAATTATTTTATTCAATGACTGCAATTTTGATACATATATGATGTAGGATAAAAAAAGGCCTCAATGTCAACTTATTGCTACCTCTTTGGGTCTAGATCAAGTCCAACAAAACAGAGTACAAAGAAGATTCCTAGAACATCTATGGATGGTCCAAGTTGTAATAGAAAGATGTCACTATGAGGAGTGATGCTACAATCTTCAAATCAGGACTTCTTCCATTTAACAAAATCGACCCACTCATCAAGGAAATCGGATGAAGGGCCAACGTGTCACAAGGTCACAACTTTGTGCAACACAAGAACCATGCTATCGCCAACTCATTGAACAAAAGGAGAAGACAACAACGATTCTAAAATTGGTTGAGAAAGATACATACTCTTTTTCCAAGATGCGTGTATACCTCACCAAATTTATTAGTATATGAATATCCTTTTCTTTGTACACATTATGTAATAGGGGAAAGGTATACGTCCTCCCCATGTACATTTGATGTTTCAGTATAAATGAAAGTAAGTTTGTTGGCATAAAGAGCATAACTTGGTCTAACTACTATAAATTTGTTACAAAAAGAGCTTCTGGACTAATTACACAATACATGAATAATCAAACTATACATATATGTATATGTGGCACTGCATATGTACCTAGTGCATAATCCAACTACATATATATATATGTGAGCAGTAGATGTTGCCTTTCCCTACACATTAACTACATATAATTTGTATTAACTTCATGTTTTTGCTACATAATGACTATATATACAATTGTAGGCATACATTTAGCTATAATTATACCTATATTTAAATATGTAAGGACAATATCTAGCTACGCTTCTGGATACATATGAATTTGTAGCAAATGGATTATCTAACTACATATTTGAAATATATAGTTAAAGGCTTTAGCTATACGAGCATATACTACAATTTGTATGTGTAAAGAAATATGTAGTCAAAGCCTTTTGCTACAAAATATGGGGTTTTCGCTACAATTTTTTTTATAGTTAAAGACCTTTTTTTTAGTAGTGCTAGTCGGTTGTTACTGTGGAAGGTAGATAAACAACAATAACACTTAAGACTAGAGTGTGTGTTGGTTGATGATAGAATCTCATCAGTCATGATATGTGATATCAAACAAGCATACAAATACTTGTTAGGGAATAATGTACCAGACAGACCCACCTTGAGAGTGACACATGGAAACTATAGTTGGTGGTCATAGTCATCTCTCCCAGTGAAGGCGGTGATTGTGGTTCTTAGACCAGAGGTCCTCATGCTGTATCTGCAACTCATGGTTCATAGAACATAACATCAAGCACTTTGCATCAATGGCATCATCAGCATGCTTCTTGTAAGCATCCCTTTCTTCCTTTGGTGCATTAGGAGCGGGTTCCTCTGGAATTGGAGTATCCAGGACATAGAGCTTTCGCTCTTGAGTGAGAACAATTCTCAATGTCTGATACCAGTCATGGAAGTTTGTCCCATTTAGCTTGTCCTTGTCAAGGAGCGATCACAAAGAAAAGTTGTTGTTGTTTGTTGCCATTTGAACTACAAAAAGGAAATATGCAATTTTAGTCCAAAAACTCATTTTTTGAAATATTTTATTGATTTGAAAATTTGACGATATAATTAGGCCTTTAATTAATTATCGCTCCCACTATTTTACTTCAAATTGATAGCCCTCACCATCAATTCGGAAGATTGCAGCGTACAACCTTCTAGTGAGCAAGATCCTGAAATCCTCTAAGTCATGGACCAACTAGGGCTGTCACCCACAACATAGATCTCTCAGGTAGGCAACTTTTGCCAATTGCATCATATGCAACTCTTGATAAGATGTCATATGCAACTCCTTGCCATGATCATCTCCATGCCTCAAGGTACTAGATCCAATCTAGATCACCTTGTTAAGTCCGACCCAAAGCAAACACGATGAATATGCACCCTGCTAGGGTAGACCCACATACCCATCCTTCACGCTTCCACGAGATAGACGGTGCACCACGCCAGGGCATGCCCACACTTGGTCGATCAAGCTTTTCACGTGTGTCGCATTTGGAAGGCATCTAAAACTTAATATTTAATGAGGGATTTGGTTTTTATATACATATACATATCCAATCACCACAATACATAGTATGTATCATATATATGCTATATCCCACAGAAAACATGCACAAACGATAAAAAGCGACGATTATGGCCATCCTAATGTGATTCCTTGAGCCAAGAGGAATCACGGTCATCTAGGTCTACATCACATGCAACCTGTACAAGATGAACTATGTGCTTTGCCTTCGGAGTAGATCAACTCATCACATGATTGACTTGCTCATTCTGGCCCGGTCGTCTGGGTGACACCAACCGATCGGTTGGCTCCTCCAACCGATCGGTTCGCCTGGTCGTCGTGCATCTCGTCATGGCCGCCACCCGCTCATCTCACTCCTCGAACCGGTCATCAACCTATCGGTTCACTCCTTGAACCGATCGTCTGGAACGTCAACCGATCGGTTCACGCCTTGAACCGATCGTCTCAGCTGTCGTCTTGATGTCCTCTGGGCTTTGACATAACAGGAAATAAAATCTATCCTAATATTACATTGCATAATAGGGAAACCCCGAGTTACATTCGGGGGGAGCAAAGGTAGGAAAGAATGTTGAATTATTTCGAGTTACATCAGGAATAGGAGAAGGAAGATCGGTGCGCAGACCGAGATGCAAGCAACCACAAACAACCATACACATATAGGGTTTATTGGCCATAACCACGCTATACATCCACCACAAAACTCATTTAAGGGTGACCCGTATCGAGTGCATTAATAATACATATCATATATGTAATTGGGATTTGTGGATTTAGGATTGGACATGCATAAAGACAATTTTATTCGCATCGTATGCAATAAATAAAGGCGAAAAACCAAAATCGATCATATCGATATTCCTAAAATATAGAGCAGTTAACCTCGCTCTGATACCACTTTTGGGTTTTAGGGGAGGCAGAGAAGGCAGCGGAAAAAAATATTTTCTCCCCAAACCCGGAACAAGGAAACACGTCAACGTCTATATAATAGGAAAAGATGGTTTGTGGAATCATACCTTGTCCCAAGGCTTGCTTGGCGATACCTCGCGCCTTGCACGGTCTTCAAATCCGATCTTCGACGGTGTCTGTGCAGCTCCTGGTCGCACCGGGACTGATGACTCTCACACTGGACTGTCGGATGACAGTTGTCCTCCTGAGCGGCAGTGACCTCCCACCTCTGAAGTAGTCCACACGGACCACCTGGAACTCCACACTCCTTGTCCCACAAGGAAGTGGAAGGAGTCACACCCTCCTATTGACGTACTAGTCTCCAACACACTCTCCTGCTGCCAGTTGCAACTGCAGTTGTCCTTCCCTTGCTGCACCTCCCTTTGCGGGTAGCGCTTGCTCGAGCTCTCTCTCGGTTACCAAAACCAGAGAGAATGACAACTTTGCAGAGCAACTGATTGCACTGAGTTGTACTTTGAGAAGCCCCCAATACCCCTATATATAGGAGAGTCATGGGACATGGTTCTCTATCCCGGGCAATGCGGGACTAAAAGCAGGAGTAGAAGGGTTCGAGATTTTCCACAAAAGGAAACCAACTCGCAACCTGAACCGATCGTTTCACAACTGAACCGATCTTTTTGGCCCTTGAACCGATCGGCTGGGACCTGAGCCAATCGTTTGGGGCCCCCAACCGATCAGTTGTTGCCCTGAACCGATCAGTTCACGGTCCTGATCCAACTCAAAATGACTTTCCTTCTTTTGTTTCTAATTGGTATCGAATACCAATCCTATTTCCCAATCAAATTGGGTAATTGAAACGAAAAAGAAATTTCTCACCGACCTGACTTTCCCAACTTGCTCGGTTGCACCAGTTGAACCGATCAGTTCAACACTTGAATCGCTCATTTCATTCGGTACATGAGCCGATTGGTTCAACACTTGAGCCGACCGGTTCAACAACCTCAGCCGACCGGTTCAACACTTGAACCGATCGGTTGGGAGTGCAGGTTGTGCAAAATCAGTCAATTGCGATCTCAATCAATCCGATACTCCAATCAATGTGTCCAACACCTTGAACATTATGATATTGAGCCATCAATTGATTGAGTGTTTAATTGAACTACTAAACTCCTTTAGTAATCAATATAAACATTGCTTGTGGATAAAACTCCTCTTCCAGGTTAAATCCTATGTGTGTGACCCTGCAGGTCCATTTCACGTTGGCAGTGAAATTCCATAACACTTATGACTTCACAAGCAAAGAGCGGCACCTAGTCACACATCAGTGCTACCCAAGTGAAAGTAGAAACTTGGAGAACAACTTTCAATCCTACAATTCATGAATGGTGTTACAACGAATGTATAATTCCTTTGTCACTGATATCCCAAATAAACTCAAGGCATGGAACAATCATCCTGTCAATGTTCATTCACTTTCTTGATCTCAGAGTAGACTGGAAGAGATATGTATGACATCAATATCACATACTGATTCACACATGCGTGCACACCTTTCTCAATCCTACTCATCAAGTGGCCATGGATATCAAACTCCCTCAGGAGGGACAAATCCCATATCTATCACTCACCCCTCAAAAGCCCCATGTGTCAAAGCCACCCAATCATCACCTTTATAACAACCCATGTTTCAGGACTGCGTTTGATGATGTCAAAGTGTGCCCAACAACATGTGTTGAGTGTAGTGATTTCAGGTTTAAGAATCACACTCACCACCATCACTGTGAGAACTGACTGTGACTACCATATCATGGTTCCATGTGTCAAACTCACGGTGGGTCTGTCCGGTACACTTGTTCTCTAACAAGTACCTATGTGTTTGGTTTGATATCTCTATATCACGACTAATGAGATTCTGTCATCAACCAACACCACAATCTAGTCTTGTGTGTCATTGCTGTCTATCTACCTTCCACAATGACATCCGACTAGGGACATAACAAGAATGTACAAACTCTTAGCATCCGTATGATCTCATTGTTCAAGTCCTCAACCTGAAAGCATACATCATTGAGTACTATCATTCTCTAGACATTCAATCTGTTCTATCACTGTCTCATATGACTGAACCAGAAAGAATTGGAAGCTTTCCTTTGATGTTTATCAAATCAATCTCAATGTATCCCACCAATCATCCCATGATTGCTCTCAGGGCATACATACCAACACAGAGGTGGTGGTTTCTTTTAAAAGATAGGATGAGGACTTGGCTATTTTGGTAGACAAGGATCTAGTTTTTCATCAAGTGGAGGAAGGACCAACTTCGGAAGATGGAATACACAGTCTACATGGACACCTCCAACTAGGTCTTTGGGATCTTCAGTGTCAGTGACATGCCTGCCAAAGAAAGAGATACGGATGTGTGATATCTATAGAAATCTGCACTCCGATCAGTGTTAGGGTGCAGATTTTTAGGGTTGTCACATCTGTAGACAGGTGGGACACTTCAGAAGGAAATGTCCTCAGCTTCAACATGTGGCAACATAGGGTTCCCAGTTTATAATACCAGAATGTTCTGAGACAGTTTCCAACTGGAGGAGAGAGTTCTTCGGTAGCTTCAGGTTCCCAAGGAGGAGGAGTACCCAGTGGAAGGGAAGGAAAATAAGGACATCGTGGGAGAGGAAGAGCTTCAGGACGCTTCTTCTCTCTAACACAACAAGAAGGTATTGTTTCTTCTTGAGTAATTATAGAAGAAATGCTTTTCTTTAATAGCATTTCAGTTACAGTTTTGATAGATATGGGTGCTACTCACTCATTTATACAGAGTTCTTTATCTTGTGAACTTAACCTGTTAACCCAGGAGTTACTGTTTGAGTTGTTTTTGAGGGTTTTGTTAGGTGAACCGACAGTATTGACGGAGTTTTATCCCAGATGTTTGTTGATCTTTGGTGGTTACACCATCGTGGTTAATCTTATACTGCTAGATATTAACTCTTTTCAAGTTATCTTGGGTATGGATTGCCTAGAGATGTATCGAGTTCAACTCGATTGTTGGAAGAAGGAGGCTGTCTTTCAACAGGGTGGATTTTCTTGTGTCTTTTCTGGAGACAGGAAAGTTTTGCCTACGTGTATCACATCAGCCACTGTAGCTGATATGATGTTGCAGAAAGGTTGTGAGGCGTTCTTGGCACATGTAGTAGATATTAGAGCAGAGAAGAACACAATCAACTTATGAGATGTGTCAGTGGTCTGTGAGTTCCCAGATGTTTTCCCAAATGAGTTGCCAGGTCTACCTCCTGAAAGAGAGATAGACTTTGAGATCCAGGTGTTTCCAGGTAGTCACCCTATAGAGCTGCCAACCTATAGAATGGCACCTGCAGAGTTGAAGGAACTGAAAATCCAATAACGGGAGTTACTGGATAAGGGTTTCATTCGACCTAGTTCTTCACCATGGGGAGCTCCAGTCTTGTTTGTGAAAAAGAAAGATGGTACTATGAGGTTATGTATAGACTACATACAGTTGAATAAGATCACCATCAAGAATAAGTACCCGTTGCCAAGGATAGATGATTTGTTTGATCAGTTGCGTGGAGCGACGATCTTTTCTAAGATAGACTTGAGATTTAGATATCATCAATTGAGGATAAAGGCTTCATATATTCCTAAGTCGGCTTTCAGAACAAGATACGAGCATTATGAGTTTCTGGTCATGTCGTTTGGACTGACTAATGCCCCAACAACTTTCATGGATATGATGAACCAAATTTTCAAGCCGTTCTTGGACCAGTTCATAGTAGTTTTCATAGATAACATTCTGATTTATTCCAGAGATGATGAGCAACATGAGAAGCATCTGAGGATAGCGTTACAATTGTTGAGACAACACCAATTATATGCTAAATTCAGTTAGTGCGAGTTATGGTTAGCTGAGGTGTCTTTTCTTGGACATATCATCTCAGGAGATGGAGTAAGTGTTGACCCTAAGAAAGTCGAATATGTACTACAGTGGGAGCAGCCTAAAACTTCTACTGAGATCAGAAGCTTCTTAGGATTGGCAGGTTACTACAGGAGGTTCATCTAGAACTTCAGTGTTGTAGCATCACCTCTGACACGCTTAACGAGAAAGAATGCACTGTTAGTCTAGTCAGAAACTATGAGAAGAGTTTTCATATCTTGAAGAAGAGGTTGACTACATCACCAGTTTTGATCCTGCCCAAGGCAGATAAAGGCTACACAGTGTTTTGTGATGCTTCAAGGAGAGGTTTAGGCTGTGTGTTAATGCAGGAAGGCAAAGTAGTAGATTATGCATCTTGACAACTTAAGAAGAATGAGGAGAATTACCCGACACATGATCTGGAGTTAGCTGCAGTAGTTCATGCTCTTAAAACATGGTGCCACTATCTTTATGGTGAGGCATGCCAGGTGTTTACGAATCATAAGAGCTTGAAATATATCTTCACCCAGAAGGAACTGAATCTTAAACAACAGAGATGGTTAGAATTGATCAAGGATTATGAAGTGACAATATATTATCATCTTGGAAAAGCAAATGTGGTAGAAGATGCCCTGAGAAGGAAGTCAAGTTTAATAGCTGATGTATTCTCTATGGCATGTTTCAAGAGAGACCTGCTAGTAGAGATGCAAAAGTTGAACTTAGACTTAGGAGTGACAGAATATAGTGGTTTGATTGCACAGATGCAAGTCAAGCCTACCTTTTATGTTCAGACCAAGGAACTACAGCAGAGTGACAGTGAGTTACAACAGATCATGCAGGACATGACAGGGGAAAAAAGACCAAAGTTCAGGTTTTAAGATGATGGTTTGTTGTATCAGCATGACAAGTTGAGTGTACCTAGAGATAGTGATTTGAAAGAATAGATTCTTGAGGAAGTGCATGCATCGATGTATGCTATGCATCTAGGCAACACTAAGATGTACATGAATCTTAAGGATTCATACTGGTGGTCAGGTATGAAGAAGGATGTAGCTAAGTATGTGGCTAGGTGTAGTTTGTGCCAGTAGGTTAAGGCTGAGCATCAGAAACCTACATGTACCTTGCAATCTCTTCCTATACCAGAGAGGAAGTGGGAACATATCACAATGGATTTTATGGTAGGGTTTCCCAGGACATCTGGAGGTTATGACGCGATATGGGTGGTTGTGGATAGACTGACTAAGTCTGCTCACTTTCTTCCTATTAAGTCAACCTTTGATGTCCTAAAGTTGGCTAAGATATATGTGGATGAGATAGTCAGGTTGCATGGTATCCCAGTTTCAATAATATCAGATAGAGATCCTAATTTCACATCCAATCAGTTGCATCATGCTTTAGGCACAAAGTTGAGATTTAGTACAACTTTTCACCCGCAGACAGATGGTCAGTCAGAGAGGACCATTCAGACTCTTGAGGACATGCTAAGAGCATGTGTCTTACATTTCAGTGGAAGTTGGGAAGAACACTTGAGCCTTATAGAGTTTGCATACAACAATAGTCATCATTCCAGTCTTGGTATGGCCCTGTATGAAGCCCTGTATGGCAGAAAGTGTAGATCACCCGTATGTTGGTATGAGGTGGGTGAAAAAGAGATTCTTGGACCAGAGATAGTGGATCAAAAAAGATTACAGTGATCAGAGAACAGTTGAAAGCTACACATGACAGGTAGAAGAGTTACACTGAGAAGAGATGTAGACCTCTTGAGTTTGAGGTTGGTGATGAAGTGAATCTGAAAGTTTCACCATGGAAAGGAGTGTTTAGGTTTGGCAAGAGAGGCAAACTGACTCCTAGGTTTATGGGCCCATATCCTATCATTGAGAGGATTGGACCTGTAACCTATAGGTTGGATTTGCCATCCGAGTTAGCTAATTTACATGATGTGTTTCATGTATCAATACTGAAGAAGTATGACCTTGGTACAGAGAATATAGTAGACCCAAAAACTACACAACTCAGAGAAGATGTGTCCTATGTTGAAGGACCAATACAAATAGTTGATCAGAGGATTAATAAGCTCAAGAATCAAGAGATACCATTAGTGAAAGTTCTGTGGAGGAACCACAACCTAGAGGAAGCCACGTGGGAGCTTGAGTCAGAGATGCGTCACAAGTTTCCTTTTCTCTTTTAGGAATTTCAGGATGAAATTATTATAAGGGAGGGAGATTGTTATGACCCACTCTGAGTTTAATTAGTAAGTACAGTGATTAGTGCATCACCATGTTGATTTAAGCTAAGATAAGTGTTCAAGATGAGATTAGTGCTTTGATTAAGTTGAGTCAATCTAGTTAGTATGTTTTCATGCTTTGAGGTTGTAGTGGATCTTGTGCTTGAATATTTGCAAAAGAAATCACTTGAATCGGACCTCCGAGGCAAAAGATATGGCATTTTCAAGTTCTTCGGACCTATAGTGCAATTTACCCATAAGTAATAACCCCTTTCCCGTATCCCCTACCTCCCGATCGGTGCAAGCGCCGCTTGAGAGGCACACAAGAGCAGGCCGATCGGCCAGCAGAGGAGGGGGTGCGGGGCAATTTTAGGGCTCCCTAGCTCTATTTCCAGTGGCGCGAGCTCCTTTCTTCTTCTCCCTCCTTCCTTCCTCCTCATCCTCGCCCTAACTCGTGCCCCGACCTGCTAGGGAAGTGCCCCCAACAGCAGCGGCCGCACAACAGCTGCAGCAGCAACCAGGAGCCCTATTGGCACAGCGAAGCACCTTGAAACGGTGCCCTTGACCTCGGCCTTAAGGCCTAAGCATGAATCCACAACCCCCCCAACTAGCGACCGACCTACTTGAGCAAGCGCCGGCCAACAACAGTGCCGGTCAACTGTACGACACCAGCCAAGGGCCATTCTGGCACGGCTAGCACCATGAAATGCCGCCTTTGAGTCTGGCCTTGAGACCCAAGTTGGAATCCGTAGCTCCCAGCTAGCTTCCCCTCTCCTTTCCTCAACCTGAGTGTGGGAAAGCAGCTATTGCTTGCTGCAGGCTCAAATCCAGGGTGCCCAAGGTTGATGACGACCATATGGACGCCGGAAATAGGCTTTGGGCACGTTTCCAGTCAATTTCGACCATCTCAAAGCTCTGTGAGTGGAATATCACTCACCAAGAAAGATTTAACTCCAATAAACGGGTGTTTTCAGTTAGAACTGTGTTATTCACAGATAACAACTGTTACCCACGTGCTGTGCGGTATTGGCGTCTCTTGACTTTTATTTCACATTTCGCTTCTTCACATTTGTATGATTTAGTTTGTTAACTGATTTGTATGATTTGGATTAATGAAACTATATGATTGATCAAATCCTAAACTATTCAGTTTAGAGGTTAAAGACATTAGCACACGACCCAGATTTCCAGTAGCTATACAGTTTGGGTATAAACCCATGCTGTATGATTTTATTAATTAACTAGTTGCATGATTTAAAGAAATAGACGATGACTCGCAATGTCTCAATATAAATCTATTGCACACTCTCTATTATAGTTAATGTGTGTGATTTAGTATTAACACGAATTGGCACGTTTCTTAAGGATATCATTAGAAATTCTCAGTTATTATTAATAATTCTTACCATGACAAGTAATTAACTCTTAATTATGTTATGTGATGCACAACTCAAGATTTAGGTTGAGGTGCACATTTTCCAAGGAAGTAAAAATAGTTCACAGGTGCTAATGACGATTATTCATATGTCAAGTAATTAACTCTTATCAGTGTATTAAGAAGTTCAATTGCATGATTCTAGTGTATAAAGTATCAAGTGGACATGTATTCAATTTATTTAAGAATTTTAGTCTGCCTGCAGGTATAAAATGTTGATTTCTCAGTATATTATAGTGTTTGAGTATACTGCTCTGCTAAGTTTAGAATGATATACATGTTGTGTTATAAACTTTAAATAAATAGACATGGTACCATAGAGATACCAGGGTCAAGTATAAGTAAGGAAAAAATACAATATAATAAGAGTTTTCCAAGAATAATATAATAATAGACGTAGGAGCCTTGAACACCGTAGATTTCCTATGAGAGGTATGCTTTGTAGGGATGAAATGACCTAACCCTGGCAGTGTCTGGTATATGGGGGTCGGAACGTACTAACGGGTGGTACGTGGGATAAAGACCTAGTGTAAGTCTCCTTAAAAATATAGTATGTAGTGTCCAACATCAACCAGAGGTCCTAGTAGCACTAGAGTATATAAAAGACAATAGGTGGTTTGACACTCCACCTATGTGCTCATGTTAGAGGAGTAGTCCAGTTTTTACGGCCCACGGGTGTGCTGAGGCCAGAGAACCATTTTCCTGTTCCACACCAGTGACACTGTCAGGCTTAGCATCCCGAATGTGTCAGCTAAATCTTGTATGGTGAGATCGTATTTCGTCATGATTCTTCATATGTAGAGTACACTGCATATGATCAAGGCATAAGCTAAAATATGATAATATAAGTTTTAAAGAGTTTCTTATAAGTAAGAAAGGTTAAGAAAGTTTTGAGTACAGTTTCTTAGCAATTGTTCTTTAAATGTAACATTGACATTTTTCCTGTTAATTTAACTATATTGTTTTAGATCTGGTCAGTGTAGTAATTCCTATATTTTATTCTAATTTAATAAACATAAAATGAGTTATCTGTGATGGTTGGGTGAAATTCTAATCACTGAGCCTGTAGCTCACCAACCTACTGAATTTTTTTAGGTAAACATCAGCACAAGGAAGCTGAAGGATCATATCACCCAGGCTCTTAGAAGGTAGTTCATAGTTAGAATAGAGGTCTCTTAGTCCTTTCCCCTTAGTCCTTGGGGCTTGTGGTGTGGTAGAGAGAGAATGTAATGTAACATGTAGTTTAATTTTAAGTTATTTGTTGTGCTTTATATTCTACATGAAAAATGTAATATGATGTGTAAATCTCCTTTACCTATCTAGTAATGTAAATAGTAGTTGCTTCCGCAGTTTAGTAAGATTTCAATTTATTCCAAGTTATAAGATTTTCCTTTAGGTTAATTTTAAGTGATTAAGAAAAGAAAAAGTTAAGGGTGGTTAACCAAGGTTGACTCTCCGGTCTTTGGGGTCATTAGAGATAGCACGGGGATTGGGCGTCACAACGATTAACACATAAGATCAGAGTGTGAGTTGGTTGATGACCAAATCTCATTAGTCATGATATGGCAATATCAAACCAAGCACACAGATACATGTTAGAGAACAGTGTATCAGACAGATCCACCGTGAGACTGACACATGGAAGCCATCTTCATGGAAGTCATAGTCATCTCTCACAGTGATGGTGGTGATTGTTGTTCTTTGACCTAAAATCACTGCACTCACCACATGTCCTTGGTCACACTTTGACATCGTCAAAGGCAGTCCTGATACATGGGTTGTTATGACAGTGATGATTGGGTGACTTTGATACATGGTAATTGACTGTGAGTGATAGATATGGGATTTGTTCCTCCTATATGGAGTATGATATCCTAGGCCTCTTGATTAGCGAGATTGAGAAAAGTATTGCCATACACATGTGAGTCAATATGTTGAGCTCACATATATCTCATGCAGCCTGCTCTGGTTTAAGAAACAAGATTGAATAATAATGAGGATGACTACTCCATGCCTCTAGTTCAATCTGGATATCAGTGATGAAGGAACTATATAGAAACTCTAACACCACACAAAGATTGTAGGTTGAAGTTTCTCCCCAACTTTCCATTCACTTAGGTAGCAATGATGTGCGACTAGGCACCGCTCATTGCTTGTGATGCCATAAGCTAGTTATGGACATTCTCTGCCAACGTGATATGGGGCCTATAGGGTCACACACATAGGAACTCATCTAGAAGAGGAGTTTCATCTTGAATGATAATTTAATTGATTACTAAAGTGTTTAGGTATTTCAATTCACATAATGGATCAACTGAATAGACTGCCAAATGATCGGTTCAAGTGTTGAGACTACTGTTCGGAGTCAGGCTAATTGTATTGTACATTGGTTGGAATTCTGCCTGACCTGGGTTGTGAGACGCTTGTCTCACTTGTGCAAAATGGCCGTCTGGCTTGATGCGAGATGCCTGTCTCAATTGCACCAAACGACCGTTTGGTTTGGTGCGAGACGCCCGTCTCAGTTGCACAAAATGTCTGTTTTGGGGGTACGTCAAGTTGAGTACTAATTGGAATAGAATTGCCAACATATGTGTAGAACTAGAAGGTGCGAAATGGCTGTTTCACTTAGTGAAATGGCTGTCCCACGCACAAGACGACCATTTTGTTGCATGCAGGTTGTGAAACGTTCAGAAAAGTTGTGAAAATTGAAGATCTACTTGTCCTTTCCACTCCCACTTTAGTCCCGCATTGGTTGGGGACTGGAACCCTAATCCTAACCCCTACTATATATAGAGGGGTACTGGGGGCTTCCCAGAACACAACTACTACACAGATAATTGAGAATCAGTTACTCCAACAATTGATGTCCTCTCTGGTTGTGGTGACCAAGAGAGCCCAGGAAAATCCTATCCGAGTAGGGAGGGATAGCCACGGGAGAGAAACAACTGAGGATCATTGTTGAGAGCATGTTGGTGACTAGTACACCAACAAAATGGACAACTCCTTCCTGTCCGTTCCGTAGGACGACAAGAGTTCTAGTTGGTCTTTGTGTACTACTCTAGAGGCAGGAGTTTGTTGGCTGCTGTTAGGAGGGCAACGTCAACTCACAGTCTGTGGCGAGATCTGAGGAGCCGCTACAGTAGTTGTCTGAGTCTAATGTCCATGGAGGAGCAGTCAGATGAGTATGAGTGTGACTAGGAGCTGCACAACCACCGTCCAAGACAGAGTACGCATCTACATCAACAAGGATTGTCACTAGACTTGCTCCAGGACCAGGTATATCTTCGTGAAACCATCCTTCCCATTGCATAGTTATTGACACGATCTGCTGGTTAATGGGAAATATGTTAGTAATTTTTTTGTTTCCACTGCCTACCTGATGTTGTATTTCCCAATAGTGGTATCAGAGCCACATCAATTAATTATGTTTTAGGATAATCAATATGATCATATTTTTGTTTTATTGAGTTTATTTATTGCATGTGATGTGAATATATTAAACGGGTTGATGTGCACATCTGTCTAAATCACCACATAAGAACCCAAATGATATATATATATATATATATATATATATATAAATGAAATATACACACATCACCATAAAATCAGTTTTGTTGGTGGATGTAAAGCGTGGTTATGGCTAAAACCCCAGATCTGTGTGTGCATGGTTGTGGTTATTATTCCTATTGTTAATCGGTTTGCGTATCGAGCCTCACTCTCCTTCTAAATGTAAATTAATGCTTTACTTCCTATTTCCCCTCGAGTATAACTCGAGGTTTTTGTATACATTGTAATAAGTAATAGGATAATTTTAATTTATGTTTAGACATGAGATGACAGTCAACACAAAGGCAAAATGACCGGCACGTGAGACGACCTGATCGTCTGGAGAACTGAGGAGGCCAGACAATAGGAGGACGAACCGATCGACTGGTGGTCCAACTGACTAGCTGGAGCTGTCCACACACTGCTTGGACCTGAGAACCAGACAACCATTTTAGAAGGGCCCAATCGATCGACCAGGAGGTGAGTGACTGGTTCAAAAGTTGAACCGATCAATCCAGATTGGTTCAAACACAGATCATCACCAATAATAGGTTGCATATGATGTGGACTATAGGTGGTAGTAATTCCTTGTGGCTCCAAGGAATTACATAGTATGGCCATAACCATCGCTTATGTGTTTTATTTATTGCATGTTCTCATTTGTGGTTATAACATGTATAAGATACGTACTATATATGTGGTGATTGGATAAAGTATATGTATTTATATGTACAAACTCCCTCAATTATAATATCAAGTCTTATATGCTTTCTAAAAGTGGCCCACATGAAAAGCTTGATCGACTAAGCATAAGTTCTGCCTCCGCATGGTGCGCCATCTATCTAATGGAAGTGTCCTGGTAATAGTGTAGGTTTCACCTCTACGGGGTGCATTATTATCGTGTTGGCTTTTGGGTTAGGCTTGACTGGTGATTCTCAGAGCGTCTGGGCCCAGAAGCATGCAAATGATTAATGCAAGGGGTTGCGCATATCATCTATCCAAAATTGCATATGATGCAATTGGAATGAGTTGCCTATCTTGATGGTTGTTTGTGTTTGTGGTGTTGATCGGGCCATAGTTGAATTATCTTAGATCTAGCCCACTAGAATATTGTACATTGCAATATTCTGAATTGATATTGAGGGCTATCAACTCAAATAAAATAGTGGGAGCGATAGTTAATTAAAGACCTAATTAATATTGTCAAATTTATCAAATCAAACTGAATAAAAACTGTTTTGAAAAGTTGCAATATTTCTTTGTAGAATTACATGTTAAACACAAACACATTCAAATTGTGACCAGTACTTGAAAAGGACAAAATGGGATAAAGTTTCACAATTGGTTAAGGACTTTGAGAAATGTTCTCACAAATGAGCGAAAGCTCTATGTCCTTGATAGACAAATGCCAAAGGAACCCACTCCAAATGTGCGTAAGGCTAAATGGATGCTTATTGGAAGCATACCAACGATGCCATAGACATCCAAATACCTATGCTATGTTGTACGAACTATGAGTTGCATGAACAACATGAATACATGGACATTCTCGATATGGTAATACCTCTCAAGAATCATGTAAAGTAGGTATAATGTCTCCAAAGCACTAATTGAGTACAAACTGACAAAGGGAGGTCCAGCAGAACCCATGTGCTCAATATGATTGGACATGTGGAATGATTGGGATTTCTCTTAGGTTAAGAGTTGACCATGAATATGATTATGCAAGTGTTGCATGAATCATATAGTTAGTTTATCGATTGCTTGGCATGTTGATGCCAAAGCAAGGAAGAAGAATGACAAATCCATGATGGTGATCAGTGGAAGTGAGTCCTAGGGCAAAGACAAGGCAAGGAAGCGTTCTGAGGCTAAGCTAAAGTCCAATTCTTCTGCACTCAATATATGGAGAAGGGTAAGTGTAAAAGGAATATGTCCTTTTTCACTTAAAGGATAAAGAAAATAAAGTGCCACCATTGTCACTTGTTTGGACATTGGAAAGGAATTATCCTCTTTACAGAGGATCTCAAGAAGAAGATAGAGATAGAGATCTCTACTTTAGGACCTGAGAAGAAGTAAGCTAGAACTATATGGAGCAAGGGTTGCTGCCACTATAGTTAAAGGTTGTCATTCATGTGCACATATTAGAATTAGTGAATTGCTATTATGTACTTTCCAAACATCATATATTTTGTGTGACAAGAACGTTATGATCTTTTATGGAGATGCCCTATGTCTCATAAACTATATTTTATAGTTGAAAAGACAAATGTGTATGACACATATATTGAATGAGTTGATAAGTCAAACATTGAATACTTATAGCACTATCATCTAGAGAGCATATATGAGAAATACATTTCTAGAATCCATATGATGGTTATCTAGACTCTTTTGGTTATTGAATCAATAGAGACATGCATGTCTTATTTGTTGTGCAATATGACAAGAGTAACTTTACTAGATTTAGTAGGAGATCAACTATTCCATTAGGACTAGTACATACCATTGTTCAGAACAGCGCTATTCAGTGTACGGGCAGACGGGGCACTGAATAGTATATGCGGTATGCGGGAGTATATGCGGGAGTATATACAGTTTTGGATTTTTTTAATAAATTAATATATCTATGTATATTTATATATCAGTCATATAGAATTATATATCACATTGAACAATTACATACAAGGACAACATAAAATGATTAATTAGAAGAAAGGGAGCGACAATATCATATAAATATTTAATTAGAAACAACAAAAATATCATATAAATTTCATTTCTTCAAGTCCATGTATGTGTGTTTGGAAAAGCGGTGATTAAGCGGCCGCATAAGTGGGTAATTGGCCGCATAATAGGGCCTGGACTGATTATTGGTCCGCTTTGACATATGCGGTGCGGTCCCCTATCCAAACCGCTTAAGCAGCCGCATATGTGGCCGCACAGACCGATTTCCTGAACACTGGTACATACTAATGTACATAGACCTTTTTGGATGAATGCTAAAGGTAGTTACAAGTACCTCATCACATTTGTTGATGCGACCAGTAGATATTTGTATTTAATGAAATACAAGTATGAATCTCTTGAAGTGTTCAAAGAGATTGTGAATGAAGTATGTAACTCACTTGGTAAAGTATTAAGATACCTTGATATGATCGATGTTGAAATACGTAAACCAAGAGTTTAAGGACACTATGGGAGATCATGATAGTGTATCATAATGAAATCCACCTAAAACATACTAATTTTTCAGAAAGAAGGTATCACATCCTATTAAGTCATGGTGAGATTATCAATAAAATCTAGCTAATCTTAAAATTTCTTTTGGGTACATGCTTAAACACTAAACAATGTACCGTCTAAAATGGTGCAAAAGATGCCATGTGAGATATGGCCTGGGAAGTGTCCCAATGAGTCTTTTTTAGTGATTGGGATTGAAAGCTTGTATAAGAAAATATTTTCTTAAAAGGATTTATCCATAAATCACATGAATGTTATCTTGTTGAATACTACTTATATTCTGGCCCGACAGCAAATGTTTTTTGCTAGGATGGCTGAATTCCTAAATGGAAATTAGTTTCAAAGGAATCAATGGGAGCAAAAGTAGAACTCAAAATGTTTGAAACAAACAAGAAAACATAGAACCTAAAGAGGTACGATAGGAACAAGGAGAATCCCATGTTGTTGTGGAATCTTCAATTCCTTATGTAAACACATAACTCATAATTTTAGTAGAATGCCTTGAGTTTGAAAGATTATGATATCTTATAACTCAAAAGGTGGCGAGTTGACCAAATAGATGAATCAACAACCTACCTAGAAGCTACTGAGGAACCAAATAATGAGAAATGAATTTAGGCCATAATATCAATGATGGACTCCATGTAAACTAACAAGGCATGACCCACGTGAAGGGGTAAAACCCATAGGGTGCATTTGGGTCTTTGTAAGAAGACCAACATGGAAGGGTAGATTGGTTGCAAAGAGTTTCAAACTAGTTCAAATTGTTGAATGTGATGAAGCCTTTCACTAGATACCATGGTTACATCCATCTAAATCATGCTTGCTGTTGCAGCTTATTATGACTGTGAGATTTGGAATATGGATGTTAAAACCACATTCCTTAATTGGAACAATGAAGAGGATGTGTATGCAATACAACCTAATGGTTTTATATATCCATTTATGCAAATAAAGTCTATAAGCTACAAAGGTCAATATGAGAAATGAAGCAAGAATCTCAGAGTTGGAATCTTTGATTTGACAAAATAGTCAATGGGTTTGACTTGAGTCAGAATGAAGATGAAATCTGTGATTATAAAATATTTAGTGGAGCATATTGATATTCCACATAATGATGGGGAATGATGTCCTTATCCTACAAATGATAAAACCTGGCAAGGAAAGTACCTTCTATATGAAGGGTTTAGATGAAGCATCCTATGTGATAGGGATCAAGGTCTATAGAGATAGATCTGGAAAGCTTCTTGACCTAAGTAAAAGCACATACATTGGTAAAATGCGGAAGGGTTCATCATGTAGGACTCCATGAGAGAGAGCTTGTCCATGTTCCATGGCATTTGTTTCTCAGGAGCCTAGTGTCCTAGTTCTGATGAAGAACAAGGACACATGGATAGATGCCATTGGATCTATCTTGAATGCAATGATATGTACTCATCCCATTATCTCGTATATATTGGACATGACGAGAAGATATATGGGAATCTCGTATGTATTGGACATGAAGAGAGGATATCTAGTCATCTCATATGTTTTGACATGATGAGAAGACACATATATACCTACCTAGCATTCTCGTATGTATTAGAGATAACGAGAGGGTATATGTCAGATATCAGTAAGAGTCACTGGAATACCATAACGAACATCCTTATGTGCTTGTGAAGCACTTAAAAGATTGGTTCCTTGGTTATGGTAATAAGGAAGAGTTGGATGTAAAGGGTTACACTCATGCAGGCTTCCAAACTAACAAAATGATTGCAATAGTGTTTGACATTAAATGAGAACTATAAGCTAGAAAGGGTTCTGAGCTAATCGCAATTGTTCAAATCTACAAAATAAGTCAAGTATCTCTGTGTTATAAGAACAACAAAGGATATTGTATGGATCAAGAAGTTCATATGGGTGAACTTGTGTGAGGTTCCAAACCATTGATGACACAATAGAAATACTGATAAACAAAAATGGAGCTACTAGTTAGGCTGGGAATATCAGATAGCATACTACACCACTTCCATCTCATACGAGTAGTCGTACAATGAAGATATGTGAAAATTGCAAAATAACATGCTATAAAAGCACTTACGCAGTAGAAGCATGATGGTCATGTTAGGTCACTGGGGATGAGATCCGTGGGTGATTGTCTCTAAGTGCAAGTGGGAATCTGTTGGTATGTATGCCCAGAGAGCCAATCATATGATGATTGGGGTGAGGCATTAGATGCATGATTTGATAATTGATAATAATAAAGGCAAGCTTCCAATTGATCTGTTTCATTCAGTTATGAGATAATGAGGATATAGAGTGAATGTCTAGAGAATTATATTACTCAATGACATATGTTGTCAAGTTACTAACCTTGTGGATGAGATCATACAGATGTTAAGAGTACATATACATATTCTGATTATGTCCCTGATCGATTGTTGTTGTGGAAGGTTGATAGACAACAATAACACATAAGGTCAGAGTGCGAGTTGGTTGATGACTAAATCTCATTAGTCATGATATGGAAATATCAAACCAAGCACACTGATACATTTTAGAGAACAATGTATCAGATAGACCCACCGTAACACTAACACATGGAAGCCATCTTCATGGAAGTCATATTCAGCTCTCACAGTGATGGTGGTGATTGTGGTTCTTTGACTTGAAATCACTACACTCATCACATGTCATTGGGTACACTTTGAAATCATCAAACGTAGTCCTAAAACATGGGTTGTTATTACGGTGATGATTGGGTGACTTTTACACATGGGGATTGACTATGAGTGATAGATATGGGATTTGTCCCTCCTATCTGGAGTATTATATCCTAGGCCTCTTGATTAGCGAGACTGCGAAAAGTATGGCCATACGCATGTGAGTCATTATGTTGAGCTCACATATATCTCATGCAGTCTTCTCTAGTTTAAGAAACAAGCTTGAATAATAATGAGGATGACTGCTCCATGCCTCTAGTTCAATCTGGATATCCGTGACACATGAACTATACAAACATTATAACACCATACACAGATTTTAGGTTGAAGTTGCTCCCCAACTTTCCATTCACTTGGGTAGCAATGATGTGCGACTAGGCACCGCTCATTTCTTGTGATGTCATAAGCTAGTTATGGACATTCACTGCCAATGTGATATGGGACATATAGGGTCACACACATAAGAACTCATCTAGAAGAGGAGTTTGATCTTGAATGATTATTGAATTGATTACTAAAGTATTTAGGTATTTCAATTCATGCAATAGATCAGTTGACTAGACTTCCAAACGACTGATTCAAGTGTTGAGACTACTGTTTAGAGTGTCAGGCTGATTGTATTGTACATTGGTTGGAATTCAGCCTAACTTGTGCTCCGAGACGCCCATCTTACTTGTGAAAAATGGTTGTCTATCTTGATGTCAGACTCCTGTATCAGTTACACCAAATGGCCGTTTGGTTTGGTGTGAGATGCCTGTCTCAGTTGCACCAAATGCCTATTTTGTGGGTACATCAAGTTGAGTACTAATTGGAATTGAATTTCCAACATATGTGCAGAACTGGAAGGTGCGAAACGACCATCTCGCACATGAGATAACCATTTTTTCACACGTAGGCTGTGAAAATTCTGAAAAAGTTGCAAAAATTGTAGATCTACTTGTCCTTTCCATTGCCGCTGTAGTCCCGCATTGGCTGGGGACTGGAACCCCGACCCTAACCCCTCCTAGATATAGAGGGGTACTGGGGGCCTCCCAGAACACAACTACTACACAGACAATTGAGAATAAGTTACTCCAACAATTGATGTCCTCTCTGGTTGTGGTAACCACGAGAGCCCAGACAAATCCTACCCGACTATGGAGGGATAGCCATGGGAGAGAAACAACTGAGTTGATGACACGTACACCAATGGAAGGGACAACTCCTTCCTGTCCATTCGTACCAAACGACATGAGTTCTAGTTGGCCTGTGTGTACTACTCTAGAGTCAAGAGTCTGTTGGCTACTGCTAGGAGGGTAATGTCAAATCGCAGTCTGTGGTGAGATCTGAGGAGCCGCTGTAGTAGTTGTTTGAGTCTGATGTCCGTGGAGGAGTAGTCAGACGAGTCTGAGTGTGACTAGGAGCTACACAACCACCGTCCAAGACAGAGTGCACATCTACATTAATGAGGATTGTTGCTGGACTTGCTCCAGGACCAGCTATATCTTCGTGAAACCATCCTTCCCATTGCATAGTTATTGACGCGATCTGCTGGCTAATGGGAAATATGTCAGTAAATTTTTTATTTCCACTTCCTACCTGATGTTGTATTTCCCAACAATATTTGTTTAGTGGGCATAATTATATATATGTACAAGTATAACCCATGCATAATATGTGGACCTAAATAAACACCAATTAGATACAAAAGGATAAAAAAATGTCCAAGCAATACATATTAAAGTTTGAGTATTGTGTATAATCCAGGTCGAAGCACCAAAAGAAAAGGATCAAGAGACTCTCGCCCTTTAATAGTAGAGTTGGACCCAACAAATCTGTGCATGATTTTGAGGATGAAACCTTTTTGAATGGGGAAGTATTGTAACATAATGAAATTCAAGTAATAATTTATTATTATTATTATGTTTTAATTAATTATTGTTATATCTAAATCAAAAAATCATATTTTTTATTTTAAAAATATTTATTTACATAAATAAGATCAACATTATAGGGGAAATTTAATTTTAAGTAATAATTTAACATGTATCATATAACCCATTTACAACTTCAATTCATGTTTAAAATGAATTTTTTATATGTAAATTGTAATAAAACACCTGCATGGTATTAGACACCAATATAATATTTTATTTATGGGAAACATTGTCTAATATGCTCTCTCCTCAGTTATTGTAGTAAAAAACATGTATACATATATTTAATAATGTAACAATTGAGTTAATTAAACCTTATTAAAAAATCATGGCATGTAATTTGACTAAGTCCTTCAAATCTCTCAACAATATTATATATAATTAGTACATAGTGTATTGTAACTTTTGATATGAAATTAGAGATTAGTTAGACCGGTATACTCTTTTAGAGCCATAAATCATCTAATAATATTCTAGACTAATTGATGGTCTAAACTAACACAAAATTGTAAGTTAGTATTTTTTATGAGTAGTCATAGGTCTAATATATCATACTCTAAAACTTGGTATGAATCCAACTTCATTTGCTTTTCAATTTGATAGTTTGAATACCTAGCATCAATTCACATAATTGTTCTCAATATTTACATTAAATGCCATTAAGCATTCTCCCTTAGTCGAGCTCACGACCAGGTGTTAATTTTTTCCTAATTTGTTCTTATGCTAAGTGTGAGTACCACCCATCTAGCCATGCTAAACCCTAATTGTCATCATGACTATCTTCTTCTTATCTTCTTCTTGCTCTCCTAACCTTGGCACAACTAAGGCTGTACATTTCTTAGTTCAGACTAGTGGACCAGACCGGAATGGCTATTCAGTCCGGTCTGGTCTTAGACTGACTTGATTTTCGGTTCAATCCTCGATCCACTATTTACTCTAAATCCAGTCCTTGGTCCGGTTAGGTCCAAAATCGATAGAAATCGGTCTGGACCGGTTGGACCAGAACATAAAAATGTCGTATAAATATTAATGAAATCCAATATTTATGAAGGATTGTGGGATGTATTATACATTATGAATGACTCTAGAATTTACCAAAAGGTATATTAATATTTAGTCTCCATTGATGTCTCTATATCGATAAATGTCAATTACATTAACCATTGCACTTATACAAGTAACGAGTAGTTGCTAAATAAGTTTGATATTGCATTACATTATGTCTACAAAAACTTAAAAGATGCTACATTTTGAATTAAATTGTTAATAAACAAATATTACGTATCAACTATCACACAATAAATTTTATAAATATTGCAAGTGTTAATTTTTTATGCTCTGCAAACTTATGACAGTTAGTCTCGAATAGCTTGTTCTATGTAAATATTGTATTAGTAATGTTTCTAATATTCTTATGATAGTTTACTCTCTCAAGTTGTAAGAATTTAATTGCGTAACTTGGTTTGTGTTAAAAAACTCAAATGGATGATTAATTATTTAATAATTATAACATAATTCTTTATATTTTATACTTAAGAGTATATAAATATTGCATTATCTGGTCCAGTCTCGGTCTGGTCCCAGTTTGGTCCATCATTTTTCTGGTTTGGTCTCGGATCGAACCCGTTCTTACTTGGTTCGGTCCTCGATCCATGAATTTTTTGTTAATCAGGTCTCTGTCTGGTCTGGGTTTGGACCAATGTACAAACCTAAGCACAACTCTCCTATCTCCAACCAGGGTCCCTCCTACTCTAACGATGTGGGGGTGCAACAATAGGTTTTTAGGGTTGTAGTCATTTCCCCCTGACTAGTGTTGGTGCACTTGATCACTGTTGGATCCTAGGATGGGTTATTGGATGCTCTAGAGGGTGGGAGGGGGGTGAATAGAGCTGAATGCATTTAAACAAAATTTATTAGACCTTCAAGATATTTCATAAGATAAGGTTGCTAATATGGGAAATTTGAGTGCAACTAAAACATACATCTAGGAAATTTGAGATTGAACAAGAACCAAATGACAAGCTATGTAGAGTGGATCCATACTTCAAACTAGAAGTATGTTAGTCTACTATCTAGAGAGGTCAACCTCTAGGATTTCTTATCCATTGCAGTCTTATATTCATCATAAGACATACAATACATAACCTTCCGAAGGACTTACCTATCCAAGCCAAGAGTCTTCAACCTACCCAACGAGTTACCGACTTTGGAAGGAATCTTCAGCCTTCACCAATGACTTACCCACTCTTACACAAGTTTTCAGCCTTGAAGGAATTATCCACTCTTCTTGGATCTTCAACCTTTGACTTCACCTTTGCCAAGAAGAAGCTTTCACCAAGGACTTACCCACTTGAGCAAGGAGTCTTCTGCCTTCACCAAGGTCTTACCCACTCTTGTTCCAAGTCTTCATCCTTGAACCTCTTCACCAAGGGACTTCTTCCCCTGTTCTTCTTCATCTCTCTTAGGCAAGAGAGAGAACCTTCATCTTCAAGGTTGAATGAGAGATTGGGAGGTGGTGGAAGTGAGAGTCTTACAAGATATACATGTAGGACTAGATCTCTTACAAATATCATACTCACTCTAATGGATAATGCAAGTGATTAATCTTAGAGAGAGAGGGGAGGATGTAGGATGCACTCAACTATAAATGGTCCACCTTCATAGAGCTTGGCTAACCATGGGATGAAGCCCAAGGGATCCTATTTATAGTTGGGGATGCCTAGAAGCCTTTGGTAACACTTAAGGATGAATACTATCTATTTGGGATGTTGCAACATATGTTTTTTCGAGTTTTGCAACACTACAACGGTTAGACACACTTATCTACACTTTTCCATATAGTGTGATGGATTGAGTTTCAATAAAGGTAACTCAACCAATTGCACTATATGACAAAGTAGATTTGAACAATTGGTCGAGTTTATCTTAGATGAAACTCAACCGATTACTTAAATTAGTTTTTCCTAGTGTAGGGATTGGCTGAGTTCTGTGAGTGTGCAACTCGACTAAATCATGACATTTTCAAGATCTATTAAGGGATCAGTCGAGTTTGTAACTTGATCGACAAAAATCCTGTAATGAATTTTGGAAAATGTCATTAAAGTGCTTAAATATTTGATTTAAGTGCTCCTAATTTTTTCTAAGCTTAATTACATGTAATACAATCACTATAAGTGATTTACATCATGATTCTAATGGATTTACATCATATTCTACAAAAATGCACTTGCATTGATTTTGACTTGTCTTTTCTCCAAGTTAGGATGCACAACTAGGGCATTTAGCGTGTGTCTATACCTAATCTGAAATCACTAAAGTAGAGACATTAGACACACTTAATTAGAATGGTTTAGTCATCATCAAAACAAGGGTTAGGTCAATTTAGACCTAGAGTCAACATTGACCTAGAGTCAACAACCATCACAAGCCATCCACCCTACTTCTACTTCGTCTTCCTCCCCTACATGGCCACGTCTTCTCTCCTTCTCCTTCCTTGCACCAAAGTGGACTGGAGAGGAGGATCTACAACAAGAGGCCACCAATATGCAATGGTTTAAACCCTGAATTGTTTGAGCCTAGTTCTCCACTGCAACTTCCACCCTCACACCTAGATGTCGCCATCAGAATCATGACCTCCGATTACATTGTTCCCTCCTCTTTCCCCTTTCCATGGCCTAGAAGCCCTAATCACATCCCTATTTGTTTTTTATGCTCTTGTGCATGCAAGAAATCTCATCATCGATAGGGTGATATGCCACCTACAACTACAATGGTCAACAACCACCTCAAAAGCCACCATCAACAATGATCAATCATGTTATCTCCTCACATCTACAACAACGTCACCAACAACTATATTCTTTACAGCCCCCATGAACACACTACAACCTCCACCAATAACATCTCCACATCCTCCTCCTTTTCATTGTGTAACCCCCCATTGTCTTAGAAGATATACTTACAACTTGTCATGGCTTGAAGTTCCATTGATGGACACGACGGTGCAATAAATAGTTAACTTCAGCCATACGATTGCCTACTCATCGTCTACATGTAGCAATCTTCTCCTATGGGTTATACTTGTCAATAGAATGTCATCCTCCTCACATCCTCTCCCTAATCATTTTGTAATGACCTAAACATGATATCCACATATCATTATAGTAATTAGTAATCATGTATATCTTTCAGTTGGTCTTCATTAATAATGTCTCGATTATGTTTTTATAAACCTTCATCCACTAAATCCTTCATCCAAGTTAATAGTTCTAGAAAACCTCTTCGTTTAACCTAAATGATGCATTCACTTTGGTTGGATATTCTTATCGTATATGTAGACCATATAAATTGTAGACTTAAAATAATATAAATTTTCAATTATACACAAGTATCTACATATACACATTCAGTTAAGATCTCATTTAACCTATCCGACTATCTAATCATATAAGGGATAATAGTTGTGTTGTTCATACCTAGTAGTCATAATCCCATCCCTTATCCTATATATAAGTATTTTTATGATTGAAAATTTTAATTCAACTTCATGAAACCAAGTCTAGGTGTATATCTACTTTTGTATGAATTGACATATGGAAGAAAGAGTATACATACATACATACATACACACACACACACACACACACACATATATATATATATATATATATATATATATATATATATATATATATATATATCTGTGTGTGTGTGTGACATAATAATTTATCAGATTTACTTTAGATGGAATGTTTGTTTGGACTATATATATGAATCTATATTTTTATGAATCATATATATCATATTTGTAGTTAGGTGCATATTCATGACCTAGACTAAAACATGTGTTGATATTCATGAGTATATATTCATTAGTTTGAACATGAATTTAATTATCTTCCTACAAACCTTTTAGCATATAGTCATGTTGTTCATGTCCCCTCTTCTCACATACATGACATATATCTTGTTATGTTTTGTATTCTACCTGGATGAAACATCCATGGATAACTACTACCAGGTATGTCTTCATGAAACCATCCTTTCCATTGCATAGTTATTGACTCCTTCATGTCCGTTCTAGCAGGATGACATGCGTTCTAGTTGGTCCATGTGGATTTTTCTGGAGGCAAGGTGGCCTTTTCCCATCGCTATGGAGGATGATGTCAGCCAACACTCTGTGATGAAAGGAGCTAATACAAATGATGATGTTCGAGTCTGCTATCCCTAGAGGAGCAGTCAGACGAGTCCCAATGCAACCAGGAGTTGCACAGACTCCGTCCAAGATAGAGTGCACATCTACATCGATGAGGATTGTCGTTGGACTTGCTCCAGGACTAGATATATCTTCGTGAAACCATCCTTTTTATTGCATAGTTATTGATGCAATCCTCTAGTTAATGGGAAATATGTCAGTAATTTTTTTGCTTCCGCTGCCTATCTGATGCCGTATTTCCCAACAGTTATATCAGATCCACTTCAATTAGTTATGTTTTAGAATAATCGATATGATCAGATTTTAGTTTTACCGTGTTTATTTATTGCATACGTTGCACGTATTTAAACTGGTTGATGTGCACATCAGTATAATCACCACATAATAACCCGAATATATATATATATATGTGTGTGTGTGTATATACATACATATATATATATATATATATATATATATATATATATATATATATATATATATATATATATATATATATATATATATATATATATATATATGCAAATTACACACATCGCCTGAAAGACAAGTTTTGGTGGTGGATGTGTAGCATGATTATGGCTAATAACCCCTATTATCTGTACATGGTTGTGTGGTTGGTTTATCCTGTTTATCTCATTCTACAAATCGAGCCTCTCTCTTTTCTTCCTAATGTAAAAGTATTATTCTCTTCTACCTTTGCTCCCCTCAAATGTAACTCGAGGTTTCTCAATAATTATGTAAAAGTAGGATAGTTTACTTTCTTATTTTGACGAAGAAGAAAGATGACCAACCGACTGGCCAGGAGGCGAGCTGACTGGTTCAAAGGTTGAACCAGTCAACCCAGATTGGCAAGCACAAATCTTCATCCACAATAGGTTCCTACATGTGATGTGGACCTAGGTTGTGGTAATTCCTTATGGCTCCAAGGAATTACATTAGGCTAGACATAACCATCACTTTTTGTTTATTACATGTTTTCATTGTGGGTCATAGTATGTATATGATAAATACTATAAATGCATATGTATTATACAAACTCCCTCATTACATATTAAGTCCTAGATGCTTTCCATAAGCATCACACATGAAAAAATTGATCGACTAAATGGGGGCATGCCCTAGCATGGTGATCCATCTATCTCGTGGAAGTGTGATGGTAGATATGTGGGTCTGCCCTAGTAGGCTGCATAGTCTATCATGTTGGGTTATGGGTTAGGCTTAACTTGGTGATCTTCATTGGATTAAGCACCTAGAACCATACAGATGATCAATGTCAAGGAGTGTGCATAGCATGTATCCAACAGTTGCATATGATGCAATTGGAAAAAAGTTGCCTACTTGATAGAATCAAGTTGTGGGTGACAGCCCTAGCTGGGTCATGATGTAATGAAATTAGTATCTTGACCCACTAGAATATTGTACGCTGCAATATTCTGAAATGATATTGAGGGCTATCAATTTGAATAAAAGAGTGGGAGAGATAGTTAATTAAAGGCCTAATTAATATGGACTTTTAAATCAAATCAAAGCGAAAAAAGGTTTTTGACAAATGCAAATTTTCTCTTATAGAATCAAATATAAAACACTCAATCATCACAACCATATGAATTAAATGAGATTTATTTCCATAATTGGTTCATGACCTTGAGAAATGTCTGCATTTCCTAAAACACCAGCACCAATATCCACTCCAAATTCACCTAAGACTGACATGGATGCTTCTTTGAAGCATGCCAATGATGTTGTGAACATCAAGAACCTTATGCTGGATTGTATAAACTATGAGTTGCATAAACAACATGATAAGCATGAAGGATATAATGTCTCTAAGGTGCTATTTAGTGCAAATTGACAAAGGGAGATCCAGTAGAGCCTCATGTGCTAAATATGATTGGGAATATGAAGCATATTGAGAGACTGTTATTTCCTTTAGGTCAAGAGTTGTCCACAGATATGATTTTGCAATTGTTGCCTAAATCATATAGCCAATTTATCGACTGTTATTACTTGAGTAATATGGCCAGATTTCTGTCAAACTTGCTTGACATCTTGATAAGTGTCAAAGCACAAATGAAGTTGGAAAAATCCGTGATGGTGATCAACAGAGTTGAGTCCAAGGACAAAGGCAAAGACAAGAAGCATTTTGTGTCTAAGCTGAAGTCCAAGACTTGTGCACTCAAAATAAGGAGAAGGATAAGGGAACCAAGGAAGATGAAGCAAGGGATTGATATCTCTACTTCTGATGTATACGTTATTGAGGTTAACTTTACCACTTCCTCATCATGGGTACTAGATACTGGATGTGGATCACACATTTGCTCAAATGTGAAGGATTTGAAAAGAAGTAGACCTTTAGAGAAAGGTGAGGTAGAACTGTGAGTTGCAAATGGAGCAAGAGTTGAGGCCAGTGTAGTGAGTTATCGCTACCAAATGGGCTTATAGTAGAGTTAGAGAACTACTATTATGTACTTTCCATTAATAGGAACATCATATTTGTATCTTGTTTGGACAAGAATGAATTCAAATTTCTTATAAAGAATGAGAGATGTTCTATTAGTAAAGATGGGGTCTTTTATGGTAGTGCCCCAATGTCTTATGGTCTATACTTGATAGATATAGAGACAAGAGTATATAAAATATATACCAAAAGACCAAAACTCAATGACTCAAACCAAACATACTTTTGGCATTGTCGTCTAGGGCACATAGATGAGAATCGCATATCTAGACTCCATAAAGATGGTTATCTGGACTCTTTTGATTTTGAATCAATAGAGACATGTGAATCTTATTTGTTGGGAAAGATGACCAAGAATCCCTTCACTGGAAACAGTGAGAGGGCTAGTGATCTATTAGGACTCATACATACTGATGTATGTGACCATTTTAGAACAAATTCTAGAGGTGGGTATCAATGATGATTTCAGTAGGTATGTCTATGTTTACTTGATGAAACATAAGTCAGAAACTCTTGGAAAGTTTAGAGAGTTTATGAATGGAGTACATAAATAGCTTGGAAAAAGTATTATAGCACTTGGATCTAATCGAGGTGGAGAATACTTAACCCAAGAGTTTGAGGCCCTTCTGAGAGCCCATGGTATTGTGTCACAATGGACTTTACCTGGAACACCACAACATAATGGTGTGTTAGAAAGAAGGAATCACACAATACTGGATATGGTGTGATCTATGATGAGTTTTTCTAATCTTCAAACCTCCTTCTAGGGGTATGCTCTTAAAACCGTTGTGTTTACACTTAATCGAGTACCATCTAAGTTGGTTCAAAAGACACCATATGAGATATGGCATGGGAAACATCTTGATGTGTCTTTTATGAAGATTTGGGGTTGTGAAGCTTATGCTAGGAAAATGTTTCCTAAAAAGTTTGGCCCTAAGTCTGATAAATGTCATTTTTTGGATATCTTAAGAGATAAGGGGATACTACTTATACCACCCAACTGACAACAAAATACTTGTTTCCAGAAATGTTGTATTCCTAGAAAAGGAATTTATTACCAAAGGAGTATGTGGGAGGAAGGTGGAACTCAAAGAGGTTTGAGATCAATAAGAGATCATTGAATCGATAGACGTATAAGAGGAAAAAAGAGACTCAAAAGTTGTTGTGGAATCTCAAATTCCTCGAGTAACATAGGAACCTCATATATCTAATAGGACATGCCTTAAACCTAAAAGATATGGATATCTTGTGACTCAAGAAGGTAGTGAATTGTTCATAAATGATGAGACAATATCCTATCAAGATGCTATTAAGGGACCAGAGTTTGAGAACTGGCTCAAGGCAATGGGATCTGAGATTGAATCCATGTATACCAACACAGTATGGACCATGATGGACCCACCTGAAGGGGTAAAACCCATAGGGTGCAAATGAGTCTTTAAGAAGAAGACCGATATGGATGGAAAAGTTCAAACCTATAAGGGTAAATTGATTGCAAACGGTTTCAGACAAGTTCAAGGTGTTGACTATGACGAAACCTTTTCTCTAGCGGCCATGGTTAAATCCATCATGATCATGCTTGCGATTGCATCTTATCATGATTATGAGATTTGGAAAATGGATGTTAAAACCACATTCCTTAATAAGAATCTTGTTAAGGATGTGTATATGATACAACCTGAGGGTTTTATAAATCCAAAGTTTATAAATAAATTATGTAAGCTACAAAGGTCAATCTAAAGATTGAAGCAAGCATCTCGGATCTGGAATCTTCATTTTTATGAGACAATCAAAGAGTTTGGCTTTGTTGAAAATGAAAATGAATCTTGTGTGTACAAGAAGGTTAGTGGGAGCATGGTAGTATTCCTCATATTGTATGTAGATGACATACTATTGATGGGGAATGACATCCCTACTTTATAAAAGGTAAAAACAAGGTTTGGAAATACATTCTCTATGAAAGCCTCAGGAGAAGCATCTTACATCCTTGGGATTAAGATCTATAGAGATAGATCAAGAAGGCTTCTTGGACTCTGTCAGAGCACATACATTGACAAAGTGGTGAAATAGTTCAGCATGGAGAACTTAAAGAGAGGAAACCTACCTTCTTTGCATGGAGTGACCATCTCTAAGAGTCAATATCCCCGTTCTTGTAAAGAGAGGGAGCACATGAGTGAGATTCAATATGCATCAACAATTGGATCAATCATGTGTTCTATGTTGTGCACCCATCCAGATGTCTCGTATGCTTTGAGCATGGCGAGAAGATATCAGTCAGATCCGGGTGATGCTCACTAGATAGTTGTGAAGAACATCCTCAAGTACTTGATAAGGACTAAGGATTAGTTCTTGGTCTATGGAGAAGAGGAAGAGTTGGTGGTAAGAGGTTATACCAATGCAAGCTTCCATACTAACAAAGATGATTACAAATCACAATCAAGATTTGTGTTTTGCCTAAACAATGGAGCTGTGAGTTGGAAGAGTTCCAAGCAAGAAATAATTGGTGATTCTACAACAAAGGCTGAGTATATTGCTGCATCAAATGCAACAAAGGAGGTTGTATGGATCAAGAAGTTCATCATAGAACTTGCGATTGTTCCAAGCATCATCAATGCAATCGAGATATATTGTGACAACAATGGATCTATTGCACAGACTAAGGAACCCTGATCACATCAATGCTCAAAACATATACAAAGGCAGCATCATCTCATACGAGAGATCGTGCAGTGACGAGATGTAAAGATTTGTAGAGTACCAACTGAGAACAATGTTGCTGATACCTTGACTAAAGATCTTTTGCAGCAGAAGCATGATGTTCATATAAGGTCACTCAGAATAAGATTTGTGGGTGATTGGTTCTAAGTGCAAGTGGGAGTTTGTTGTTATGTATGCCCAAAGAGCCAATCATATGATGATTATAATAACATAACTTGTAAACATAGTCAAAAATTCGGTATTCGGGATACGTTCGGTCGAGCTGAAAAATTCGGGATTTGGGAATTATGCGGGAAATTCGGGTAAAAGGTGGTCAATGTACGATAAAAATACGGTCAATGATTCGGGAAAAATTCGGCAAAAGATCGGATGATTCATATATATATATATGTGTGTGTGTGTGTGTATTACACATATATATAACACAATACATATAGTGCATGATATATAAGTACATATCTCTACATCTATTGCAACATATATAACACATACATACATACATGATACATACATATATATATGTGTGTGTGTATATTTACATATACAAGCACACACACACACACATATATATATATACACACACACACTCTCTCAAATCAAGTTAGTCCTAAATAATATAAAATGAGAAAGTACATAAAAAAGTAGAAAACGGGAAGAAAACGTCAAATTCGTGAATAATACGAGAATAAAACGTAATATATTGTGATTATGCTCAAATTGGGAATTATTCGTCTGTTTGATACGTCTAGGGAAAAAATCGTGTTTTAAACGCGACTTTTTCAAAAAGTCGGAGTATATTGTGACTATGCTTGTAAATGATGTGATTATTAAGAAATGCAAGCTTCTAATTTATCCCATTCTTTCATTTATGAGATAATGAAATAACATAATAAATGTCTACAAAATGATACTACTCAATGACGTATGTCTTCAAGTTGAGGAAATGAACAATGAGATCATACGAATGTTAAGAGTATCTGTATTCTTGTTATGTCCCTGATTGGTTGTTATCGTGGAAGGTAAATAGACATCAATGATACATAAGATAAAAGTGTGAGCTAGTTTATGATAGAATCTCATTAGTCAGGATATGGCAATATGAAACCAAGCACACATATGCATGTTAGAGAACTGTGTATCATATAGACCTACAAAAAGAATGATACATGGAAACCTTAACTAGGTAAGTATGAATCACGTTTTATAGTGATGGTGGTGTTTGCGGTTCTTAGACCTGAAATCACTACTCTCATGACATGTCGTTCGGTATGCTTTGACATAATCAAACACAATCGTGAAACATGGGTTGTTATAAAGGTGATGATTGGGTGACAGTGACACATGGGGACTGACTGTGAGTGATAGAGATGGGATTTTCCCTAGTATGATATCCAAGGCCTCTTGATTAGCGAGACTGAGAAATGTGTGGCCACACACATGTGAGTCAATATGTGATATTGAGCTTACATATATCTCAGACTGTCTGCTCAGGTTCAAGAAACAATATTCAATAATAATGAGGAGGACTTCTCCATGCCTCTAGTTCAATCTGGATATTAGTGACAAAGGAACTAAACAAGACTGTAACACCATACACAAATTGTAGGTTAAAGTTGTTCTCCAACTTTCCATTTACTTGGATAGCAATGATGTGTGACTGGGCACCACTCATTGCTTGTGATGTCATAAAGTGTTATGGACATTCGCGACCAACATAATATGGGACCTATAGGGTCACACACATAGGAACTCATCTAGAAGAGGAGTTGAATCTTGAATAACGATTGAGTTAATTGCTAAAATGTTTAGTTGATTGATTCACGCAAAAACAACCTGACAACACTACTAAACGATTATCTCAAGTGTTGAAACAGGCATCTGGAGAGTGCCAAGTGGCTGTCTCAAGTGTTGAGACAGGCATCTTGAGGGTCTAGGTTGATTTGAGTTGAAATTGGCTAAGAAGTGATATGACCCAACCTGGCTCAACTGGGTCACCAGACTACCGTCTGGGTGACTGAGACGTCTGTCTTGCATGGGCATGATGGTCCAATTTGGTCGAGGGAATGTTCTAGACATTTCCCTATTTGTTTCACTTGTACATTACTTGTTGTGCAAGGAAATCAATGTCCAACATTGATGGGGATTGAGTTGCCAATTTCATGTACAAGTGGAAAACTACAAAATGACAGTCTTGCAGTGCGATAAGGCAATCTGGGTTTGCCAAACGGCCATTTCAGTTGTCGCAAGTTGTGAAGTTTCCAGAATTGTTGTGGAAATTTGAGATCTTTTGATCCCTTCTACTCCTGCATAGACTAGAAACCCTGACCCTAACTCCGCCTATAAATAGAGGGGTACTGGGGGCTTCCCAAATCACAACACATACAATTGAGAATCAGTTTCTCTAACAATTTTTGTCCTCTCTGGTTGTGATAACCAAGAGATCCTAAGAAAATCCTACTCGACTAGGGAGGGATAGCTATGGGAGAGAAACAATTGAGGGTCATTATTGTGGGAGAGCAGGTTGGTGACTAGTACACCAATGGGAGGGAGAACTCCTTCCTGTCCGTTCTAGTAGGACAACAGGAGTTCTAATTGATTCATGTGGACTTATCTAGATGTGAGGTGGCCTTTTCCCATCACTAAGGAGGATGATGTCAGTCAGTAGTCTGTGATGACAAGAGCTGATGCTGAGGATGACGTTTGAGTCTACTATCCCTGGAGGAGTAGTTAGATGAGTCCCAATGCAACCAGGAGTTGCATAGACACCATCTAAGATAGAGTACACATCTACATTGACGAGGATTGTCACTGGAATTTCTCCAGGACCAGGTATATCTTTGTGAAACCATCCTTTCCATTTCATAGTTATTGACGCGATCCACTGGTCAATGGGAAATATGTTAGTAACATTTTTGTTTCCGTTACCTATCTGATATCGTATTTTCCAACATATTCAAGATGCCCACAAAGTGGAAAATGAGGTGATGCACTCTTGTAATCACAATAAAAGTCCTATATTGAAATCAATGTTGGGAAAGCTTTTGTGGAAATTTCTTATCCTTTGTATAAATGGATACAACTTCATGGACGTTTCTATAGTTTGGATAGATAAATTTATACACATTAGTGAGTTCTCATTGTTTATTAATGGATCATCATTTGGTTATTTTAGGAGTTAAAAGGCATCCAATAAGGCGATCCTTTATCTCTACACCTCTTTGTAGTTTTATCATCTATATTCTCATTTATGTTTTGACTTGGGGCTACAAATGGAATCCTATCTAAGATATATGACTTTGAGTGTGTGCATGTCATATAGTTTGCTGATGATATTACTACGTTCATCACTCCAAATGACAATGATGTTATCAACACTATGAGAATTCTAAGTGCTTTCAACACCATTCTAGTCCCTAAGAGAATTCCCTAATATCATCAACATAGTTTGTGGTATGTTTCAATGTAAGGTTAGCACCTTCTCTTTTCTACCTAGTTTTACCTCCTCCCTGAGAAACTTTATTGTCAAATTTGAAAACATATGATTGACAAAGTGACAACTAGGATTGCCTCTTGGAAGATGAAAACCCTAAATAGAGATAGTCATCTTTCCCTAACTATTGCCTCTTAGAAGATGAAAACCCTAAATAGAGCTAGTTGTCTTTCCCTAACTATTACCTCTTGGAAGATGAAAACCCTAAATAGAGCTAGTTGTCTTTCCCTAACTATTGCCTCTTTAGCATGAATCCCATCATATTATATTAGTTATATCATGTTACCTTTAAAAATTATAGATATCATTGACAAAATGAGAAGAGATCTTCTTTTGGTCATATTGTAGAAACAAAAAAAGATCATCTAGTAAACTAGGATACTTTGTGCAAAGCTCATCATCATGGTGATTGAGGGATCGTTACTATCTGCCTAAATTCATATTATGTTTAATAACGTGATTGCAATTGCAATAGAATGACATGATTGTGCTAACTACATTATGTACCAAAGAAATATCATAAAGCCTATCATCCATGCACACATATCAAGGACAAAAAAAGTGCTCCTTTGTTAATAATATCTTCTTAAAGGACTACACCTTGTTGAAGATACTATCTTGAATCATCCTTCGAGTCTAACACATTTAGTTTCTAGCATGACCCTTGGCTTATTTGGGTAGGATCAGCCAATATTTCTTAAACATACATGTACCCTATCATATCAGATTTACCACATCATATAATACATATAAATTACTCCCATCAACCTAAAATAAGATCAACGGACACACCCTCACTTCGATGGGGTTAAACAAAAAATCCCATATACACTCAATAAACTTACTAGACCTCATAACCAATGCACATTAACCTTGGGTAGCTCATAAATGCGGGTCCATGAATTCTTCATACACTCTGGTCATAAATCTCACAATGAAAAATGTTTCTAGCAGATGAAATGCCCATCTAAGCCACACATTTTGTATTGACTCAATGTACACAACAAGCTTTGATTAGCAGAAAATAGGAATAAACATAGGTGGTTTATCCCCTTTATTTTCTTATTTTGCAATCTAGCTTAGATGATATAGAGCATACATTCTATAAACAGTTCTTCTCAAAGCTCATTTTTGCTCACAATTATGACGATGTTTTGTCAAATCACACACTTTATGATCATAACATTTCTATCTTAAATAACAAGGATGCTTACACTCTATTGTTTCTAGTATTATATAGAACATTTGAATCAAAAGAGAGCATAAATTCTTTGAGAACATAACCCATCCATATAACAAAACCATTTTTTATATGTACACGACTTGCCATATTTAGTCTTGTGCTTAGACTAAGTGACACCTCTTCTGCTCTCAAGAATAAATCATCCCTTAGAGAGTTTGCAATCCTCCAAGACGTTGATGATATGACCCCTTCATGGTTAATCCACTTCCTTGAAGATGAGGCATAAGACATGTTGTGTGACAGCTCTAATATTCCATGACTCCAATGCTGATATGATGATGATGACTCCTGGATATGTATTTAATTGATGTTTGCAACTTTTCTTCTAGTGGTTTTTCCTTACAGGGATCCATTCCCCTATTTTGGTATCACATACTCTAAGCTACCAAGTGGGTTGCTTATAGGGCTGCCCACCCCTGTAATGCAAGTTTTTATTCCTACCATTTTTGTCATTATTTCATTGAGCTCACCTCTATGCTCTCACTGATTTTACTGATTTCTTAACGATTTATAAGACACGTGCTCTGTGTTTTAAGTTTTATAATATCATGAAATGGTTCAAAAATTATATAATAGTAGTGGCTAAGAGCAAAT
This sequence comes from Alisma plantago-aquatica, assembly GCA_963693085.1. Lineage (NCBI taxonomy): Eukaryota > Viridiplantae > Streptophyta > Magnoliopsida > Alismatales > Alismataceae > Alisma > Alisma plantago-aquatica. The sequence goes on along the minus strand of OY856410.1, from coordinate 517,188,855 downwards.
ATTCTCATAATGCTTTTGTTAATGCATTTAATGTACATGTTTTATACTTCATAATACATTCTAAAAACAAGTAATAAATGTTGTTAATTTTGAAATACGTCATTACATGCAACAATGATAGGTACAATTGAGTTGATAGTTTAGGCCAGTCCAGATAAGAAAATGTAGAATAAACCAATGCAAGCAAATAAAAGTAAATAAGGTCAGGATCAAACCAGGTCGTTCGTTGAGAAACGAACGCGATATACTTAAAGAAATAAGTGCCTTGCAACCCTTCTGGATATGAGCCACTCTCCTAGTCGACCCAGTCATGAATCTGAAGAAGAGACGTCTCGCTCGACGAACAATGCACATGAAGTAGTTGCACTACCAGTGCAGCTCAGCAACCGCAGGAACCACTGCTTGACATGTTGTGTCTTGGAAGGAAGAGGATGAACAAACATGTTATGTCCAGGAGAAAGATCTCCACGCAACACCATGGAACGAAGGTGGTAGACTCTAGCTTTAGGGTTCGTAAACACGCACTCGAATGACTGACAGTTGTGTGTTCAAAAGATATATTTAACACTAATGATCGGAGGCATATTTATAGCCTTACACACCCCAATAATCTTATTCATATTAAGACGTGACCACTCTGTTGCTCTTGTACACATTGCAGAAAATTCCACAATAGAGACATTTTCTAGTTAAGATTAATAAATTTGAATAGGAAAAAATAATTAATTAAATTAATAATTAATTACGTAGTTGTATCCTAGTACAAAAAGAAGATGGAAGACGGAAGAAATTCTCCACAATCCACAACCCATAAGCCCGAGCTCGGCCAGACAAGGCGAGGTGTGGCGTGGCATGCACACGCGTGGGTGCGTGTGTGTTATTGTCACCATACCCACCAAGAAGGTGAGCATACCCTCCTCGTAGGACCCTTGGACACTAGTGTCCCATGTGATCCTACATATAAGGTGTAAGGACCCTGACCTTCGTTTTGGGCTTACCATGTTTGCTTTGCTTTGACCCTGGTGTTTTGGTGCTTGCTAATCACCTTTGGTGGTGATTAGGGTTTGGTTGTGCTTTGTTGAGAGTTGAAGGTGCTACTTGCAAATAACCCAAGTCTAGGGTTTTGTGAGCAAGTTTGCCACCTTGAGAGGTGTTCTTCTCTCTCTTTGCTTCCTCTAGAGTTGAGGGGAAGGCTTGGGCTTGTTGCTTGAGTTCTTTGGGCCTTAGTTGAGCTTGTTTGGGCCTTGAGGTGTCTTGTTTGGGCTTGGTTGAGCCTTGTGTTGCCCAAAGTGAAGAGTGTGTCAACCTAGGGTGTTTGTGTCGGCCAACAAGGAGTTGTGTCGCCCTAGTGCAAGCTTGGTGTGTCGCCCATGGTGCTTGGTCTTGTTTGGTGAACACGTGGTGCATGTCTTGGACAAGTGTCCCTTGTTGGGGTGACACCTTGCCATGTTCCATCTTGTTTTCTCCTCCCTTTCTTTCTATAAAGATGGTTCCTTCCTTAGCTTAAGGACCCTTTGGTTCCTCTACCTCTTGTGCACGACACACTCCCTCCTTTCCTTGCTTGGAGGTCGACACACCCTTGGAGAAGGAGAGTGGTGGCCGATACACCCTTGAAGGAGTAGCTTGGAGATCGACACCCCCCCTAGGAGGAGCTTTGGTGGTCGACATCCCTTGAAGCTTGGAGCTCTTCTTCTTCCTTGGAGCTTGGAGCTTAAGGCGGGTTGCATAACTCTAACCCTAGCTATTTTACTCTCTTTTCATATATGTTAAATCTATAATCTTGTATATATGCATGTGAGTAGCTTAGTTCTTGCCTAGTAGCCATGTTGGCCGATCCATGTAAGTTAGGGTTTAGGGAGAAACACTCCTTTCTCCTCTTAGTTTAGAAGAGTGAGTTGGGTCCTAATGCCATGAGCAATACCCCTCTTTCCTAGTCGATTGAGGTGAGCTTATGACTTAGTGGCTTGAGCAAGACTCTCTTCTCACCTTGGGCAAGAAGGTGAGCTCGTTAGATGACCTTGACGAGATGCATCTTGAGTGTTTGGTGCTTGTAGAGGTGCTGCCCGACAGCCCTCATGTCTTAGTTGCCCTTGCACGGCATGAGTGAACAATGTATCCCTTTTGTTCCTTAGGCGGGTGAGCATTCTGACCTTGCACGCCTTGCGCTAGTTCTGCCCGGCAGGCTGCACGCCTTGGGGCTGCTCGCCCGACACCATGTTGCTCGCCCGACACCATGTTGCTCGCCCTACATCAGCCAGTGTCGCCCGACACACTCTGCTCGCACGACATCCCTCTGCTCGCCTGATACCTACCCTGCTCGCTCAGCTTCACCCTGAACGCCCAACACACTTGCGCGCTTAACAGAGTTGTACACCCAGTAGCGCCCTGCACGCCCGTTACACCTTGCATGCCTTGGGGCTACACGCTCGACAAAGCTATACACTTAGTGATGCGCGTTGCACGCCTGACTAGGCTGCACGCCATGGCCTTGGGTGAGGGTAGAGGTGCCCGACACTGTGTTAGTGAGCCTTGCCCGACACACTCCTTTTTGGTGAGGGTTTTGGGTACCTTTTGTGAGGGATCTTTGCATCATGAAAATGGCTTGAACTATATATGCCTTGATATCGTTGGTGACTCCTTGTTCTCTTAATGATGAAGATAGTGACAATGGTAGCAATAGTAATAATGCTAGTTTGTATGTTGAGCATGATGTTGAAGAAAGGTAAAGCCTATGTGTACAAGTGTGACTACCATGGTTATATCTTTAATGCTAAGAGTAACGTTAAGCATGCATTAGGGTTGCTTAATAATGCACTTACATATGTGACCTTAAGATGAGGCATGGATGTAATTATCATTGTCATTATGTGCTGGCAATATACTTAACCCCAATTGTCACCTTATGTTAATAATATGAGTCTCTTGATTATTCATATGGTTGTTGAATGATGCTAACCATGCAGGTAATGCATAGCCAAATGAAAGGCTATGAGGAATGGTTATATGTGAATACTGTGATGACATGTGTATTATGAATGGTGTTCCATAATGATGATGAAAGGCTTGAGAGGCTATGGCACTATGTGATGAGGGATTGAGATCCAATGTTTTGTGATGATCCTTGAGGTGGATCTGGATGGTTGGCAAGAGGCAAAGTGATAACATGTGATGCTGGATCCTTGATATGGATCAGGTTGATGTGACTGTAATAATAACATAATGTTGAGTTTATGTTATTTGTTTCCTTCTATAGTTTGCATGTTATACAACTTGGTTGAATCTTGCAATCCATCTAAAAGATACTAATTAATTACAGTGAAATCTATCATGTAGTTGCCCTGGCCATAGATCCATCATCAGTCAGGATAGGGTGATGGTGAAACGGGTTCTCCTGCAGGTTAACCCGGAGCGCATATTTTTGAATATGCGAGGTTTCTCCTAGCCTCAAATAGAGAGGTGAAATGAGTGCAGCTGCGGTTGCAGACTCGGATATGTGATGAGCATGGTGAACATGGCCCATGGCTCCGGATATGTGATATGTGATGAGCATGAATGCGTTCATGGCTCAGAGAACGGTGTTGAGACCCGTGGCTCAGTTTTACTAGCGCCGTGACCTGTACCAAGGCGGGCTAGAGGAAGGGTAGCCTGAGGAGATGACCCTGTGGCTTTAGACCACTTGAGCATGAGACTGTGGTCCTGCTTTGTGTTCTCGTCAACTGACCACAAGGGGTGAGGTCGTGGATTCCAGCTCTTCCATTGACCTTGTATGGCACCAGTTATGGGCTTCACAACCGATGGTTGGAATTGAATGGTACGGTTCACTTCCTCAGGGCATAATAAAATGTAATCCAACCGTTTAGTATATACTGCTTAAGGCAAACACGAAACATTGGTTGAGGCCTTGTTTGTGTAGTTACTCTCTTTATATATATTGTAGTTATTCATATGTCTTTCATATGCAGTAGAATTTGGGTATCCTTTCTCATCAATTGTGTCTAACATGTAATACTTGAATATATCTGGTAACTTTAGTTAGTTTTATTCCAATAAACTATTCTTGCTATATCTTCTATCAGATAGCTGCTTAATGTATATGATCTTGAGGTTTTGTAGTTTTGGCGAGGAGTTATGCCTCCCGCTGGGACAATGTTCAATTGTCTCACTCCGCTGGTTTACACCCTTTTTAGGTGGTCGAGCTTGTCGTGGTGGTGGTCACAGAGTTGCGGCCGAGCAGCAAGAAGATCAGTAGAAGGCAAGCTTTTGGAGATGCTACTGTTTTGGATGTTTTGTTGTAAAGTCTAGAGTCATCCCTGTACTCTGAGGTCCTTGGCGGTGTTTTGACGTTGTTTTACGATGTACGACCGATGACGTTTGTATATCCTGCTGCTGGCCAAATGCGGGCCTTTATGTATATAACAGGTGATGAACTTATGTTACGACAGGATAGCTGATGCTCTAAGCTGTGGACATGTATTCAGGCTTGTATGGATATGTATGTAACATGTTTTCTTGTAGGATATGGACTGGAATGTAATATGTTTCTCAGTTTATCAGTTTTCCGCAATCGGTTTAAATTAACCCGTGTTTTTGATAAGCTGTGGTTATGGTGATTTCCACACGTTTTCATGTAACACCTCGTTATCTGTGTGATAATGGGATGTGTTGCCACATAAGGACCACAAAAGTTCTAGGAGTTAGCAATGTGGGATAAAACTTCTTTCCCATTTGCACTAGAGACAAAACTACTTCTCTCACATGTACTAGCTGCACTACATTAGGCTTAACCCATGCTATATACATGGATCTAGAAGCCATATATCTAAGAATCCCCCACAAAGTCCAATGTGTAGTATACTCTACCAATTAGTCCTCCATACTTTGCTTTCCGCAATACCTTTTGGTTTGAATCTACCTGAGTTATCCAATTATAACCCTCGCAAGAACTAGGTGAACAAAAAGTCTTAAACTTGAACCTTTGGTGCAAGAGTATAGGTTGGTAACAACACAATAACGACATGGTAGAAAAGAAAACAATACAGTAAGGCCATGTATACAAAATTTTTATGTCATGATTGATAACAGAGAACAATCCAATTCTCCTGTTGCGGCCTACACAACATCAATCATTTAGTTGGAGTCTCCAAGGATGTAATGCTAACATCCTGTCCTAAGAATTGACACCATTCAGAGACTAATCTCTTACTAACTTGCAGTCATGACACTAATAGGTTTCCCAAGGGATAGACACATAGATGCATGAAGCATCAAAGTAATTACACAGTGTCATCCAATTCACCTGACAACTTTTTATTATCACAAAAAACCCAATTTGTAGGATCTCCACTATGTTGGGTTGGGTTTCTACTGCCTGCGAATAATGAGGGGTTTTAGTCCCATCCCCAACCTGAATTTTTTCACTAAAGCTAGAGTAAGACCTTTAGTGAATGGATCATTTGTATTTTTTGGTACCGACATAGTCCACAACCACAACCCCATTAGACACTAACTCCCTTATAGATTTGAGTCTGACTTGGATGTGTCTATGCTATTTTTGATTGTACTTGTGACTCTTTATCTTGGCAATAGTTATAGTGTTATCACAATGAACTGAAACTATAGGAAGCAACTTCTTTACCAAAGGTAAACTGGACATAATTCCATGTATCCATTTAGCTTCCAATCCAGTTTCATCTAAAGCACACAACTCTACCTCAAGAGTAGACCGAGACAATATGGTCTATTTCTTATACTTCCAAGAAACAACTCCTCCTCCCAATAAGAATACATATCCTGAGACACCATTACTCCCAAAGTTGATGGCAATCCAGCTTGCATCACTATATCCTTCGACTACAGAAGGATATTTGCCATAATGCAGCCCAAGAGAACATGTTCCCTTGATACACCTTAAAACTCTGTCAAGAACTTCCCAATGGGTTTTGTTGGGACAACTGGTGTATCTACTTAACTTACTCATGACCAACACAATGTCTGGACGTGTGCAGTTTATTAGATATATCAAACTTCTGATACTATGAGAGTATCATAATCAAGACATCGGAACCCTAGTCTCATTCTTGAACAAGGCCTTGGATGAATCATATGGAGTATTGACAGGTCTAATTGATGTGTACTCAAACCTCTCCAATATCTTCTCAACATAGTGAGACTGAGATATATTTATACCATTAGTAGACCTTATGATTTTAAGCCCTAAAATCACATCGGCGACACCCATATCTTTCATATCAAACTTGCTACATAAGAATGTCTTTGCCTCATTTACTACTTTCATATCAGAACCAAAAAGTAGGATATCATCAACATATAAACATAATAAAATGAATCCATCATTGAAGATTCTACAATAGAGACACTTATCAAACTCATTAGAAACAAAGCCAAATGATGATATCACGAAATCAAACTTGTCATTCTATTGCTTAGGGGCTTGTTTCAAGCCATATAATGACTTAACAAGTTTACACATTTTGGACTCATTCCCACAACCCACAAATCCCTCATGTTGTTCCATATATTATCTCTTCCTGAAGATCATCGTGTAAGAACATGGTGTTCACATCCATCTGATGGATACAAAGATTATAAATCGAAGCCAATGCTATAAGCACTTGGATTGTGGTCATACGGGAAATAAGGGAATATGTATCAAAATAATCTATTCCTTCCCTCTGTGTGTAACCCTTAGAAACTAACCTAGCCTTATACTTGTTGATTATCCCGTCTGCATTAAGTTTCTTCTTAAAGATCCATTTGCATCCAACTACACAACAACCAGGAGGCTAATCCACCAATTCTCAAGTTCCATTTGAGAGAATTGATTGGATCGTATTGACCTCAATGCCTGAGATATCATATTTTACAATCAATAATATGTAGGCATAACTTGTCTCTACATACCTCAAGAATATGGAATCAACCATTTTCGGTCCCAATTTCTTCCTTTTGTGTTCAAGGACAAGTACCTTAGCAAGACACCCCCACACTCGGAGGTATTTGAGACTCAGTTTTCTTCCTCTCCATAACTCAAAGGGACTACTCTCTACATATTTGTGGGGAACTCTATTCAGAATATGGCAAGCCGTATTCAAAGCTTCTCCCAAAATGAAGTTGGGTAGACCTGAGGTTTGGAGAAAGAATTTATCATATCTATAAGGGTTCAATTTTTACGTTCAGCTATCCCATTAGATTGTGGTGAATACAGAGCAGTAACGTCATGAACTATACCATGTAATTGGAAAAATTCCAAAAACAAATTCGAGGTATATTCTTCTCCCATGTCAGACCTTAATCGTTTAAGTACTTTACTAATTTGAGTTTCAACTTCTTTCTTATAAATTTTAAATTTACCCAATGCCTCATCTTTACTCCTAACCAAAAAGACATAACAATATCTACTAGCATCATCAATAAAAGTTATAAAATAACACTTTTGATCCCTTGTAGCAATACCATTAAATTCACATATATCTGTATGCACTAAATCTAATATTTCTGAATTCCTATTCATAGAATAAAAAGCCTTCCTAGGTAATTTAGCTTGCACATAGATTTCACATTTATTATTGCTAATTTCATATTTAGGGATCAAATTCAGATTCATCATATGTTTCATTGAGCCAACATTCACATGTCCTAAATGTGCATGCAAACATCAGATGATACAAGATTTAAACATAAATAACTATTATCATTCAAATTTAAAACAAAATTTGAAACAAGTTCTACAAGAATCTTAAAAAAGTTCTCCATATCACAAAGATACCCCTTGCCAAAAAATAAAGATTCTCAAAGGTGAGTAATAATAGCATTATTACATTTATAATATATTCTAAAGCCATCTCTAACTAAAATTGCACCACTAATAAAGTTGCGTCATATTGATGGAACATGTCTGACTCTATGAAGCGTCAGAACCTTTCCCGAAGGAAACTTTAAGTCCACCCATCCTTTGCCTTTGACTTCTACAATGGTGGAATCGCCCAAAGTCACAGATCGACCTTTAGAGGCCTGATAAGACACAAATAGGAACTTGTCAGTACATACATGCACATTAGCCCCAGTGTCTATAATCCAATATAGTTGTTCAAAAATAGACATAACTTCTGATTTTATAGATGCATACCCATCATTGAGGTTTCAAGGATGTAGTCATCATGTTGACTAAAGCCTCATCAGTTGCAGATGTGGCAACTTTCTTCGCCTTCTTTGAAGGACAATCCTTGTTCCAGTGGCCAACCTGTCTACAAGTCCAACAAGGTTTGTTTTTTGATTTCTTCTGTATCTTGGCCTTAGGTTTAAGTGAATTCTTAGGTTTCTTATCCTTGTTCTTAGTAGTAGTAAAATTAACAGTCGCATTGACATCAGTTGGTACTTTGATAGTCTTCTCTTTCAGATGCTCTTCCTGAATATTGATGTCCATCATGAGATCTTTCATTCACATGCCTCCTTTGCGATGCTTAAGAGTCATGCCAAACGACTCCCAAGATTTTGGGAATTTCTCAGTGATTAACATAGCAGCAAACTTTTCAGAAAGTGTCATGCCCACATCAACGAGCTCTTGCACGAAGAGTTGAAAATCGTGTGTTTGATCAGAAATAAACTTTCCCTCAGACATATGCAAGTTAAGAAATTTAGAGACACAATATTTGAGTTCCCTGCCTCTCAATATTGTATTTCTTTTCTAATGCTTTCTACAGAGCCTTAGATGTAGTAACAAGTGGCTTAGAGTATGAGTCCTACAGTTTGTTGTTTAACACAAATAGAATCAACCCTCGACACGTCTTGTCACCCTTCTTCCAGGTTGTAATGATATTAGCATTATCAGGAATAGTTTCTGTGGCAACACATCCCATTATCATATAGATAACGAGGTGTTACGTGAAAACGTGCAAAAATCACCATAACCACAGATTATCAAAATACAGGTTAATTAAAACCGATTGTAGAAAACAGATAAACTATGAAACTATTACTTTCCAGTCCTCATCCTGCACAGAAACATGTCATATATATACATACACGAGATCTGATACGTGTTCACAGCTCAGGAACAACTGTTCATCCATCACCTGAGTTCACCACCTGTTCATATACATAAAGGCCCACATCCGACCAACAGCAGGATATACAAACATAATCGATCGTTCACGTGAAACAATGTCAAAACACTGCCAAGGACCTGAGAGTACATGGATGACTCTAGACTCTACTACAAAACATCCAAAATAGCAGCATATCCATCGCTTGCCTTCTACTACTCGTCAAGCTGCTCGGCCGCAACACCACGACCACCACCACGTCTAGCTCGGCCACCTAAAAAGGGTGTAAACCAGTGGGTGAGACAATTGAACAATTGTCCCAGCGGGAAACATAACTCCCCACCGCAACTACAGAACCTCAGCAAGATAAACGACAACAACAGGTAACTGATAACAGGTATAACAAGAGCAGTTTATATAAATAAAGCAAAGCTATTCTTACCGACAAACTTACCAGTTATACAAAAGCATATACCATACATCTCTCAATGGAACATAATTGACAAGATAAGATTTATCACTATGTAACATGATTATCAGAATAAGGTATATTGTCACTTAACCTGATTATCAAAATGAGCCATATTACCACATACCTGATGAATATAGAAGTAACTGCAAGATATAACAGAATTAACTACACAAACAAGGCCTCATCCAATGTTTCGTGTTTGTCTTAAGCAGTAAATCCTACACGGCTGAATTACGTATTATTATGCCCTGAGGATTTGAACCGTACCGTTCAAATCCAACCTTCAGTTACGAAACCCAATCCGGTGCCATACAAGGTCAATGGAAGAGCCGGATTCCACGACCTCCCACCTCGTGGTCAGTACACGAGTACAACATAAGCAGGACCGCAGTCTCATGCTGAAGTGGTCTTAGCCACAGGGTCAGCTCCATAGGCTACCCTCACTCTAGCCTGCCTTGGTACAGGTCTCGGCGCTAGTAAAACTGAGCCATGGGCCTGTTCACCATGCTCTGAGCCATGAACACATTCATGCTCTTCACATCACATATCCTGAGCCATGGGCCTATTCACCATGCTCTACACATACATATATCTGAGTCTGCAACCGAAGTTACACTCTTACCTCCTCATTTTCAGGCTAGGAGCAACCTATACATATTCAACAATATGCACTTCTAGGTTAACTCATAGGAGAACCTGTTTCACCATCACCAAATCCTGATGATGATGGATCTATGGCCAGGGAAAACTACATGATATATTTTACTGTGATTAATTAGTGTCTTTTAGATGGATTGCAAGATTCAACCAAGTTGTATAACATGCAAGATATAACAGAAAGTAAATAAACTCAACATTATATTATTATTGTAATCACATGAACCTGATCCATCTCAAGGATCCAACATCACATGTTACCACTTGGCCTCTTGCCAACCATCCAGATTCATCTCAAGGATCATCACATACCATGGGATCTCAATCCCTCATCATGTACTGTCACAGCCTCACAAGGCTCGTATTAACAGCATGGGACCAACACATCATACATACAACCTTATAGAATAATTATCAAAGTGATGTTACTCATTACACATGTCTCATAGCCCTTTTATGGCTTAATCATCACCTGCATTGGTTAGGATACACAATAATCATAGATTCAACATAAGGACTATACTTACTATCACACGAAGACACTCAAGATACTATACTTTATCCATCTTACACTATTTGGTGATCAAGCTCATCATTAACAAACCATATCCATGCTTATCCTTATCTCAGAATTATATGAATAATCAAGGTGTTTAATTTATGTGAGTATACAGAGCAAGCATTATTATTACCACTGTCATTACTATTATCATTATCATTAAGCAACCACTAGTGTAACTACCATTAACATCGTCATTAACAGATAAGCATAAGGCTCACATCATGCATAACATTACTACTACCTTCCTCATCATGCTCATATACTACTATCAGCATCATTACTACCATTATTATTATCAACATCATTACTATCATTAGCATTGTTATCAAGGCATCACCATCGTTTGTTGTACATAACCAAACACTTCCATATTACAAGGGACCGTCACTATAGGATCACACAACCCTCAGTAAGACTCGTCACAACCCTCACCCAAAGGAAGGATACAACGGTTAGAACATGAGAGTGCAATAACGCTGCGCGACACAGCGTTACAAGGGGTAACACGCGTCAGGGGTGTCGGGCATCCCAAGACTGTCGGGCAACACCCGTCACACCTCCAGCCGGCCGACACACCAGGGAGTGTGACACTCATCACAGCGCCCAACTGCAACGCCCGATACTCCTACCAAAATGGCCAGGTCACAACCATCCCAACCACCAAGAGAGAGAGGGAGAGAGAGAAGAAACACTCCACAAAACGTGCCACCAACAAGACCATCCCTAACGACCGACACACTCCAAGAGAGAGGCGTGACGCCCATCACAAGAGCCACCCTATCGGCCTTCACAACCCACGATGTATCGCCTATTACACTCCAACGCCTATCGGCCAACTCACCACTCTAGCCTATTGTCAAACCCAAACAAGCATGCCATGCATGATCCTATCGTTCAACTCAAGCCAACCTTCATGCCACTTCTTGGTCTATCATCCATGATAAAAACAAGGGTGTCACTCATCACAAGAAGGACCATCATGTCGTCTAACACCACCATATCGTCCAACACTTCTCTTAGCTTGACCTATCATCCATCTCAAGGGCAAGGATATCACCCAACACCAAGGACACTCATGTCGTCCAACACAAAGATACCCATGTCATCCAACACACCAAGACAAAGGAGGGTATTGCCCAACAGGGTCACCATCTACCTCCAGCACAAGGAAACTCCAAACCCTAGAGAGCAAGGTACACTAGATCACAAGGAAACCCTAAACCCTAAGGAGGATCGGCCACCAAAGGTACAAAAGCAAGGAACTAGCTACTAACATATGAACAGGAACATAATAAGAGATAATGGAGTTAGGGTTAGAAGCTATGCAACCTGCCTTAAGCTCCAAGCTCCAAGGAAGAAGAAGAACACTCCAAGGGATATCGTCCACCACAGCTCCTCCAAGGGGGGTATCGGCCACCACTACTTCTCCAAGGAAGTGTATCGGCCAACACAAGCAAAGAAGGAAGGAGTGTCATGCACTCAAGGTGGAGGAGAGACCAAAGGATCAAAGGAAGATAAGGTAAGGGAAAGAGCCACCTATAAAGAAGGAAAGGGAGGAGAAAACAAGGTAGATCCATGCTATGTGTCATCCACCCAAGGGACACTTGTCCAAGAGCTCAAACCACCACTCTAGCAAGCCTTGCACACTTGTCCAAGATATGCACCAAGTGTCAACCAAACATGGTCAAGGTTGGACCAAGCATCACTTGGCCGACACAAGGCTTCACCAAGCCCAACCAAGGCACCTCAAGACCCAACCAAACTCAAGCAAGGCCCAAAGGACTCAAGCAACAAGCCCAAGCCTTCCTCTCAACCCTAGAGGAAGAAAAGAGAAGGAAACACGTCACAAGATGGCAAACTTGCATACAAACCCTAAACTTGGGTTATTTGCAAGTAGCCCCTCGAACTCTCAAAAATACACAACCAAACCCTAATCACCACTTAAAGGCGATTAGCAAGCATCAAACCACCAAGGTTAAGCAAAACAAACAGGGTAAACCCTAAATGAAGGTCAGGGTCCTTACAAGCTAACCCCCTTTAAGGGATTTTGTCCCCGAAATCCGAAGAGAAAAGCGAGGGATACCTCCTCCTCATCTCTTCCTCAAGCTCCCACGTGGCTTCCTCAACCCCACGACGCTGCCAAAGAACCTTCAAAAGAACTATGTCCTTCCTCTTCAGCTTCTTGATCCTTCTGTCAAGGATCGGCATAGGACCTTCCTCATAGGTCACATCTGCATCAAGCTCAACCTCAACCGGCTGTATCACTGTACCTGAACCCGGATGACTTTTCTTCAGCATACTGACATGGAACACTGGATGCAACCGGTGCAACACTGGAGGCAACTCTAACTCATAAGCTACCTTGCCAACACGTGCTCTGACTGAGTAAGGTCCCATATACCTGGGAGCTAACTTACCCTTCTGTCCAAACCTTAGCACACCCTTCCATGGCGAGACTTTTAGATATACTTTGTCTCCTACCTGGAACTCCAAAGGTCATCGGCGATCGTCTGCATAAGACTTCTTCCTGTCCTGTGCCAATTTCAACTGTTGTTGTATCACTTTGATCTTATCTATTGTCTGCTGTACTAACTCATGACCCAAAAGCTGATACTCACCAGACTCATACCAACACAAAGGAGATCTGCACTTCCTTCCATACAAAGCCTCATAAGGAGCCATGTCAATGCTCCGCTGATAACTGTTGTTGTAGGCAAACTCTATAAAACTTAGATGTACATCCCAGTTGTCTAGAAACTGCAAAGCACAAGCTCGAAGGAGATCTTCCAAAATCTGAATAGTCCTCTCAGACTGTCCATCTGTCTGCGGGTGAAAAAGCTGTACTGAACCTTAACTGTGTTCCCAACGCTTTGTGCAACTTTTCCCAAAATCGACTCGTAAACTGAGGACCTCTGTCAGATGCTATTGTTTTTGGCACACCGTGCAATCGTACTATCTCATCCACATATACTCGAGCTAGTTTCTCAGCTGTATATGTCGTCTTCACTGGTAGGAAATGGGTAGACTTAGTCAATCTGTCCACTATCACCCAAATGGAATCATGATTCCTAGTTGTCCGGGGTAGACCAACTACGAAATCCATGGTTATGTGATCCCATTTCCACTGCGGTATCGGAAAAGGTTGCAACGTACCTACCGGCTTCTGATGCTCAACCTTCACTTACTGACAAACTGCACACCTCACCACGAACTCAGCTACATCTCTCTTCAAACCAGCCCACTAATACAAGTCCTTCAGACTATGATACATCTTGGTGACACCTGGATGCATAGCATACATTGACGTATGTGCTTCCTCAAGCACCAACTTCCTCAGATCATCAACATCTGGAACCACCATTCTATCATGATAGCAAACTAGTCCATCCTCGGACTCATGAAACCCATCACGCTTGTCGCTGCCGAACTCTGATCTGATCAACTGTACCGCATCATCTATCTACTGTGCATCCTTGATATGCTGTCTCAACGTAGGCTTAACTTGCATCTGTGCAAAAAGACCAGACAACAAAGAAACTTCCATCTGCACATTCATCTTTCGCAGAGAAACAAACATATCTCACTTATGGCATACCAGAGAACTCAACTGTGCCTTCTTTGAAGAAAGAGAAGAAGACTTTCTGCTAAGCGCATCAGCTACCATGTTCACCTTACCAAGATGATACTCGATAGTGCAGTCGTAATCATTGATCAACTCCATCCATCGTCGTTGTCGCACATTCAACTCTTGCTGCGTAAAGATATACTTCAGATTCTTATGATCAGTAAAGATGTGACACACTTCCCCATACAGATAGTGTCTCCAAATCTTTAACGCATGAACCACTGCCTCCAGCTCCAAGTCATGAGTCGGATAGTTCTCCTCATGTTTCTTGAGCTGTCGCGAGGCAAAAGAAACCACATGATCTTCCTGCATCAGCACACAACCTAAACCTTTCTTGGAAGCATCACAAAAAACAACATAGCCTTTCCTAGGCTCTGGTAAGATCAACACTAGAGCACTGGTCAGCTTCTCCTTCAAACTATGGAAAGCTTGCTGACATCGATCATCCCAAAAAAAAGGTACATCCTTCCTGGTCAACTTTGTCATCGGCAACACGATCGCACTGAAGTCCTTGATAAACCTTCGGTAGTATCCTGCCAAACCAAGGAAACTACGAACTTCTGTCGGCGTCTTCGGTTGTTCCCAATCCACAACGGATTCCACCTTCTTCGGATCTACTATGACTCCTTCGGTAGATATCACGTGACCTAAGAAAGTCACTTCCTCCAACCAGAACTCACACTTACTGAACTTGGCATACAACTGATGTTGACGAAGAAGAGTCAACACTCGACGAAGATGTTGCTCATGCGCTAGCCTGTCTCGACTATAGATCAAGATATCATCTATAAAAACTACAACAAACTGATCTAAGAATAGACAGAACACTCTGTTCATTAGATCCATGAAAGCAGCAGGTGCATTGGTTAGCCCAAACAGCATAACCACGAACTCGAAATGACCATACCTCGTCCTGAAAGCTGACTTTGGTATGTCATCCGCCTTTATCCTCAACTGATGATATCCAGATCGTAGATCGATTTTTGAAAACACTGTAGCACCACGCAACTGATCAAACAGATCATCTATCCTCGGAAATGGGTACTTATTCTTGATCGTGACCTTGTTCAACTGTCGGTAATTTATGCACAACTTCATCGAACCATCCTTCTTCTTAACGAACAACACGGGAGCACCCCACGGTGACGTACTCAGTCGGATAAAACCTTTCTCCAACAACTCTTGCAACTGCTTCTTCAACTTTGCCATCTCTACTGGAGCCATCCTATACGCTGACTGTGCAACTAGATGTGTTCCTGGAACCAGATTGATCTCGAAATCAATCTCTCGGGGTGGAGGAACACTGGGAAACTCCTTAGGAAACACATCTGCAAACTCTCGAACTACTGATACCTCCTCAAGACTAGGACCTTTCGCCTTGATAGCCACAACGGTATCCACCACGTGAGCTAGGAACGCCTCACATCCTTGTCGTGACAACTTATCTGCCACCATAGCTGACACCAAACACGTCAGAAGAATCTTCCTATCTCCCTGGAAGATCCACTTCTCTCCAGCAACATCAAACACTACATGCTTGGAACCACAGTCCAAAACAACCTTATACTTCTCCAAGGTATCCATCCCAAGGATAACATCGAAACCATGCATATCAAGTGGTATAAGATCCACTTGGATGTGATGTCCCGAGAAAGACAAGACACAAGATGGACACTCTTCTCAAAGCAAAGAGGAACCATCAAGAGGGGTTTCTAACAACAAGCTATCCTTCTTACAGCTAACAGGTAAACGACAGTTTTCAAGCATACTATAGGCGATAAAAGAGTGTGTAGCACCCGGGTCAACCAGAACAGATATAAAGCAAGAAGAAGACATATCAGAATGAAATAACTCCATCTGACCTGTCACCACTCGCGGGTTGACTATCGCCTCCGGCTGACTCATGGCATAGAATCGAGCTGTTGCTTGCTGTCCACGACCTCTGCTTCCTTAAGCAGACGATCCAGCTTGAGACGCTTGACCGCGTCCTCGTCCTCTACTACCACTGGGTTGTGGTCTCTCTGACCTCTGAAAACTCTGCCTCGGCTGTTGCGTCACTTCAACATCTCTATTCGGGCAATTGAACTTCCAATGCCCGACTTGTCCACAAAGATGACATGACTTGTCCTCAAACCGTGGCCTAGCTGGCCCTATCACTGCCACAGAAGCTGAACTATGCGCCTTAGACGGTGAAGAAACATAACCTCTCCCCTTACTCGGAGACCATTGAGATGGTACGCCGGAAATTCTCATCGCTGACGGTGCTGAAAACCTAGGCTTCTTATAGCCACCAAACCTCCGTCCTTGAAACTGAGCAGGTCTTTTGTGAGACATAGACTCTCTTTTCTCCCTTACTGTCCTCTCGATCCTTCGAACAGATTCCATGAACATAGCAAACTGCTCTCGGTTCTCTAACGCAGACACCGGGGTTGTCAACTCGGCACTCAAACCCTTCTTGAAACGTCTGATCCGTTCCTCATCCGTTGCCGCCATGTGGGGACAGAACCTTAATAGATCCATAAACTTGGCTTCGTACTCGGTGATGTTCATCGTTCCTTGTCTCAGGTTCTCGAACTGACTAACCTTCTCATCCAGATACGTCTTCGGGAAGTATCTGGTGACGAACTCGTGTCAAAACACTTCCCAACAGATCACCTCACCAGGCCCCTTCTCTTCTTTGATGGTCCACCAGTGACCAACACTACCTTTCAGAAGGTAGACAACATGCTTTACCTTGTCTGCTTCGGGGATGTCGAGGATCCAGAAAGCCTTCTCAAGACTTGTCAGCCACAGATCTGCATCTGCTAGATCAGCCGTTCTAGCATACTCTGAAGCTCCAACTCGGCGAAGCCGCTCGAAGGTCTTCCCAATACCCGATGCTTCTCCATGGGGAACCTGTGCTCACGGAGGAGGCACTGGTAATCGCTCAACCATGAGATTCATCGTAGCCATTAACTGGCCCATAAGCTGTTGGTAAGCAGGATGTTCAAGTATGGCTGGGTTAAATTGGGGACCCTCAGGCATTGTGCCTGTCCATCTGCTCCATCAACCGATGCAGCATCACTGTACTCAGCAGAGTGTTCTTCATGGTTTCCAGACATCTTGACTTCTCTTCCGCTGAGGGCTGAGGATATTGTAAGAAAACCTGGAACACTCATAAGAACAAATACAACCTAGTCCTAGATCCCTGTAGACTCAGCGAACCTAAAGATCTGATACCAAAACTTGTGGCAACACATCCCATTATCATATAGATAACGAGGTGTTACACGAAAACATGCGGAAATCACCATAACCACAGATTATCAAAATACGGGTTAATTAAAACCGATTGTGGAAAACAGATAAACTATAAAACTATTACTTTCCAGTCCTCATCATGCACAGAAACATGTCATATATATACATACACGAAATCTGATATGTGTTCACAGCTTAGGAACAGCTGTTCATCCATCACCTGAGTTCACCACCTGTTCATATACATAAAGGCCCACATCCGACCAACAACAAGATATATAAACATTATCGATCATTCACGTGAAACAATGTCAAAACACTGCCAAGGATCTGAGAGTACAGGGATGACTCTAGACTCTACTACAAAACATCCAAAACAGCAGCATATCCATCGCTTGCCTTCTACTGCTCGTCAAGCTGCTCGGCCGCAACACCACGACCACCACCAAGTCTAGCTCGGCCACCTAAAAAGGGTGTAAACCAGTGGGGTAAGACAATTGAACAATTGTTCCAGCGGGAAACATAACTCCCCACCGCAACTACAGAACCTCAGCAAGATAAACGACAACAACAGGTAACTGATAACAGGTATAACAAGAGTAGTTTATATAAATAAAGCAAAGCTATTCTTACCGAAAAACTTACCAGTTGTACAAAAGCATATACCAGACATCTCTCAATGGAACATAATTGACAAGATAAGATTTATCACTATGTAACATGATTATCAGAATAAGGTATATTGTCACTTAACCTGATTATCAAAATGAGACATATTACCACATACCTGATGAATATAGAAGTAACTGCAAGATATAATAGAATTAACTACACAAACAAGGCCTCATCCAATGTTTCGTGTTTGTCTTAAGCAGTAAATCCTACACGTCTGAATTACGTATTATTATGCCCTGAGGATTTGAACCGTACCGTTCAAATCCAACCTTCGGTTATGAAACCCAAGCCAGTGCTATACAAGGTCAATGGAAGAGCCGGACTCCACGACCTCCCACTTCGTGGTCAGTACATGAGTACAACATAAGAAGGACCGCAGTCTCATGCTGAAGTGGTCTTAGCCACAGGGTCAGCTCCATAGGCTACCCTCACTCTAGCCCGCCTTGGTACAGGTCTCGACGCTAGTAAAACTGAGCCACGGGCCTGTTCACCGTGCTCTGAGCCATGAACGCATTCATGCTCTTCACATCACATATCCTGAGCCATGGGCCTATTCACCATGCTCTACACATACATATATCTGAGTCTGCAACCGAAGTTACACTCTTACCTCCTCATTTTCAGGCTAGGAGCAACCTACACATATTCAACAATATGTGCTTCCAGGTTAACTCGTAGGAGAACCTGTTTTACCATCACCAAATCCTGACGATGATGGATCTATGGCCAGGGAAAACTACATGATATATTTTACTGTGATTAATTAGTGTCTTTTAGATGGATTGCAAGATTCAACCAAGTTGTATAACATGCAAGATATAACAGAAAGTAAATAAACTCAACATTATATTATTATTGTAATCACATCAACCTGATCCATCTCAAGGATCCAACATCACATGTTACCACTTGGCCTCTTGCCAACCATCCAGATTCATCTCAAGGATCATCACATACCATGGGATCTCAATCCCTCATCATGTACTGTCACAGCCTCGCAAGGCTCGTATTAACAACATGGGACCAACACATCATACATACAACCTTATAGAATATTTATCAAAGTGATGTTACTCATTACACATGTCTCATAGCCCTTTTATGGCTTAATCATCACCTGCATTGGTTAGGATACACAATAATCATAGATTCAACATAAGGACTATACTTACTATCACACGAAGACACTCAAGATACTATACTTTATCCATCTTACACTATTTGGTGATCAAGCACATCATTAACAAACCATATCCATGCTTATCCTTATCTCAGAATTATATGAATAATCAAGGTGTTTACTTTATGTGAGTATACAGAGCAAGCATTATTATTACCACTATCATTACTATTATCATTATCATTAAGCAACCACTAGTGTAACTACCATTAACATCATCATTAACAGATAAGCATAAGGCTCACATCATGCATAACATTACTATTACCTTCCTCATCATCCTCATATACTACTATCAGCATCATTACTACCATTATTATCATCATTATTATTATCAGCATCATTACTGTCATTAGCATTGTTATCAAGGCATCACCATCATTTGTTGTACATAACCAAACACTTCCATATTACAAGGGACCGTCACTATAGGATCACACAACCCTCACTAAGACTCGTCACAACCCTCACCCAAAGGAAGGATACAACGGTTAGAACATGAGAGTGCAGCAACGCTGCGCGACACAGCGTTACAAGGGGTAACGCGCGTCAGGGGTGTTGGGCATCCCAAGATTGTCGGGCAACGCCCGTCACACCTCCTACCGGCCGACACATCAGGGAGTGTGATGCTCGTCACAACGCCCAACTGCAACGCCTGATACTCCTACCAAAACGACCAGGTCACAGCCATCCCAACCACCAAGAGAGAGAGGGAGAGAGAGAAGAAACACTCCACAAAACATGCCACCAACAAGACCATCCGTAACGGCCGACACTGTTACACCCCGATCTCACAATTTCCTCAAATCATGAGATTAGGGCATAAGATAGGACTTATATGTAATACAAAGAACACCCTTAACTTTTTTTCTTTTCTTTAAAACTCTTGTTTCTTCACATTGAACCACATAAATCATTTTAACAAGGGAATCTGAACATTTCTTTTACTAATCAAACTTTAATAGTAAAGATACATGTATAAACATTTATAGTGTCTCTCACACCTTATGCACATAACACTTGCTAATTAGCATACATATCAAAAGAGGAACAATATTACACATCGTAATTGCAACTCTCTCTCTTATCTCTTACTGAGGACCTAGAGTGATACGGACCGAATGACTCAACTAATCTTGTACTTAACTCTTGTAGCAGATCTACACTGATGCTCTGACCATCTTCAAGTCCACGCGGTTAACCCTAAAATGTTTGAGTAGAGGGGTGAGCCTACTCGCTCAGTGAATGAGTACTTCAAAGAAACAGTCTAAGGCACTAATGTGATTACAGGTATAACTTTGAATAAACGTTATGAAATTTAACAACAATAAATACTACACTGAGAAGTTCTAAAACAATATAATTGAAATAACAAGGAATGTAAATATTTCATCCAAAGAATAACTACTAGAAGACTATGCTCTAGTCTTCCTTAACTCTTTCATTTATAAGGAACTCTGTGAACCTATATGATCACATATTTATAATATTATTATTATGCCCTAATCATATGCAGTGTACTCTGCATATAAAGATCTGTAGCGAACTACGATCCCACCGTACAAGACTTAGCGACACACCCAGGAAATGCTAAGTCTGACTGCCAGCCCTGGTCTGCTGCAGGACTCTCAGGCTCACAAGGCCTCAGGCTCACAAGGCCTCACTACACTCTCAAAAGAGTGAACTCTAGACTCCTCCACTAACCTGAGCACACAGGCGGAGAGTCTTACCGGGTTACCACCATTACACAAGCACGGATTAATGTTGAATAACCCCTATTTACTCCAGTGCCACCGTGACTCCGCACGAATTATTGTTGAACACTGCCTCTCTGTCCTCGTGCCACCATGACTCCGCACGGTTAATGTTGTAACACGAGTTTCACCCCCCTAGTGCAGACCTCTCAAAGGGGTTCTACGGTGTTAGGGCACCTAAGTCTAACATTAGTATTATAGATAAATGTGAATAGAAATCATAACTCATTTTACATTTCACACAAGGCTCACATGGCCTGCCATATCATATCATATAAAACATCATAGCTCATGTATTCAACATATACCATGTCTCAGTGACATCCCTTTCTAGGGAATGTCATATCTCATCACCTGTAATTTATGAGATATGTATTGAAATATAAGAAGCCCTGCAGTATGTAGATATCAACTCAGAGAGAACAAGCATATAAAGTTAAATGCAATAGAAACATACAATTCAACAGTTAAGTATCACCACATCTCATATCGAGATCTTTCATGTCACCATAACATGATTCATTGAACACCCTATCCTTAGGGTTTCATTTGCCTTATTCATTCATCACATGCCAACACCCTACTCTTAGGGTTTCATTCGCCTCATTCACCTTTTCATTTACCTCATTCACTTATCACATAGCTCTCATAAGGATTTCATAGGATATAAGCATTCACTAAATAAAGATTGTTTTCAACAAATCATATACAATCGATATATGTATGAAACCATGGAAAGTAAACTAAATTTAGGTTTCCATGCTATTCATTGAGATATCATGCACCAAGGATAAAATTCAAATAAGGTAATCCATGAGGTACATCCTAACCACTTATAAGTTTACTAGTCCTTTTCTATAAGGTTGAAACTCTAGAGATATCTCAATTAGGTTAAACCCTAATTACATCATATGGTATAAATCTGAAAAGCATTCTTTCTAGGATGTGTTGTATACATTTCTGATGTGAATCTACCATCAAGGAGTCATTCAAACAGAGAAGGAATCCATATCATATCAAATTGCAACAACTTAAATTAAACGGACATTTCAGGGTTTAGAATCACATACCAAGCAATTAGGGATTTGGATGCTATAATCAAATTTCGTGCATTATACTATTTAAAGGAAGAACCCACTCACCCTAAGGTGTGAAAACACCTCAAAACTGCAGCTCAACTCAGGGGATCTCGAACTCATATCAAATCCCTAGCAAATCTCCCAATTCTTCTTCCATTCAACTAGGAAACCTTGAAAATGAGGGATTATGAAGAAAGGGTGAGAAAAGAGGGAATTTTGACATCATCTTGGATCAAATAAGAGCATGGACGGAATCTTGAAATGAGAGAGAAGATTCACCATAAAAGTCTATGCAAAGGATCCAAACTTACTTGATTTCACCATTCCTCGGACCGCAAAACCCTAGGTCAACAATTCCTCCTCTTTCTCCACTCAAGCCCTAACTCTCCCTCTCTCTCTAGATTTTCGTTTCTCTGGAATGGATGAAGAAGAATGAGATCTGTGTGTGTGTGTGTGTGTGGTCGATCATATAAGTCAATTTGAGCTGCTTGGGTCAATTGCATATTGACCCAACACTCAACTTTAATTATATTGGCTGAATATTCAGTTATACAAAGTTACTGTAATTCGTTTATTTCAGAGATCAAAACTTCTCCAACAATTATGGTAATTTAACAAGTTGTTTACAATTGATCTATAAAGCTTCAGTTAAAATTTGAGATCATTTAGAGTTACCAATAAATAATTAAAAATAGAACAGTGCACTGCTATATTGCAGTCTGCAGCAGATTCGGTCGAGTTTGCCCTGCACAGAACTCGACCGACACCCTCACTGTAGAGATCAAAAGTCATCCAAAAATTATTCCAATTTAACAGAGTGTCTAAAACTGTGTTTTTCAATCACAGTTAAAATTTGAGATCAATTTGATATACCAATAAAAAGATAAAATTCAATTACCACACTGCTATATAAATCTGGAAATATGATCGGTCGAGTTTGAAACTCGACTGATAAACAGGTCAGAACATTCTTCAAAAATTCTGATATTTACCAATGTTGTTCACATTTTATATATCCAAATCAAATCCAAATTTGAAGTAAATCAGAGTTACACATAAAATACTAAAAATCATTTACTGAGACACTATACTGATCAAATTTGTATTCATGTATCATTAAAACCCTATTTTGGGCCGATTAGGGTTTATGTTTCTCAAACCCTAATTCTCAAGGCAAACGAACACTTAAACTTCTTATCATAGTTAAAACATCCTAATTGTGTTATCGTCATTAATTAGATTTCAAGAATGATTATTCCAATTAATCTTTGCAATTGTCTAGGTAAACCCTAGTTTACCAATTAAGCTCAGATGGGGTCGTAACAACTCTCCCCCCCTTAGAATGTTTCGTCCTCGAA
This sequence comes from Alisma plantago-aquatica, assembly GCA_963693085.1. NCBI lineage: Eukaryota > Viridiplantae > Streptophyta > Magnoliopsida > Alismatales > Alismataceae > Alisma > Alisma plantago-aquatica. The sequence continues at coordinate 517,165,191 of OY856410.1, read as the reverse complement.
ACATAAACCTACAAGAAAGTTACATTCAAGGTTTTTCTAAGCTTCTAAAGCCTTCCATGTCATTATATTCTTGTATTTCATACCTGAATGTAGTTTTCAACATTAGATCTTTTAATTCTTTACTAAATCACAACATATTTCAAATAGTTCTCAATGATATCAAGCAAATTCTTTATGCCACAGTCAAACATAGAATGCAAAGATAAACCATCACGCTTTCACTACACAACTCTGATACTCTAATACAACTATCTCAACTTATGCGGCTCAGAAAGTTCTATTGTTCTGTATCACCTTTAAGTGACAAAAACGAGTTCACCATGCTGTTTTAAACTTTAATAAAGTGCTATTCAAATAGCAAAACAGTCTTGAATTAAAAGACTAGATTCAACAATCAATCGCACAATACTACTCTTGGCATCCCCATTGGGTCATGGATGCATGAGGTGAAGCATTACCACCTCATTCCATACTATCCTGTTTCGATCCTGGGACCTGTGGGTTATGGGCCCACACACAATTCAAAGTGTAACCATCGTATTATATCATTTTAGGGTTTCAACCACAGTAATAAAGTAATCCACAATTGTATCAGTCATTCAAGCATTAATCATACTCAATTACCATCACTCAGTTATATTAGAGCTAGGTATAACAAGCTACACCTCATTAGGGTTATTTGTCCAGACAATCTGATTATCATCCCTTTCTATTAATATGAGTGGATAAGTATGACTACCTTGTTCAGGGTATCTCTCCATGTGTTCTGACATCATCCAAACCGTATCACCATATCACAAATACACAATAGTAAGATGCATATCAGGTATGAATTACTACAACTATCATACGCCTTTAATTTAACATATAGATTACACAAATACCCTGAAATCATATGTAGAACCAACTTTCATACCTTAATATGCCTTCAACAAATCATACATGTAAAAACAAATTCACATATTACACAAAGCTAGTGTTTTCCCATATCTCTCTACTCATTCATTACTTCTTTACTTTTTACTACCTATCCTTTTCATATGATTATATACAATAAACATCATTAACATTGAAGCATTTAAGATAGGAATAGATTATTCATCATTCTTGCTATCACAACAAGAATTTATTTCTTATCGCACTTCATCATATTGTATGTCACTATTACATTCACTAGATGACCCCACCAAGGTAGTTATGCACCATATATGATTCATTTTCTCTTATCATTTCATTCCCACCTTGCTCTCATTAAGGAATATATGAAAGAGAAGATGATTTTAAGACTTGGAATACTTGTATTCAAACATTCCCTTAATACATTCTCGTATGTAGATTTACTTAGTTATCAACAGAGATATTTGATTAATTAGCACTTGCTTGAATCTCACAACCTCTTTATTTTATAACTTCTCCATCATATTTCAAACCCTATCTTACGTTTCATAGTCCTCTTACCATATTCTTCTCTTTAACCCGTCATCTTTAATTCTAAATTTTTCTCTTATGACCATGCTGCTTATTCATATGTATGGTCATGTATACCATGTTGCACATATTTCCTCCTTTATCTTTATACTATTGCGAAGTTAACGTTCTAAATTAATAGTCCTTGTATTAGTTTTTTCTCATGTTGAATACATTACATATTCTTCATTTTTAAATCAAGCGGATCATGCATGGGTCAAACATAGTTTCTCTTTCAATCAAGTTTTTCTCTCCTGAATACAGTCTACCTTTGTATGACTTATTCATTCGTTAAACTACACCTATGTTCTTTGCTTAGAAACTAGTTTGTTGTTCTAGTCTTATGAATTACATGTTCATACGATCCTCTTCATTTTTACTCTTTTGAAGACTCTTTACTTCTATGGACCTATTGAATGCTCAACCCTATTATCTACTTAGCCTTTGCTTTAGAGTTCATAAAAGCATTATACTCTATTATATGATTCATTCTTCATGATTGATTCTTGCTATCTTGAACCATACATACATTTCACATATCTTTTCTATATTTCATATGTATAGTTCATATAATATTAATCAATAAACTGATTATGAACTTCATATCATGTTCTATTATTCCCAATTAAGGGTTTCTCATATGAGGCCCCAAAATTGAACCTCAGATACCAATTTCAAATGATTCTTAGTTGTTCTGATCTTGCCCATCTGTTTCAACATCTTACTGTATGTACATTCTCACTCTAATGTGGGTCTAATTATCCAGAGTCTATTCTTATTATACTATTAATAGGAGTCATTAGATCCTAGTAACGCATCCTGCCAGCCGGACCAGGACAAACCTGAAGTCCTGAAGCCAAGAACTACAAGGGATTACTCAACTCCAATTCATCTCAGAAGTGTGGAAGAAAACTTATCCACTAACAAAAGCTCATTCAAAGGTCAATTCTAGTCTACTTGTTACAAAGAATGAAATCAATAAATGCTACAACTGCATAGTGTGCAACAATTCTTAAAGACCCATATATATTTCAAAGTATTGAATATTTCAATTCAAACATATAAGAGCATTTCTATACATTTCCAACAAAAACAACATTATGAAATGTAAGTTCTATCTCCTTTTACATTTATGCTCTTAATTCTTGTTTCTTTTCTCGTTTTCTAACCCTAACATTTCTAGGGTTCCTCTCTAGCCCATTCTTCCACTGTATACCTGGCCAGGGTATACGTGAAAGAATAGACAGAGTAGCTTGTACTGGTTGATCCAAGTACTCAGATATCGGGCCAGGATATCCAAATACTCAAATCCCCAAAGCTAACATCAAACATCTCCTATCTGCCACACATAGGACTCTAACTTACTAACTTAATGGTCCTTAACAACTCACCCTAAGCTCTGATACCAAGCTGTTACACCCCGATCTCACAATTTCCTCAAATCATGAGATTAGGGCATAAGATAGGACTTATATGTAATACAAAGAACACCCTTAACTTTTTTTCTTTTCTTTAAAACTCTTGTTTCTTCGCATTGAACCACATAAATCATTTTAACAAGGGAATCTGAACATTTCTTTTACTAATCAAACTTTAATAGTAAAGATACATGTATAAACATTCATGATGTCTCTCACACCTTATGCACATAAAACTTGCTAATTAGCATACATATCAAAAGAGGAACAATATTACACATCGTAATTACAACTCTCTCTCTTATCTCTTACTGAGGGCCTAGAGTGACAAGGACCGACTGACTCAACTAATCTTGTACTTAACTCTTGTAGCAGATCTACACTGATGCTCTGACCATCTTCAAGTCCATGCGGTTAACCCTAAAATGTTTGAGTAGAGGGGTGAGCCTACTCGCTCAGTGAATGAGTACTTCAAAGAAACAGTCTAAGGTACTAATGTGATTACAGGTATAACTTTGAATAAATGTTATGAAATTTAACAACAATAAATACTACACTGAGCAGTTCTAAAACAATATAATTGAAATAACAAGGAATGTAAATATTGCATCCAAAGAATAACTACTAGAAGACTATGCTCTAGTCTTCCTTAACTCTTTCATTTATAAGGAACTATGTGAACCTATATGATCACATATTTATAATATTATTATTATGCCCTAATCATATGCAGTGTACTCTGCATATAAAGATCTGTAGCAAACTACGATCCCACCGTACAAGACTTAGTGACACACCCGGGAAATGCTAAGTCTGACTGCCAGCCCTGGTCTGCTGCAAGACTCTCAGGCTCACAAGGCCTCAGGCTCACAAGGCCTCACTATAATCTCAAAAGAGTGAACTCTAGACTCCTTCTCTAACCTGAGCACACAGGCGGAGAGTCTTACCGGGTTACCACCATGACACAAGCACGAATTAATGTTGAATAACCCCTATTTACTCCAGTGCCACCGTGACTCTGCACAGATTATTGTTGAACACTGCCTCTCTGTCCTCGTGCCACCATGACTCCACACGGTTAATGTTGCAACACGAGTTTCACCCCCCTGGTGCAGACCTCTCAAAGGGGTTCTACGGTGTTAGGGCACCTAAGTCTAAAATTAGTATTATAGATAAATGTGAACAGAAATCATAACTCATTTTACATTTCACACAAGGCTCACACGGCCTGACATATCATATCATATAAAACATCATAGCTCATGTATTCAACATATACCATGTCTCAGTAACATCCCTTTCTAGGGAATGTCATATCTCATCACCTGCAATTTACGAGATATGTATTGAAATATAAGAAGCCCTGCAGTATGTAGATATCAACTCAGAGAGAACAAGCATATAAAGTTAAATGCAATAGAAACATACAATTCAACAGTTAAGTATCACCACATCTCATATCGAGATCTTTCATGTCACCATAACATGATTCATTGAACACCCTATCCTTAGGGTTTCATTTGCCTTATTCATTCATCACATGCCAACACCCTACTCTTAGGGTTTCATTCGCCTCATTCACCTTTTCATTTACCTCATTCACTTGTCACATGGCTCTCATAAGGATTTCATAGGATATAAGCATTCACTAAATAAAGATTGTTTTCAACAAATCATATACAATCGATATATGTATGAAACCATGGAAAGTGAACTAAATTTAGGTTTCCATGCTATTCACTGAGATATCATGCACCAAGGATAAAATTCAAATAAGGTAATCCATGAGGTACATCCTAACCACTTATAAGTTTACTAGTCCTTTTCTATAAGGTTGAAACTCTAGAGATATCTCAATTAGGTTAAACCCTAATTACATCATATGGTATAAATCTGAAAAGCATTCTTTCTAGGATGTGTTGTATACGTTTCTGATGTGAATCTACCATCAAGGAGTCATTCAAACAGAGAAGGAATCCATATCATATCAAATTGCAACAACTTAAATTAAACGGACATTTCAGGGTTTAGAATCACATACCAAGCAATTAGGGATTTGGATGCTATAATCAAATTTCGTGCATTATACTGTTTAAAGGAAGAACCCACTCACCCTAAGGTGTGAAAACACCTCAAAACTGCAGCTCAACTCAGGGGATCTCGAACTCATATCAAATCCCTAGCAAATCTCCCAATTCTTCTTCCATTCAACTAGGAAACCTTGAAAATGAGGGATTATGAAGAAAGGGTGAGAAAAGAGGGAACTTCGACATCATCTTGGATCAAATCAGAGCATGGAAGGAATCTTGACATGAGAGAGAAGATTCACCATAAAAGTCTATGCAAAGGATCCAAACTTACTTGATTTCACCATTCCTCGGACCGCAAAACCCTAGGTCAGCAATTCCTCCTCTTTCTCCACTCAAGCCCTAACTCTCCCTCTCTCTCTAGATTTTCGTTTCTCTGGGATGGATGACGAAGAATGAGATCTGTGTGTGTGTGGTCGATCATATAAGTCAATTTGAGCTGCTTGGGTCAATTTCATATTGACCCAACACTCAACTTTAATTATATTGGCTGAATATTCAGTTATACAAAGTTACTGTAATTCGTTTCTTTCAGAGATCAAACCCTCTCCAAAAATTATGGTAATTTAAAAAGTTGTTTAAAATTGATCTATAAAGCTTAAGTTAAAATTTGAGATCATTTGGAGTTACCAATAAATAATTAAAAATAGAACAGTGCACTACTATATTGCAGTCTGCAGCAGATTCGGTCGAGTTTGCCCTGCACAGAACTCGACCGACACCCTCACTGTAGAGATCGAAAGTCATCCAAAAATTATGCCAATTTAACAGAGTGTCTAAAAATGTGTTTTTCAAGCACAGTTAAAATTTGAGATCAATTGGATATACCAATAAAAAGATAAAATTCAATTACCACACTGCTATATAAATATGGAAATATGATCGGTCGAGTTTAAAACTCGACTGATAAACAGGTCAGAACATTCTTCAAAAATTCTGATATTTACCAATGTTGTTTAAATTTTATATATCCAAATCATATCAAAATTTGAAGTAAATCAGAGTTACACATAAAATACTAAAAATCATTTACTGAGACACTATACTTATCAAATTTGTATTCATGTATCAAATTTGTATTCATGTATCATTAAAACCCTATTTTGGGCCGATTAGGGTTTATGTTTCTCAAACCCTAATTCTCAAGGAAAATGAACACTTAAACTTATTATCATAGTTAAAACATCCTAATTGTGTTATCGTCATTAATTAGATTTTAAGAATGATTATTCCAATTAATCTTTGCAATTGTCTAGGTAAACCCTAGTTTACCAATTAAGCTCAGATGGGGTCGTAACAGACACACTCCAAGAGAGAGGCGTGACGCCCGTCACAAGAGCCACCCTATCGGCCGTCACAACCCACAATGTATCGCCCGTTACACTCCAACGCCTATCGACCAACTCACCACTCTAGCCTATCGTCCAACCCAAACAAGCATGCCATGCATGATCCTATCGTCCAACTCAAGCCAACCTTCATGCCACTTCTTGGTCTATTGTCCGTGATAAAAACAAGGGTGTCACTCATCACAAGAAGGACCATCATGTCGTCCAACACCACCATATCGGCCAACACTTCTCTTAGCTTGACCTATCGTCCATCTCAAGGGCAAGGATGTCGCCCAACACCAAGGACACTCATGTCGTCCAACACAAAGATACCCATGTCGTCCAACACACCAAGACAAAGGAGGGTATCACCCAACAGGGTCACCATCTACCTCCAGCACAAGGAAACTCCAAACCCTAGAGAGCAAGGTACACTAGATCACAAGGAAACCCTAAACCCTAAGGAGGATCGGCCACCAAAGGTACAAAAGCAAGGAACTAGCTACTAACATATGAACAGGAACATAATAAGAGATAATGGAGTTAGGGTTAGAAGCTATGCAACCCGCCTTAAGCTCCAAGCTCCAAGGAAGAAGAAGAACACTCCAAGGGATATCGTCCACCACAGCTCCTCCAAGGGGGGGTATCGGCCACCACTGCTTCTCCAAGGAAGTGTATCGGCCAACACAAGCAAAGAAGGAAGGAGTGTCGTGCACTCAAGGTGGAGGAGAGACCAAAGGATCAAAGGAAGCTAAGGCAAGGGAAAGAGCCACCTATAAAGAAGGAAAGGGAGGAGAAAACAAGGTAGATCCATGCTATGTGTCGTCCACCCAAGGGACACTTGTCCAAGAGCTCAAACCACCACTCTAGCAAGCCTTGCACACTTGTCCAAGATATGCACCAAGTGTCAACCAAGCATGGTAAAGGCTGGACCAAGCATCACTTGGCCGACACAAGGCTTCACCAAGCCCAACCAAGGCACCTCAAGGCCCAACCAAACTCAAGCAAGGCCCAAAGGACTCAAGCAACAAGCCCAAGCCTTCCTCTCAACCCTAGAGGAAGCAAAGAGAGGGAAACACCTCACAAGATGGCAAACTTGCACACAAACCCTAAACTTGGGCTATTTGCAAGTAGCCCCTCAAACTCTCAACAAAACACAACCAAACCCTAATCACCACTTAAAGGCGATTAGCAAGCATCAAATCACCAAGGTTAAGCAAAACAAACAGAGTAAACCCTAAACGAAGGTCAGGGTCCTTACAGTTTCATCTACTTTGGGTTCGTCTTCTTCTAAATACTGATCATACCCAACCATGTTAAGCCAGTTTTTCATCCTACTTTGCCAACGAGCAAAATAAGTTTCAGTACATTTTTCAAGCATACTAGACGTATTAATTTTCATGCCAGAACCAGCCACAGTTAACTAACGACAACCAATGATTTCTTTGACACTGTTGTTGATTTTGAATTACGTCGTTACATGCAACAACGACAGTTGCAATTGAGTTAACAATTTAGGACAGTTTAGGCCGATCTAGATAAGAAAATGTAGAATAAACAATTCAAATTGGGTCGTTCGTTGAGAAACGAATGTGATATACTTAAAGAAATGTGCACATTGCAACCCTTCTGGATAGGCGTCGTTCTCCTAGTCGACCCAGTCACAAGCCTGAAGAAGAGATGTCTCGCTCGACGAACAATGCAGACGAAGCAGTTGCACTACCAGTGCAGCTCAGCAACCGCAGGAACCACCGCCTGATAGGTTGCGTCTTGGAAGGAAGAGGATGAACAAACGTGTTACGTCCATGAGAAAGATCTCCACACAACATCACGGAACGACGGTGACATACTCCGACTTTAGGGTTCGCAAACACACACTCAAACGGTTGACGGTTGTGTGTTCGAAAGATGTATTTAACCTTAATGACCGGAGACATATTTAGAGCCCTACACTCTCCAGTAATCCTATTCCTATTAAGACGCGACCACTTGGTTGCTATTGCGGAAAATTCTGCAAAAGAGACACTTTCGAGTTAGGATTAATAAATCTGAATACGAAAGAAATAATTAATCAAAGTAATAATTAATTACGTAGTTGAATCTTATAGAAGACAAAAGATACAAACACGCACTCAAACGATTGACGGTTGTGTTTAACCCTAATGACCAAAGGCATATTTACAACCCTACCCGCTCCAGTAATCCTATTCCTGTTAAGACGCGACCACTTGGTTGCTCCTATACATATTGCCGAAAATTCCGCAAAAGAGACACTTTCCAGTTAGGATTAATAAATCTGAATACGAAAGAAATAATTAATTAAATTAATAATTAATTATATAGTTGAATCTTATAGAAGATAAAAAACATTCTCCACAATCCACAAACCTGTGCGAGGCCAAGCCAGACGCGGAACACACATACATGTGTGTTGTGGTCACCATACCCACCAAAGAGGTGAGCATACCCTCATCATAGGAACTTTAGACACTAGTGTCCTATGCGATCCTACATATAAGGACCACAAAAATTCTAGAAGTGAGCAATATGAGATAAAGACAAAACTACATATCTCACGTGTAAGTATATTGTTGGGCTTAACCCATTCTATATCCATATATCCAACAACAAATAGATTCTATGGCCACGGCCACAAGGATCAATCCAACCATTCGAGTTGTTTTATCAGCGAGCAGTTGCCCACTGGCTAGCACGCGATGAAGGCTACGAAGCAGCGTGAACGGCGATCAGACAAGATGCCAGCATGAGCAGCTGTATTAATCCACCGTGGCAGGGCGGACTCCACACGTCGCCCTCCTCGGTCCGTCACAGAAATCAGCACCGCAGCTCGGTGGCTTCCCGCCACTGTTTCCTCTTACGGCGGCAGGAAAGGGGTGCCAATCAGCTGGAGGCGGTGGAAGAGGCCAAGCGGCGGGGGATGCCGTCGGAGATTTTTGTTTCTTATGCACCGCTTTCTGGCTGAAAACTCATTAAGTGACATCTTTTTCATCCGTGCACCGCTTGGAATTTCCTCCTCCGCCTATCCCAACAGCTCGGAGGGGAGATTGCTTCGCTGTGTTTATTGGGTAGACACTGTTTTACTCTCTTGACTGTTCTCCATCACCCGTCCTTTCACCCTTCACCTTGCCGATCTTTCTCCCGCTCAGCGCAAGACCAGGGGAAACGGAAGCAATGACCAAGTCTAATGACCCAGAGCGTGGGGACGGCGGCGGCGGCGGCGGCAGCAGCAGCCGCCGCAAGGTGCGGCTCCTACCGCTCGTCTTCCTAACATTCTACGAGGTCTCAGGCGGTCCCTTCGGTATCGAGGACAGTGTCCGTGCCGCGGGCCCTCTACTAGCCATCCTCGGCTTCCTCGTCTTCCCGTTCCTCTGGAGCATCCCGGAGGCGCTCATTACTGCCGAGATGGGCACAATGTTCCCGGAGAACGGCGGCTACGTCGTTTGGGTGGCATCCTGTCTTGGCCCCTACTGGGGTTTCCAGGAAGGTTGGCTCAAGTGGCTTACCGGTTCCGTCGACGCGGCGTTGTACCCTGTCCTCTTCCTAGATTACCTCGTATCAGCTGTGCCGGCTCTTTCCGGGGGTCTTCTTCGGGCATCTGCGGTGATGACCATAACGGTGGTGCTGACGTACCTGAATTACAGGGGCATGACGGTCGTCGGCGGCGTGGCGGTATTCTTGGGTGTCTTTTCGATTCTGCCATTTGTCATCATGGGCCTTGTCGCTATCCCTAAGATCAAGCCAGCGAGGTGGCTGGCGAGACCTAACAGCAGCGGCTTGGACGTGTACCTCTACCTCAACACCCTCTTCTGGAACCTCAACAGCTGGGACTCTATCAGCACCTTGGTGGGCGAGGTTCGTGACCCGGCAAGGACCCTCCCAAAAGCCCTAACTTGGACGCTAGTCCTCGTCGTCCTCACCTACGTTTGGCCCCTTTTGGCCGGCACAGGAGCCGCGGCTCGCCTCGACCGGAAGGCATGGACCGACGGCCACTTCTCCGACGTCGCCGGCTCGCTGGGCGGCGCCTGGCTGCAAACGTGGATCCAGGCCGCAGCGGCGCTATCGAACGCCGGCATGTTCGTCGCGGCCGTCAGCAGCAACTCGTACCAGCTACTCGGCATGGCGGAGCGCGGCATGATCCCGGAGCTGTTCGGGAGGAGGTCCCGCTACGGGACGCCCGTCCCTGGGATCCTCATCTCCGCTGCCGGCGTCCTTGTGCTTTCGTGGTTCAGCTTCCAGGAGATCGTAGCGATCGAGAACTTCGTGTACTGCGTTGCGATGCTCCTGGAGTTCGTGGCGTTCGTGAGGCTACGGATGGTATGGAAGGAGGTTTCTAGGCCGTATAAGGTGCCCATGGGAACGTTTGGGTGTTGCGTTATGTTGGTTCCGCCGACGTTACTGCTCGTGACCGTGCTCGCGCTGGCGTCGTTGAAGGTCGTGGTCGCTGGTCTTGGAGCTGTCGTCGTTGGGCTCGTGCTGGTGCCTTGCCTTAAGCAGGTGGAGAAGAGGCGATGGTTTCGCTTCTCCGTCAACCCGGATCTCCCGAAATATACAGAAGGTGGGGAGGACGGAGATAATAGTATGTCTTTGCTGAGTTGAGACCTCGTGCCTCCAGGTAGCAGTTTAGTGCTTTTGGAACCTCTAGTAGTGTCGCTCTGGTTTAGAATTCCTCACCTTTTTTTTTTACTGAGATACTCTTTTGTGTCTTTCTCTAAAGTTTTTAACGTGGAATTTAAAAAAAAAATCAGTTAATTTAGGAGTTAGAATCAGAAGAATCAGTTAGTTAAATGTTTAGGCAGACGTCTTAAGCTAATATTGTTGCCGTCATTATACTTTTATGTATCCCTTACAATTACTTCATTACTTTATCTTATTTTGTTTTTAAAAACATATGAGGCACACATACAAAAACATAAAATATTAGAAAATGTGTATTGAGTATATGAATTTCACACAATAAATGTATTGAACAATAAGCTAAATTTAAGACGATTGATTTGTCATAAGGTAGAAGTCACAAAATTGGGTAGAATATGCATCCTTTTTTCATCTAAGTACGACGACAAAAGATTGCGGAGAAAAAGACTCTTGGCTTTGTTAAGTTCCCTAGAGGAAGCGGACTCCATGATGTCGGAGCTACCTTTAAAGATGCATGACAGGGTGTTAGATATCCCCTTCTCTTACAGAGATGAGCAATCAGTCAGGGATATGGTGAAAAGGTTTGAGGTTGTGGCAGGGTTCTCGTAGTGGTGGAGGGGTCTATTAGATTTGTTGAGTCTCCTCGTGACAGTGGTACATTTCTTGAAGACGTCGAAGGGACGCTAGAGCTATAGTATAGATGCAGAAGGTACTGGATACAAGTGTTCAAAGTGGTCAAAGTAAGGATCAGGTAGGACCTGATGATTACTGAGAAGGATCAAGTATTCCTCTCTCAGCTCTTTAACGTGGCTTCTTTATCTATGTATGAGTGTCCGGCTTCTTTATCTATGGATGAGTGTCAGGCTTCTTTGTCTATGAAGAGGATTTGACATTGTTAGATTGGATTGATGTTGCTTGAATGAGAGTTAGGCTGGGAAGGTGTCTTTCTTTGATGAGTTGCAGAAGCAACGTGTGACAATGTCATTTGAGGATCCCTCTACAACCCGAGTTTTTATCATGACTCTGTGTGCTAATTGTCTCATGAGGGTATGTGTGTTGCATATGCATTTTGGGAACACCCATGGCTGATCATAGGAGACTCCAATACTATGAGAGGGCCATAGGAGGCGGGTGTAAATATTAGTACTAGGGGCATGTGTGACTTCAACTAGTGGATTGTGGACATTGTGGTGATGGAAATTCCTTTTGTTGGTAGCTCATACACGTGGGTGGATAAGTAGAGTCCCAACTACTCCGGAATGGCTTGATAGGGGATTCTATAATACAAAGTGGTTGTCTTCCCTACCTAGGAGGGTGAAAAACCTAACAAGAGACCAATCCTCAGATCATTGCCCTTTGTTTCTAGAGTTCCCTGGGGCTGAACCCCCATGTACCCCACCATCCTTCTCCTTCTTTGACGCATGAGTATTCCATGATGGTGTTGGGTTTCAGGGGAGGTAGAGAATGCAGCGGAAACAAAAATTTTCTCCTCCCAAACTCAGAACAAGGAGACGCGTCAACGTCTGTACAATAGGAAAAGATGGTTTGTGGAATCATACCTTGTCCCGAAGCTTGCTCGGCGACAATACCTCGCGGCTTGCGCGGTCTTCACCTCCGGTCTTGGACGGTGTCTATGCAGCTCCTGGTCGCACCGGGACTGAAAACTCCTGGTCTCACCGGGACTGTCGGGATTGACAGCATTCCTCCGAGCGGCAGAAATCTACCGCCTCTGAAGTAGTCCACACGGACCACCTGGAACTCCAATATCCTTGTCTCACAAGGAATTAAAAGGAGTCGCACCCTCCTGTCAGCGTACTAGTCACTGACACACTCTCCTGCCACCAGTCGCTTTCTGCAGTTGTCTTTCCCTTGCTGTGCCTCCCTTATCGGGTAGCACTTGCTCGGGCTCTCTCGGTTACTAAAATCAGAGAGAACAACAACTTTACAGAGCAATTGGTTACACTGAGTTGTTCTTTGAGAAGCCCCCAATACCCCTATATATAGGAGGGTCATGGGACAGAGTTCTCTATCCCGGGCAATGCAGGACTAAAGAAGGAGTAGAAGGGTTCGAGATTTTCCACAATACAACCAACTGCGCAACCTGAACCGATCGTTTCATTTCTGAAACGGTCAGTTGGGGACCTGAGCCGGTCGGTTGACACCTCAACCGATCGGTTGGGACCCATGAAACGGTCGGTTCACTTCTGAACTGGTCAGTTCGTGGTCCTGGTTAGTTCTTGATTGACTTTTCCTCTTTTGTTTTGAATTGGTATCAAATGCCAATCCTTGCTCCAATCAAATTGGGCAAGTGAAACGAAAAGAAATTTCTCACCAATCTTACTTTCCCAACTTGCTTAGTTGGACCAGTTGAACCGATCGTTTCAACACTTGAAGCAATTGTTTCACCCTGTCCATCAGCTGATTGACTCACCAACTGAGCCGATCGGTTCACCAAGCTCAGCCGATCAGTTCATCACATGAGCCGATCAGTTGGGAGTGTAGATTGTGCAGAATCAGTCAATTGCAGTTTCAAACAATCCGATACTCCAATCAATGGGTGTCCAACACCTTGAATATTATGACATTGAGTTATCAATTAATTGAGTGTTTAATTGAACTACTAAACACCTTTAGTAATCAATCTAAACATTGTTTGTGGACAAAACTCCTCTTCCAACTTAAATCCTATGTGTGTGACCCTGCAGGTCCATTTCACGTTGGCAGTGAAAGTCCATAACACTTATGACTTCACAAGCAAAGAGCGGTGCCTAGTCACACATCAGTGCTACCCAAGTGAAATAGAAAGTTGGAGAACAACTTTCAATCCTACAATCCGTGAATGGTGTTACAGTGAATGTATAATTCCTTTGTCACCGATATCCCGAATGAACTCGAGGCATGGAACATTCATCCTGTCAACGTTCATTCGCTTTCTTGATCTCAGAGTAGATTGGAAGAGATATGTATGACATCAATATCACATATTGATTCACACATGCGTGCACGCCTTTCTCAATCCTACTCATCAAGTGGCCATGGATATCAAACTCCCTCAGGAAGGACAAATCCCATATCTATCACTCACCCCTCAAAAGCCCCATGTGTCAAAGCCATCCAATCATCACCTTTATAACAACCCATGTTTCAGGACTGCATTTGATGATGTCAAAGTGTGCCCAACGACATGTGTTGAGTGTAGTGATTTCAGGTCAAAGAATCTCATTCACCACCATCATTGTGAGTACTGACTGTGACTACCATGTCATGGTTCCATGTGTCAAACTCACGGTGGGTCTGTCCGGTACACTTGTTCTCTAACAAGTACATATGTGTTTGGTTTGATATCTCTATATCATGACTAATGAGATTCTGTCATCAACCAACACCACAATCTAGTCTTGTGTGTCATTGCTGTCTATCTACCTTCCACAATGACATCCGACTAGGGACATAACAAGAATGTACAAACTCTTAGCATCCGTATGATCTCATCGTTTAGGTCCTTAACCTGAAAGCATACGTCATTGAGTACTGTCATTCTCTATGTTGGTATGTATGCCCTGAGAGCCAATCATGGGATGATTGGTGGGATACATTAAGATTGATTTGATAAACATCAAAGGCAAGCTTCCAATTCTTTCTAGTTCAGTCATATGAGATAGTGATCGAACATATTGAATGTCTAGAGAATGACAGTACTCAATGACGTATGCCTTCAGGTTCATGACTTGAACGATGAGATCATGCGGATGCTAAGAGTTTGTACATTCTTGTTATGTCCCTAGTCGGATGTCATTGTGGAAGGTAGATAGATAGCAATGACACACAAGACTAGATTGTGGTGTTGGTTGATGATAGAATCTCATTAGTCATGATATAGAGATATCAAACCAAACACATAGGTACTTGTTAGAGAACAAGTGTACCAGACAGACCCACCGTGAGTTTGACACATGGAACCATGACATGGTAGTCACAGTCAGTACTCACAGTGATGGTGGTGAATGTGATTCTTAGACCTGAAATCACTACACTCAACACATGTCGTTGGGCACACTTTGACATCATCAAACGCAGTCCTGAAACATGGGTTGTTATAAAGGTGATGATTGGGTGGCTTTGACACATGGGGCTTTTGAGGGGTGAGTGACAAATATGGGATTTGTCCCTCCTGAGGGAGTTTGATATCCAAGGCCACTTGATGAGTAGGATTGAGATAGGTGTGCGCACACATGTGTGAATCAGTATGTGATATTGATGTCATACATATCTCGTTCAATCTACTCTGAGATCAAGAAAGTGAATGAACGTTGACAGGATGACTGTTCCACGCCTCGAGTTCATTCGGGATATCAGTGAAAAAGGAATTATACATTCGTTGTAACACCATTCACGGATTGTAGGATTGAAAGTTGTTCTCCAGCTTTCTATTTTCACTTGGGTAACATTGATGTGTGACTAGGCACCGTTCTTTGCTTGTGAAGTCATAAGTGTTATGGACTTTCACTACCAACGTGAAATGGACCTGCAGGGTCACACACATAGGATTTAACCTGGAAGAGGAGTTTTGTCCACAAGCAATGTTTAGATTGATTACTAAAGGAGTTTAGTAGTTCAATTAAACACTCAATTAATTGATAGCTCAATATCATAATGTTCAAGGTGTTGGACATATTGATTGGAGTATCGGATTGATTGAAATCACAATTGACTGATTCTGCACAACCTGCACTCCCAACTGATCGGTTCAAGTGTTGAACCGGTCGGCTGAGGTTGCTGAACCGGTCGGCTCAAATGTTGAACCGATCGGCTCAAGCCCATGGTAAACCGATTGCTTCAAGTGTTGAAACGATCGGTTCAATAGGTGCAACTGAGCAAGTTGGTAAAGTCAGGTCGGTGAGAATTTTTCTTTCGTTTCAATTGCCCAATTTGATTGGGAATAGGATTGGTATTTGATACCAATTAGAAACAAAAGAAGGAAAGTCATTTTGAGTTGGATCTAGACTGTGAACCGATCGGTTCAAGGCACCAACCGATCGATTGGGGACCCCAAACGATCGGCTCAGGTCCCAGCCGATCAGCTCAAGGGCCGAAACAATCAGTTCAGTGGTGAAACAATCGGTTCAAGTTGCGAGTTGGTTGCTTTTTGTGGAAAATCTCAAACCCTTCTACTCCTCCTTTTAGTCCCGCATGGCCCGGGATGGAGAACCCTATCCCATGACCCTCCTATATATATAGGGGTATTGGGGGCTTCTCAAAGTACAACTCAGTGCAACCAGTTGCTCTGCAAAATTGTCGTTCTCTCTGGTTTTGGTAACCGAGAGAGAGCCCGAGCAAGTGCTTCCCGCAAAGGGAGGTGCAACAAGGGAAGGACAACTGTAGATGCAACTGGAGGCAGGAGAGTATGTTTGCGACTAGTATGTCAATAGGAGGGTGCGACTCCTTCCACTTCCTTGTGGGACAAGGAGTGTGGAGTTCCAGGTGGTCCGTGTGGACTACTTCAGAGGCGGGAGGTTTCTTCCGCTCAGGAGGACAACTGTCAATCCCAATAGTCCGGTGAGAGGAGGAGTTGTCAGTCCCGGTGCGACCAGGAGCTGCACAGACACCGTCCAAGATCGGAGTTGAAGACCGTGCAAGGCGCGAGGTATTGTCGCTGAGCAAGCCTCGGGACAAGGTATGATTCCACAAACCATCCTTTCCTATTATATAGACGTTGACACGTTTCCTCGTGCTGGGTTTGGGGGAGAAAATTTTTGTTTCCGCTGCCTTCTCTGCCTCCCCTGAAACCCAACAGTAGTATCAGAGCCACGTCAACTGCTCTATATTTTAGGAATATCGATATGATCGATTTTGGTTTGTCACCTTTATTTATTGCATACGATGCGAATAAAATTGGCTTTATGCATGTCCAATCCTAAATCCACAAATCCCAATTATATATAATTAATGCACTCGATACGCGTCGCCCTTAAACAAGTTTTGTGGTGGATGTATAGCATGGTTATGGCCAATAAACCCTATCTATGTATGGTTGTTTGTGGTTTCTTGCATCTCGGTCTACGCACCGATCTTCCCTCTCATATTCCTGATGTAACTCAAAATAATTCGAGATTCTTTCCTACCTTTGCTCCGCCCGAATGTAACTCGGGGTTTCCCTTTTAAGAAATGTAATATTAGGATAGATTTTATTTCCTGTTATCTTAAAGAAGGCGGACATCCAGACGAAAACTGAGACGATCGGTTCAAGGCGTGAACCGATCGGTTGACGTTCCAGACCATCAGTTCAAGGAGTGAACCGATCGGTTGATGACCGGTTCGAGGAGCGAGACGAGCGGGTGGCGGCCATGAAGAGATGGACGACGACCAAGTGAACCGATCAGTTGGAGGAGTCAACCGATTGGTTGGTGGCACCCAGACGACCGGCCAGAGAGAGCAGATCATTCATGAGATGAGTTGATCAACTTGGATGGCAAGGCATAGAATTCATCTTGTACAGGTTGCATATGATGTAGACCTAGATGACCTTGATTCCTCTTGGCTCGAGGAATCACATTAGGATGGCCATAATCATCGCTTTTATCGTTTGTGCATGTTTTCTGTGGGATATAGCATGTATATGATACGTACTATGTATTGTGGTGATTGGATATGTATATGTATATAAAAACCAAATACCTAATTAAATATTAAGTTTTGGATGTCTTCCAAATGTGACACACGTGAAAAGCTTGATCGGCCAAGTGTGGGCACGCCCAAGCGTGGTGCACCGTCTATCTCGTAGAAGCGTGAAGGATGAATGTGTGGGTCTGCCCAAGTAGGGTGCATATTCATCGTGTTTGTTTTGGGTCGGACTTAACAAGGTGACCTAGATAGGATCTAGGGCCTTGAGGCATGGAGATGATCATGGCAAGGAGTTGCATATGACATCTTATCAAGAGTTGCATATGATGCAATTGGCAAGAGTTGCCTACCTGAGAGATCTATGTTGTGGGTGACAGCCCAAGCTGGTCCATGACTTAGAGGATTTCAGGATCTTGCCCACTAGAAGGTTGTACGCTGCAATCTTCCGAATTGATGGTGAGGCTATCAATTTGAACTAAAATAGTGGGAGAGATAAATAATTAAAGGCCTAATTTTATCGTCAACTTTTCAAATCAATCAAATAAATCAAAAGAGTTTTGAACTAAAATTGCATATATTTCCTTTTTGTTAAAATAAATGGTTAATCAACAAATCACTTTATTTGCGATCGGTCTTTGAGACCAACAAATTAAATGGGAATAATTCCACGATTGGTTAGGATGATGAGAAGTGTTCTCAATCGTAGAGTGAAATATCTAAGTCCTAGTTATACCAGAACCAGATGAACTCAATCCCACCACATCAATGGCTAAAAGTATGCTTATGGAAGCATACCAAGGATGACATTGATGAGGAGTGCTTGATGTTGTGTTCTCTGAACTATGAGTTGCAGAGACAACATGAGACATATGATGTCTCCAAGACACTGTCCTAGTATGTCATGACAACATGAACAACTTTGACAAGCGTTGACAGAGTTGTTGGACATGTTGAAGATAGTAGAGTCAAAGATGAAGAAAGACAAACCATAATCTTTGATGTGATCAAAGAAAAGGTAAGGGCAAGGGCAAGGGCAAAGCAAAGAAGTGTTTTGATGCTAGCCAGCAGCCCAAGCCGTCTTCAGCCTCAAGGCACATGGGGAAAGGGTGTATGAGGGAATTGCCCTCTATATCTGGAAGAACAAAAGAAGATGAAGGAGGGGATGGAGATCTCCACCTAAGGTATCATGAAATGAACCGCTTCTTTATCTGAGGTATATGATACCAAGATATGGAACTATCATATATGATATGTAAGATTCGCAAAAAGTGATGGCCTTTGTGAAAGGACCAAGAAAGGAGTACCCATCATTGGAGCAAGTGTTGCTGCCATAGATAGGAGTACCTTTCAGTTTATTTCAGCCTAAAGGGCACGAAATAGAGTTGAGAACTGCTATTTCATATATTGCCAATAGATAGAAACACTTTATTTTTGCATATTGTATGACAATGATGGCAATTAATAAAGTTGATCTTAAAGATATGATCTTTGTGGCAATGCCTTGCTTATCTTGTGATACATGGTATGCATAAGATAAAATGATACCTAAAGTTATTGATAACTCAAACAATCAAATTAGCATCAATCATGAGAAATTCATTTCTAGTTTCTATATGATGGATAAATCTAGACTCTTTTGGTTAGAGAACCAGTAAGAGACATGAATCTCTTGTACATGATTAATCAATCTTCACTAATGGTAGTGGGAGAATAATTGTCCTATTAGGTATAATACATGTGATGTATTTACATACCTATTGGAGTAAATGCTAATACTTCAAAAGGTGTTTAGAGAAATACCAATATGAATATCTTGAAGTGTTCAAGATTATCATAGATGAAGTGCAAATTTGGTAAAGTGTTAATTCTTGATGAGATCAATGAATGAAATACTTGGACCAAATGTTTGAGATCCTTATGAGTGATTATGATAATGTATCATAGTGAACTCATGAT
Source organism: Alisma plantago-aquatica (assembly GCA_963693085.1). NCBI lineage: Eukaryota > Viridiplantae > Streptophyta > Magnoliopsida > Alismatales > Alismataceae > Alisma > Alisma plantago-aquatica. The sequence goes on along the minus strand of OY856410.1, from coordinate 517,145,655 downwards.
TAAGGCACGGTGATGTCTAAATCAAGAAGGAATCATACTCTAAGGAGTTAGAGAATGATTATCAAATAACTGAATTCTTCTTAATAAATGAATACCCCACACTAATAAAGGACATTGAGAATCACAAGGAGTTGTGAGTTCTTATATCCTTGACAGATACACCTCAATTATCTATGTGATGAGTTGTTCATGTGATGAGTCAACTATCTAGATAAATATGAGGAATCAAATTTTGAGTTATGGTTTATGACCATTACATCCTAAATGACATCTATGTCAACCATAAGGTGAGACCTTGATGGTAGCACTCATTGGATGAAATCCATAAGTGCAAATGAGTCTTAAATGTTAAGACACATGGATAACATTTGAGAAGGATGATGCTTGTTGATTACAACTTAATGACTGACACATTTGGCATATGGATACTAAAAACGCATTCCTACGAGGAATAAAATAAGGATATGTACGTGACACAACCTATAAGATTTATAAATCCACTAATGCAAAATGAAGTCTATAAGTTACAATGGACCAATCAATGTGATTGATTGAGTACAAGCAACTCAGAATTGGATCTTTACTTTGATGATATAGTCAAAGGGTTTGACTGATATGTCAAAGATAAAGAAGGGATCTGTGATTTAGTGGGAGCGTGTTCACATTCAACATGTTGATGTGAAATGAAAATACTCTAGAATGGAAATCCAAAAGTGGAAATTGTCTTTAAGGAAGATAGAGATATTTCCCATGTGATAGGAATAGAGATCTATAGAGATAGTTCTCGAAAACCTCTTGACCTGAAGAGAGAAAGCATACATTGGCAATCTGTACTGAAGGGTTCAGTATGCACAGATTTAGTGGGAGAAAACTTGTCCATGTTACACGGAGTTAGTATCCCAAGGCCAAGTGTCCAATTCTTATGAAGAATGGGAACACTAAGAATAGATGTGGATCTATCATGTATGTAATCATCCCATTATCTTGCATGTATCGACATGGCAAGAACAAAATGCATTCATCATCTTGTATGTAGGACATGGCAATATGATGTGCTCATCCTGATAGCTCGTATGTGAGACCTGACGAGTGGATGTCTGTCTATTTCCAGTAAGGGTTACTGGAATACCATGAAAACTTGATAAGTACTTGAGAAGTACTAGTTCTATGGAGATAAGGAAGAGTTTGATGTAAAGAGTTACATTGATGCGAACTTCTGAAAGGACAGAAAATTAATCGCAATATATATATATATATATATATATATATATATATATAAGATATATAAAAGTGAAAGTTTGTTGATAATTGGAAGTGTTCCAATAAAATCATTTAAAAGGAAATGCCGAGTATCTATGTGTTAGAGAACAGTAGTGGATACTATATGGATCTTGAAGTTCATGAGATGAACTTATAGATATTCTGCTCATTGATGACAAGTATGGAATCCTTGATCATGCAATGTGGCTAAAGGTTAGCAAAGGAATACTAGATCGCATATTTTGGAAACTCCATCTCATACGTGTGACGTACAGTGAGGAGATGAGAGACATGCAATTTAAACTGACTTTGGCAAGGTGTTGCCATTACTCACTATGTTCGCACTAGAGCACAGTAACATGTGAGACATATTTGAAGATCACTATGAATATGATTCAAGGGTGATTGACTCGCAGTGCAAGTGGGAGTCTGTTGGTATGTATGCCCTGAGAGCCAATCATGGGATGATTGGTGGGATACATTAAGATTGATTTGATAAAAATCAAAGACAAGCTTCCAATTCTTTCTGGTTCAGTCATATGAGCTAGTGATAGAACAGATTGAATGTCCAGAGAATGACAATACTCAATGACGTATGCCTTCAGGTTCATGAACTGAACAATGAGATCATGCAGATGCTAAGAGTTTGTACATTCCTGTTATGTCCCTAGTCGGATGTCATTGTGGAAGGTAGATAGACAGCAATGACACACAAGACTAGATTGTGGTGTTGGTTGATGACAGAATCTCATTAGTCATGATATAGAGATATCAAACCAAACACATAGGTACTTGTTAGAGAACAAGTGTACCGGACAGACCCACCGTGAGTTTGACACATGGAACCATGACATGGTAGTCACAGTCAGTACTCACAGTGATGGTGGTTAATGTGATTCTTAGACTTGAAATCACTACACTCAACACATGTCGTTGGGCACACTTTGACATCATCAAACGCAGTCCTGAAACATGGGTTGTTATAAAGGTGATGATTGGGTGGCTTTGACACATGGGGCTTTTGAGGGGTGAGTGATAGATATGGGATTTGTCCCTCCTGAGGGAGTTTGATATCTAAGGCCACTTGATGAGTAGGATTGAGATAGGCATGTGCACGCATGTGTGAATCAGTATGTGATACTAATGTCATACATATCTCGTTCAATCTACTCTGAGATCAAGAAAGTGAATGAACATTGACAGGATGACTGTTCCATGCCTCGAGTTCATTTGGGATATCAGTGACAAAGGAATTATATATTCGCTGTAGCACCATTCACGGATTGTAGGATTGAAAGTTGTTCTCCAGCTTTCTATTTTCACTTGGGTAACACTGATGTGTGACTAGGCACCGCTCTTTACTTGTGAAGTCATAAGTGTTATGGACTTTCACTACCAACGTGAAATGGACCTGTAGGGTCACACACATAGGATTTAACCTGGAAGAGGAGTTTTGTCCACAAGCAATGTTTAGATTGATTACTAAAGGAGTTTAGTAGTTCAATTAAACACTCAATTAATTGATAGCTCAATATCATAATGTTCAAGGTGTTGGACATATTGATTGGAGTATCGGATTGATTGAAATCGCAATTGACTGATTCTGCACAACCTGCACTCCCAACCGATCAGTTCAAGTGTTGAACCGGTCGGCTGAGGTTGTTGAACCGGTCGGCTCAAATGTTGAACCGATCGGCTCAAGCCCAGGGTAAACCGATTGCTTTAAGTGTTGAAACGATCGGTTCAACTGGTGCAACCGAGCAAGTTGGGAAAGTCAGGTCGGTGAGAATTTTCCTTTCGTTTCAATTGCCCAATTTGATTGGGAATAGGATTGGTATTCGATACCAATGAGAAACAAAAGAAGGAAAGTCATTTTGAGTTGGATCAGGACCGTGAACCGATCGGTTCAGGGCACCAACCGATCGATTGGGGACCCCAAACGATCGGCTCAGGTCCTAGCCGATCGGCTCAAGGGCCGAAACGATCGGTTCAGGTTGCGAGTTGGTTGCTTTTTGTGGAAAATCTCGAACCCTTCTACTCCTGCTTTTAGTCCCGCATTGCCCGGGATGGAGAACCCTGTCCCATGACCCTCCTATATACATAGGGGTATTGGGGGCTTCTCAAAGTACAACTCAGTGCAACCAGTTGCTCTGCAAAGTTGTCGTTCTGTCTGGTTTTGGTAACCGAGAGAGAGCCCGAGCAAGTGCTTCCCGCAAAGGGAGGTGCAGCAAGGGAAGGACAACTACAGATGCAACTAGAGGTAGGAGAGTGTGTTGGTGACTAGTATGTCAACAGGAGGGTGTGACTCCTTCCACTTCCTTGTGGGACAAGGAGTGTAGAGTTCCAGGTGGTCCGTGTGGACTACTTCAGAGGTGGGAGGTTTATGCCGCTCAGGAGGACAACTGTCAATCCCGACAGTCCAGTGAGAGGAGGAGTTGTCAGTCCCGGTGCGACCAGGAGCTGCACAGACACCGTTCAAGACCAGAGTTGAAGACCGCGCAAGGTGCGAGGTATTGTGGCCGAGCAAGCCTCGAGACAAGGTATGATTTCACAAACCATCCTTTCCTATTATATAGACGTTGACGCATTTCCTCGTGCTGGGTTTGGGGGAGAAAATTTTTGTTTCCGCTGCCTTCTCTGCCTCCCCTGAAACCCAACAGTGGTATCAGAGCCACGTCAACTGCTCTATATTTTAGAAATATCGATATGATCGATTTTGGTTTGTCGCCTTTATTTATTGCATACGATGCGAATAAAATTGGCTTTATGCATGTCCAATCCTAAATCCACAAATCCCAATTACATATATGATATGTATTATTAATTCACTCGATACGCGTCGCCCTTAAACGAGTTTTGTGGTGGATGTATAGCATGGTTATGGCCAATAAACCCTATCGGTGTATGGTTGTTTGTGGTTTCTTGCATCTCGGTCTGCGCACCGATCTTCCCTCTCCTATTCCTGATGTAACTCAAAATAATTCGAGATTCTTTCCTACCTTTGCTCCCCCCGAATGTAAATCGGGGTTTCCCTTTTAAGCAATGTAATATTAGGATAGATTTTATTTCCTGTTATGTTAAAGAAGGCAGACATCCAGACGACAACTGAGACGATCGGTTCAAGGCGTGAACCGATCGGTTGACGTTCCAGATGATCAGTTCAAGGAGTGAACCGATCGGTTGATGACCGATTCGAGGAGCGAGACGAGCGGGTGGCGGCCATGAAGAGATGCACGATGACCAAGCGAACTGATTGGTTGGAGGAGTCAACCGATCGGTTGGTGCCACCTAGACGACCGGCCAGAGAGAGCAGATCATTCATGAGATGAGTTGATCAACTCGGATGGCAAGACAAAAAATTCATCTTGTATAGGTTGCATATGATGTACACCTAGATGACCGTGATTCCTCTTGGCTCGAGGAATCATATTAGGATGGCCATAATCATCACTTTTATCATTTGTGCATGTTTTCTGTGGGATATAGCATGTATATGATACGTACTATGTCTTGTGGTGATTGTATATGTATATGTATATAAAAAGCAAATACCTAATTAAATATTAAGTTTTGGATGCCTTCCAAATGCGACACACGTGAAAAGCTTGATCAACCAAGTGTGGGCACGCCCAAGCGTGGTGCACCGTCTATCTCGTGGAAGCGTGAAGGATGAATATGTGGGTCTGCCCAAGCAGGGTGCATATTCATCGTGTTTGCTTTGGGTCGGACTTAACAAGGTGACCTAGATAGGATCTAACGCCTTGAGGCATGGAGATGATCATGGCAAGGAGTTGCATATGACATCTTATCAAGAGTTGCATATGATGCAATTGGCAAGAGTTGCCTACCTGAGAGATCTATATTGTGGGTGACAGCCCAAGCTGGTCCATGACTTAGAGGATTTCAAGATCTTGCCCACTAGATGGCTGTACGCTGCAATCTTCCGAATTGATGGTGAGGGCTATCAATTTGAACTAAAATAGTGGGAGCGATAAATAATTAAAGGCCTAATTTTATCGTCAACTTTTCAAATCAATTAAATAAGTCAAAAGAGTTTTGGACTAAAATTGCATATATTTCCTTTTTGTTAAAATAAATGGTTAATCAACAAATCACTTTATTTGCGATCGGTCTTTGAGACCAACAAATTAAATGGGAATAATTCCATGACTGGTTAGGATGATGAGAAGTGTTCTCAATTGTAGAGTGAAAGCTCTAAGTCCTAGTTATACCAGAACCATATGAACTCAATCCCACCACATCAATGGCTAAAAGTATGCTTATGGAAGCATACCAAGGATGACATTGATGAGGAGTGCTTGATGTTGTGTTCTCTGAACTATGAGTTGTAGAGACAATATGAGACATATGATGTCTCCAAGACACTGTCCTAGTATGTCATGACAGAAGGAAATCCAGTAAGGTATTCACACACTAAATGTGATTGGGTATATGGAAAACCTAATTAAGAAGGATTCCCTCTAAGCCAAGAGTTGGCTATTGGTATGATACTGCAAATGTTGCGAGAATCATACAATTCATGATAAGCTACAACATGAACAACTTTGACAAGCGTTGACAGAGTTGTTGGACATGTTGAGGATAGTAGAGGCAAAGATGAAGAAAGACAAACCATAATCTTTGATGTGATCAAAGAAAAGGTAAGGGCAAGGGCAAGGGCAAAGCAAAGAAGTATTCTGATGCTAGCCAGCAGCCCAAGCCGTCTTAAGCCTCAAGGCACATGGGGAAAGGGTGTATGAGGGAATTTCCCTCTATATCTGGAAGAACAAAAGAAGATGAAGGAGGGGATGGAGATCTCCACCTAAGGTATCATGAAATGAACCACTTCTTTATCTGAGGTATATGATACCAAGATATGGAACTATCATATATGATATGCAAGATTCGGAAAGAAGTGATGACCTTTGTGAAAGGACCAAGAAAGGAGTACCCATCATTGGAGCAAGTGTTGCTGCCATAGATAGGAGTACCTTTCAGTTTATTTCAGCCTAAAGGGCACGAAATAGAGTTGAGAACTGCTATTTCATATATTTCCAATAGATAGAAACACTTTATTTTTGCATATTGTATGACAATGATGGCAATTAATAAAGTTGATCTTAAAGATATGATCTTTGTGGCAATGCCTTGCTTATCTTGTGATACATGGTATGCATAAGATAAAATGATACCTAAAGTTATTGATAACTCAAACAATCAAATTAGCATCAATCATGAGAAATTCATTTCTAGTTTCCATATGATGGATAAATCTAGACTCTTTTGGTTAGAGAACTAGTAAGAGACATGAATCTCTTGTACATGATTAATCAATCTTCACTAATGGTAGTGGGAGAATGATTGTCCTATTAGGTATAATACATGTGATGTATTTACATACCTATTGGAGTAAATGCTAATACTTCAAAAGGTGTTTAGAGAAATACCAATATGAATATCTTGAAGTGTTCAAGATTATCATTGATGAAGTGCAAATTTGGTAAAATGTTAATTCTTGATGAGATCAATGAATGAAATACTTGGACCAAATGTTTGAGATCCTTATGAGTGATTATGATAATGTATCACAGTGAACTCATGATTAAGGCATGGTGATGTCTAAATCGAGAAGGAATCATACTCTAAGGAGTTAGAGAATGATTATCAAATAACTGAATTCTTCTTAATAAATGAATACCCCACACTAATAAAGGACATTGAGAATTACAAAGAGTTGTGAGTTCTTATATCCTTGACAGATACACCTCAATTATCTATGTGATGAGTTGTTCATGTGATGAGTCAACTATCTATATAAATATGAGGAACCAAATTTTGAGTTATGGTTTATGACCATTACATCCTAAATGACATCTATGTCAACCATAAGGTGTGACCTTGCTGGTAGCACTCATTGGATGAAATCCATAAGTGCAAATGAGTCTTAAATGTTAAGACACATGGATAACATTTGAGAAGGATGATGCTTGTTGATTGCAACTTAATGATTGAGACATTTGGCATATGGATACTAAAACCGCATTCCTATGAGGAATAAAACAAGGATGTGTACGTGACACAACCTATAAGGTTTATGAATCCACTAATGCAAAATGAAGTCTATAAGTTACAATGGACCAATCAATGTGATTGATTGAGTACAAGCAACTCAGAATTGGATCTTTACTTTGATGATATAGTCAAAGGGTTTGACTGATATGTCAAAGATAAAGAAGGGATCTGTGATTTAGTGGGAGCGTGTTCACATTCCACATGTTGATGTGAAATGGAAATGTTCTAGAATGGAAATCCAAAAGTGGAAATTGTCTTCAAGGAAGATAGAGATATTTCCTATGTGATAGGAATAGAGATCTGTAGTGATAGTTCTCGAAAACCTCTTGACCTGAAGAGAGAAAGCATACATTGGCAATCTGTACTGAAGGGTTCAGCATGCACAGATTTAGTGGGAGAAAACTTGTCCATGTTACATGGAGTTAGTATCCCAAGGCCAAGTGTCCAATTCTTATGAAGAATGGGAACACTAAGAATAGATGTGGATCTATCTTGTATGTAATCATCCCATTATCTTCCATGTATCGACATGGCAAGAACAAAATACATTCATCATCTTGTATGTAGGACATGGCAATATGATGTGCTCATCCTGATAGCTCGTATGTGAGACATGACGAGTGGATTTCTATCTACTTCCAGTAAGGGTTACTGGAATACCATGAGAACTTGATAAGTACTTGAGAAGTACTAGTTCTATAGAGATAAGGAAGAGTTTCATGTAAAGAGTTACATTGATGCGAACTTCTGAAAGGACAGAAAATTAATCACAAAATATATATAAGATATATAAAAGTGAAAGTTTGTTGATAATTGGAAGTGTTCCAATAAAATCATTTAAAAGGAAATACTGAGTATCTATGTGTTAGAGAACAGTAGTTGATACAAATGGATCTGGAAGTTCATGAGATGAACTTATAGATATTCCGCTCATTGATGACAAGTATGGAATCCTTGATCATGCAATGTGGCTAAAGGTTAGCAAAGGAATACTAGATCACATATTACGGCAACTCCATCTCATACGTGTGATGTACAATGAGGAGATGAGATACATGTAATTTAAACTGACTTTGGCAAGGTGTTGCCATTACTCACTTTGTTCGCACTAGAGCACAGTAACATGTGAGACATGTTTGAAGATCACTATGAATATGATTCAAGGGTGATTGGCTCGCAGTGCAAGTGGGAGTCTGTTGGTATGTATGCCCTGAGAGCCAATCATGGGATGATTGGTGGGATACATTAAGATTGATTTGATAAACATCAAAGGCAAGATTCCAATTCTTTCTGGTTTAGTCATATGAGATAGTGATAGAACAGATTGAATGTCTAGAGAATGACAGTACTCAATGACGTATGCCTTCAGGTTCATGATCTGAACGATGAGATCATGCGGATGCTAAGAGTTTGTACATTCTTGTTATGTCTCTAGTGGGATGTCATTGTGGAAGGTAGATAGACAAAAATGACACACAAGACTAGATTGTGGTGTTGGTTGATGACAGAATCTCATTAGTCATGATATAGAGATATCAAATCAAACACATAGGTACTTGTTAGAGAACAAGTGTACCAGACAGACCCACCGTGAGTTTGACACATGGAACCATGACATGGTAGTCACAGTCAGTACTCACAGTGATGGTGGTGAATGTGATTCTTAGACCTGAAATCACTACACTCAACACATGTCGTTGGGCACACTTTGACATCATCAAACGCAGTTTTGAAACATGGGTTGTTATAAAGGTGATGATTGCGTGGCTTTGACACATGGGGCTTTTGAGGGGTGAGTGATAGATATGGGATTTGTCCCTCCTGAGGGAGTTTGATATCTAAGGCCACTTAATGAGTAGGATTGAGATAGGCGTGCGCACGCATGTGTGAATCAATATGTGATATTGATGTCATACATATCCTGTTCAATCTACTCTGAGATCAAGAAAGTGAATGAACATTGACAGGATGACTGTTCCATGCCTCGAGTTCATTCGGGATATCAGTGACAAAGGAATTATACATTCGCTGTAACACCATTCACATATTGTAGGATTGAAAGTTGTTCTCCAGCTTTCTATTTTCACTTGGGTAACACTGATGTGTGATTAGGCACCGCTCTTTGCTTGTGAAGTCATAAGTGTTATGGACTTTCACTGCCAACGTGAAATGGACCTGCAGGGTCACACACATAGGATTTAACTTGGAAGAGGAGTTTTGTCCACAAGAAATGTTTAGATTGATTACTAAAGGAGTTTAGTAGTTCAATTAAACACTCAATTAATTGATAGCTCAATATCATAATGTTCAAGGTGTTGGACATATTGATTGGAGTATCAGATTGATTGAAATCGAAATTGACTGATTCTGCACAACCTGCACTCCCAACCGATCGGTTCAAGTGTTGAACCGGTCGGCTGAGGTTGCTGAACCGGTCAGCTCAAATGTTGAACCGATCGGCTCAAGCCCAGGGTAAATCGATTGCTTCAAGTGTTGAAATGATCGGTTCAACTGGTGCAACCGAGCAAGTTGGGAAAGTCAGGTCGGTGAGAATTTTCCTTTCATTTCAATTGCCCAATTTGATTGGGAATATGATTGGTATTCGATACCAATTAGAAACAAAAGAAGGAAAGTCATTTTGAGTTGGATCAGGACCGTGAACCGATCGGTTCAGGGCACCAACCGATCGGTTGGGGACCCCAAACGATCGGCTCAGGTCCCAGACGACCGGCTCAAGGGCCGAAACGATCGGTTCAGTGGTGAAACAACCGGTTCAGGTTGTGAGTTGGTTGCTTTTTGTGGAAAATCTCGAACCCTTCTACTCCTGCTTTTAGTCCCGCATTGCCCGGGATGGAGAACCCTGTCCCATGACCCTCCTATATATATAGGGGTATTGGGGGCTTCTCAAAGTACAACTCAGTGCAACCAGTTGCTCTGCAAAGTTGTCGTTCTCTCTGGTTTTGGTAACCGAGAGAGAGCCCACGCAAGTGCTTCCCGCAAAGGGAGGTGCAGCAAGGGAAGGACAACTGTAGATGCAATTGGAGGCAGGAGAGTGTGTTGGCGACTAGTATGTCAACAGGAGGGTGTGACTCCTTCCACTTCCTTGTGGGACAAGGAGTGTGGAGTTCCAGGTGGTTCGTGTGGACTACTTCAGAGGCGGGAGGTTTCTGCCGCTCAGGAGGACAACTGTCAATCCCGACAGTCCGGTGAGAGGAGGAGTTGTCAGTCCCGGTGTGACCAGGAGCTGCACAGACACCGTCCAAGATCGGAGTTGAAGACCGCGCAAGGTGCGAGGTATTGTCGCCGAGCAAGCCTCGAGACAAGGTATGATTCCACAAACCATCCTTTCCTATTATATAGACGTTGACGCGTTTCCTCGTGCTGGGTTTGGGGGAGAAAATTTTTGTTTCCGCTGCCTTCTCTGCCTCCCCTGAAACCCAACACTCTAGACATTCAATCTGTTCTATCACTATCTCATATGACTGAACCAGAAAGAATTGAAAGCTTGCCTTTGATGTTTATCAAATCAATCTTAATGTATCCCACCAATCATCCCATGATTGGCTCTCAGGGCATACATACCAACAGACTCCCACTTGCACTGCGAGCTAATAACCCTTGAATCATATTCATAGTGATCTTCAAACATGTCCCACATGTTACTCTGCTCTAGTACGATCATAGTGAGTAATGACAGCACCTTGCCAAAGTCAGTATAAATTGCATGTCTCTCATCTCTTCATTGTACGCCATACGTATGAGATGGAGTTGCCGTAATATGCGATCTAGTATTCCTTTGCTAACCTTTAGCCACATTGCATGATCAAGGATTCCATACTTGTCATCAATGAGCAGAATATCTATAAGTTCATCTCATGAACTTCTAGATCCATATAGTATCCACTGTTGTTCTCCAACATATAGATACTCGGCATTTCCTTTTAAATGGTTTTATTGGAACACTTCCAATTATCAACAAACTTTCACTTTTATATATCTTATATATATTTTGCGATTAATTTTCTGTCCTTTCGGAAGTTCGCATCAATGTAACTCTTTACATTGAACTCTTCCTTATCTCCATAGAACTAGTACTTCCCAAGTACTTATCAAGTTCTCATGGTATTCCAGTAACCCTTACTGGAAGTAGACAGACATCCACTCGTCATGTCTCACATACGAGATGAGCACATCATATTGCCATGCCATACATACAAGATGATGAATGCATTTTGTTCTTGCCATGCAAGATAATGGGATGATTACATACATGATAGATCCACATCTATTCTTAGTGTTCCCATTCTTCATAAGAATTGTACACTTGGCCTTGGGATACTAACTCCATGTAACATGGACAAGTTTTCTCCCACTGAATCTGTCCATACTGAACCCTTCAGTACAGATTGCCAATGTATGTTTTCTCCTTTCAGGTCAAGAGGTTTTTGAGAACTATCTCTATAGATCTCTATTCCTATCACATAGGAAACATCTCTATCTTCCTTAAAGATAATTTCCACTTTTGGATTTCTATTCTAGATCATTTCCATTTCACATCAACATGTGGAATGTGAACACGCTCCCACTAAATCACAAATCCTTCTATATCTTTGACATATCTGTCAAACCCTTTGACTATATCATCAAAGTAAAGGTCCAATTCTGAGTTGCTTGTACTCAATCAGTCATATTAATTAGTCCATTGTTACTTATAGATTTCATTTGCATTAGTGGATTCATAAACCTTATAGGTTGTGTCACATACACATCCTTATTTTATTCCTCATAGGAATGCGGTTTTAGTATCCATATGTCAAATGCTTAGTCATTAAGTTGCAATCAACAAGCATCATCCTTCTCAAAATGTTATCCATGTGTCTTAACACTTAAGATTCATTTGCACTTATGGATTTCATCCAATGAGTGCTACCATCAAGGTCATACCTTATGGTTCACATGGATGTTTTTTTTTGGTTAAGTCAGGAGGTCATCTATACATCTCACCCTCCTCGTGTGAGCATATAAAAGATTCAAATACAGCTCCTGCTTATAAGATGCAGGTCGAACCCCCACTTGACCTCCCACATCACAAAAACCACAGCAAAAAAACCTCGATCACACAAGACGACCACAAGACAGACTCAAAACAACATCCCAACCAAAGCATTAAGGATGCTTAATCTTCAAAACCACGTAAGGTGTGTGGTTTCTCTCAAGAAAAGCCATACCTCGAACTCTAGCCGGAAATCTGCTAGGATCGGAAATCACGATCAGATCCTGACTGAGTACACCCCATTTACCAATCTCTCTGGGAATGGAATTGATGGCCCTGTGAACAAGCGATCCTACAATACCTTCATCCTCCATGTAGCTCTTTAACTCCCTGATGATACGAGATATCCTCCAAGGAATACAAGCAGTGCCCCATAACATGTGATATGTATTTTCATCATCTAACTCCACCACAGCAATCCGCAAGGATTGATTCTCTGCCAACTTCAACCCTACTGTACAAGCTTGAAGGGACGCAGAAAGGTGATCATTTGCAGTTAACCAAGCTCTAGCAATCTGACAAATAGTAGCCCGGTGATTCCTGATGATACTAGCCATCCACCACCTGTTGTGACCAGAAGAATCTTTGCTTCTACCAATCGTGACGTTCATCTTCAAGGAATTGAGGTCGGGGGTCGTCCATCTCATAAGGTGAACTTCTCTAAGAGCATAGTTTGGGTCATCAATGCCGTAATGATTAAGGCGCCTATGATCCTCCGGCTGAGCAAGGACGCGGAACCACCTCTTTTTCAACATAGAGTTGAGCTGTGCGATCATGCAGTTCATATCACGGGAAATAGGGGACTTACAGCCGTCATATCTGGCAGGACATCTCCATCTCCAGATATAGAAAGGAGTAAGCGTAGCAAAGCAAGCTGCAATCCACTCCATAACAATGGACGATCTCCCCCGCGAACAGAGAGACAACAGCTCGGTTGTGTCATGTGGTCGGGCTCTAGCAGTAAGAAGAGAGAACTTGTTCCAGTAAGTAACAGCAAGGTTTCCATGAAAGAAAAGGTGATCCATATCTTCAGTATTGGGTTCATCGCAGCATTCACATCTAGAAGACATAGCAATATGGCACCTAATAATGTTGTCATCGGTTGGAAGAGCTCTATGGAAGAGCTTCCAAATGAGCGTGCAGGCCTTGGGCGCGTCAAGGTACCAAAGCTTCTGAGCAGCGGAAGGGGCATCACTGTGATCCATAGTCAAAATCTTCTTCACAGATTTAATAGTAAACTGACCCGTCACCTCCGGACACCAAACAAGCATATCATCATCTTCATTTATCTGCTGGTCTGCCTTCTTGATCAGATTAATTCCGTCCTCATCGAGAAGCTGCCTCAAGGATATCCAGTCCCATCCTTCGTTATGGATCCAGAAGTCACAAATGAGGAAATGATGGTTACGATCACTGGTATGCAAGGCATGATCAAAGAGCCTCTCATCACACCATAATGAATCCCAGAAAGGGATATGTCCCTTCCCAACTCGCCATATGCAGTAAGGGAGAATCATAGGGAACAGATTCCAAATATGTTTCCAGTATGGAGAAGAAGAAATACTGTATCTAACATTGTGCGGATATAACTCAGATCTACTGTGCGCCCTGCTCGCATATTTCTCTCTACAGAATCTTGCCCAAATCGTGTCCTTTGCTAAGATCTCCCAGCATGCTTTAGCCATGAAAGCTTTATAAACAATTCTCGTATTATGAAGGCCCAAACCACCATACTCCACAGGCTTAGCAACCTTGTTCCAGCCGATCCACGCCTTACGATGGTGATTTTCTCTATCTGCCCAGAGAAACTGAGCAAGGATAGCGTCAATACGATCAGAAACTCCACAAGGGATACCAATGGCAGCAGCAGTATGGACTGTTGTCGACGAGAGGACATGAGCAATGAGCAACCTCCGACTAGCAAAGGAGAGGAGCCTCGACTTCCAAGATGCCATCTTCTGTTTGATCTTCTGAAACAGACCCTCAAAGTCATTAAGAGCATATCTACCCATTCTGATGTTAACTCCCAGATAAAGAAATGATTCCACGGTAGTGTCTATATCAAGAGTGTGCGCAATGTTGGAGATGATTACATCACTCTTGCTGCCCACCGTGCATATGGACTTTGCACGATTGATCTTCTGTGCGGTTGCTGCTTCATAAGCCTTCATAATCTGCTGTACACGTTGCAAAGTGTCAGGATGAGCATTTAGGAACATCACCACATCATCCGCATAAAGAAGGAAGAGAGGAGCAGAGCCATTGCCGCGAGTGCGGAATCTGTCTAATTTGTGAACATGGTCAATGTGATGGATGTATCTACTAAGAAGCTCTTCATAGATGATAAACAGAAAGGGGGAGATCGCATTCCCTTGTTTGAGGCCCCTGAGCATGGGGAAGAATCCGTCATACTCACCCCCGATGGAGACCGTAGCCCACACATTCAAGAAGAAGCTAAGGCATAACATGCAGAAAACATCCGAGAACCCAAATCTCATCATGATCTTCTTGAGAATAGGCCATTCAACCCTGTCAAAAGCCTTCGACATATCTAGCTTGATCATCACGTTTGGCTGCTCTCCGCCCTTGTGAATATCATGCATTAACTCTTTGGTCATCCTGATGTGGTGAGTGATCTCCCTGCCATGAATGAAAGCCGCCTGCTCCTCAGAAATAATGGAAGGCATCAACTGGGCCATTCTGGTACTAACAACTCTAGCAAGAATTCTCAAGGAAACGTTTTCAATGGATATAGGACGGAAGTCTTTCTCAATCTTTTTAGGATTCTCGACCTTCGGAACAAGAAGGATTCTGCAGCTAAAGAGGCTCCGCTGACAAACAAGGCCTTTAAAGAACATCTCAGTCATCCTCATGAAGTCTTTCTTAATGGTGTCCCACATAGCAATGTAGAAGGGAACAGTGAAACCATCGGGTCCTGGGGCAGTGTGCGTATCCATCTTCGATAGAGCAACACGGACCTCATCCTCCATAGGAATAGCAGTGAGGGAGCTGTTATCATCCATAGAAATCATCTCAGGAATAGTCTGCAACATCTCATCAAGGGCATCTTCATCGTACGTGGAACAGTCTTCATAGAAATCACTGTAGTGCTCAGCTGCGAGCTTTGCGATCTCACGAGGGTCATCCAAAATCAAACCGTCATCCAGCAGTAAGCTACAAACACTATTATGCTTCCTCTTAGCCTTGACGATAGCATGATAGAATCTAGTGTTCCTTTCACCTTCATTGAGCCAGTTTATACGAGATTTCTCTCTCCAGATGCATTCTTCAGTATCCAGGACCTCCTGAAGCTCATATTCCGCTTTTCTGAGATTTTTTTCATTTTCTAACGAAGGATTGTCATCATAAGCAATCTGGGTAGTGTGAACAATATCTTCCAGATCTTTTTTCCTCTGCTCAATATCACCAAAAGTCTGCTTATTCCACGTCTTAAGGGCTTCTCTGACCATCTTAAGCTTGAAGTAGAAAGACTCGGACGGGTTCCCCCACGAAACCAAATCCCAAGTCTCATTGATAAGGTTACGACAACTCTCATGGCTTAACCACATCTGCATAAAAGAAAAAGTTCTTCGGCCTCTGAAGTTCCTCATGGTCCCAGGCTGGTAAAGAATAGGGCAGTGGTCAGAAACCCTGTACCGGGTAAGGTGTGAAGACATCGCATTAGGAAACTTAGTGCACCATGCATCATTAAGAAAAGTTCTGTCCAGTCTCTCCCAGATAGTAGGGGTACCGTACTGCTTGTCAACCCAGGTGAACTTGCTACCTTCAAAAGGGGCCTCCCTCATATTCACATCATGGATGAAAGAGTTGAACTCCATAATCTCTTGGAAACTTCTATCAAGTCCCCCTCTCTTCTCCGCGTTGTCTCTAATGATATTAAAATCACCCGTAATCAGCCAGCCTGCGTCCCCCATCATTGTAGAAAGATCAATGATATCCTCCCAGAGATTCCTTCTAGTCACATGATTGCAGCTTGCGTAAACCATAGTAACAAAGAATTCAGAATTTGTCTCCACATTAAGCTTTAAAGTAATATGCTGTCTATGCATTTGGACCACAGTAGGGTTTAGCTCCTTGTCAACGTAAAGCCAGAGCTTTCCGCCTTCCACCTCATTGATGGTCGTCCAGTCAAGCCTAACAATATCAAGCAGCTCCTCCGCAACTAGTGCATGGAGGAAAGGTTCGGCAATGCAAACAATCTTTGGGGAGTGTCTTCTACAAAGCTTTCCCAGGACTTTTCTAGTTTTGTTATTCGCCGCTCCTCGGATATTCCAGAATAAGATTTTAGAGTCCATAGATTAGGATCTAAGATCACACTACTGCTAGCAGCCGATTAAGCAAACTTCTCTTTCTCTATCGACCCAGTCATCATCCGAGAAAGGAGTCTCGCCTTCATAAAGTCATCTTCTGTGTCCATGCGAACGCTGACCATGTACCCGGTTATCAATCTGAGAAGAAGTGCCCTCTTCACAAGGAAATCTTGGTCGACGCCTGCTACCATTATAATCTGTTCTTGAACTCCCATCCCCTAAGTGAATGAAATCTTTCACACTGCTCAGCTGTAGACGGACCCTATTACCTTCACCATCGAACACAATTCTACTATGTTGTGTCGCACGCTGCTGCTGGTTATCTTCTTCTCTGACTGGCTCATCTTCAACGGCAAGCAATGGCTGCTCATCCTTCTTCTCAGGCTCTGTAAGCACTGCTGTATCCACAGGAACCACCGGCTGTATTGCTGCATTTACGTAAGCTGTTCTATGGATAGAAAGCGCTTCCATTGGGATGCCTATCTCCTCACTAATCTCAGTACGCGAGAAAAGGGATGATCTAGGACTCCCTCTTGCCACCATCTGCAACATCACATCCGACCTTCGATCCCCATAAGTAAGGGCCACATATTGTGGCACATCCTCGCTGAAAGCTTCAACAAGGACCAAGATACCAGATATGTCGTCATGGTTTCTCATCCATTCCGATACAAGGACCAATCTGCCAAAGCTGTTTACAATACTGTCAATGGCATCGTCATCTCAACATACAATAGGGAGATTTGCGATCCAGAACCATAATGCTTCCTTCTTGGAACAAAGCTCTCCGTCCTCCAAGGATTTGAGGGTAACTCTGTTGTTTTGAAACTGGAAACCTCCGTTCTTGCAAGCATCCATCGCTAACTCCTTAGATGCAAAAAAGGCAACTGCTTTACTACGAGCATGACGATATATATCCGTCGCGTGCGGCCACATCTTCTGCAACACAGGACCTAGATCCTCCCAGGAAGTATGGGTCTGCCATGCTATCTCCACTGCTCGACCAAGAGCCATGGCTCTATTCTTTCTCTCTTCTGTATCGGGTCCTAGATTAACTGCGACCCTTTTGGGAACATGTTGAGGCCCGCCTCGAGCCGGTATACCTGTTCTCATCGCCGGGAATTCTTCCATGGAAAAGATGTTGGGAGGTTGAGGACGAGGAGCGAAGGTGCATCGCCTAGCAACATGGCCCGTTCTTCTGCACTTGTAGCAGACAATGGCGTTTTGACATTGGGACTGCCAATGTTCTTTCCCCAAACATCTGTAACATGTGTCCTTTGGCACCCCTATCTCCCATTGCGCTGGAGTTGATCTTCTAAGATCGCAATCCGTAGCAGCCGACCTAGGGTTTCGGGTCTGCCCATCTTCTCTGCTACGGGTCTCCCGTGGGCGCTGTCCTCCTTCCTCTTCCAGTCGAAGGCTTTGAACAAGAAGCTGGTTAGGGTTTCCCACAGGCGGGTCCGTCTCCCCTCCTGTCCTTGCGGAAGTCTCATCACCAATCAAAACGCTCCCTGACTCAGCGTGGATACACGAGTCCCTCTGCACGGTTGATGCTGCCCTCGTCGCAACTCCATCCTTGATAGGATTAACAGTGGCAACCGGTCTTTCTTCTCCCTGGACCTGCACGACAGCCCCGACTTCACAGCTGTCCTCTGGCTCCTTCTGGCCGATCACCGGGCTTGGCGATCGAAGGACATTCCTAATGTCCTGGATGACTGTATCCGAAGGTATGGCGAGCGCAGCGAAGCCCTCTCTCCTTTCATGGACGGCCTGCCGTGCCTTCATGGCCTGGGCGCTCTGCCGAGTGACTCTTCTCGAAAACGGGGAGGGTAACATTCTCCGCCTGTTCACGACACCGAAAACCAGTTGGATGGATCTCGGTAGGCGGAGTGCCTAACCGAGATAGAGAGGCGGTGCCGCCGCCGATGGAGCGCCCACCACAGAGCTAGCACGCCGCCGCCGTTAGGTCAGAGCGCCAAAAATAATCATCAGTTTGGAAATACGCGGTCTGTGGGAATCGAACCCACGACCACATGGTTAAAAGCCATGCGCTCTACCAGCTGAGCTAACACGGGTCAATTTTTTCACATGGATGTCATTTAGGATGTAATGGTCATAAACCATAACACAAAATTTGGTTCCTCATTTTCATCTAGATAGTTGACTCATCACATGAACAACTCATCACATAGATAAATGAGGTGTATCCGTCAAGGATATAAGAACTTACAACTCCTTGTGATTCTTAATATCCTTTATTAGTGTGGGGTATTGTTTTATTAAGAAGAATTCAGTTATTTGATGATCATTCTCTAACTCCTTAGAGTATGATTCCTTATTGATTTAGACATCACCATGCCTTAATCATGAGTTCACTATGATACACTATCATAATCACTCATAAGGATCTCAAACATTTGGTCCAAGTATTTCATTCATTGATCTCATCAAGAATTAACACTTTAACAAATTTGCACTTCATCTATGATAATCTTGAACACTTCAAGATATTAATATTGGTATTTCTCTAAACACCATTTGAAGTATTAGTATTTGTTCCAATAGGTATGTAAATACATCACATGTATCATACCTAATAGGATAATCATTCTCCCACTACCTTTAGTGAAGATTGATTAATCATGTCCCAGATATTCATGTCTCTTACGGGTTCTCTAACCAAAAGAGTCTAGATTTATCCATCATACAGAAACTAGATATGAATTTCTCATGATTTATGCTAATTTGATTGCTCGAGTCATCAATAACTTTAGGTGTCATTTTATCTTATGCATATCAAATACCACAAGATAAACAAGGCATTTCCATAAAGATCATATCTTTGAGATTGAAACATCAACTTTATTAATTGCCATCATTGTCATACAATATGCAAAAATAAAGTATTTCTATCTATTGGAAAATATGAAGTAGCAGTTCACAACTCTACTTCGTGCCCTTTAGGCTAAAATAAACTGAAAGGTACTCCTATCTATGGCAGCAACACTTGCTCTAATGATGGGTACTCCTTTCTTGGTCCTTTCACAAAGGCCATCACTTCTTTGTAGATATTGCATATCATATATGACATATCCATATCTTGGTATCATATACCTCAGATAAAGAAGTGGTTCATTTCATGATACCTTAGGTAGAGATCTCCATCCCCTCCTTCATCTTCTTTTGTTCTTCCAGATATAGAGGGAAATTCTCTCATACACCCTTTCCCCATGTGCCTTGAGGTTGAAGATGGCTTGGGCTGTTGGCGAGCATCAAAACACTTCTTTGCTTTGCCCTTGCCCTTAAGACTTACCTTTCATTGATCTCATCAAAGATTAGGGTTAGTCTTTCTTCATATTTGCCTCTACTGTCCTCAACATGTCCAACAACTTTGTCAACGCTTGTCAAAGTTGTCCATGTCATAGTTCATCATGAATTGTATGATTCTTGCAACATTTGCAATATCATACCAATAGCCAACTCTTGGCTCAGAGGGAATCCTTCTTAGTCAGGTTTTTGCATATACCCAATCACATTGAGTGTGTGAATACCTTACTACATCTCCTTCTGTCATGACATACTAGGACAGTGTCTTGGAGACATCATATGTCTCATGTTGTCTCTGCAACTCATAGCTCAGGGAACACAAAATCAAGCACTCCACATCAATGCCATCCTTGGTATGCTTCCATAAGCATACTTTCAACCATTGGTGTGGTGGGATCGAGTTCATCTGGTTCTGGTATAACTAGGACTTAGAGCTTTCGCTCTTTGATTGAGAATGCTTCTCAATGTCCTAACCAATCGTGGAAATTATTCCCATTTAACTTGTCCTTTTCCAGGATAGATCGCAAAGAAAAGTGATTGTTGTTTGTTGCCATTTGTACTACAAAAGTAAAATATACAATTTTAGTCCAAAACTCCTTTTGACTTATTTGATTGATCTGAAAGGTTGACGATATAAATTAGGCCTTTAATTAATTATTGCTCCCACTATTTTAGTTCAAACTGATAGCCCTCACCATCAATTCAGTAGATTACAACGTACAAACTTCTAGTGAGCAAGATCCATATTTCATCAAGTCATGAGTCAGCTTTGGCTGATCGCCCACAATCTTGACTATTTAGGAAGGCCATCATGCCAATTGCATCATATGCAACTCTTGATGAATGAACATGCGCAACACCTTGCCATGAACATTCCTTGCCTCTGGGCTTAGACGCTCTAAGAATCACCAGTTAAGTCTAACCCAAAAGCCGACACGGTAAACATGTACCCTGCTTTGGCAGAACCTACATGTCTATCCTTCACACTTCCACAAGATAGACTGCGCACCACGCTTTGGTGTAACCTACGCTTGGTCGATCGAGTTTTTCATATGTGCCGCTAATGGAAGGCATATAAGACTTAATATTTTAATGAGGGATTTGGTTTTTATATACATATACATATCCAATCACCAAAATACATAGTACGTATCATATACATGCTATATCCCACAGAAAACATGCAAAACGATAAAAGCGATGATTATGGCCATCCTAATGCGATTCCTTGAGCCAAGAGGAATCACGGTCATCTAGATATACATCACATGCAACCTGTACAAGATGAACTCTGTGCTATTCCTTTCTGGGTTTGATCAACTCATTACATGACTGATCAGCTCACCATTAGGCTGGTCGGCTGGGTGCCACCAGCCGATCAGTTGGCTCCTCCAACCGATCGGTTCGCCTGGTCGTCGTGCATCTCATCATGGCCGCCACCCGCTCGTCTCGCTCCTCGAACCGGTCATCAACTGATCAGCTCACTCCTTGAACTGATCGTCTCGAACGTCAACCGATCGGTTCACGCCTTGAACCGATCGTCTCAGCTGTCGTCAAGATGTCCTCCGTTCTTTGAAATAACAGGAAATAAAATTCTATCCTATTTTATATTGTAAAAAGAGAAACCTCGAGTTACATTCGAGGAGAGAAAAGGTAGGAAAGAAATCTCAAATTATTTCGAGTTACATTAGGAATAGGAGAAAGGGAATCGGTGCATAGACTGAGATGCAAGCAACCACATACAACCATACACAGATAGGGTTTATTGGCCTTAACCACGCAATACATCCACCACAAAACTTGTTTAAGGGCGACGCATATCAAGTGCATTCATAATACATACATATATGTAAATTGGGATTTGTGGATTTAGGATTGGACATGCATAAGCCAATTTTATTCGCATCGTATGCAATAAATAAAGGCGACAAACCAAAATTGATCATATCGATAATCCTAAAGTATAGAGCAGTTGACATGGCTCTGATACCACTGTTGGGTTTAAGGGGAGGCAGAGAATGCAGCGGAAACAAAATTTTCTCCTCCCCAAACCCAGAACAAGGAAATGCGTCAACGTCTATGCAATAGGAAAGGATGGTTTGTGGAATCATACCTTGTCCCGAGGCTTGCTCGACGACAATACCTCGCGACTTGCGCGGTCTTCTCCTCCGGTCTTGGACGGTGTCTATGCAGCTCCTGGTCGCACCAGGACTGACAACTCCTGGTCTCACCGGGACTGTCAGGATTGACAGCTTTCCTCTGAGCGGCAGGAATCTCCCACCTCTGAAGTAGTCCACACGGACCATCTGGAACTCCAATCTCCTTGTCTCACATGGAATTGGAAGGAGTCACACCCTCCTGTCAGTGTACTAGCCACTGACACACTCTCTTACCACCAATCACTTTCTGCAGTTGTCTTTCCCTTGCTGTGCCTCCCTTATCGGGTAGCACTTGCTCGGGCTCTCTCGGTTACCAAAACCAGAGAGAACGATAACTTTACAGAGCAACTGGTTGCACTGAGTTGTTATTTGAGAAGCCCCCAATACCCCTATATATAGGAGGGCCATGGGACAGGGTTCTCTATCCCGGGCAATGCGGGACTAAAGCAGGAGTAGAAGGGTTCGAGATTTTCCACAAAACAACCAACTGCACAACTTGAACCGATCGTTTCATTTCTGAAACGGTCGGTTGGGGACCTGAGCCGGTCGGTTGACACCTCAATTTATCGGTTGGGACCCATGAAACGGTCGGTTCACTTCTGAACCGGTCGGTTCGTGGTCCTGGTCAGTTCCCGATTGACTTTTACTCTTTTGTTTCGAATTGGTATCAAATACCAATCCTTGTTCCAATCAAATTGGGCAAGTGAAACGAAAAGAAAATTCTCACCAATCCTACTTTCCCAACTTGATCGGTTGGACCAGTTGAACTGATCGTTTCAATACTTGAAGTGATTGTTTCACCCTGTCCATCAGCCGATCGACTCACCAACTAAGCCGATTGGTTCACCAAGCTCAGCCGATCGGTTCATCACATGAGCTGATCGGTTGGGAGTGCAGATTGTGCAGAATCAGTCAATTGCAGTTTCAATCAATCCGATACTCCAATCAATGTGTCCAACACCTTGAACATTATGACATTGAGCGATCAATTAATTGAGTGTTTAATTGAACTACTAAACTCCTTTAATAATTAATCTAAACATTGTTTGTGGACAAAAATCCTCTTCCAGGTAAAATCCTATGTGTGTGACCCTGCAGGTCCATTCACATTGGTAGTGAAAGTCCATAACACTTATGACTTCACAAGCAAAGAGCGGTGCCTAGTCACACATCAGTGCTACCCAAGTGAAATAGAAAGTTGGAGAACAACTTTCAATCCTACAATCTGTGAATGGTGTTATAGTGAATGTATAATTCCTTTGTCATTTATATCCCGAATGAACTCGAGGCATGGAACAGTCATCCTGTCAACGTTCATTCGCTTTCCAGATCTCAGAGTAGATTGGAAGAGATATGTATGACATCAATATCACATACTGATTCACACATGTGTGCATGCCTTTCTCAATACTACTCATCAAGTAGACATGGATATCAAACTCCCTCAGGAAGGACAAATCCCATATCTATCACTCACCCCTAAAAAGCCCCATGTGTCAAAGC
The DNA here is from genome assembly GCA_963693085.1 of Alisma plantago-aquatica. NCBI lineage: Eukaryota > Viridiplantae > Streptophyta > Magnoliopsida > Alismatales > Alismataceae > Alisma > Alisma plantago-aquatica. The sequence continues at coordinate 517,121,950 of OY856410.1, read as the reverse complement.
CACCCAATCATCACCTTTATAACAACCCATGTTTCAGGACTGCGTTTGATGATGTCAAAGTGTGCCCAACGACATGTGTTGAGTGTAGTGATTTCATGTCACAGAATCACATTCACCACAATCACTGTGAGTACTGACTGTGACTACCATGCCATGGTTCCATGTGTCAAACTCATGGTGGTTCTGTCCGGTACACTTGTTCTCTAACAAGTACCTATGTGTTTGGTTTGATATCTCTATATCATGACTAATGAGATTATGTCATCAACCAACACCACATCTAGTCTTGTGTGTCATTGCTGTCTATCTACCTTCCACAATGACATCCGACTAGGGACATAACAAGAATGTACAAACTCTTAGCATCCGTATGATCTCATCGTTTAGGTCCTTAACCTGAAAGCATACGTCATTGAGTATTGTCATTCTCTAGACATTCAATCTGTTCTATCACTATCTCATATGACTAAACCAGAAAGAATTGGAAGCTTGCCTTTGATGTTTATCAAATCAATCTTAATGTATCCCACCAATCATCCCATGATTGGCTCTCATAGCATACATACCAACAGATGGGTGCCTTCCATCCATCGTGGATGGCTGGGAACAACCCTGGATAGGTGGGAGGACCCACCCACCACTTTGTTACTCAAACTTAAGGATGCTTAGAGGGGTGTTTAAGAAGTTGAATAAAAAGGTGTTTAGTGATCTCAAACAACTAAAGATTGACTTAGAAAATGTGATGTTCTGTTTGCTAGTGGCATTATATGAGAACTCATTGGACCATGCTTTCTTATTGCTAAAACAAGTCAAGGTAGAGATGCAGATGGTCCTAGATAGAGAGGAGTTTCTATGGAAGGAGAAGGCTTGGGTTAGTTGGCTCTGATATGGTGATAGAAACACCTCATTTTACAACACCATAGTGAAGGCTTGGATTAGTTGACTTTGATGTGGTGAGAGAAACACCTAGTTTTACAACACTGTAGTGATGGGCAGAAGGTGCAGGAGGATGGTAAATAAATTGTTTATTGCCGACAGGAAGAGGTTATTGTGATGTCTGATATAAGTAGGGAGGAAACCCTCCATTTTAGTTTATGTATGTGGAGCAATTAGGGAGATTTGATTCAGTGTAGGATCAGTTTTTCAGGTCTATCTGGATGCTTTTGTGTACTGAGGACAATTTGATGATCACTGTGAACCAGTTGGAAGAGAAAATTCTGGCCACAATCAAGATGATGAACATCCATAGTATGCATGGGTCTACATGTTTTTGATAAAGTTTTTCCTCAAAAGTACGTGACATAATTAAGAAGGATTTCTTGGTGAATGTACATGTTTTCTACAGAGGGGATCTGATCCACATGATTTTTTGTGTAGTAGGTCGGTGCTTGACCTAAAGACAAACAATCCAATATACCTCTTGAAGGACTTTAAGGCAATTTTCATGGAAAATGTATCGATGAAAATAGTTTCTAGACTCATCAACAATATAATGGATATGATTTTTCCTTCTCTATTCTCGAGAAATCAAGGGGCCTTTGTGCGAGGGAGAGACATTATTCTTAATATCAAGTTGGAAAGGGAGTGGGTGATGACCTTGGTAGGAGGGTATCCGTAGAGAACATTATAATTAAGGTAGATATTACGTATGACACCTTGAGTTGAGACTTCATTACAAATATTTTGTAGATATTTGTCTTCATTGATGACACAATTTCCCTTTGCCTAAGTTTCTTTAGGAATTTCATAGATGTCGGTAGTTTTGAACAGATCCTATACAGTGGCTTGAAGCAAGTGAACCCCCATTTCATAGTGCTATTCATCCTTTCTAAGGATGCCTTATGCGAGAGATATAAAGAGCAGGTGATTGGGAGAAGATTGAAATAAGTCCAGAGGTGGTATGCCCTCCCCAACCCATCATAGATATGATGATGATGTGGTGTTCTCTATCACATATCTACCCTCCTCCTTAGCCAAGTTGAAATGCTTTGTGGAGGACTATGAGACTTCCTTGGGTCAACACATAAATCAGGTAAAGTCTAGGTTTATGATTGACACCATGGAGGTGTTAGAGGTTGAGGCAGCTAGTCATATCCTAGGCTTTCAACATAATAAACTACCGATAGATAATATTATCTTGGCACTCCTATGGTCATGGGTGGCCTGAAGGTGACACATTTCTACATTGTGCCTAGCTTGCTACTTGGAAATCCTACTTGCTATCATTTGAAGGTAGGATATCTCTCATCAAGCATGTTCTTTCCCCGATCCCTCTGTACTCCATGGCTGAGTTGTTGGTCCCCCCTTTGTTTTGAATCCGATTTATAAAGTGATGGCCAAGTTTCTTTTGGGGCAAGAGATGGATCCAAGAGGAAATATTGGGTGTCTTGGTCTTTCTTTCCAAGGATAGGAAGTGGGGTGGGCTTGGAATCCCTTCCTTGGTGAATGGGAATAAAGTGTACATTAAAACTTGTTGAGAGATCTTGGTGGGTGAAATTATGTGGGCTAGATTTTTTTGATCCAAGTACAAGAGAATTAGGGTGAGTAGGGATGTGATGAACCTACATTTTCTTCCAATATCAGGCTTCCCATCTCATTGTGGAGGAAGGTTTGGTTCATGTTTCCTCTAGTGATGTCATGAGCGAGATGGATCACTAGCTAAGGGGATATCATTTTTTGGTTTGATAGGTCGTGCAAACCCCTCCTACCTTCATACCTTGTTGTGTCATACAAGTGATGGAGATGTGCATATCATTATGGAGGATGTGTGTGTGTGTGTGTAATGGGCCTATATTTTGCTAGCATGTTTGTTGGTAGAAAAGGGGCTTCACAATGTGGCTCGTTCTTGCAGCTTTGTAGAAGACAGAGGGGAAATCTAGGTGTGGATGGTGGATCAAAAGAGACACTCTCATCAAGATTATCCAAGAATGACTTGCAGACATACCGCAAATGAATGAGTAGTGGATCATCTCATGGTGGAATGTTGATATCCCATGACGCACTAATGTGGTAGTGTGGAAGTTGTTGTACAAGGTGTAACCAACTTACGATAACCTTTGTAGTTGTCAAGTTCATATGGTATCTAGGCATGAGTGTTGCATGGAACCATAGGGATAGAGTGTGGATCACCTACTTAATGGAGAGTTTGATGGTTAATGAGCTTTTGGGTATGTTTTCTAACCTGATGGACTTACACAAGGAAGATATATTTTGGGGATAGTAGGGAGGAGGTTGGATAGATGTTGGGAGTTGGATGAGCCATAATCTTTCTGAGAATATATTTATGGAAACTTTCCAAATGTTTTTGTGTGGATGATATAGAGGGGAAGGCACAATAACAAGTTTGAAGGGAAGAATGTGAACATGTTAAGGTTTTAGAAGGTTCTAATGGAGGTAATATAGGGGCTTAGTTGAAATTTATGTTTCAAAAGGGTGATAGATGGTAGGTTGGTGAGGGGTACTAGTCTGTTTGGCATGCACAAGACTCTTTGCATGCTTAAGGAGGTGATGATGCTGAGGTGGTAGTCTCCAGATGTGAACAACGTGACGTTGAACGTAGACCTTGGGGCATCAATTATACTAGAGGGTTTAAAAGAAGGTGGGCGGAGGGGGTGGTGAGAGATAGAACATAGGGCATGATAATGGAGTTTAGAACTTGACTTATTTCAACATCTCATGTGGAGGCGAGTGGCCATGTGATGAAGGTTATAGTGAAGGTGGTGGAAATGTCAGCCTGACAATGTTGTGTATATAAGTAGATGATCCTTTTTTGGTAGATCTCTTTTAGAGGGAATGCAGACCCACCCTGGAGAATCATTATTGTACATGGTGAGGTCAAGAACCTTCTAGGAGAGAGGGGTTCCATTGGGTTTCTAACTCACAAAATGGTCAATTCTCTCTCGTGGGAGCTTGTCTAGGTTTGGAAGAAGTAATGAAGACTTGGTAGTGTTTCAAAATCCGTTGCACCCCCTGATGAGGATCAGAGGCTTGATAACTTTAGATTGGTGATAGACACCATACATTACACATATATGGGCTCCAGATCAATAGGGGTTGTTTGTGCAACCTACATGTTTATTTTGGGGATATGATTTGACATTTTGGTCTTTGTGGTGGGTGTGCCCACTATTTTGGTGATCACCTTTGTGTTAGGTCAACATATTGTAATCTTTCATGATGGTTGTTTTCCTATGTAGGGAGAGTATGATGAATACTATCATCTCCCAGCTTACCAAAAAAGATATCATATTTTTCATAATAAGACACCCCCTTAGATGAATATCACATAAAATAAATATGAAAACCAACCACATTAAATGAGATTACTCCAAAGTCCAAACAAATGTTGATCTTACATTAATCAACATAATTAATCAATAAGATATGGGAAAATAGAATCAAAATTATGGTTTCATACACAAAGTTATACATGCAAAAGGACCATATTTCATTCATAAACATGTAATTTTACATGGTACCATTCAGTGACCTTTGCACAGTTGTATGTATGCCCAAAGAGCCAATCATATGATGATTGTAATGGGGCATCATATACTTGGTTTGTTTATTACAACAGTAATTCTATTTATAATGTTTGTCTCAATCATGAGATGATGATGCAAACATGGTAGGTGTCTAAAGAATGATGTTGCTCGAAGACATATGTCTTCAAGTTGAGGACCTGAACAATGAGATCATATGTATGATAAGAGTAAATGCATTCTTGTTATCTCCCAATTAGATATTATTGTTGAAGACAAATAGTCAATAATAATACATAAGACTAGAGTGTCTGTTGATTGATGATACAATCTCGTTAGTCATCATATGTGATATCAAGTCAAGCACATAGATACATGTTAGAGAACAATGTATCAGACAGACCCACCTTGAGAATGACACATGGAAACCATTAAATGGTAGTAAGAATCAACTCTCATAGTGATAGTGGTGATTGTGGTTTTAAACTTGAAGTCACTACACTCATCACATGTCATTCAATGTATTTTGACATTATCCAACGTGACCTTGAATAAGAGTTTCCATAAAAGTGATGCTTGGGTGCATTGTGACACATGGGGATTGAGTGTGAGTGATCTTATAGGAGATTGATATCCTGGCCACTTAATAAGTGAGACTGAGTGATGTATGACCATACTAGTGTGACTCAATATGTGATATGTGATCTCACATGAATCTCATACAGTCTGCTCTAGTTCAAGGAACATGGATAGGATGACGATTCCATGCCTCGAGTTCAATCTATATATCATAGACAAAGGAACTATTCAATCACTATAACACTAATCACAGATTGTCGGTTGGAGTTGTTCTTCAACTTTTCAATTACTTGGGTAGGAATGATGTGTTTCTAGATACTTCTCATTGCTTGTGAAGTTATAAATAAGTTATGAACATTCACTTCCAATGTAACTTGGTACATATAGGCCCCACACGTAGGATACACTTGGAAAATGAGTTTATTCATGCATGTGGTTTAACTTGAATATTAAAGTGTTTAGGTATTCAATTTAAACAAGATTGGCTGTCAGAAATCTAAAATGATCGATTCAGCTAGTGAATCGATTGGTTCAGGTTATGAACTGACCGGTTGGGAGATCAGTAAGACTGGATCAATGATTGATATTGATGCCATGTTGTGCATTAATCAAATATTGAAAGCCAATATGATTGCAAATAGGAAACATAGTAAACTGATCGATTCGAGTGGTTAACCGATCGATTCAAGTGTTGAACCGATCATCTCACATGTGAACCGACCGGTTCATGGTTTGTAGGTTCTAGAAAATTCATGAAATTATGTCTCTCTCACAAATGATCCAGAAACCATGACCCTGACCCTCCTATTAATAGAGGGGTAGTCAAGGCTTTCAGGTGACACAACAATAATCTCTAACAAGTGTTGTCTTCTCACAATTGTGGTAACAAGGGAACCTGAGCAAGTCTTACCCTTAAAAGGGAGAGACACAAGGGAGAGACAATAAGGGAGAACAAGTCAATGCTATCACATTGACGTTCAAAGAGATAACTCCTTCCTATTGGCTCTGGTAGCGCAACATGGAGTTCCTGGTGGCCCACGTAGACTATGTAGAGGCATGGAGGCCTTTGCCACTCGCTAGGAGGACGTCATCAACCGCCACCCATGGTGCTACACTAGGGGGCTGCCGTTGACAACCGTCAGGGTGTTGCTTGTAAAAGAAGCACGCCACTACAAGGGTAGTCACCAGACTTGCTCCAGGACCAGGTATATGGCTGGCAACCTTCCTTCCCAATCTATAGTTGTTGATACAATCTTCTATTCAAAGGGAATATGGCAAGAAATTTTTTTATTTATACTTCCATCTCTATCGCCATATTTCCCTACATGCACAACATATATATAAAAATATTTTCCAAAAAGATTATAACATGCATATATGTGCATGGCATGCAAGACAAAAAATGATTCCTAGATATTTTTTGATCAAACCACCCTATCCGGTCATGAGAGTACATGGACGACTCTAGGGCACACGACAAACTATCATCACCAACCTCCAACTCTACTACTAACCACCAAATGAATGCTCCTCTCCACTAATGTCCTGGTTATGCTGTTAATCACCTAAAAATTATCATAACGATGAGGTTGAAACCCATATCCCAAGCATATATTATAGAAACATATAGATTTTTATGCATACCATCCTATTTAAGAGATCAATAAAGGTGTATCAAGACATAGACAATAATCTTTCCAAGATATATGAAATAATAGTAAATACAATATAAGGGTAACAACTAATGCTTTGCATGTTTGAAGATCTATAAACAAGTAATGTTACATAGTACTATTCTATGACCTCTGTCACATCCTATATATAGAATGTACATCTTTTATAACATGTGCATCTATGCATGTCATGCAAGTAAAAAGAATGAGTTGTAGATACATCTGATCAGATCTACCCTACTTGGAACCGAGAGTATGATGATGACTCTAGAACACACACCAAAAGATTACCACCAACCTCTAAGATACTACTAACCACTAAAGGAAGGATCCTCTCTACTAAAGCCCAACTTATGATGTTGATCACATAAATTTTTTGTATAACCACGAGGGTGAGACCCACATCTCAACAATATGATATAACAACATAACATTATATAATTACAAGCCAATAATATAAACTAATAAATGAAAATTAAGAGATAAAAAGTATTCATCACAAGATATTAAGCACTAGTTATACAATGCAAGGATAGCAAGTAATATATTTTACATGTAGAAGAGAAAAAAAGTATTTGTAACATGGTAAATAGATTATTAAACAATAGTAATACAATATAAGGATAACAATGTTAATAAATAGGAAACCCTAAACAATTATTCTACATGGATAGATTATTTGTGTTGTATAGTTGTGAGTAGTTGGAGGTGTACCACTCAAACCACTACTACAGACTGTGAATTTCCCTAACTATCCGTACAAGATCCTAGGAATATCATCTCCATAGGATCTTGCCACGCCTTAATAAAAGTAAGTATAAGCAAAGTAGTGGGCACATAGGATAGACCTACATGTATAGAGATCCAACACATGTCTATATTCTCAAGCATGTCCTGGTTACTTAGTCTAAGCTACCTCATCATATGGGTATAAAGATCCTATAATAATATCATGTATTATTGGATATGCAACCTTGGCCACATTCATACATATAAACCATATTAGAATGCTGAATAAACAAGCACTACTACTCATGTATACTTAAAAGTATATGACTTTGAGCGTATTCTCACAATTCAAGGTTGCTACAAGGCTACATGTATGCTATCGTTCCTTCTGAACACCAAGATAGTTTTACAGTCACATGACAATAACAATAAGGTTTTACTTGATTACTTAAATTACTCATATTTTGTTTGAATCAACCGAGGGTGAAAATAAGTTATAAGGATGTAATACAACACAACACAAGTAAAGGAAACCCTACAAATAATAGAAGTCCAATTTATCCATCAAAGTGTCGATACATATCACTAATTTCCAAATTTATCCCTAGCACAATCACCATATGTTTATAAGGGAAAACAAGGAAAGTCGTAAAGAAGCTTCAAAAAATGGGTGGATAAGGCAAGAGGTCAAAAAAATTGGGTAATGCATCAGGTTACACATGGAAAAGGTGTTAGGCATACCACAACACTCTTTCCATATCATAAGGGAAACTAGGTTTTGTTTTATGGATGTGGATTATATGTACAAAATGGTGCAAAATAATAAGAAAAAAGAAGTAAAAGAGAAATTATGTACAATAACATTATATCAATGATCATAAACCACAACTACTCATTACATCACACTACTAGGGGGTTGCAAAGTGGAACGATATATATATATATATATATATATATATATATATATATATATATATATATATATATAGTTGTTACCCAAACATCTTGCTTCTAAAAAAGCAACAGGCTCATCAAATGATAAGAAAGCTATTTTATCAAAACAAATGCTCCATTATTAAGAAGGATGTTATTTATTTTATCCAAATATGGTTAAAGGAAAATATAAGACTAGATGAGCTCAAGAAAACATAAATTGTTTTAATTCATGAACTGAAGAATATTAGCTGATCTATACATGTTATTATTTGTAATATCCTCTATAAAATCTTATCTAAAGTTCTTTCCAACATGATCAAAGGACTCATCACAGAACATTTTTGAGAATTAGAGAAAGTTTGTATTGGAAATATTGTTTACAAATAACTTGCTTGTGGCACATGAAGTCTTCCATGCAATGATATAAAAAAAGAAAGCTACTATGCCCATCAACTTAGACATCAATAAATCATACAACATGATTGAGTGGGATATTCTCTAGAATGTGATGGCAAAGATGGGGTTTGGGGATAAATTTATTGATAAAATTCACAAGTGTCTTTCTAGTGTGTCTCTCTTAGTTCACTAAATGACATGAGCAAGGGCAAGACCAAATCAACGGTAGGATTATGTCAAGGTGATCCTATTTCTTCCAACATTTTCCCTTTTCTATTGATACATTCTCCTTGTCTATCAAAGAAATAATACATGAAAGACGCATTCGGGGGGCTTGTGTGAGTAGAGGTGCCACTTAGGTTTTCCCACCCTTTCTTTGCGTATGACAACATATTATTTACATGGGCCAATATGGAGGAATGCTAAAAATATCTGAGTTAGCCATTCGGTATGAGAGAGCAATGAGGGAAAAAATCATCAAATTAAAAAGTACCCTTCAATAATAATGTACAAGAGAAACAAACAAAGAAAATAGAAAATTCAATACAAATGCAAGAGGTGGACATATATGCCAAATATACTAAACTTCCTACAGTCATAACTAGGCCCAAGAAATTGGTCTTTTCACAAGTCAAAAGAATATATGAAAAAAATCTACAAAGATGAATCAGAAAACTTCTTTCTCAATTGGGGAAAGAAGTCTAAATTAAAGTAGTTTCACAATATTTGCTAACTTACACAATGAGCATTTTGTAAGTTCTTGATAGGATATTCAATGAATTTCACAACGTCATTTTCAAATTTTACTTAGGGTCCAAATGACAAGGGAAAATATTCTCTAAAAATCCTTGGACAACACATGCCTTCCCAAGAATATTGAGGGGATGAGTTTTTGATATGGCAAGATTTTTAATCAGGTTTTACTTGCTAAATAAGGACAAATAATCCTTATGAACCCCTATTCTCTAGCAGCAAGAGCGCTCAAATCTAAATGTATCAGACAATGCTCCTTTGTGGAGCGGGGGGTTCATAATCCTAGATAATCATGAAGAGTATATGGGAGAAAGGTCTTTACTATGTGTAGGATGCCTTTTTCATGGTAAGGATGGGATAAGTATTGAGATATGGGAAGATATGTATATTACAGAATAGTTGGGGCTACTTTAACTGGATGATCAAATCCAAGGGGAACAATCACATTGGTTTTGAACTTGATGGTTGGAAATCCACCAGGTCAGACAAATAACTTACTAAACAGTCGTTGGGATTAGATTTGGGGAATTACATCATGGAAATGCCAAGATCTAGGTATACTATATAAACACATTGGTCTAGAGCCTTAACAATAAGGGTGTTTTCTCAATAAAGACCACCTACTAGTTTAGCAAACATGGCACTATAGAGAAATGTAATTCACACCATGGGGATCTGGAAGATAAGTGCTACAAGAGTTTGTGGAAGAAGTCATTGCCACCAAAAGTTTCATTCAATATGGATTTTCAAACTTTTATGTTTGACCACTATTTTGCCTCAAATACTCCTAGTCTTAATCTTAATCCTAGATCGTGTGGAAATCCTAGTTTCAATCTTGCCTTGGTTTGAGTTCAACCCATGTTCCTAGTTGGATTGGGTTAGTATTCATATTTTGAGTCAAAAATGGTTCTCACTACATGCAACTTGGGCTTGTATTGTGTTATAAACTCTTATTATGATTGGCTCTAGTCAAAGCCTTATGGCATGGTGCCTATACACAAGACTCTTGGACATTGTGTTTTCTTGTACCAAAAAATGCCGAAGTGTAGTGAATTGTACCAAAAAGTTCTCTCTCTTCTTTGGGTGTAATCTTCTCAAGGTTTTCTGGGTTTTTTCTTTGAGAGTGTTTATCCTTTTTAATATTCTTGCAATAAAGGAATTTTCTTCTCCTTTTGTGGGACGTGTCCTTTATATGAAACCACATAAATGCTGAGTTCATAGTTTGTGTGGATTATAGATCTTCTTGTTACATATATGTTGCTCATTGTTCTTTCCACTACACTGACAACAAATTGGTATCAAATCTTGGTGCTCAAGAACAATGATGATCAAGTACAACATCAAGAAGTTTGACCATACAATCAACTTCGGGTTATGGAAGATCAAGATGCAAGGCCTACTAGTACCACAAGGTGTCTCTAAAGCACTACTAGGAGTGCTGAATATGCTAGCTTCTGTCATGAAACCATTCTTGACCCAATCCCAATCACACTTCCTAGACATAGATAGAGAGATTCAAGTGCCTGTCCTTGGGTGTCTCGAAGGAAATAACACAATGGCATTGGTGTCTCCCCATTCATGATTAATGTCGATTCTTTGGCTAATGATGAAATTCATTCCATATCCTACCTGATGTCTACATTTTCCCGCCTTTTACCACATTTTCTGCCTATTTAGTACATCCATTCTTGCCCACTTTCTCCCAGTTTGGGCTCTTTCTGCAAAGAAAGATTCTTTCAAACCAAAAGTGCAATCTGACCTTTAATTTTGCCTAAAATAGGATATCTTTTCATAAAGTACTGAATTGAATTTTTAGAAGTTAAATATTCACCTTCCAATTGTCTAGTCAAAATATTCCTGAGATTATTGGGAAATGAGAAAATTGTTTTTCTCACTCAAAGGACACCTGAGAAGAACAAATCCATCCATAGGTGCCACGTGGGAGGATCACTTGAATCTACATGTGATGCGTGGCGCATAAGTGCAATCCACTTATTCCAGAGGATTCTATCTAGAATCTTGAACCCCAATCCCAAAATATAAATATTAAATTGTGACGACCGTCTCGTGAAAACAAGATTAACTAATGCGGAGGCGTTCACTAAGCAGCGGATTATAGAAAATCACTAAAAATTAAAACCTTTTTCAAAGAGACCCAATCATAGGAAAACTCTTTCAACAAGAACCAATGTATTACATTTACATCATGGTTCATAAGTATATATCTTATACCATCTCTTTTCAAGGGTTACAACATCAACTGCCTTGTTAAAAGCTAAACACAGACAACATAATAACCTCGAGGCATCAAGCCAAAATCTCAAAACGATACATTAAAAGCACTAAGTACTAACTCCGAGGACCTGAGAGTACAGAGACGACACATAGGACTTCTATCTACCAAACACGATAGACAACACACTCAACCTGAGTTGTCACTGCTGTCCTTGTAGCTGCTGATGTTCTTCATCCAAAAGATATTATCAGTCTCTTTCACACTCGTCCACCTAAAAATGTTGGTTCCCACGGGGGTGAGACAATTGAAAATTGCCCCAGCGAGAGATATAACTCTCTGCCAGAAACATCATTATTGTAGTTTAATTAATATAAAACTAAGCAGAGGATAAGCAGTTTAGATCATTCTCATCTTTTAAAGTATTACACCTATCTATGATTGAACAGTAATTCATCTATTCTCTTTATAAGAAATAGAAAGAACATGTATAACATTTATCTACCATACATTTTCAACATCTCAAGCTTTGCTCATGTCATTCATTATTCTGATGTGTCACCCATGATTCATTCTTGTTTCTATTTGTTGGCCTTAGCCAATCTGCTAAACAAGTATTCACTTATGCCAGACATGTGATTATATAAATCATCATGTATTATTCAAGCATTAAACTATATCAATCAGGTATAAATGTTTCAGGCATTGGACTATACCAATCCTGATTACACATCCAGGCATTGGACTTTTAACCAAACCTAATTACAGGCATTAAGCCTCTGTCAGGTATTTCTAATTATAGAGGCATGGATAGCATGTGAAACATAACTATCAACATGAGATATCTAGCATCATGATTATAATCAACAGTAGCAGTAAGATATCAACATAAGCATGACCATTGTATGTACACAATTACAGTCTTATGCATATCCACAACATAAGTATAATTACTATCTCTTAGTTGCACTAAGCATCATCTTTATGTAAAGAGAACAAACATGGGTTTCCATTCAATGTGAAGCGTCATGTAATACGGCTGTATTACATCTTTTATTATGCCCTGGGGAATTTGAATCGTACCATTCAAAGTCCAACCGACCCCTGCGAAGGGCTATAATGATGTTGACCATCCCGATTGTATATCAAAATGTCATCTATGAAGACCCCCATGAACTGATCAAGGAATAGTCATAACACCCTATTCATAAAATCCATAAATGTTGTTGGTGCATTGGTCAGCCTAAATGGCATAAACACAAACTCGTAGTGATCATACCTTGTCCTAAAAGTTGTCTTAGGTGTGTCATTCTCCTTGATCCTCAACTAGTGATATTTTGATCTCAGATCTATCTTTGAGAATACCATCACACCACGCAACTGGTCAAACAGATCATCTATCCTCAGTAAGGGATACTTATTCTTTATTGTGACCTTGTTCAAGTGTTTGTAATCTATGCACAACCTCATAGACCCATCCTTCTTCTTTACGAACAATAGTGGAGCACCCCAAGGTGACGTAATCGGCCTGATGAAACCTTTTTCAAGAAGTCTTTGCAACTATCTCTTCAACTCTACCATCTCTGTATAGCTATTGCCTTCTCTAGTCCTAAAATCCCACCCACAACAAAAGTCATTTTTTAATCTTGTTTTCTTTCTTTAATTAAATAAATCATGAATCAACCAATCTTTCATCACATCACCACACTTGATACCGATTTACCCGACGAGATGGATCTGTTAATCCTTACCCACTCATATCTATATTGTCATATCCGATCTCTAGTTTCAATGCTATTTTCTTCTTTTATACAAATAGGAAATCCTCTGTGGCTTCATGAACACACATTTTTTTTGTTTTCACACAAAGTGTGGTGGCAACTCCAAACAAGTTTTTTTTCATATGTGACATTTCACTACCAAAAAAGGGCAGAGCTTTATTCTCTAAATATCTCTCTTTTTCCCCCTTTTTTGGTAGGGTGCGATAGATTGATGACTCCACTGGGTAGCAAAGCCAAGTCAATCTGAGTCAAACTCCTACTATTGTGTTTTGAGGACTGAGCTTCCTTATGAATTTTTTATGTTTCCCTCTATCATTTTTCTCTCCTTGGCTATTGGGAATAGGGTGGCAGATCACCTTGATCCACCCAATCTACACGGTCCAAGACAGTCCACAATCCCTGACCCCTTATTTCTTTTTTTTAGGCTGTCTGATTCTATCCTATTTTTCCATTTTAGACACCTCATTCCCCTACCGATCAAGGTTTTGGCTGCACTTCCAGTTTAAGGTTTTGTCTTTTTGCTTCCCTTGCTTTTTTAAAAGAAAAATGAAAAAATAAAGGATGAATACCAGGTGTGAGTTAGGAACAAAGTCTGATCTTTTCTAGAAACATATTGTTATTATTTTTTTATCTACATATTTGTGGCTATCATGAATTATGGGCTTGATTTTGAAATTGCTAAAACCCATCACATGCACTTCACACCCCTATAAACTCACATATAATGGAAAGGGTGCCAACCTCACATCAGATCCCTAGAAGTGATGTGGGATTCTAGTAAAGATACTGGATCAACATTAAGCTGGACGTCCAAAGGCCTTGAAAACATCCTACTCTCCTAGCACTCACAACTAGTTACGACCTCCATAGTTACAAGGTGTATTAAGAGAAATACCTTTATCTGGTGAACCAGGGTTACCCCTCGATGAGTGCCATCTATCCATAGAGAATATAAGGACCAACCCCTCCTATGTAGGTCATTCTCAAGAAGACATAACACATACCTAAACACATGGGCTAAAAGGGGGGATGTTTGCTGCCTGTGCATATGTCTTGTCTTCACTATTGGAGGAAAATTGAGTTTTTTCTAACCCCTTTTCATATGCAGATTCGAATTGTCTTTCTCAATTAACAATCTCAAATGTTAACAATCTAAAATAATATTTTTCAAAGATGAACAATCTCAAATATTAATAATCTCAAACAATCATTTTCATTGGTTAACAAGATAAAAAGGGGAATATGTCCTTGAAACTTGGGCAGATAGGGGGGTTCCTCCATGTCATGCAAGACATAGTTTTCCAATTCCAAATCCTCCCCACCGTGGTCCTGGATTATGACCTTAAACTAATCCCACTTTAACTTTAAAATCCTTTTGGGTCCTGGATCGCAGTCTAAATTTGACCCAATCGTACACTTCATCTTCTCAAACCTGGTCTTGGACTATGACAAAAAACTAGACCACATCCTATTTTTGAATGTCATGAAAAGGAGAAGGTGAGCCAAGGCCCTGTCCTTGCCAATTGTTCCTCACAAGAAATATCCAAAGATACCCCTAAAGATAGAAGGAAACCACGGTCCAATAGATGCTTCCAAGGGTTTTAGTTTGGTAACCCCTTTAGATGAGGACACCCTGGGGAAGAAAAGTGATTGATTAAACACAACCACTGGCCCAGAAAAGGTCACCTTACTCTTGATCAGCCCCTCAATCCTCCACCGTCCATCCTACTTCGAAGAATTCTTTTGGATCACTTCTGAAACAAGCACTTCCACCATTTTTTACTCACCAAGGCATTGGCAATACACATCTTGTAGAAAAGTGGACCAGTTCCCTCATATAGCCCAAGATATGGGCTGGAACAACCATCAAAATGAAAAAGCGATAATAAGAAAAAACTACAAATGTCTTTCATCATGAGAAGAATGTAAGAAATTTGGGAGCATCCCTTTCATTATCCCCCTCTCATCGAGGAGGAGGCATTTTTGATATTTCTTGGATGACATAATGTGTGTAGGGGGACCCGTCCCAAAACATATACTATTTTTGTCATAATGTTACACCCTAATTTTGAATCCCACTGGTTCTCTTTTCAGGACATCACATGAATATCAACAAGCACGCACCTCACTCGGTCTTGCGAACGGTCAATCGAGATGGCCCAAAGAATCACTACAAACCATCAACCTGATGGCACCTCCAAGGTGGATTCTATCCACAACAAGCAAGATAAATCAAAAGAGGTAGATAAATGCAAGGAAGTTTCCACCATGCCTGAAGTCGTAGTCACCCAAGAAGGACCTCAATTCGACTAGCCTTTTTACGGGCCTTTCCTGCTTCCATCAAGTTCAACAAACACATGATGATGACACTATATAGGGTTCTCCAGACAAGGAGCCATACACACAAGATCATCCACACCATTCTTACCATACAACTAATGGGCATCTCTCCCACCTTAGCCCTCTATTAGAGTGACATCCAAAAACATTGGACCCGTCCCAATACCTTAGGAGGCGGCAAAGCCCTTCTTTAGACAAAAAGGGGAAACTCAAGGAAAAAAGAAAGTGGAAGAAGCCGCAACTGCAAAATAAGAGCCTCAAGTGACTGACACCATCACAGAGGTTCAAATGTAGTATATGAATGGCTAAGGACCAGTCCCCAACCTACACTCCACATATCCACCACCCACTCATGGTACAACCCGTACATGAGAAGAGGGTAAAAATACCCACCATCTGTATATATGATGCCACCAACAACAATCAAACTTCCACTTATACCCATAGTGGATGCCCTTCAAGAAAATGTCACATAGACATCTTCTTCCACAGATCCCCTACTGAATGAGATCCTATAAAAGATCAGACTACTAGAAGGAAAGAGGGACCATGGGAAGACATTCAATGATTTCTTCCACTTTCCAGACATGAAGCTCCCTAACAATTTCATAATGCCAAAATTCCATGAATACACTAGAAAAGGGGTACCTAATGGCCCATACCAAGACATATTTATCAAATATGGTGAAACTATAGAATGATGACAAAGTACTGATACAATATTTTGCTCAGACCTTGACAGGTCCCATGTTGGCATGGTAAAACAAGAAAGATATGACCTCCATCACCACATGGGACAAAATGGCTGAAAGATTTATCGATCAGTATGCCTGGAATCTAGACCAAGTCCCAATCAAGGAGGACCTGGAGGCACTACAACAAAAGAAGAATAAGAGCTTCTCTGATTTTGTTGGGTAATCGAGAGAGCTTGCCACTCAGCTAGAACTCTAACCTACAGATAAGGGGGACCTTGACATAATGATCAGGGCTGCCTCCCATCTCTCACTACCCTCTTATCCTTACAAAGGTACAATACATCCCTTGAAATCATACAAGTTGGTGTACACATAACAAATTGAATCAAAAGGGGGGGTCTATTAGAACACAAACCTCACTTTCCAACAATCACCTACCTCATCGATGACTAATTAGAAGTCCAAATGAGCAAAGCTGAGGTCATCAGATGCCACAATTGGAGAAACCCTATCCTTGCTGGGATGAAAAAGTGACAACTGCCAACCATACAAGTCTGCTTGACACATACACAAACAACATAATGTGTCCATGCCCAAGTGGCTCAACCACAACAAGCTCAAGTGATGCCACCTAGTTATCAGTCACAGTGCATGCCCCCACATTATGTGTCGTAGCCAAACAATTACTATGGGTACCTACCACCACTTTTCCAGTCTACCATGCAATAAACAGATCCAGTCACGCATCTGACAACGAGTAATCCAATATCTCATGTCAAGACAACGACTACAGTTCCAACAATAGAGGAGCTTTCCAAACCAAAAGGGAATGTTAAAACCCTTAGGAGCTTCTCTTAGAACCATCTTTCTAGATGTCAAACATATTCCCAAATTTTCATCCATAAGGAAGGCACTGAATCCCTTGCCAAAGAGCAACAATACCAACACCTTTTGCGACTTCCATCAAGAAAAGGGTCAAAAAAATGACTCTTGAATCACACTCAAGCATGCCTTACAAGACCTCATAGATACTGGGGAAGTTCACATAGTTGCGTTAGAAGTGGTACCTTTATCCCCCAACACGGTGGTCATGATCTCATTGGCCTGCATACTCGTTCTTCCACTGGAGCAAGCAATCAAAAACTGGTCTTAAAGTACTAGGATCATTGCCTCAGTCCAAGAATAGAAGCAAATTATTCCTATAAATGTCAAAAGGTTGACCAACATGCCAAACACCCACCAGGGGCATAAAGCACAACCAATCATCATACCAAAGATGCGCTAGAGGTAGAAGACACAACCAATCAATGTGGAAAAGGAAAACTCAAAGTTGAAAGCACAAACTGTCTAGATTTCAAAGGTGACAGTCCCTACAAATTCTTTCCCCACAGTTTTGATATCATCCACGACAACTTCACCTATCACAAAAAGGGGAGATCAACACTCATCCTCACTAGAGATACCACAACCCCTCGAAAAGGGCAAAGGAAAGGTGACTACTTACATAGGAGTCCCTACCAACATTATAGTAGAAGGATCCAACCAAGTCTCCATCCCAACTATGGATACTAGATAGGTACCGTCGAAACCTGTACTTTGCAAGGAGACCAATCCCAAAGATTTAGATACCATCAAATTACTCAGTGAACCAGAGTGAGAAATGTCACTGGTAGAAGTGATGTAGAATTTTCCAACACATCGTGATGTTGTCAAGAAGACTCTCAAAGGGGAATATGTGTCCAAATACATACGACCAGAAGCTCTTGCAACCATCATCAATTTAATCATGATGCCATACTTGATCTCATTTTCCAAAGATGAGATTCTGACAGGTGGGAATCACAATAGGCCCCTATGGAATATTGCAATATACAACCTTAAGATACCCTCCTACCTTTTTGATAATGGCACACACCTCAACATATGTCCTTTAAAGACACTAATCAGACTAGGGAAGTATCTGTTTGATTCTCCAGTCAACAAAAAATAAAGAAGCCTCCTTCGATAGAGTAATGAAAGACGCTCTAGGAGAGATCACTCTAGAGCTACAAATTGGACCACATACGTTTAGCATTCCTTTTGTCATCATAGAGTTGAGTCCTTCCTTGAATATCCTTCTGGGGAGACTATGGATTCACCAAAATAGGTGGTTCCCTCATCACTACATAGAAATATAAAGTACTAGTTGGGCCACACCATCGTCATAGTTCAAGCCGATACTCCTGATACTATCACATGCATCAAAGATGACGATCTACTACTTATGTCACACCATAATTTTTGGAATCTAGTAGGCACATGGTTAAGTTATTGATGAAATCAAGATATGATTTATTCATGGTTACAACAAGGTTCCATCGATGTTTTTGTGATACTTGTATAAATGGGAAGAAGCATGTAGAAAGGGTCATTTGCAAAATTTGGTTTTTTTTTGTAATATCCTCAAAGTTTTGGAATGACATGTTTAATTCGATGATGTGGGAATACTTGATGATATTGGTTAAGTGGTGAAACAATCTTGAATCAGGTCCAAATATATATCATGGAGTTTTTTTTCAAGCATGATAAGCCTATCTTGGTAGAATTTAGATGGACCAATTATAATATATTGTGGTTTTAATTTTGATTAAGTGACTAATTGTTTATGTTTATCTAGACCTAAGATGATAATTATCTAAATCAGCCTGATAGAGAGTCTTTACTCTATTGGATTTGTTTTAAGAGGAGAGGAGGGAGAAGAGAAGGAGAATTTGGAGAAGGGTAGTGGGTTCTTTTGGGGTTTAGAGGTAAAAAGAGAGAGAGAGCAAACTGAGACTCTTGCTATCTTAGGAACTATCCAACCCATTGTACAATGAGTATGATACAAGATCGGAGGTGTGCAATGGATTTTCTCTACTAGGTTGAGGCACATTCCCTAGCCACAAACCTTTCCCGAGGAACTACAAAGAAGGAGTGGGAAAGTCACTAAATATTTAAGATGCCAACAAGCATTTGAAACCCAAAGTAGAGATCCTAGACTCCTTGAAACCAAACCAGACAATGTCTATGGCCTAGGGAAGATAGAAAAAAGACTATTTACCTCAAGCTAGAGCTATTTTGTGGCATGGCAGGCCATTTTCCAATCCACTGACTAGCACAACAATATTCAAGTTGAGGGGGTAACCTACTCCATGAAGAGCAAGTATAGGCTTTGGGGCCATAGTGTCCTACCGAGGAGTCATTGTAAGGGAAAATCACAACCCTTAGTTGGGTAAATATACCATCTTATATTTTCTCTGTGAGATATAAGGAAGTGTAGTCTCCTTGTGTCTGATTTGCAAGATAGGTAAAGAAAGGTACTCGAGCTGGGTCGTGAACCCCAGATTTGAAGATCCGCATGAGATTTACCAAGGCACAACCCCAACCTTTAGGGGGAGATCACATCTCCTGGGCCACATGGCCCCATTAGAAGGCAAACCTATGAAGTTATAGAAGAAGGCCTACAGTCCTCTGCTCACACTAAGAAGCAGCACCTACAACTATTGTGGCCACAAAAACCATTCGCCAGCCTCCCTTGTTTGGCCACGTAAAATGAGGAGGAGGCCTACATGATCGTGCACCAACAGGAATGAGGGGTGGTCAAGAAGAATTTTCCTAAGGCGGATCTCACCTAGGATCTGACTAGTAGAAATGGGAAATAAGGGTTGAGGGGGGTAGGCTGTTCTTAGCCTTGGATCTTCTTTAGACGACTCAGATAAACCCTAAAGGTATGCCCTTGCTATATTTATGTCTCGAGATCCACATGTTATTTTTTGATGTATAAGATATCCTTGAAAATTTATGATGGATATTATCTTGTAAAAATTGAATAGAAGGGTGTTTTTGGTGTTTGATATTTATCATAATTTGATTATTAAAAGACATGAGATTTCTATAGCAAATAACTTTAGAAATTCATGAATATTTTAATTAAGGTTTATTATGATGTCTTGCATAGTACTCCAACACCCAATCGTTCTTATGTGATCTTTTACCTAAAATTTTGATGATAACCCTAATAAGGGTGTTATGTGTATTTCACTCATTGATTATACCTAAACCTTAATATACATATTTTTTCACTATTTCGAAAGACTTTTGGAGTTTCATGTGTAATTATATTAGTATTTAGTTTTTGGGACTAAGGGGCCATTATTTAAGACGAATAATGATTATTAGTGAGACGACATGTGATTTTTTATTTTTTAGAAGTCAGGAGGCTATCTTATTCATCCCGCCCTCCCCATGCGAGCTAAATCAAAATTCAACATACAAACACTAATTAAACTATAAAAGGAAAACATGGTAGTACTACCACCATTACAAACTTCTTTGGATATCAGATCTTCGATCTCCCAAAGGGGAAGCTGGTACCTTCTAAAAGTAACAATATTTTTTAGGTGGTGCTTGGCAAGAGTATCAACAACTCTATTGGTTTTTTTTTTGAGGAAAGGTAATGTTATAAATTAAAAACACATCAAGCAAGTGAAACCTGCTTATGTGGAACACCTACAGAAAGTTTGTAAAATGGCAGCGGAAAGAGAGAAAAAAACTGAAAAGAAAAAAACATAAGAAAGCATTGTTCTGCTAACTTGGGGGAGGCACCCCTTAAAACAAGCCCCTATCGAATTAAGAAAATTTATGCTTCCTAGAGATTTTCCTGTTTTAGAGCTGCCCTTGAATCAGAAGGATAAGTCACCGTTGTTGCTGAACTAAGCTAACGCCAGTCTCATCGTCCACCATAGCTTTAAGATCACAGAGAAAAGCAGCTTCTGATTCTCCTTCCTCTGATTCATCCAGCCTCCATTCTGCTAATTTTCCTGCAAATTAGTAAGGATGTGAAGATCAACATCTATTTGAGTTATAACGTTTCTTGCCACATTTTTGTTATTGTTGAAAGTTCTGTTGTTCCTTTCTTTCCAAAGATTCCAACAAATTGTGGTGAAAAGAACACTGCTTTTGAAATTTCTGTAAAGTCTTAGAGGTGTTGTTTGGATGGGGAAAGTGGCTTCCTGGAGATCAGGAATGCAATTTCTCAAGAAATGTGAAAAGATTGTTTGAGAGAATGAGCATTTAAAGAAGATGTGGCTGACCGAGTCACTATTATTTTCACAGAGAGCACATCTAAACAGGCCAATGAAACCCTTTTTTGTGATGTTTTCACCTGTAAGAAGTTTATTATGTAAAAGAAGCCATAAGAAAGTTTTGTATTTTTGTGGCCATTTTTGTTTCCAAATCTTTGATGATGAAGGAGAGATGCCTCTAAAAGAGAGAAATTTGTAAGCAAATTTAACCGAATAATCTTTCCCCCATTTCCAAGTGATATTATTTGAGGTGTTGTTTTCCATAGAACTTGAGAGATTTCAAATTCATTTTGACTTACCCTGCTGGAATGAATCACCCGCCATCTTTCCCTCTTGAGGTTCTGAATTTTTCTAACAATTTTGGCATATTAGGGTTTGTATTCACCGGTTCTACAACCATCTTCACCGCAGTAAGAGAATCGGATTCGAAAATAACATCACATAGATTATTGCGATCAGCCACTTCCATGGCCAGGTGAATGCCGTAGAGCTCAGCATCGACTACATCATCTGAATTCACAAGTTTTGCTGCACCTCCCATCCATTTGCTAGTGTGGTCACGTGAAACTATAGCACAGGAAGCCCGCTTGTCTTTCACAGCAGCATCCGTATTGAACTTCACTATACATGCGTCAAGTTTCTGCCATGTTTTCTCGCTCCTCGTGCTTTTGTGTTGAGAGGCGTTAGAACAGGCTTCCTTCTGTGCCGCTACATCTCTCCAAATCATATTGGCTTGTTGAAGAGGGTGGGAAACTTTGTTCTCCCACACGAACTTATTTCTGGTCGTCCAGATGATCTTGCACACAGCAAGAAAGATTGGTCTGAAGCTATTGTCTTACTTTAGGTATTCATAGCTCCATTCTTTTTGATGTCTCTAAAATCATAGAACGAGGTGGCTATAGAGTCGTTCAACAGTTTATCCCAAACCTCTTTGCCATGTCTACAGTCTCTAACGATGTGCAACATGGTCTCTGTTTCCTGATTACACCTAGGGCATATATACTTTTGTTGGCCATATTGCGTTGCACCCTCCTCTAGTTCATCAAGAGGGCGTCATGCAACATCAACCAGAAGAAAGTTTTTATACGTTCTGTAGTGTGCAACTGCCAAATCAGTCTCCATCTCCCCTCCACGCCGATACCCTTACCTTCCCTCAACTTGTTATAGGCTGATTTAGTCGTGTATTGTCCGTTCTTTGTTAGTGACCAAACTCTAATGTCCTCGCCATCCTCATCCGACGGGGTGTTCTGCTTCAGTATGTTTATAACCACTGCATCTGGTAGCCATTCCTTCAAGAAATCCCGATCCCAGTTCCCTTCTAAGTTCATAATGGAGCTCACTTTCAAGTCTAGCAGATTTAGGTATGGGACGTAGAGTAAGGTCTTTAAGCACTGGTCCGTCACGCCACCACCTGTCCTCCCAAAAATTGATACTATATCCATTCATGGGAATGTAGTAGGAATTCTCATTTATGAATTTCTTTTCGGCAATAGTCGTGTTGCCAAAGTCTGGAAAAATGCCCTCATTTCTCATAGCCACCTTTTTCGTACCTTTGCCTCATGCCTTAACACCAGAGGGAATTCCGATTGCTGCTCAGATCCCATGAGTGTTTAAATAGGAGAGCTTGATTCCAGTCTCACATCGTCTTCACACCTAACCCTCCATCTTCTTTGCGACACACCACTTTATCCCAACCAACCAGTGCTTGCAGATGAGCTTTCTGTGCTCCACCCCATATAAAACTCCTGATGGTACTGTCAATTTTGTCACAGATTTGGAGGGGAAGAGTGGCTGTTTGCATGATATAAGGAGGCAGCGCTGAGAGCGTTGCTTTGGCCAAACAAATGCATCCTGCAAAGGACAAGCTCTTGGCTGCCCAAGCATTCACCCTCCCACTAACCTTATCCAAGACACTGCCGTAGGTGGATTTAGTGACCCGTGTATGAACAATGGGAACTCCTAGGTACTTTCCTAGGTCAGTGGTAGTTTGAAGACCGCTTCGCCTACTGATACGAGCCTTCAGAGTTTGTTCCACGCTGGCGGAGAAGAACACCTTCGATTTTGAGAGAGAGACCGTCTGCCTGGAAGCCGCTTCAAATTCTTGAAGGCAGTTCTTGATGGTCTTCATCTGAGAGACACTAGCTTGACCAAATAGAATGATATCATATGCGAAACACATGTGAGAAACATTCGGTCCCTCCTTTCCAACCTTCACCGGTATCCGGTCGTTGTTCGTCACCTTCTGCTGAATGAATTGGCTTAACCTTTCAAGGCATAGTACAAATAGATAAGGGGACATAGGGTCTCCTTGACGAAGCCCTCTACTAGCTTTGAAAGGTGAGTAGTTTTCCCATTACAGGCAATAGCAGTTTCCCGCCAGTGATAGAAGCCATGATATAGTTGATAATGTTATGTGGGAGTCCCACCTTTTCCAAAGTATCCCTGACAAACCTCTAAGACATCATATCATACGCCTTGTTCAGGTCAATCTTAATGGCCATCGTCTTTGCCCCTTTCTTCCATTTCATGTTGTGTACAAGCTCCTGAACAAGAGCAATGTTATCGGTAATCCGCCTTCCTGGCACAACGCTGCTCTGGGCCGGAGACACCCACCTCTCCATATAAGGTTTTAGCCTTTCGACAACTAACTT
This sequence comes from Alisma plantago-aquatica, assembly GCA_963693085.1. Taxonomy (NCBI): domain Eukaryota; kingdom Viridiplantae; phylum Streptophyta; class Magnoliopsida; order Alismatales; family Alismataceae; genus Alisma; species Alisma plantago-aquatica. The sequence continues at coordinate 517,097,601 of OY856410.1, read as the reverse complement.
GGAAGTGATCTTAAGCACTATATTGTTAAGAGAAATCAGCCGTAAATTTTCACACCTTTCCGGTACAGTGATTTAGGGATGAGGACGATCATCGAGTTGTATATTTCATCTTCAGCCTTGACAGTGAGGATATCTTATTTAACTGTGGCTATGATGCCCGATCCTACAGCGCTCCAATTTTTTGTATAATTGTGCCGTTCACTCCTTCGGGGCCAACGACCTTGATTCAGTGACTGGGCTATCAACTGAATTTCATCATCTGACGGGCATGCACCGATGTGCATCTGTTGTGTGCTGTTGAGTGGGGTAAACTCGTCTGGGACACTATTAAGTTGTTGGTGTGTGGGATTCATAGAGGCGGTGAGTATATCTTCAAAGTGATTGACGAACATGTTCATCAACTCCCCCTCTTCAGTAACCCACTCACCTTCACGATTCTTCAGGGCAGTGATTCTATTTCTCCTTTTTCTCTGGTTAACAAAATTATGGTAAAATCTCGAGTTCTCACCCCCTTCTCTGAGCCAATTTATATGGCTTCTATGCTTCAGGTCCTCCTCCTCAGCCTTGAGAATATTCTCCAACTCCCTTTGTAGATCAATATGATTTTTGAGGATTCATATGCCTATTTTGTGTGGAAAATGATTTTAATCATACATTCTTCTAATTTTATAACGAATCCAGTAAGAGTAGTATATATGAGTATTTTTGAGGTGTACACTTGGTATATGATGTATATACTCATATATTAGGGCATACAATTCTTTTTGGTTTATATAGATATATCAGTATATGTATGCTATATAATGTGTGACATTGGTTTAGTTTGATTTTTAGACATTAAAAGTACTTTAAATCAGAGTTCTATTTAATTTAAATAAGAACCATAACTTAGTTAGGAGGTTAGGGTGATGGGGTTTGAGATCTAGAGATGAAAAATTGATATACACATATACTTATAGAAATTTGTTGATGTCTAGGTGACTAGGTTATGGAAAAATGAATCAAGAACACATTAAATAAATCACCAGCATAAAAGGTAAGTGGGCCATGTCTATTGAATTTTATTTTATGAATCAACCTACACAATCCTACATAGTAACTTAGAGATAAACTTACTTTTAGACATTCAACATTTCATATTTATTTTTATGTGCAATGATGCTTTGAGTAATCAAACTTTATTCAAATTGAGTTATGCTATGAGATTATTAGATCTTAGACTTTTGATATTTAAATGACTTTCAAATGCTTAAGGTTCTTATATTTAGTTCAATTTATTTTCTCAAGTCTTTAGGCCACATGTCATATATCTGATACCAAATTTAAATTAAGCATCTATTTAATTAGATCTCCAGATTTTAAATTTATCCACATTTATCGTATTTCCATATTTAGATTTGGATAGAGTTTAAAATTTTAGAGAAAATATTCAGATAAAATTCAGAATTTAGTATGTTTCGATTATCGGTATTCAATTACAATTTTTGATATTCCTTTTTGTTTCTCATCAAACAAATGGCACCGTCTTCTGGAAATCCTAGGTATTCTTGGCATGATATCGGGGAATCTCGTTGCTATTACTCAAACAAGCTAAGATTAGTTCATATTTTTAATTTAGTAAGTTTAGTTTTAAGATAATTAAATCAAAACCTTCACATAAGACATTATAGAATAAGTCCTCATTCAGTTAGTCTCACGATGATTTAGAGGAATGCAGTGCCAATTCATAGGAGTGTTTACTCCAACTTAGTGGCACTTCAATACCAACTCAGAGACACCTTGGTGTCATTCAGAGGCACGTAGTGCCAATTCAAAGATACTTTAGTACCAATTCAAAGGCGTAGTTGCGTCAATTTAGAGGAGGAATTATCATATAATGGTGTCCACAAACAAATAAAAGATGTAAATAAAAAGACATATCGATTTCATATAAGTTCATAGCTTTCAAATCTCAGTCCAACTTTCAGTTATAGTATATTCATGCCCATCTTACTAGATTATCAATACCACTTACTCTAATGGTAGTTTCCCTATTTGTGCGTAGCTGGGGATGAGATGTCTGTAGGTACCAATCTTCAAGAATATCGGTCAAGATATAGGACACAACTCTAGTTTCAAGAAGTTTTCTTGGTGGGGAGCCATCTATATGATCCAAGATACTAAGAGAGAGTGCATACTTTTGCAAGATGTATTTAGTCTTTCTTATAAAGTTTGATGTAACCAAGTTTCTTTCCTAAGAATTTTTGAGAATCCATTTTTACACTAGTATGGGTTGAGTCTTTCCTATTATTATTGTTATGTATATCATGTTTGTGACATTCCCAAGATAAGAAAAAAGATTTAGCTCCCATTCATGTGATATGAAAATTGGAGTGTTACAATCTGGCTTTAGAGCAATAATGTATATGGCCACCGGACAAATTCTCATATTCTTTGTTTAGATTACCCCATTTGAAGCCAAGTGAGACTAGACATATTTTAAAAGATAGTTAGTATCACTGGTTATAAAAGCAGTGAGTGAAAGACGGTAGAATCTAAGTTAGAGGTCAATTAAGTAATAGAAGTTGACATATGTACTAGGGTTAGTATCTACTTGCTTTGGACCTTTTTTATTAACTTTAGATTTGTGTATACCATGCCCTCAATTTTCCCACATGTTTGTGGTATGGGACATAAGCTTATGGGGTTTTATGAAGGTGATGTTATGTGCATAATTATATACTTATTGTGCTTGTCTTACTCTTTCTAGTGCATATGGTATGGGACATGTGTACTGTTAGGTGATATAAAATTTGATAAGACATGACACCTTTAGTTGTATGACTGACTGACATGCATCAGGAGGTGACCAAAAAACTTGATACAAAAAGTTTGAGGTAGATGGTCACCTAAACCTAATTGCATGCCTATTAGAACCCTACAATGCATACCAAATGTAGATATTTTGAAATAGATGAGTGGCTTGGCTTTAAAGTGGAATAATGATTGGAGGGAATGAGGTCTTTTCCTACTATACTAAATGAGAACTAGAGAACTATTGATGTCCTTAGGATCTTCATCACAATGAGGAATTGCAGTCACAAGTTGAATCATGATGGTTGTTAAGGAAAATAGGATAATAGAGTTCATGTTATGAACCACGTTTAAGCTTAAGGTATGGTGATTTCTACATATGAATAAAAGTCCTTAAGGTGATACATGAGGATGATTTAAGCATATGGTGATACAAGATATGCGATAGTATGGATAAGTATGATCTAGGATCACTATAATATTGGGTTTTTAATGTTTTTCATTAGAGATAGAGCCTAGAGATATTACTTTACTAAAGTTTGATTTAGTATTCCTGGGGACAAGAATAGTTTCATGAGAGAGTAGTGACTACTAGTACCTTGGTTCACTTGGTGTGGAGCACCATTATCAGTGAAGAAATTCATTAAAAACAATATCAAGAAAGTAATGTAAAATTTTGGTTCCCCAAGCTAAGTGAACACTATGGTAAAATGGGCATATTTATGTAATAAGCACTAAGATGTAAGGTCTTGTGAATAATTCACCATAGATGACTCACTAATTTCAAGTCTAAGATCATGATAATAATGAAGAGCCATGAAACAACATTTCATGCTTCGTCCTCCATAGTCTTAAAACCCTAGATTGGTTCTTTAAGAGGAAGGGAAAACTATATACTTGGCAATAGTCTTTAAAGGGTTGGTAATCCACAACAAGATGGTTAACGACTCTTATCATTCGAGAAGATAACAAAGACTCAAAGATTCATACCCTTGGAAAGGTCATTTTGACCAAACAATGTACTATATGATTAGAGAAGAAGGGAGTCTGAATGACTTTAGTGCGGGATTTCACAAACCAAATTAACTGGTCTATGCCCAAGAGTGCTCACTTATTATGCTCACTATATGTACATGTTTCTTAAATATGACTTCCATGATTTGTGTGATCAAATGTTTTAAGATATTAAGATAAGACATGCAAGTAAGAATTTTGTAATCTATACCTAAGATCTCAACTAGAGACATAATAATAAGATTTCTTAGAATGATTAAGATATAAGAATTAAATACATGATAAGATTATAAGATTTGAATGCATTAATTCATGATTATGTTTCCATGAGTTAAGATTCACAATCATGGTAAGACCATGAGGTTAGAATGCATTAAGATTCATATAAGATCAGATTTAGTGAGATGAAATGAGATTATGGAGTTAGATGCAGGCTCTAGTGCATGTTAAATCAATAGACATGGACCCTTAGTGCAGGTCATGAGGCCCATGCCCTTGGTGCAGGCTAGTTCAAGTACATAAATCAAGCCCTGTGTGTTGTTTATGTGACCCAGGAACTCTAGCGTAGGTCATGAGACCCATGTACCAGAGTATAGGTCTCCAGAGAAAGATACATAAAAAGTAAGAATTAAGAGTAAAGAAATAATGGTGGCTTATGCTTAATATTTTCCTATATATTTCCATGTGGGTTGTACATGCTAGTTTGATAAGGTAGTTAAACGTAGTTAGTTATCCATGAGTAGGTCATACTATGATAGTTCCTGTGAGATTTTATGAAAATCTTTAAGAGTTAGTATATGCAAGGTATGTGAAACCCTAAGGTGGGTAGCCTACTAGAATTTAACCAAATTTTGAGGACAAAATTTCCAAAAAGGAGGGTAGTATTGTCACACCCTAATTTTTGGAATCTAGAAAGTGCATGATTAAGTTATCGACCAAATAAAGATATGATTTATTCATGGTTAAAATAAGGTTCTATCGATGTTTTTATGATACTTGGATATAAAACAAGAATCTTGTAGAAAAGGTTCTTTTGTTAAATTTGGTGTGTTTTTGTAATACCCTCAAAGTGTAGGAATTACATATTTTATTTGATGATGTGGGAATACTTGATGATATTGGTTAATTAGTAAACCATATTGGATCTGGTTCAAATATATACTGTGGAGTTCTTTTCAAGAATGATAAGTCTATCTTGGTAGAATTCAGACGAACCAATTGGAAGATATGATGTTTTAATTTTGATTAAGTGATTAATTATTTCTATTTATCTAGACTAAAGTCAATAATTATCTACAAAAGGCTGATAGGGAGTCTTTTATGTATTTGATTCATTTTAAGATGAGAAGAGGGAGAAGAGAAGGAGAATTTAGAGAAGGATTGTGGGTTCCATTGGGGTTTAGATGGAGAAAGAGAGAGAGAGAGAAATAGCAAACTGAGACTCTTGCTATCTTAAGAATTGGCCAACCCTTTATAGAATATGTATGATGCAAGACCAGAGGTGCGCAATGGCCTCTGTTATACTAGGTTGAGGCACAATTCCCAGGACACAGGCATTGTTGATGCAGTTAGAGAGAAGGAGAGGGAAAGTCGCTCAATGTTTAATATGTCGATAAGCATGTGAAACCCCAATGTAGAGATCCCAAACTCTTGAAACCAAACCAGACGATGGATATGGTCTAGATAAGACATACAAAGGACTCTTTACCTCAATCTAGAGCTACCTTGTCACAGGGCAGACCATTTTCCAATCCACTGACAAGCACACCAATTTTCATGTTGAGGGGCGACCTACTCCATGAAGAGTTAGTACATGCTTTGGGGCCATCCTATCCTTCCAAGGAGTCTCCCCATGGGTAAATCACAACCTCTATTTTGGTCAATTTATCGTCCTATTTTTTATATGTAAAACATAGGGAAGTGCAGTGTTCCATCGTGCGGTTTACATGTTAGGTAAAGAGGGGTAGTTGAGCAGGATCGTGAATCCCAGATTTGCAGACCTACATGAGGTCTATCAAGGCGCTATCCAAACCTTCAATTGGAGATCACCTCTCTTGGTCCACATGGCCTCACCAGAAGGAAAACCAAGAAAAGTCAGAGAAGAAGGCCTATAGTCCTTTTCTCACACTAAGGAGCACCAACTAAGACTATTGTGGCCACGAAAGCCGTCCGCTAGCCTCCACTATTTGGTCGCGTGAAACAAGGAGGTGTCCTACATGATTGTGCATGAATGGGAATGAGGGGCAGGTCAAGTAGAGCTCTCCTAAGGCATATTCCTCCCATGATCCATCCAGCAGAGCTGGGAAACAAGGGTTGAATGGGGCTATCCATTCTTAGCTTTGGATCTTCTTTCAATGGCCCAGATAAACCTTAAAGGTATGACCTTGTTCTCTTTATATCTCAAGATCTACATGTCAATTTTTGATGTGTAAGATATCACTGGAAAGTTTGATGAACACTATTATGTAAAATTGAATAGAAGGGTGTTTTTGGTGTCTAATATTTATTATAATTTGATTATTAGAAGACAAGATATTTCAATGTTTTGTGCATTAAAAATAGAACACAATTTTAAAAATTCATGAATACTTTACCTAGGTTTATTTGGATGTTTTGTAAAGTATTCCAATGCTTGATCAGTCTTATATAATCTTTTACTTAAGATTTTGGTGCTAACCCTAATAAGGGCATTATGGGTATTTCACTCATTGATTCTCAATGAAATGACTAAGACTTTTACCTAAACCGTTATACACATTTTTCTTACTATTTCTAAAGTTTTTTTGGAGTTTCATGTATAATTGTATTAGTATTTAGTTTTTGGGCCTAGGCCATTATGTAAGACGAATAATGGTTGTTTGTGAGACAACATGTGATTCATATGCCAATTTTGTGTTGCATATGATTTTAATCAAATTTTCTTCTAATGTTATAACTAAAGTCAATAAGAGTAGTACATGTGAGTATGTTTGAGGTGTACTCTCGATATATGATGTATATACTCATATATTAGGACATAAGATGTTTTTTTGGTTTATATAGATATATCAATATATGTATGTTATATAATGTGTGACTTTGGTTTAATTTAATTTACAGACATTAGAAGTATTTTAAGTTAGAGTTTTCTTTATTTAAAATAAGAACCCTAACTTGGTTAGGAGGTTAGGGTGATGGGGTTTGAGATTTACAAATGAAAAATGGATATATACATGGACCTACAAAAATTTGTTGATGTCTAGGTGACTAGGTATGGAAAAATGAATCAAGAACACATTAAAGGAATCATCAATATCAAATGTAAGTAGGCCAAGTCCATTGAGTTATATTATTATTATGAATCAGCCTACACAATCCTATAGAGAAATTTAGAGATAAAGTTACTTTTAGACATTCAACGTTTCATATTTATTGTTATGTCCAATGATTCTTTTAGTAATCAAAATTTATTCAAATTGAGTTATATTGTGAGATTATCAAATTTTATATTTTTGATATATAAGCTACTTTCAGATACTTAAGGTTTTTATTTTTAGTTCAATTTATTTTCTCAAGCCTTTAGGCTCAGATGTCATATATTTGATACTAAAATTAAATTAAACATCTTTTAAATAAGATATCCAAATTAAGATTTATCTAGATAATATGAATATTGGTTATCTAGATCCAAACTTTGTATACTTCAAAATTTTAGAGATTCAGTTTAGATTCAGAATTTAGTGCATGTTCATCTATTGGTATTAAGTTTCCATATAAGATAAGTTCAAATTCAGAATTCAATAAGTTTACATTTAAGGTAATCAAGTTATAACCTTCACATAATACATTATAGGTCAAGTTCTCATTTAGTTAGTCCAAGAACAATTCAGAGGCATGCAATGCCAATAAGAGGAGTGTTTACTCCAACTCAGAGGTACTTCGGTACCAACTCAGAGACACCTTGGTGTAATTCAAAGGCATGTAATGACAATTCAAAGGTACTTTGTGATGTGTATATTCAATCAACTTTTGGACCACTTTTGGTTGTATTTCCAAATCAATTTCACCCAATAATTACTCTTAATCATGCTAGAATTTCCACTTATTGTTATCTTTACTTGCTGTATGGTTTTGATTGTGGGTACAACAATTTAGCATCAAAATGGGGAGAAAACACCATCATATCATCCATCAACACATTCCCCAATCATCTAACATTTAGAGAATAAATGTTCCTAAAATTGTCGCTGACACACTGTGTCTAGAAATCAACATGGCGTGTCGATATTACCAACACTCGGTGTTTAGATTTCAACACGTGGTGTTTCAGTGTAGAATTTGGATCCAAAACTTCTTGAATTGCAGCGACACATCATCTTGGCCAACCAACATGTTGTGTCATCATTGATTGAGACAGTTCTGTAGCTGTTATTGCATCAAACATGCCATGTTGCCCACCCAACATGTTGTGTCATCTATGCATTTCACTCAAATTTAAATGTAACTGTCCCACAATTATATATACGATCCCAAGCTGTTTTGGGACAAGAATCATGTATCGAACCCTTTTGAGCGGGAAACAAGGGAAAGATAGGAGGAGTTGGAGGTGTTCCATGGGAGAAAAGGTGATTTCTCGGGAGGGAAACTTCTTCTTCTTCCTTCTCCAATAATCACAACATGGATCTCCACCATTCTCTTCTCTCCACTCTAGAGTGAATCTTTTTGGAGAGTTTCTAGCAATAAGGAAAGAGTTTTGACTCCTTGACCAGAGTTCCAACTCTTCCCTACTTCTCACAGACATCTCAGCTTATTTCCTTCTACTATGATCTCTAGCACTATTTTTCACTTCTTATATCTACTTTCTACAGTCATGGACAAATAGATCTCCTTTTCTTGGGCATGGGGGAGTGACTCCCATGTCATATCTATGTTAAACAAAAAATTCATATATAATGCTAGTTGTGTCACCATTCTAAGGTTCATTAGTGTTGATTTCTTCTTACATGCTTTGTTGGCCACTTTGTGTGTATGATTTTATGCTCTTTGTATAATCTGGGAAGATATGGAGAAGAGTAAGGAGATGTACCTTAGCTGCACTACCTTGACCATGAAAGTGTCTTGGATGTGTTGGGTAACAAAGGTTCATAGTCTGAATTTAGGTATATCCATGAGAGTGGTATACAAAGTTAGGACCGTTCTACCCTAATGAGAGGTGGGTGTAGGATACAAACCTCCCTTGTGTTATTTCTAGTATTGTCGATCTTTGTTGTTCTTCATGTTATTCTGTGGGTATGAAATCTTGTTCTCTAGAATCCCCAACCCAATTTGATCCTTAATATAGGTGATTTTAGTTTTTGTTATTTAACTTCTAATTTACTTAATTAACATAACAAAATGTCTCTTGTTAAAAAGGATCTAGACTGTTGGATTTTAATACTCCTGTTCTTAACAATACATTGCTCCTTGGACAACCTCTATTATACTACACGCACCCGCATACTTTCTGGGTAGTGTTTGCTTTATAAATTTAAAGGTTGCACACATAGATAACAAGTTGTTGGCACCATTGTTGTGGAGCATTGATATTTTTGTTAGAGTAAGAAGTATTGAATAGTAAGAGAGACTAGATCACACCACAACCACAACCAAATCATACCAACCATCAGGTTCATAATGATCATAATCATTATCATATTTTGTATCTTCCATTTTCGTTTTTGTACTTCACTTGCCTTATTTTCTTGTAGGACTGTATGTGGAAATCCAAAAGGGGTCTTGATTCTTCAACATTTCTAGACCCCAAAACTGAGCACAATGTTAACAACCTTAAAAGATCAAGGAGGAGTGAACAACAATCAAATTTGTAGGAATCACAACATTCACAACCTTCATCACAACCATCTTCATACAAAAATCCAACTCAACCAGAAGAACTAATCATGGAAGACGACCATCTCCTTAAGGATTTTATTATTTTTCAGCTATATACATCAATGGGGCTATCAATATCCCACAAATTGAGGGAAATGATTTTTCTATAAGCCCCAACATTATACAGAAGATACAACAAAATCGGTTTGGGGGGACACTAATGGAGGATTCAAACCTCCATATTACTGAGTTCTGTAATATGTTAGCACTTCCAAGATCGATGATGTTCCTACTGATGGGATTCACCTTATTCTTTTCCCATTCACTTTGAAGGATAGAGCCAAGGTGTGGCTCTCTTCTTTACCAAGAAATTATATTAACAATTGGTAGGAGCTTCTCAGGTCTTCTTAGCAAAGTACTTCCCACCAAGAAAAACAACACAGCTAAGGAGCCAACTCATGAATTTCCCTCAAATGGATGGAGAGACTCTCTATGATGCATGGGAGAGATTCAAAGATCTCTAGCACCTTTGTCCTCACCATGGTATCAACAATTGGTTGCTTCTTTAATATTTTTATAATGGTTTATTTTTTAACACAAGGATGTCAATAAATGTGGGTGCAAATGGAGCTTTGATGAACAAATCCTATAAAGAAGATTATGCTATCATAGAAGACATGCCAATAAATCATTGTGAATGGAGTAGTAAAATGAGAAATTGACCTTATTTTTCTTCTATTACTTATGGGATGTAAGTTGGCATGCACATAGTTGATGAAGTGGACTTAACTATAGAAAATCTAGACATCTTGTCTCAGAAGTTTGACAAGTTCAACACCCAACCCATTCAACCAGTCAACCTAGTTTGCCAAGAAAATGAAGTTCTTGGGCACAATCTTCAACAACAACATGTTCATCAACAACAACTACATTCAAAGTTTAACTTGGAATCATTCCTAGAGTATTTTGTTTTATCTCAAACAAAGCAAAATGATGGGTTCCTCCAAGAAAGACAACTCAGAAGAATGCCATTCACGCTCTCTCTTCTAAGGTGGGTGTGATTTCTATTTGCACAAGAATAGTGGAGAACAAAATTTCTCAACAAGATCTTACCAATTAAAAACACCCACCTGGTTCCTTTCCTAATCAATTGGAAATAAATCCAAGGGATACATACACGCTAGTTACTTTGAGGAGTGGGGCTGCTATAGGAGAATTTTCTTCACCATCAAATACAATATCATATGAAGTTGTTGACTCCAATGTAGGCTATGAAACTAAAGCTCAAAGGAAGAAATATGAACATGCCCCACATGATGATTCTTTAAGCAAGCCAAATGTCCCTTTGCAACACATTTTGACACAATGCTGGGTGATGAGAAATTTCTCTTTGAATACAATTTTGGTTATTTTGAAGAAGAGAATGAAGGGACAAACAACAATGAAGTCCAGAAGACTATTCCTAGTTCCTACCGCAAATCGTAAGCATAGATCTTTGTCCCAAATTGAAGATATATTGACAAAGAGGCATAACTCCTTAGAACAACAATTTCCTGCCTCAAATTAGAGCACATGCCCTCCACCTTGACAACTCTACCATGATGATGTACTCAGTTGCTATTCTGCTTGTTTGATTTCTATAGTGACGACACTACACATTTCAAGATTTGAGGGGAGAAACCGACTAATAGTTGTAATTTTCTATTTGTTTTTCTTTTCTATTTTTGTTTTTCTTTCATAGTTAAGTGAAAATCTAAGCATGACTTGCTTTTTTTGGGTAAAAATTGACTCCCTTTGAGCTAAACCATTATACTCATTGATATAATACTTGAAGAACCCTAGCATGCACATCCAACAATTTAATGAAAGAAATTAGACAATAACTCATTTTGTATGATATTTTTGCTCTAGCATGTTTTTCATTTTTCTCACTATCAGCTCAATGCTTCTAATGGGTCAAATGCTTTAAATTAATAAACTTTATAGCCTTGTGTAACATTTTTAATGATCCCACCAAATTTGTAATGTATTTTTTAACACCCCTATGATGAAAGTTTTTACAAGTAAAAGAATTCCCAATTTCAAATCATGTATCTGCATGACCCATCTTTTTGAAGATTTGACTATCCTAAAACTATGAGGTTCCAAAGTGAGACCCCAATCATGTTTAGAAAGGGGTATCTTTTTGCCCAAAATTAATAAAAATCTACATCCCTACAAAAGATGGCCAAGTCTCCCAAGTAATCTCCCAGCCCAATGAAGGTAGGGAATTACGTTAGAAAGAGGGTCAATAAACCCAAAGGGAATCCCACATGCATGTAACCCTACATTAGCATACATTAGCATCCAAGTGCCGTACCCAAAGCTCTTAATGAAGGAGACATTGTGGATTTGTTGATGTCAAGTCTGAATTGTAATTTCATTGATCCCTATAATCATAAGGGTTTGGTTGTATATTCACTACATTTTGATTTTTTCATCCTACCTCTACTCATTGCTATGCTGTTGGTTATTCCATAGCCATCTTTTTGAACTTAATTTCTAATTTTGAGTGATTGAAATGAATTTATGTCTAACTGCAATACCTTAACAGTGATTGGCATGCTATGATTAAATTTTCATCTCACTAAGCAGATGCATGTGCCATTCTATTTGTTTAGTTATGTATCTATGATTTCGTTTACTTGAGGACAAGAAATGGTTTAAGCTTAGGGAGATTTGATGTGTGTACTTTATATCATTTTTAGACCACTTTTAGTTGCATTTCTAAATTATTTTCACCCAATGACCACTCTTAATCAGGCTAGATTTTCCACTTTATTATTATCTTTAATTGCTTTATGGTTTGCATTTTAGGTACAATATTTAGCATCAAAATGGTGAGAAAACACCATCATACCATCCATCAACACATTCCCCAATCATCTAAATATTCAGAAAACCAATGTCGTTGGAATTGTCGTTGACACACTGTGTCCTGAAACCAACATGCCGTGTTCAGAATACCAACACACCGTGTTTTAGTGTAGAATTTGGATCCAAGACTCCATGAGTTGCAACAACACACTATGTTGGCTTGCAGCACGCTGTGTCATCATTGATCGAGGTAATTCTATAGCAATTATCTCAGCAAACATGCCGTGTTGGACATCCAATATGCCATGTCACCTATATATTTCACTCAAACACTAATGTAACTGCCCCATGCTTATATATGTAACCCAAAGCCATTTTAGGATAAGAATCACATACATTTTTGAACCATTTGGAGTGAGAATCAAGCAAGGGAATTCCAAGAGGAGTTGGAGGCATTCCAAAGGAGAAAAGGCGGTTTCTAGGGAGGGAAACTTCTTCTTCTTTCTTCTTATCCAAAAATTTCAATAGGGATCTCTTCCATTCTCTTCTCATCACTCCAAAGTGAAGCTTTCTAGAGAGTTTCCAGCAACAAAGGACATATTTTTGACTTCTTGAATAGAGTTCCAACTCTTCCCTACTTATTCCATGGACATATGAGTTTATTTCCTTCTATTATGATGTCTAAGACTACTTTTTAATGCTTGTATCTACTCTCTACAACCATGGACGATTAGATCTCCTTTTATTGGGAATGAGGGAGTAACTCCCATGTCATAACTATGTTGAACACAAATTTTCATACGTGCTAGTTGTGTCACTATTCTAAGGTTCATTGGTGTGTATGATTTATGCGCTTTGTATAATCTTGGAAGATATGTATAAGAGTAAGGAGATGTATCTTAGTTGTACTACCTTGACTACAAGAGTGGCCAGGATGTGTTCAGGAACAAAGGTTTTTAGTCTGAATCTGGGTATATCCACAAGAGTGGTATAAAAAGTTAGGACTGTTAAACTACCGAGAGGTAGGTGTAGGATAAAAACCTCCCTTGTGTTATTTCTAGTATTGTTGATCTTCATTGTTCTTCATGTTATAATGTGGTTGTGAAACCCTATTCTCAAGAATCCCCGATCCAATTTGATCCTTAATGACAAAAAAACTCTGGGATATTGCGAAGAAGAAGGATTCTTTGTGGGTGCGATGGATACATGAAAGGTATCTCAAAGGTGACTCAGTTTGGAGCATCAATATCGAATCTAATGCGACTTGGATATGGAAAAGACTTCTCCTCTTAAGGGATAAGATTGTGAAGGAGGTTTTCTACTCTATTGGCATGGGCAATATGACCCTATTATGGCATGATCCTTGGTTGGGGAAAGGGGAGTTTTTGAAGGATTTCCTACATGATAAATGTCGCATTAACTGTGGAGTTGGGAAATTTGCTACGGTTAACTACTATATCTTTGAAGAAGGGAACTGGATAGTATCTAGGTTGAGACATGTTAATTTAGGTCAGCTACTTTGCCAAGGAGAGAATGAGCTTTTCTAAGGAAAAAGAGGATGCTATTTTTCTTAATGGGAGAGAGGTGAATAAAATGAAAGATTTTTGGAATGAAGTGAGAAGTAGGTACCCGTACTACTACTGGAATAGGTGGCTTTGGAAAACTAAAGCTCCTATGAAAGCCATTTTGACGGTTTGGAAATGTCTGTGAGGAGGTCTTTTGACTGTTGACTGCCTTAAAAGAAGGGGTTTTCAGTTTGTTTGAAGATGTACCCTCTGCATGTATGATGAAGAAATGATCATCCATATGCTGTTTCATTGCAGGTATAGTGATCATCTTTGGAAGAAAGCGCTAGAGGAGGATCTTATTACAAGTAGACCAGTAGGTCTGAATGAGCTTATCGGGATCACTGATATGAAATCTAGAACTATGATTATTTTGAGTATTCATGAAATTTAGAAGGAGAGGAATACGAGGATTTTTGAGGATAGGAGTAGAGATTTTGATATGTTATTGAATCATGTAAAGATAGCTCTAAATAGCTTTTTCTAGTTTGTTGTTTTCTCCTTTGTTTGTTGTACATAGGTCTGGGGCTCTTGTACAGAAACTTTTTTTATCAATAGAAAAAAGAACAAAAAGCTTTGAAGGATAATTTTTTTTTGATCCTTAACGTAAGTGATTCACATTTTAGTTAGTTTACTTCTCAATTGCTTATTTAAAATAACAAAACCTATCTTCTTAAAAAAGAGCTAGATTGTTGAAGTTTAATACTATTGCGCCTAACATTACCTTGCTCCTTGGATGACCTCGATAATACTACAAACTCCCATATACTTGCGAGGTAGTTTTCTAGTTTATAAATTAAAAGTTTGTGCACACAACTAACACTTTGGTACTGATTCAAAGGCGTAGTTGCACCAATTCATAGGAGGACTTGTCATATAATGGTGTCCACAAACATATAAAAGATGTAAATAGAAAGACACATCTATTTAGTATAAGTTTATAGCTTTCAGATCTTAGTTAAGCTTTCAATTATAGTACATTCATGATTATATTATTACAAATTCAATGTCACTTACTCTAATGGTAGTTTCCCTATTTGTGCATGTGTGGAGATGAGATGTCCTCCAGTACCAATGTTTAGGAAGATCGGTCAAGATAGAGGATACAACTCCAGTTTCAAGAAGTTTTCTAAGTGGGGCACCATCTATGTGATCCAAGATACTAAGATAGAGTGCATACTTTTGCAACATGTATAGAATCTTTCTTATAAAGTTTGATGTAACCAAGTTTCTTTCCTAAGAATTTATGAGAATACATTTTAACACTGGTCTCTGCTAGCTCTTGTCTATTATTATTGTTATGTACATCATGTTTATGACACTCCCAAGTTAAGAAAAAATATACTTAGCTTCCGCTCATGTGATATGAAAATTGGAGTGTTACAACTTCACTTTAAGATGCTTCATATTGCCAACATCATCTGGGTGCCTCCATGCAGAAGGAGGTGCCATCTCACTTATGACCCCATGATGGTCACACAATGGTTACATGATATGAACATCCACTATGAGAAAAGGTTGGGTGCCAAACAACAATGACTCACAAAAATCATGCCGATCCATCTGAGACAAGAAGGATTGGGTTGGGATTCTATAGCCTGAACTACACCCAACCTTGGAACGTCAGGTGGATGATGTATTAAAAGTCTGTAACATTGTGGCCCACTATGAGGGACTTAGCTCAAAGAGGTTACCTTAATAGCCTACCAATGACCTGAGACCTAAGCCGCAAAGTCCAACGCCTCTGAATAGACGAAGAGCACCAACTCAAGGTGCGTATTAGTGGGACCTTGACCCTGATCAAAGGCCCCCATCCATACTTTCCTTGTATAATGGCCATCACTGAAGACTAGTTAGATACAACTAAGGCAATCATTCCCATGACATTGCCTTACTTCATATAAGAGGTCTTCGATGACCAAGAGAAATATCCTGTGATCAGAGCCCCCGTCAAGGAGATCACCCTCATTGGAAGGGAAGACCAGGACGTCCACACCACCTAGAATAATCAACAGTCCAAGACCAAAGTCATCCCTCCAAAATGGATGAAATCAACAGGCCTACATCAGTTGTCAGTAAGTCGTGCCCTGAACACTCAGACACCGGTAAAAACATCATATATCATTGAGATGATCATGTTGGCTAGAAGAAAATCATCAAACCAAAACCAAAATAGGTGGAGATGTCACCCAAAGAAGATTACTGCAATTCTCTCTAAGTTTGTCCCGACTGACCCAACCAACATGGCACCAACACTACAAATACCAAGGTCAATGAAGAAGACTGCAATGTCACATGGGACGACTATGATGATGCCTATGACATGATTGAAGGATGGGGTGTCAATATCATCTTTCATTTAAAGTCTGTAGAAGAATCACAAATGCTCATCAGACCTCTTCAGAAAGGAAAACATGTTCAAAATTGGCGTGTGATGACCACAATGTCTTGAGGACTAGGTCTTCCTACACCTGAAAAAATCCCATTAGAATAATGACACCCCAATGTGGCAGAGATTCTAGAGTGGCTATTTTGTCACACTCTTCGACCTCCCCACTCATCATTGGTAAAATCTAAAAAAAATACAAAATATATAAAAACCCAAAAAAGTACAAAATTCAGAAAACCCAAAAGAATCCAAGGACAAGTATGCTCTCTAAGAGTTTGCTAGATACTTCACAGAAGTGGCACAGATTTACAACAACAAAGATGTAGAGTTCAAATATGTCCCTATCCTAGAGTATATGGAAAAAAAAGTAACATACCGAAACCGAGAACATAATCTTAATCCAGGGTTAAGAGGTTAGAAACCTTAGTCTTTGGGGTTTAGCCAAACAAGGATATGGGTATGCTCTTTAGTGACCCCAAATATGTTAATTCATGAATAAATCACCCTAATATGAAGAAAATAAATTAATATTACTTAATACCTTCAAATTAATCATAAAATCAATGAAAGGTACATAAGATATGTCACATGGGTAATAATGTGCATAAAAGGACAAGGTGTCCATAATTGAGAATAATGATATATAATTCAACAAAATATGAAATAAATAAATTTATGTGAGATAATGTTAGAGTAGATTCATTCTAGATCTTTCCTTAGTCTTTTAGAACTAGGAGGAGATAAAAAGATAAATAATAACTCTTTAAGCAAGGTAATGTGATATTGAATTATTTAATAAGAGAAATAATAGAAATAATGGATAATGGGTTAAAATTAACAAAAGATGATATAATTGGATAAGAATAACCTCAAATTCATTTTCTTTAGATATGCTTTGGCTTGCAGGTCAAGTTTCACCAATTTAGGAAAATAATAACCATATCTATTTTATTTAGAAAAGAAAAGAGTGTTTTCATTAAAAATATTAAATAAAATATTTAATGACTCCAAAAGTGTAAAATAATCTTAGATTCATAATCTCCACACTAAAATATGTCTTTGGGGTGAATTTTCACTAAATTTGAAGAAAGTTTGATTAAAAGGTGAAATCAAGAGAGAGAAAATGTGTAGAACCATAAAAATATTAAATAAATGAACAAATAACTCCAACATGTAAAATTGATGCAAAATTCGTATCCAAGGCACTTAATGTGACTTGTGGGTGAAGTTTCATCAAATTTAGATAATCTTATAACCATTAATGAAGGAGGAAAGAGAAAATAAGATTTGATTCATTTAACACATCAAAAGTTCTCAAAAGGAAAATCTAATTGCAAATTCGAATTTCTCATATAAAAATAGGTTTGGTGTCAAATTTTATCCAATTTGGGATTTGTTTACACCCTCAAAAGAAGAAAGAGAAAAAGAGAAATAAACACATTCACACTTTATTACAAATAATTTAGGATTTCATTTTTTGTCACACGATCAATTTTATTTTTGTTTTTATGAACGGGCCATGTCGTGTATTAGATTTTTGATCCAACGGACCTCAGGTCATCTCCCTCACACAGTGGGGCTGCTACAATGCCACTGTGGTTTCTGCTTTTTCAAATCCACTTTTCTCGGTCATTACTTAGTGAAATTGAGTGATTTCTTTGCCAATAGACTCCAAAAAGGAATCCATACAGATTGATACCTTACTTGCCTCTTTTGGTTGAGAAATTAGGAAATCCCTAATTCTTGTGTCCCAAGGTCTTCGGCCGACCTACCCACTCCCTGTTTCTCACCTCCCCACCTATAAATAGAAGTATGTGCCTTGTCTTCGTCTCTTGTACACTCGTTTCCTCATCATAATTTTCTCAAAGACTCCTCAAAGTGTCACCATGATCAGATCCTTTAGCCTGACCTTGCAGCGACAAGTCCTTCACCACGCCGCCTCCAAACAAAGTGTTCACTTCGGTGAGTTCGTCGGACCCTGTTCGTCCTTTCTTCATGTTCACTTCACCAAATTAGCAAGTCTCACAGTTTTTCCCAATCTTGATCATATGTGTAGATCCTTTGTACAAAGGGATGAATCCCCCAAGGGTTTTGTCGATTTTGCTCCTCAATTTTACTTCTTTTCATTTTTCACTTGGGGGTACTTTGGTCTTTTTTCCTGTTTTGTTTTTCTTTTTGCGTGCTAAGCGGCTCACTAGCTAGCTGTGGGGCCGGTTGAGTTGTCTGCCCATGATTGGGTCAACTCAGTGCAAGCATCTTCTCTCTCTCCCCTCCTCTCTCGCAATTTGATTTCTTACTTGGATTTTTGGATTTTTCTGATTGGGCAAGTTTTGAAAAATCATAACTAATTATCTACTTATCCAAAAATTACAAATAAATAGTCGTTGGATTAAGTAAAATAAGAGATATCTTTAGGTGTTTGTTTTGTCACTTAAATCCAATGTTTTATAAAGAGAATTTTTCAATGGATTAATCTAAGTAGATAATAACCTGTAAAGTTCATTATTAAATATATATAAGTCAGACAAATATAATAAAATATGTTTGAACTAAGAAAAATATAATATAAAACATGGAATGGTTTTGATAACCTAATTTACTATTAATAAAAAGGCGATTTTAGGGGTTTGAATAATCAATGTTATTCTAACCCAAATTTCACATGCATAATAATATGTGTTTTGGAAACCTAGATTTGTATCTAGAAGTGATCTTGACTCTATGGAGAGGTATGTTTGTAGACCCGATTATTCTTACTAAGAAATTATACTATTTTCTTATTTCTCTTGGTCCTTTGGACATTAGCCTACACATTATCTTGATCTTTTGGAAAATATACGTTATGTGAAGTATCTTATTTGTTACTGTTGCTATGATCATGATTTGATATTTTTTTGGTTCTTATCTTATGCTTTGTTCACGATGGAACTCAATTTGTTGTTATATGCCCACTTTGAGGTGTATTTTATGATGGTCACTTTTATGGTGACTAAATTGTAAAATCTGACTATAGTTTTTACTTGCCTCTCTATTAAGCATGTTGTGTGACTCAACAGCCCTAGAGTAATATAACTAGATTGGTTTTAGGGTTATGTGCCCTTATTTACTTTTGGTACTGAGATTATGTACCCCATACCCGAGTTTCAAATTTATGAGGTTTGGCCCACATTTATATATATTGGAAATTTAGTTATGTGCCAATATCTACCAGGTTTCAAGTTTATGAGGCTTGTCTTCCTTTTTTATTTATGTTTTTCTAGTGCTATGTTTATCTGACCTACATGCAGGTTGTTATGGGTTTTATGTCCTAAAAGATTATGTGTGCTTTTGTGGAACCCCTTTTATTATTGATTTTATGGCAAGTATTTCCTTTATCATATGATAGTGATTCTTTCCTTTTATGCCCATTTGGGTAGTTCTTACTTCTTTCATGGGAAGGCTTCTATACTTGATGTACCTCTTTCCTAATATATATTGCTCAATTTCATTTTTAACTTGCACATACCAGCTTTTTGCTGACGTTCTCTTTTCCTTTTCTTTTGTGGGGTATGCTTCCAACCCCAGGTGTTGGACTAGGAGAAGGAAATCAAGGAGGACCTCAACCACAACAAGTGTAGTTGACCTCGTGGGAGACTTTTCATGAAGTTGTTAGGTGATCCTCAGCTAGTCCTTTATGTAGTTAGTTTTTCCTTAATGTCACCCTGCATGGTGAAAGATTAGTTTGATAACAAGCTTTGTAATGGTTAGATACATCTTTAAATTCCTCCGCTACTTTGTGTTATGATACAATCATGTTGAATAAATTGGTTTCATCCCTTTCGAGAAAAAGTTTTTGTTGGTGTGATGTTTGGGATGTTGCCTTTTATTCTAGTAGGGAGTGGTTCTCCTCTGGGATCTCAATCCTTAAAGCATGGTTTCAGAGCCTGTGGCTGTCGGTTATCTAACTATTTCAAACTTGTATCGCTTAGGATGTTTACCTTTTTCCATAGGTTGCTTATACCTAGTATACTTGCCTTGTGCAGGAAAAAACCCTAATGGCGGGAGATAACTTGACTGTTGACAACCAATATGGTTACGAGACACCGCAGAACCCTAGGTTTGGGATGCCAAGGATGCATCCACCCTTTGCCACACTAGTGACTCAAGGTACTCCTCCGAATGGAAGTGGACCATCAGTAGGTTAGGAGACCCCAACCTCTCCTAGTACGAGTGTAGTCATCTCTCCAAAGCAAGAGTTGGACATGTTTTGAAAACTTTTTGATACAACTATGGCAGGGAAGATGAAGGACCCGGGTGTGCCTGAAAAGCCTAAGGAGTATTCCATCATGGAATTCATGAAGATGCAACCACACCCCTTTAAGGGTGAAGGTGAAATAGAGATGTTCGACAAAGCTGATGATTGGGTTCTAGCCTTTGAGAGGACCTTTGATGGTATGACATGTCCTCCCCACCAGAAGGTTAGATTTGCTTCATTTGTTTTGGATGAACCCACTCGAGTTTTGTACAGCGGGATAAGAAGGACACATGATATCTCTAGAATGACCTGGGAGCAGTTTTGGTGCTTTTTTGTGGGAAGTACATCTACATTGTTGCCCTAAAGAAGAAAGAAGTAGAGTTCTACAACTTGAAGAAAGGTTTCCTATATGTTTCTGACTTTGTACAAAAGTTTCTACTATTGGAACATTATGCTGCAGGTTTGGGTGAGGAGCGTAGGGCTGACCTATTCCTTCAAGGACTCAACTACAATGTGGGTTGTACTCTTATCCCACAACTGCCCTTGACCTTTTAGCATATGGTTGATAAATCTTTGGCTGTGGAGTCATACCTAGGGTTCCAACCTAGGGAGTTTGACAAGAAAATGAAGCCCTCATGAGATGAGCAAAGAAGAGACAAGTGTGCTACGTGCAATGGTTACCATCCTCCAGGGAAGTGCTCCCAAGATAAGAATCAAGAAAAGTATCAATCTGATTTTTGAGTGGTGTGCCATCATCACAATGAACCTGGACATATTTGCCCTAGGTGCCCTCAACTTCATAATGGACCTGCAACGGCTCAACAACAACAACCTCAAGTGCCTCATCAAAGTAATGCTAGAAGACTTGTGGAAAGGTGAGCTGGAAGAGTTTTTGCTTTGGATGGTCAAGAAGTCTATGATGATGATCAAGTTGAAGGTAACCCTTAGTCCCATAGTTAGACTTTCAAGTTATGTTTCCTTTTGCATGGTACCTTGTGGATATATGTAAGGAAGCTACCTTTGTACCTATAGTTTTTCTTGGCTTACTAGGATGTAAATTTATAAGGGGTGGTAGATAGTTGTTTGTTAGTCATGGACATCTAGATTTCAAGGATGAAATCTGTTACAACCCATTCCTAGCTTTGCTGGTAATCCTAGAGTTTTAAGATAATCTTAATGCTTGGCATACTTTGTTAGTAATATTCTATGTTGTGCTTTATATTAAATTTGGTAACCTTAAATACTTGTTTGGGAAACTCATAATCATCACTTAAGCATACTATAAAGATCCAAGTTGGAGTTAATATAGCATTAACCCATACATGTGTATAAGAAGAGAGTTAATGATATTGGAGGAAAAATTCAATAAATGATTTTTCGTTTGATAATATTATAAAAATAATATTTTAGGATTGTAGAGAATTTGATTATTAATCCAACATAAAAAGAATGAACCAAATCAGAGTTAAAATGAGAGAGTTATGCCCTTTTTAGTAAACATATGCAGACACCACGACCCGCAGTCTACACCACGACCGACACTGCGTCGACACCGCGACCCATGATGCTAGGACCATGATCGATGCTGCGTCGACACTGTGACTGTGATGCTGTGTCGACACTGTGACCCGCGATGCTAGGACCGTGACCGACACTATGTCGACATCGCAACAACGATGGACGCCGCCCAGGACCGCAAATCATAGAACGCTATTATCTCAAGCTATGCTTATCCATTTTCAATGAAACAAAGTATGTTGGAACCAAGATTCAATCTTCTATCATGCCATACATCTTACTTGATGAGAAGGTGACATGGAGGGCGATTTTTGGGCTATTTTTGGTGAAGAATGTGAAGAACAATAGAAATCAAAAGGGGTTGCTATAAATTCGACTTGGTAAGTAGTTTTAACCATGGATTCCTTCTTCTCTTCACTTCCCCTTGATTGAAACCCTTGATCCAACAATTTGGAGGTTTGGTTTAACCTCAAATATCATCTTCTACCTACAATAGGCCCCATTTATGTTGAAAGGAAAAAGAAATTGTGGAATTTTCTAGGATCTTGATATGGATTTGAGATCTTCAAAGATGGGATACGTTTTTAGGGTGTTTTCACACCTTAGGGTGAGTGGGTACTTCCTTTAAATAGTAGATTGCACAAAAATCAGTTAAATTATTAATAATTTTCATTTGATTAGTATGGAAGTACAACCCTAAATGGTCGATTTGATCTAGCTTTTGCAAGTTGATATGAGATGGATTATTTATCTGTTGTAATGAATTTCATATTATGAAATCACATTAGAAATGATTGCAATCCATTGAAATGAGAATTCTTAAAGTACTTGTAAAGGTTACATGAAAATATTGAAATCTAAGATTTTCAGCTATGGCTGAAATTGTTGTATATTTGAATAAAGAAGTTTTCCTAGTTGAATCTCCTTGGTTATGAATGATTGTTTTATTTGTATGCGTATTACATATATGTTAGATAACATCTTGGATTTCATTCGATGATATCAATGTTTGTTTGATATATCAGTAAGGAGGGTGAAACCCTAAATGAATGGAAAGTTGGAGGTTTGCAATTAAACATCTTGATTCAATGTTATTCTTGATGTGTGATGTATACAATCCTTATGTGAGTTATGTGATAAGTGAATGAGGTAAATGAAACCCTAATTATAGGGTGTTTAGTGAAACAAGTATTTTGATATCAATATTTCTCAGTTTGAGATGTGGTGATGCTTAACAGTACGTGGTAAGTGTTATCAGATGGTTATGAAATGAATGATTTACAAAGCTGAACAAAGATGTGTTGATGTGATTATTGAATTGTGAATTGAAAGAGTGAATTAGACATGTAGATGCCCTAAACACTGTAGAATCCTCACAGGATGAGGCCTGCGTTGTGAGGAGGGAACCGTTTCCTAACTGGAGGTAGTCCAGATTGAGGTAAGTCGGAGCGCACCAGTAGGGTGAGGGGGTCTTGACCAGTAGGGCAGACTCCTTATAATTGTGTGGTACCCAACACCAACCGGTGATACCGGTGGTACCTTTGTTACTTGTTGAGTGATCAATGGCCAGTAGGTCCACTGATACACAATAATCTTGAGGGCTTTGACTCACAGCCTGAGTACCCAGGTTGACAGGTGGAGTCTAAGATATTCAACCACTCTTATTAGACACCGAGAGGCATACGTGCCGAGGCCCGTTGTAGACGTGGTTTTACTCAAGAGATAGTCTTAGGAACCCGGGCATGCTTCTAAGCCTTATATAGTGAGATCATAGCTTGCTACGATTATTTCACATGTTGTAGTACACCTCATGTGGGTTCATGGCATAATAAGATGAATGAGAGGTTAAACATGTGTGTAGTTATTCAATTATTCTTTGTATGTTTCTAAGTTATTAGTTCTCTCTGAGATTAATCAAGCATGTTCATATATTGATTTACTCTTGTAGATATCTAGAGTATCATGCCATATTTATGATTGTCAATGATTAGACTCTTTAAAGCTTACTATTGTTATAATTGATATCAGTTGATCAAAGGTATATCTGTAATTATATCAGTGCTTTAGATTGTTTCTTTGAAGTACTCATTCACTGAGCGAGTAGGCTCACCCCTCTACTCACAATTTTTAGGGAAACCACGTCGACTTGAAGAAGGTCAAAGCATCAGAGTAGATCTACTACATGAGTTATGTATGAGATTAGTTAATTTCAGTCAGTCCCTATCACTCTAGGTCCTTGTATAGATGTGAGAGAGTTGTAAATGATGTTTTGTATCTTTGTTTTCTTAATAAGAGAAAATGTATCTGATTATCATGTCGTATGTACCTGGAAGAATGAGAAACATAATGAATGTATGGATGTGTATCATTAATGTTGAGATCATGTTTGATCAATAAAAGTTTAATTCTCTTATAAAGTTTGTTTATGTGATTGGATGCGAGAAAATAAAGAGTTTGAAAAAAAGGGAGTGAACTTTGTATTTATTATAATCCTCAAACTCATGCCCACATCTCATGATTAGTGGTAATCTTGGGATGCGGGTGTGACAAAATCTCTTTAAGGGGTGGTATGCTTTAACATACTGAAACCTAGAACTTAATCTTAATCCAGGGTTAAGAGGTTAGAGACCTTAGTCTTTGGGGTTTAGCCAAATAAGGATATGGGTATGCTCTTTAGTGACCCCAAATATGTTAATGCATGAATAAATCACCCTAATTTTAATAAAATAAATTAATATACCTAATATCTTCAAATTAATCATAAAATCAATGTAAGGTACATAAGATATGTCACATGAGGTAATAATGTGCAAAAAAGGACAAGGTGTCCATAATTGAGAATAATGATATATAATTCAACAAAATATGAAATAAATAAACTTATGTGAGATAATGTTAGAGTAGATTCATTCTAGATCTTTCCTTAGTCTTTTAGAACTAGGAGGGGATAAAAAGATAAATAATAACTCTTTAAGCAAGGTAATGTGATATTGAATTATTTAATAATAGATATAATAGAAATAATGGATAATGGGTTAAAATTAACAAAAGAAGAAGTAATTGGATAAGAATAACCTCAGATTTGTTTTCTTTAGATATGATTTGGCTTGCAGGCTAAGTTTCACCAATTTAGGAAAATAATAACCATATTCTATTTTATTTAGAAAAGAAAAGGGTGTTTTTCCTTAAAAATATCAAATAAAATATTTAATGACTCCAAAAGTGGAAAATAATCTTAGATTAGTAATCTACACACTAAAATATGCCTTTGGGTGAATTTTCACTCAATTTGGAGAAATTTTGATTAAAAGGTGAAATCAGGAGAGAGAAAATGTGTAGAACTTTCAAAATATTAAATAAATGAAAAAATAACTCCAACATATAAAATTGATACAATTTTTTATCCAAGGCACCTAATGTGACTTGTGGGTGAAGTTTCATCAAATTTGGATAATCTTATAACCATTAATGAAGGAGGAAAGAGAAAATCAGATTTGATTTATTTAACACATCAAAAGATCTCATAAGGCAAATCTAATTGCATATTCAAATTCATCATAAAAAAAATAAGTTGGGTGTCCAATTTCATCCACTTTGGGATTTTTTTGCACCCTCAAAAGAAGAAAGAGAAAAAGAGAAATAAATCCATTCACACTTCATTCCAATTCAATTTGGGATTTCATTTTTTGTCACACGGTCGATTTTTTGTGTGTGCATGATCCATGTAGACCGTCAGATTTTTGATCCAACAGCCCTCGGGTCATCTCCCTCATGCGCTCGGGCTGCTACAGTGCCATTGTGGTTTGTGCTTTTTCAAATATGCTTTTCTCTATTTCTCGCCTCCCCACCTATAAATAGGGGTATGTGCCTTGTCTTTGTCTCCCGTGCACTTGTTTCCTCATCACAATTTGCTTGAAGACTCCTCACAGTGCCGTCATGATTGAATCCTTTACCCTAACCTTGTGGCGACAAGTCCTTCTTCACAACACCACCTCCAAACAAATTGTTCGCTTCGATGAGTTCATCAGACCCTATTCGTCCTTTCTTCACTTTCGCTTCACCAAATTAGCAAGTCTCGTGGTTTTACCCAATCTTTCTCATATGAGTAGATCCTCCATTTTCTGCCATGGTAGGTGATAACACTCTATTTTATGTACTTTCTATATATATTTTGCACCACTTTTAGTATATATTTTGTTATCTTTTCACATATTTTTTCTATCTTTTTGACCAAAGCCTCACTTACATGGTTTCAGGTATATTCACAATCCAGATCACAGATCAAGACTGCGATCATAGTCCACTTATACCTCAACTGCGATCACGGTTCCGGAGTTCCCTAGAGATTGTGATCATTAGACGACAAGGAGGGATCATGACTAGTTTATAGACCGCAGTCATCGCTCAACCGTGACCTCATGGATGGTCACGATTAGAACATGCGCCTCAAGGATAGACTAGTGGTTGCGGTGTGGTTAAAAGCCATGATCAAGAAGGACTATGGTCCACTTGGAAACGGTGGTCACTGATGAGCTCTTAGAAACTACGACCGAGCGGGAAGACCTCGACCTCGACCGTGGTTATCACCAGGCCGCGACCAAGCTCAACCGCAGTGAAAGATGAATAAAGCACAGACCGTGACTGCGGTCTCACACTCACTTAACCAAGACCGTAACCGCGGTCTAGGCTTAAGTTAGTGGAATGTGCCTATAAATAGCATACCCACCTGTTTTGTCAAATCATCAGATCATAGATCAGATCTCGAGGACAACAAAGTGATGCTGCATTCTAGATTCGTCCCAGACCATCCATTCCACCAGTCTTGGATCTCCAAAGGCGGAAGCTGAGGAGAGAGAATATTGAAGACCCCTTCTTCGAGAGAAGAAGACTGTCCACGCCATCCACATGATAGATCTGGATCTGAAGAAGTATTGTGTCGTATCACATCTCTTCCTTTCTAGATCTATCATTCCATCATGTTGTACTTCCCTCCTCTCTTTGTGGGCATCTCATAGATCTATCTTTCTGTAATGCCGTTATGTTGTCCGCAAGCATGAGCAGATAAGCACCTTAACTTGGGTTGGGAGTATCCACTAAGGCTCTCCCAACATGTATATTGTTTCTTTCTATTGAATATACATATTCTTATCAAGATTATCTCCATTCACCTATTTTAATGCTTCACTTGTATGCTTATCTACCATCTTGTGATGTTTGATTGGTGATATCTCAAGAGAGTAATATCACTTTTATCACTTGTCATGGAGTAGTATGAATGCACGAGAGTGTTGGAATGCTAGGGCTTTAAAACCATATGTTATGCTGTGAAGTTTATGTGTGGTCATCTCGAGAGAGAGGATACCCAAGGCAAAGTGGCGCTATTAAGAACTCGAGTCCGCTTACTATACTCCCATGCCTCAAGCTTTGTAATAAGCTTGACAGCACAATTACTTTAAGTTTGCTAACTTGAGTTTGTATAGAATAGTTCATTTGGACCAGTTCAGTTATCTAACTTGACTGTACGATCTATTCAGGCACCCAGACATAAGAAACTCATTCGACTTTACTCCTTTTCTCCATGCCACCTCGTGTGGACGTTACCCTCTCGGGAGACAAGCGGAACACGAGAAATGAACACCACCCACCTCCACCAGGAACAAATGAAAACAGAGATGGCTGTTACGATGATGATCATCAGTATGAAGAACGAGTAGAGCGACATGAAGATGATCATCGTGAGGAAGACCATCACTACAAGGAACGTTGTCATAATCACAGGCACACAAGAAACCATAAAAGCCACAAGCGCAATCGTAGGAACAACAATGACGAGGACAATGAGAAAGGGAAGACCCTTCATGAGTTGGCAACAACAAGGGCCAACAAGTCAAGATGCCTGATCGTTGTACCAAACTTCAATGCAACAAACTTTGAGCTAAAACCATCTGTCATATCTATGATTCAAAACAAGCCTTTCCATGGGAATCCAAGAGAGAATCTGTACCACCATCTTGATGCTTTCAAGAACATATGTGATACCATTAAGATGAGGGGTGTCCCACAAGAAGTGATCTACTTCAAGGGTTTTAATTTCTCTTTAGAAGACAAGGCTCTCTCTTGGTATCTAAATCTCCCCCACCAGTCTATAGATGGGTGGAGACCCCTTGCGGATGCCTTTGTCACCAAGTTTTATCCTACTGAGAGGACCATCTGTAACATGTAGAAGATAACCTCTTTTGCATAAAAGCCATGGGAGAACCTACACGAGGTGTAGGAACGTTATCAAGAATACCTGAGAGACTGCCCACACCACAACTATCGTAAGGGGTTCCTTGTAACCACCTTCTATAATGGGCTGACCCACACGGAGAGGACTTCTCTAAATGCTTCCGCATGTAGTGACTTTTTGGGGAAAAAGCCAAACAGAACTATGAAGATTATAGAGAACATGACTGCTCTCCAAGCAAGAGTCGACTACAAAAGGAACGATAGAGGCACATCAAAGAATATTGGTTCTGAAGGAACATCATTGGAGGCCAAAGCCTTAGAAACTATAACCACCCAAATCTAGAAGATAGCGACTGATGTTAAACAACTGAAGGACACTGGAGGAAAAGGAAAGAAACACACCGAGAAGGTGCTGAAGTGTGTCACTTGTGGTGAAGGAGGACACGAAGTTGATAACTGCATTAACACTAGACCTGATGAAAGTGAAGACAGTGAAAGCAAAGAGGAGTCGATGCAGAATGTTTCCTATGCAAACTTCAAGAGACCATATCACCCTGGTTTTAGCTATGGGAACAAGGATGCGGCCGAGAATTCACACCAACTGGGAAATTCACAAAAGCCACTGCTAGGATTCGAGAAGAGGGGTGGAAAACAACAATATACTAGAACAACCAATTACTAGACAAACAAGAATAACTACTCAGCGCAAGGTAGGAACCAAACTCATCAAGGAGTAGGACCAAATCAAGGGTCGAGTTAAGGCCAAGGTCAAGGACATGGTCAGGCAAAAGATAACAGCCCACCTGACTTGGTGACTCAACTGTTCGATTTTACCAAGAGGTTGGCTACCGTGAATGATCAGCAAGCACAAAGTGCCCTAGCCAACACTGGCATCCTGACTACGATGCAAGTCCAAATGGCAGATATGCAAACACATCAACGCCAGATAGACCAAAAACTCACACAGTTGGCTGATCTAGTAAAGAACCCCTTAAGAAAGATCCCATCAAACACCAAGACTATAAAAATGGCAATCCTCCGATCAAGGATAATTTTGATCAATTCTGGAATAGGAAACGACAAAGAAGAAGAAAAAGTTGAAGAACCACAATAGGAGAAGGAAGTTTCTTCCGAGAAGTTTGTTGACAAGGAGGGCCTACTGAAGAAGGCCATGAGGAAAGTGGTAGAGCTAGGAACCCTGATCTTGTAGAAGAAATCTTAATGAAAAAGCCCATATGCACTGAGAATCCCCTTTCCATACAAGCTTATCAAGGACCGCCTGAAGAAGAGATATGATAAGTCATGGAAGCCGTGAAGAAACTGCATATAGATGTCCCGTTTCTGGATGCTTTGGAAGAGATGCTGACTTACACTAAGTTTTTCAAGGACCTCATAATGAAGAGAAAAAGGGAAAATCATGTTGAAACTATACACCTTGAAAATATGTCCAGTGCGTTTGTTCATGCTGAACTACCAACCAAGAAGAAAGTCCTAGGGGCCTTTAACATCCCCTTTTGTGTTGGAGATAATGTCAAAAGAAAGGGACTAGCAGACTTGGGAGCCAGCATAAGTCTGATGCCCCTAAGCCTTGCACATAGACTAGGATTGACCAACATGGTCAAGACAAGTATAAAAATTGAGCTAGCCGATCATATTTTTAAGAGACCAGTGGGTATAGTGGAAGACGTTCCAATCCATGTGGGACGGTTCTTCATACCCTATGGTTTGTTGTAATAGATACTTGGAGGACCATAAGTGTCTGATAATCTTTGGATGACCTTTTCTAGCCATTATAAGAGCCCTAATAGACGTCGCAAAAGGCGTGATAACCCTCCGAGTCAGGAGCGACCACATTGACTTTAAGGTAAACGATGCTATGAAAGAGCCAGCTCTTTCTGAGTCAGTCGACTTCATGGATAGCTACAACCAGTATTGTGAAGAAATTCAAGAAGAGAAATCCATTGTGGACCCACTCATGAGAGCCCTGAATAACCTGAATCCTTTGACAAAAGACCCTAAAGTGGTCGAAATTCTAGACTAGCTTAACCAAGGTGAAGAGAGTCTTAGTGATGAAGAAGAGGTAATAGAAACAGTGATGTATGCTTCTTTGGAACCATCAACCAAAGATTCAGAAACTCCAAAGCCAAAGCCAAAACTAAAGCCAATACTGGAAGGCTGAAGTATGAGTTCCTAGATGATGAAGGGAGGAACCCATTCATCATCAACGCTAACCTCACCAAAGAACAACAGGAAAGACTACTAGAAGAATTGAAGGAGCACAGAGGAGCAATTGGATATTTCATAGAGGACATCAAGGTACTAAACCTGGCCCTGTGCATGCACAGAATTAACCTAGAAGAATTGACGAGACCTTTGGTACAACCCCCAAGGAAATTGAACCAAATGCTGAAGGAAGTTGTCAAGAAGGAGATATTAAAACTACGTGATGCGAGAATCATCTACCCAATAAGCGATAGCAACTGGGTAAGCCCCATTCATGTAGTACCCAAGTAAGGTGGAATGACTGCGGTGAAGGGAAATAATGGTGATGAAGTCCCCATGAGAACGGTCACATGCTGGCGAATGTGCATTGACTATAGAAAGCTAAATTTGGCAACAAAGAAGGACCACTTCTCCTTACCATTTATTGATCAAGTCCTAGAAAGACTTGCCCACCATGATTACTTCTTCTTTTTAGATGGCTATTCTGGATTTTATCAAGTCCCAATCCACCCCAACGATCAGGAAAGGATGACATTCACATGCATCTATGGAACGTACGCCTTTAGACGGATGCCTTTTGGCCTATGCAATGCTCCAGCAACGTTCCATCGTTGCATGATTTCCATGTTCTCAGAATTTCTAGAAGACATAGTCGAAGTATTTATGGATGACTTCTCGGTCTATGGAACTGACTTTGATGCCTGCTTGAGAAATTTATCTTTAGTTTTACAACAATGTGAGGAGAAGCATCTTGTTCTGAACTGGGAAAAATGCCACTTTATGGTTCAAAGTGGCATTGTCCTAGGACACAAGATCTCCAAGAAAGGTATTGAGGTGGATCTTAGCAAGATTGAGGCCATCTCCAAACTTCCACCACCAAAGTCTGTGATAGGAGTGAGGAGTTTCCTGGGTCATACTGGGTATTACAAAAGATTCATCAAAGACTTCTCAAAAATATCAAAGCCGCTTTCAAATATGCTGATAAGAGACACGCTGTTCGAGTTCGATGATACATGTTTAAAAGCTTTCGAGACCCTAAAAGAGGCCTTGACCTCTGCACCAATTATGTAGGCTCCAGACTGTGAGATACTGTAAAGAGGTGAGATCACCTCGTTATTAAAATATGGTAAACAAAACACCATTGGAAAGCAGCGGAATAAAAAAATAACTGACTGTATTCAATTTCATAAAGGGTTTACAAAATACATCAAATTCTCCCATTAGGGTTTACATCAAGACACACAATCATGATCTAGATAGAGGGAAGTCTAGACTACTACAATCTTGTCTCCAAGAAACATCTCCATCAACTGAGTCCAAGCCAAAAGCTATATACTCCTTGTCTTGTTCATCACCTTGCTCATCACCTGGGTGGTTGGGAAAGCACCCAGCAAAAGGGAGAGGAAAACAAGGTATGCGTCAAATAATGAATAAGTACAAGAGAAAAGGAAATCATATGAAACATAAATATATTGAATCATCATAAGATGAGATGGCCAAGAGAATGAGGCACATAAAAAAATAGATTCTTACCATTACAAAACATATAAGAAGTAGCATACATGATATTAATTGGACTACATTAACTAAGTAGGGTTGAGGCACCTACCGAACCTCAACCTATAGGTGAGAGGAGAATTCATACAATCCCAGTCACCTATCAAAATTTATATGGGGGAATAACACATTCCCCAGGGGAGAATAAGACGTTCCCCAGGGCGATTATTTACATGCCCTCTGTGGGTAGTTGTACATAAGTACCACTACTATAGTTAAATAGCCAAATAAACCATCATGCTCACGAAATAGTAAAGTGGCAACATAAATCATCATATAATTACAACTTGGTGGTGGGGTTCCAAGACCCAAGAATAATGTTCTGAAACTGATTTATGAGGTAAGTATAGAAAAAGATTCAAGAGTATATAAAATTGGGTTTAATAAAGCCTCATTATAGAAAAATAGGTTAAGGCACAATTATTCCCAACTTAAGGTGTAAATGCACATACATAAATAGGGATTGCACATACATAGCACATACCTTTCATTATGATTCATATTACCCACTTTCATCACTTGATTGAGTCCATGATCAATTTCTCCTATTTTCAATTCGTATACATGTATTAGAATGATATATATATATATATATATGCATTAAGGTAGAGAAAACCCATATTTTTACTTTTTTTTAGCAAAACCTCAATTTAGACTATGAAAACATCACCATAGACTTAATTAGGTTCTTCTGATTAAGAAAACATATAATTTTGCATATTTTGGAGTTACGATGATTAGAGTGTATTTTTGGTGATTTTTAAGTGATTAAATCATTTTGTAGAAAAACACCATCGACAAAACTCAAAACCAATACTTGGAAATATTATTATTGAAAATAAAATGTTTTTCTGAGTTTAGGACGTATTTTACTTTAGTTTTTGGACAAAGGAATCAAATGTTATGAATTATTGAAATTCGGCCAATCAGAAACTGACATATCATCAAACCAAACGAGATAAGCAGAGAGAGAGAGAGGGAGGGAAAACACCATTCAACCTAATATCATGGTTTTAGATTAATAGTTTTCCAAACTAGATCTTCTAGAGAAGGTAAACCGGTAAGAAACCAAAACCTTAGATGCACATGGTAAATAGAGATGGAAATTATCGATTTTAAACATAGATGCATGAATTTTAAGCATGTAGCAAGCACTATATGAGAAGTGGGTTATGAAACTTGCCTCTAGGGAAGATAAGAAGATCCAAACAGAAAGGATCCGAGCTTAGAAGGTCTGGTTGCTCCAAGACTAGCTCCTTTCTTGGACAAAGATCACCTTCTCAACTTAGAGGTGATAAACCCTAGCAAAAGAGCATAGAGATGAGGTGTTTTAGGGTTCTAGGTGGGATTTCACCATGGAATTCCATGGTTTTGACCTATAATTGGCTGTAAGGAATACTAATAGTATGAAAATAGGGAAGGAAGGGAGACAACTTACTAGTTTTGGTCGAATTCACCAAGGAGGAGCTTTAGAAACCCTAATAGAGAAATTTGGAAGCCCTAGGAGCCTTCTTCACCAAGGTAGGCTCCCTCTATTACCTTGGGATAGAAACTTCATGGACAAATATAGAAGGAACTATTATCTAAGATATAGGAAGGAAAAGGAAAGCAAGAGTTGTTGAATTGTGAGTTGGGAAGGGGTATACATGGCTATATAAAGAGAGAGGTGAAGCATGAGGTGTCTTAAGGGACTTTCCATGTGTCTTTAGCCTAGGGATTGATGGCCATGCAAGAGGACAGCTCATAGAGGCTTCATACATATCAAAAGTCAGTCCTAAGATCCCATAGATCCTTCTAGGCCATCCCCACAGTTTTTCAAGAAAGAAATAACCGCATTGGTTGATAGCTTTTAAGGATAAGCGTCTTTATAAAGAGGGTAATCCCTATAATGCCCTTGGAAAGAAATACCATCAAATCAAGGTGAAACTAGGTTCTCCAATGGTTTAAAATCTCGTTAATGGTAAGGGAATATCTAAGGATTAAAATTCAGTTGATAATTTGCAAAGAAAACCTCTCAATTGGGTAAATTGCATAAACATCCAGAATGTACCTAAAATTGCATGACTTTCACAAACAACATCCAAATCGAACCAAATTTGAAACTTAGGATCATTTTATGTTTTAAAATCATATCATAAAGTTAGATTAAGGTTTATATCACTTAAGTATGGTAATTAAGCTTTCACTGAGGTATTTATGCATAAACCCTTGTATTGGTACAATTAGTGAATAAATGTTCACTAAACCACTATAAATTCCACTAATTAGATAGAAAGGCCAATAAGGATAGAAATGAAAGGAAAAGATGGGAAATAGGGTCAAAAGATAAAATTCCAAAATTCGATATGTTACAGATACCATTTGAAATAATGTGCGATGCAAGCGACTATGCCGTAGGTGCAGTCTTGGGATAGAAGAAAGATCAAAAGCACCATGTCATATGTTACACCACGCACACATTAGACGAAGCCCAAGTAAATTACACCACTATAGAAAAAGAGATGTTGGTAATTGTTTTCACGTTTGACAAATTCTGATAATATCTTATAGGGGCCAAGGTAAAGGTCTATACTGATCATGGGGCCATACGCTATCTGATGCAAAAGAAGGACACAAAGCCAAGACTGCTGAAGTGGGCCCTACTACTGCAAGTGTTTGATCATGAGATAATTGATAAGAAAGGAAATGAAAATGTGGTCGCAGATCACCTACCCAGAATAGTTTGCGATGAGGAAAACTAGTTACCCGTAAATGACAACTATGCCGATGAAGCTCTATTAATGGTTCTGTCCGACGAGCTAAGTCTACCGTGGTTTGCAGATATCTGTAACTATCTGTCTTGTGGCCAGCTTCCGTCGGATATAACCTACAATAAAAAAAAGAAGCTCTTCTCCGATGTCAAAAACTATTATTGGGACGACCCACTACTATTTAAGAGATCTTATGACAGTTTGTATATAAGATGTATACTAGAGGAGAAAGTCCCACTAATCTTGAGAGAATTCCACTCTTCACCATATGGAGGGCATCATAGTGGGGAAAGAACAGATGCAAAAGTGCTTCAGTCAGGGTTTTACTGGCCCTCCATGTTCAAAGATGCAACATATTTTGTAAAAGCTTGCAAGGAATGGAAACTAACTGGAAATATCAGTAAGAGGAGCGAGATGCCTATGGCTGACAGGGTAGAAGTAGAAATATTTGATGTTTGGGGGATAGACTACATGAGTCCTTTCCCCTCATCAAAAGGTTATCAATACATTTTAGTGGCTATTGACTACATGTTGAATTGGGTAGAGGCTGTAGCTACCCAAACCTGTGACTCTAAATCTGTGATTAAGCTATTTGAGAAAACCATTTTTCCATGCTTCCGAGTGCCTCACATTGTGATAAGCAATGGGGGATCACATTTTAGAGAGAACCAGTTTGAGGTGTTACTAAAGAAGTATGGGGTAAAGCACAAGGTTGCTACACCCTATTACCCTCAAACCTCTGGACAAGTAGAGGTATCTAATAGGAAGATTAAGTAGATTCTAGAAAAAAGTGTTAGCCGCACTCGAAAGGACTGGTCCATGAAGCTTGACATTGCTCTCTGGGCCTATAGGACAACTTTTAAAACACATATAGGCACAACGCCATACAGATAAATCTATGGCAAGTCCTTACATTTACCTTTGGATCTCGAACATAAGGCCCTTTGGGCGATCAAGTTTCTGAATATGGACCTAGAAAAGGCAGGTAAAAAAAGATTTCTTCAGCTATAGGAGCTCGAGGAGCTAAGATAACATTCCTATTAGAATGCAAGGATCTACAAACAAAGGACTAAGGTCTGGCATGAGTCCCACCTAAAGAACAAGGATGTTCATGAAGGAGACAAAATACTTCTCTTCAATTCTAGCATTAGGCTCTTCCCTAGGAAGCTTAGAATAAGATGGTCAGACCCATTCTATGTGGTAAAGATTTATCCATCAGGAATGATGGAAATTCAAGGAGACAGGACTGGAATCTTCAAGGTCAATGGCCACAGGGTAAAAAGATTCTATGAAGATGAAGCCTTTGTGAGAAGATCTGAGATCAATTTGGAGGAACTAGCTCAGCCAAATGTGGAAAGGAATCAAGAGTTGCCACATCCAACTGCAGGGCTCAAGGAGTGAAGATTTGTGCAGTCTAGCTAAGAGATTTTAAAGCAAGTGCTTCTTGGGACGCATCCAAAGTTTTTACCCTTTTTATTAAGCTTTGTTTTCTCTTACTTTTTTGCTTTGTTTAGTTTTCTTGTCTTTTAAGTGATGTATATATCCATCTTGTTTTAAGTATTTCATGATTTACCTAAGAAAACAACCTTTGTTTTGATCTGATCACAGTCTAGATCGTGGTCACGGTATAGAGCTTGCATAAAAAAGACCACGACCCATGGAATAGCCCACTGGGTACCTCGACCGTGACCCGAGGTTGTCTTTACAACAACAGAGAACCGCGACCGCGGTTGTGCTTCTTGAGTACACTGCGACTGCGGTCCTTCCTTGTGATTAGCGCGACTGTGGTCTATCCCCTTAGATTGTTTGGTCGCGGTTGCATCTGTATATATGTCCTTAAACCCTCGCATCTTAGATTCTTTTCACTCACAGTTTCCGCCAAGTCTAAGATAAACCCTACTCTCTGCTCCAACCATGACCGACGACCTACTGCCACAGTGAAGCCGATTGCCGCACCCAACCGTGTTCGATTCCACTATCACAACCATCGTTAATGTAACTGAAAAACCCTTTTTGCACTTCTAGTTGCATAATCACCTTGTCGCCTTCAATTTAACCCCTTGCCTAAACCGATTCTTCCCATTTTATCTCTCGACGATCGTAAGTCACCCCGTCGACAGTTGCCCATGTTTCCCTGTTACCCTAACTGCCTTATGGCAGCGTCTACAAATAAAAATTAAAAACCCTAAAAACATTAATAATGGGACAACTAATGCCGGCGAAAACGAAGAACTGATCATTGGACAAAGAGAGGAATTAGAATAGTAAGAAGAAGAAAGACCATGGCTCGTGGTCATCACCTCTACAACCACGACCATGGTGTGCTCATAAACCCTAACACCAGCCGCAGTGTTCACTCCAACTGCCAATTCTGCCGCGGGTCGCAGTGTAGAAGAATGCTACTCAAGGTTGTGATCCCCTAAACTGTGACTTGACCATAACAAGAAAGAAGACCGTGACTGCAGTCCCTAATCAATGAACTGCGACTGTGGTCCTTACTCAGGAAATTGCGAACAAGATCCCTTGTCATTACATCACGACCGCGATCTCTTTCAGAGACCGTGACCACAGTGTCATATGAGTTACCAACAAAACTACAACCGCGGTCTCTATGCACACTCTTGAACATGACATTTAATAATTGACTAAACACCTACCCTGTACAAGAAATACCTTCCCCAGATAATTGTAATAATGGTAGTTTTTGTTAAAATCAACTAGATACTAATTCACTGAAGAATTTGCAGAATGTATTCTCCAAGAAACATCGACCCCCTGTACCAGAAGGCTACTTCCCTAAAGGAGGTAGAGAAGATAGTAAACGACCTAACAAGAACACTGAAGAGGGATACTTCTCTACCAGTGCCCAAATGTGTGGAAATACAGCTGAGGTTGGAACAATATCAAAGGATATTGGGGGAGATTCCACAAGAGGACTCCCCACAAGAAAAAAAAACAGACTGGGCATATTGAGACCTTCGAGTACCAACCAAGAGAGTTAGAGATCCGAGTACAAGGAAAGAAAAGAAAAAAAAGCTGCACCCAAGGAAACCAAGGGAAGTAAGAAGGCAAAGCTAGTAGATGCCGAAAAACCAAATAAGGAGGAGGAAAGAAAAGCCAAGGAGGTCATGGGGGGAGACATATGCACAATTTAGAGAACCCCCATTGATGCCCAAGAATGTCGTGCACTAGTCTACCTACGACTGGATGCACCATCACAAGGAATTTTACCCAACACGATACCTTGACGTAAAAGATTTCAAGAAGATGGGTATCTATGAAAGGACAATAAAATTCCTGGAAGGTGCAAACTTACGTGCTTTATGCATACCAGAGGTGAAATCCTATAAGAAGCTAACCACAGAGTTCCTATCTTCATTTAAGAAGGTCGCTACCAGTAGAAAAACATGAAAGGCAGGAGGTAGAGATTATCAACTGCAAGTAAGGCTAGGGGGCGAGCCTCACATGGTCACAAAGGCAAGGCTAAATAGAATATTCACCGAGACAGAGGAAGAAGCCCATGTCTGCTCCTCTGCCCCAAGTGAGAAAGAAGTCGTCACCTATGAAAGCGATGAAATGTGGGAAGAGATAACTGGGGAGGACAAACACAGTTCAAAGAACTCCAAGACCTCGCTAATTACATCGTGCTTTATCCACACAATGCATAAAATCACCATCCACACGATTCACGTGAGGTCAAAAATAGGAATAGTTAGCAAGGGAAATCTGTTCCTGATCTGGTCCATGATAAACAAGAAGCCAGTTAATAACGAGAAGATACTAATTGACCATATATCAACAACAGTAGGCGGGGACGCAAAGAGGAATTTTGCGTACTGCATGGGTGGTCAAATAACAAAGATCGCCGAATACTTCATGGGAAATGGAGAAGTCTAGAGATATAAAGAAATGGAGGGACAACAAAGAATAGACATAAAGTACCTTATCAACACTGGTCTTCTGGCACAGAAGGGGGAGAAGCTATACTTCAAACAAAGAGGGTCAAAAAGATTACTCTCCCTTCCAGAAATGGCGTTCTATGACGCCCACAAGCTGTGGCCAACACACGATGACATTGAAAAGTTGTTCTCCAGGATACTGCAGGCCAGCATGAATACAGACCCAGTGAGTACAACTGGAGAAAGTAATACCCCAGCTGAATTAGAAAAGAGGAAGAGCACGGAGCCACGGAAGAAGTTGGTAGTAGAGAAAAAGAAGACAACAGAAGCAACTGCACCGCCAACAAAAATGCCAACAGCTATAGTACAACCGGCCCCTGTGGTTCCAACTACTGAAGCACCAGTGGAAATTCCAGAACCCACACCTCTCGAGCCACACAAAGAAGCGACTACGGTGGAGCTAGAGGTGGAGAAAGAGAAGGTCACAACAGTCGACCCACAACCCGACAACAAACTGGAGGTAGAGCCAGAAGGA
Organism: Alisma plantago-aquatica; assembly: GCA_963693085.1. Lineage (NCBI taxonomy): Eukaryota > Viridiplantae > Streptophyta > Magnoliopsida > Alismatales > Alismataceae > Alisma > Alisma plantago-aquatica. Next base: position 517,058,190 of record OY856410.1, on the reverse strand, counting down.
CAGGGCTCTCAGGCCATACCGGATATGGGAATCAGTGGAGCAGAGGTGGACCCACTAGACGAGCCAAAGGAGAGAGAACAAGGTCCATCGCCACCGCCTCTACAACCTACAGTGCCAAGCTCATCAACAATGCGCATGGAGCATCAGCTGCACCAGCAGCAACAATGTGCACCTTCCTTCGGAGGTGCATTAGGTACACAGTTTGATGCTATGTGGGAAGCTATGTGGGAACACATGCATCAAACTAACACAATAAATAAAACCATCTCTTCTTCTTTATTTGCACTAACCACACAAGTACATGTTCTTGACGAAAGGACAAAAACACTCCCCGACTTCCTCCAAGAAGTTGTAAACAACCAATGGATGATGATGGGAATGCTAAAGAAAATGAAAGACGAAATGGAAGACCTGCAGAAGGAGAGACATGCCATTCTGAGCCGACAACGAGCACATGCGTTAGGGATATGACGCGGCTATGGCTAACCTCAAAGAAGAGCATCAATGACTTGAAGAAGGCCACTGGAAGCTCAAGAAGGAATGTGAAGAACTCAAGAACTGATGGAAGGAAAAGAAGACCAAGCGCCCAGCAAGCCTGACACAATCCTCGGCCAGCCCCTCTAGCCACAATGACAATGATGATGGCAACGTGGGAGGAGCAGGCATAGGAGTGGGCACGCCAAAAGAAGGAAGTGCCAACACAAAGGCGGCACCTGCACTTGAGCCAAAGAGAAATGATCCACCACAGCGGTCGATCTCCCACAACGACAAACAAATAAGGAAAAATGCGACATTGTCAGGGGGGCTCGACCTCAACTGCAATCCAGAAGAAAGTCAAGATGAAGCAGTTGAAGACGGTGGGAAGCTAGCATAGCCTCAATTCTCACTACCTAAACATACAATGATGATAGAAGAGCAGATTGCTGCTGCACATTGAGAAGATGATAGAAGAGCAGATTGCTGCTGCACATTGAGAAGAAGTGGTCGCCGAACTCAACGCAGTAGGAGTGACAGAGATCGATAGAATGTTAGCTGAGTTGGGGGCCGAACTTGAGGAGAGGAGCGAGTTCCTCCGATTCCAACCACATCATGATCATAGCAACTATATCTATGATGGGAAGATGGAGGCGACCCTGAAAATGATGACAGAAGCCAAGTTAGGGCAAACTTCTGAGGAGAGTCATGTCAAAGACAACATAGCTTCCGAAGCCTCCTCAGAAGTAGCTGAACCCGTAGCCACTACACAACTGTTGCACAAAGTGGCCGAACAAGTTGCCAAAGCCATGCCTAAAATAGATGAAGCTTCGACACCACTGGAACAGGAAGAAACATCTGATGACGAGGATGGTGGGCTGGAAACCTTCTTCACGATGAGCCCGCCAGGGAGTAGATTGCAACAGTTGAAGTGGAAACACTGGGAGCAGCTCCCCCTCTGCCTTGATAGATGAAAGATATGGACATGACTGCATTATCAAAGATCACATGCAGAGATGTCCACATCTTGGTAGATGTCCTCAGCGATGATCTATCCGGGTCAGACATACAATACAACAATAATGGTAGACATCTATCTAGAGACCACTTCCGGGGAATATTCATGAAGAAGGCACGAGTACATAAAAGACTATTCAAGGTGCCCTGTGCCACCCTTTTGGAAGAATTCCTGTACCCGAACAAGCTGCAGTTGGTTTTCAACAGGACAACACATCTAGCCAGCCTCCTCTACAATGAACACTACAAGACAGCAAATGTAGCTGAACTGAAGGCAGTAATCTGATGGAAGGAAACAAGACATGTGGTGCTACCCATAAGGAATACAAAGCATTGGGCATTGATAGTCATTGATCTGTATGATCGGAAAATGACGGTGCTCAATTGTTGTGTAGCCGAATTGGACAACACCTTGCTAGTTTACAAGAGGAAGGATGCCAGAGATGCTTTAAAGATACCACTGCACCTACAAAGAGCTATCAAGGTTGTAGATAACAAGTTCCAAGGGTCCTAAAAGCTCTTATCAATTAATAAGAAAGTCCCCCAAGAGGAGGCCAGTTCAGGGGATTGTGCCTTCATAGTACTACAAGTGATGGAGGAGATCAACAAGGGAATCCCCCTAGAGGATTTAGACAATGAAGACCTGCATAGATTGTGGGGGTATGTATGCTATGGAGGTCATCTATGATCGTTGGTTCTTCAACGACCCGACGATGTTTGCAGAAGTTGTACCCTGGAGGCTTCACATGGATATTCCTCTACCTGAAAAGGTCACCTGAAGGGAGTAGTTAAAAACCATGTGGGTTGATCCAACTGAGCCAGCCAGAGATGCGACGTGGAAAGAAGGCTGGCATGAAAGCTTTGGAGAAGCTACACAACAGACGTCGAACTACGAAACAAAGCAACCTCCAGTAGGTAAAGTCCCTAAAAATCAACCTCCAAGAGAATAGCCTGAGGAAGGAGAGCCTGAAGAAGAAGATCTGGGCGATGATAGACCAGACGGACCGACAGGAGAAATCAAGCCTTCTTTCAAATTTTTTGAAAGATGGAGCTACTCCAGTCTGTCCCTGGAAGAACTAACTATAATTATGACTTCTTTGGAAGAAGATGATTTGTCGGGAGATATCATCTTTGAGAGAGATGGCATATGTGTGCTAAAAGATGACCTCTGAGAAATGCTTAAAATAGGAGGATGCCTTTCTGTAAGTACGATGTCAGCTTACCAGGCGATACTAGGTGACACCATGCCAAAAGCCCACATGTCATACTTCTTACTGGTAGATGACATCCTAAAGGACAAAAGGTCAAGAGAGAAGGAGCGGCTGCAACAATGCCTGGAGACGTCCCCACCAGATCACATCTTCCTACCTATTCTTCATGATAATAATTGGAGTTTGCTACACTTCAACATCCTCAGGAGGACTGTAGTACTCTACAACAGCTCTGACGCAACCGTCACACTTAATAAGAAGACTAATATGACAACAATAAAGATGCCAATAGAAGAAAAGGCAAACACATGCGCCGACACTATCGTCGAGATGATAAGAAGTTATTGTAGAGGGTACGACCATACGACAGGAAAATACTTCAAGAAGATGCAGTTCTACCACAGGAGCCCCCAACAGGTGCCCTTATCAAGTGACTGCGGTTTCTTCTATCTATCCTGGATGGTAGCCATAGCGTCCATTGGATTCAAGGTGGAAAACATGCAATATGAACAATACCACACGTTAAGAGGTATATACACAAGCGTGCTCCTCGAGTCCAAGTGGGCCTCCACCACCAACAACAAAGACAAATAAAGAAAGCTCGTTTATACATCTTACTCAAATTTTGACACCCCGAGACATGGTGTAGGATAAGTTTGGGGGAGGATTCATAAACGGGCTACAGAGGTACATTTACCATCTTTTTAATTTTTACCTCTAAAAACTCCTCAAAAATTTTGAATTTTTTTCTCAAACTACCTCCTAAATTTAAAAGCTCGCCTCCTCTCTTGCTAAATTTTCTAATTATAGTGTTTTTGCCCTCTTAGAGAGAAATATATGAGCAACATATACTTGTATATATGAGTAAAGCAATAGTCATAGAAATATTGCTCTACCTCATTCTTACAATAAGACATTGTAAATGTGGCAACCTTAACTCATGAAACCCTTAGAGACTAGAGAACTTCACCTAGTCATACCCCTGACCAACCACCCTCACCTGACGCTTTAGACCATAAAATCCTTATCTCTGTAGAAAGGGAAACAACTGCCCTCTTCAAAGCATATCTAAAAGAGGCTTGGCCTCCCAGAAGACCAAGTAAAATTCCCAGAAGACCAAGCCTAAAAGGAGAGGTAAAAATCCAAAAAGAAATTAAGAAAAAATATGAGAGTTGTGCCCAAAATGATGCCAAAAGTTTCTGCATGGCCGGTATATTGCTGCACTCATGAATGCAGATATGTCATGCCCGTAAGTGGAATCTTGAAGCCAAGCTTACACATCTCCAATCCTGAATGGAAACTCACAAAAACACCTAACCTAAAGTCAGAAGCCCAAAAAGGGCAACACTTTTCTTACGATAGTTGTGGGTGAGGAGCTCATGAGGAAGAGGAAACCATCTAAAGCCTTAAGCCTACCCGAACACATAAGCATAGGGCCAACTGAAAAATAAAGAATTGGTGTGAAAGCTACCCCTCGAAAAAGATATTGTATTAGTACGATCATTACCTAAGGGATGAGGTGATAAGTTGAGAAGGAGGAGCCTTTTACAATTGAAGGTAATGGTAGGAAAATGAAGTTATGCAACTCCGATTGAGGGGGAAGAATGAGACCAAAGGGTTTGAAAACATGCAAAAACAATCTTGATGCAAGAATGCGGTATTGTAGTCATGTTATTATGTTTTCTTCTAAGACTATTCATTCTCTATCTGAGTTCTCAAACCTACACTTAGCCTGAGGACATGCTTGATTCTAAGTTTGGGGGAGTTGATAACACTCTATTTTATGTACTTTTTGTATATATTTTACACCACTTTTGGTATATCTTGTGTTAGATTTTCACATATTTTTTCTATCTTTTTGACTAAAGCCTCACTTACATGGTTTCAGGTATATTCACAATCCATATTGCGGATCAAGACCGCGACCGTGGTCCACTTATACCTCAACCGTGATTGCGGTTCCAAAGTTCCCTAGAGATTGTGATCATTAGATGACAAGGAGGGATCGCAACTAGTTTATAGACCGCGTTCATCGCTCAACCACGACCTCATGGATGGTCGCGATCAGAACATGCGCCTCGAGGATAGACCAGTGGTCACGGTGTGGTTACAAGCCACGATCATCTTGGAAAATGCAGTCACTGATGAGCTCTTGCAAACCGCGACTGAGGGGGAAGACCTCGACCTCGACCGTCTGAATGCAACCCACAAGCAGACCTCGACCGTGGTTATCACCAGGCCGTGACCAAGCTCAACCGCGGTGAAAGATGAATAAAGCACAGACCACGACCGCGGTCTCACCCTCACTTAACCAAATCGCGACCACGGTCCAGGATTAAGTCGGTGGAATGTGCCTATAAATAGAACACCCACCTATTTTTTGAAATCATCAGATCATAGATCGGATCCTGAGGACCACGAAGTGTTGCTGCATTCTAGATTCCTCCCAGACCATCTAATCCATCAGTCTTGGATCTCCAAAGGAAGAAGCTGAGGATAGAGAAGATTGAAGACCCCTTCTTTGAGAGAAGAAGACCGTCCATGCCATCCATGTGATAGATCCATATCTGAGGAAGTATTATGTCATATCAGATCTCTTCCTTTCTAGATCTATCATTTCATTCTACTGTACCTCCCTCCTCTCTTTATGGGCATCTCATGGATCTATCTTTCTGTAATGTCATTATGCTGTCCACAAGCATGAGTGGATAAACACCTTAACTTGGGTTGGGAGTAGCCACTAAGGCTCTCCCAACATGTATATTGTCTCTTTCTGTTGAATATACATATTATGATAAAGTTTATCTCCACACACATGTTTTAATGCTTCACTTGTATGCTTAGCTACCATCTTGTAATGTTTGATTGGTGATATCTCGAGAGAGTAATATCACTTTTATCATGTGTCATGGAGTAGTATGAATGCATGAGAGTGTTGGAATGCTAGGGCTTTAAAACCATATGTTATATTGCAAAGTTTATGTGTGGTCATCTCGAGAGAGAGGCTACCCTTAGACTAAGATCTTTCCTCATCTTGAGAGAGAGAGTGGAATGGATGATTTTGATGGTTGCTTGTAATCTTGGTAAGAGTAAGCGAGAGAGAGAGATGATGTTGAATCTTGGTGAGATGCTTTAGTAGGTGAACCCCAACCCGAGTTTCCCCCCATATACTTGTTTCATCCTATTTCTTTTGTTTCTTTTATTCTTATTGTTCTTGTTTCTTTTGAACTACTTTAGTTCGCATGCCACCGTTCCTTAGGAAACACCCTTTTATATACCCTCTTTGGTTGGAGTATATGAGTGTTAGATTCCACGTGCTTAACACTACCAACCTTGTCCCTGTGTTCGACCCCGATCGCTACATCAGACCCCGTTTATCGTTGTGGGGGCCTGAGAGTCGAGTTATCTCTTTAAAAGTCTGACTACTCTAAATCCACTCCTTTTCAACGTGAAATTTAGGCCGATCAGTAGGCGAGATGAAGGGGATGAATCCCCTCGAGTTTTGTCAGTTTTCCCCCTCAATTTTACTTCTTCCTTTCATTTTTCACTTGGGGGTATTTTGGTCTTTTTGCCTTTTTTTTTCTTTTTGCACGCTAAGCGGCTCACTAGCTGGCTCTGGGGCTGGCTGAGTTGGCCACCCATGATTGGGCAAACTCAGTGCGAGCACCCTCTCTCTCTCCTCCTCTCTTGCAATTTGATTTCTTACTTGGCTTTTTGGATTTTTTGATTGGGTGAGTTTTGAAAAATCATAACTAATTGTCTACTTATCCAAAAATTATAGATAAATAGTTATTGGATTTAGAAAAATAAGATCTATCTTATGGTGTTGGTTTTGTCTCTTAAATCCAATGTTTTATAAAGGGGAATTTCCAATGGATTAATCTAAGTAGATAATAACTTGTGAAATTCATAACTAAATATATATATCAAAAATATAATAAAATATGTTTTGAACTTAGAAAAATATAACCTAAATCATGGAATGGTTTTTATAACCTAATTCACTATTAATAAAAAGGTGATTTTTAGGGTCCTGAATAATCAATGGAATTCTAACGCTAATTTCACATACATGTTAATAGGTGCTTTGGAAACCTAGATTTGGATCTAGAAGTGATCTTGACTCTGTGGAGAGGTATGTTTGTAGACCCAATTATTCTTATTGATAAATTATCCTATTTTCTTCTTTCTCGTGGTCCTATGGACATTAGCCTACACATTCTTGATCTTTTGGAAAATATGCTACATGTGAAGTATATTATTTGTTATTGGTCTTATGATCATGATTTGATATTTTTTTGGTCTTATCTTATGCTTTGTTCATGATGGAACTCAATTTCTTGTTATATGCCTACTTTGAGGTGGATGATTATGATGGTCACTTTCGTGGTGACTAAATTGTAAAATCCGACTATACCTTAAACTTGCCTCTCTATTAAGCACGTTGTGTGACTCAATGATTCTAGTGTAATATAAGTGCATTGGTTTTTGGGTTATGTACCCTTGTTTACTTTTGGGATGGAGGTTATGTGCCCCATACCCGAGTTTTAGAATTTTTGAGATTTTATCCACATTTATATATATTGGGAGTTTGGTTATGTGCCAATCTCTATCATGTTTCAAGTTTATGAGGCTTGTCCACCTTTGTTATTTATGTTGTTCTAGTTTTATGTTTATCTCACCTACATGCAAGTTGTTATGGGTTTTGTGCCCTAAAAGATTATGTGTGCTTTTGTGGCACCAATCTTATTATTGATTTTATGGTAAGCATTTCCTTTATCATATGATAGTGATTCTTTCCTTTTATGCCCATTTAGGTAGTTCTTACTTCTTTCATGGGAAGCCTTCTATACTTGATGTACCTCTTTCCTAATATATATTGCTCAATTTCATTTTTACCATGCACATACCAACTTTTTGCTGACGTTTTCTTTTCCTTTTCTTTTGTGGGGTATGCTTCCAACCCCAGGTGTTAAACTAAGAGAAGACAATCAAGGAGGAATTGGACCACAACAAGTGTAGCGGACCTCATGGGAGACTTTTCTTGAAGTTGGTGGGTGATCCTCAGCTAGTCCTTTATGTACTTAGTTTTTCCTTGATGTCACCCTGCGTGGTGAAAAATTAGTTTGATAACAAGATTTGTAATGGTTAGATACATCTTGAAATTCCACTGATACTTTGTCTTATGATACAATCATGTTGAATAAATTGGTTTCATCCCTTTCGAGAAAATGTTTTTGTTAGTGTGATGTTTGGGATGTTGGCTTTTATTTTAGTAGGGAGTGGTTCCCCTCTGGGACCCCACCCCTTACAAAAAAAATCGACACTTTCATGTAAAAGATGAGACAGAGATGGTCAACTTCATCCCAAGACCCAAGACGTGTAAAGTCAAAATTGGGATGGGTCTACCTCAAAAAATTCCAAGAACAAATGGTAGAGATCCTATGCCACTACATCAACACGTTTGCTAGAGCTACACTGACATGCCTGGGTTGGACATCACTGTCCATCGACTACCCATCATCCATGTCATTCCCCCCATTAAGTAGAAGGGTAGACGACTATGACCAATATGGAGCCTCAAAATTATGGAGGGAGTTCATAAGTAATACAATGCTGGTTTCTTAGGGTTGGTCAACTATCCTACATGGATCACCAACATTATCCTAGTTTCAAAGAAAGATGAAAAAGTATGGATGTGTGTAAATTACCACAACCTCAACAAGGAATCTCCAAAACATGACTTTCTGCTTCCACACATTGATGTTCTCATTGAAAACACCACCAATTATGTGTTGCTCAGCTTCATGTATGGATTCACCAGATATAATTAGATCAAGATGGTAAAAGAAGACAAATAAAAGACCACCTTCATCACATAATGTGGAGTGTTATTCTACTGAGTTATTCCTCTTAGTCTCAAAAATTGTTACAACCCCAAATTTTGGGTTCATTTGGTGAGAAATGTAATTTCTCATATTAAAGATATTTGGAAAAAAATAATATAATTTGTTGTGAATAAATGGATTTCGTTTAAAATAGCCTTGTTGTTTGATTTGTGGGCTTTATTGGCTATTGGACCCAATAACAAGGAAATTCAATTAATTAATGAATAATTGAATATTTGAGAAAAGAAAGAGGTAGAAACCTCTAGAAGGCAAATCCAAGGAAGGATTTCATGCCTCTTGGGTTCATTGGGTTCCAAGGAGTCCAAAGTTGCATAAAGAGAGCAATAAGAAAAGAAAAGATCAATTAAGTATTTCTTTATTAAGAAAGAAATTGAAAATATTGATGAAATGTGGAAAATAAGTGAAAAGAGGTATAATGGAGTAATCCTGGGTGGAATTTCATATCCCAAGGATTTGTAATGTTGAAAAGAATACCAATAAGGAAAATAAAACAGAAACAAAGAGAAAACTCTCAAAAAGATATATTTTAATGAAGAAATAAACAAGATAATGTGAAATAATGCATTTAGATGCATCTAGAAGGATAATGAGTATCCAATAAAAAGGATTTCGAATTATCAGAGTTTCTTGGGATCCAAGGAGTCCCAATAAAGAGGAAAGAAAGAGAAAGTATCAAAATTGCAATATAAGGAGAAAAAATGATGCTTAATTAATGAATTTCATGGTTTTGTTGAAGAAAGTGTATTTTCTATAAAAAGGAAATATAATTTCGTGGCTAATAAGTTAAAAGCCAAGAATAAAGAGAATAGGTGAGAGGAATTTCGAATTCCTAATATCTAAAGAACAAAGTTTTTTTTTGGTAAGTAGGAGAGAGAATCTTGCTTCTCCATGAAGGAATTGAATTCCTATTAGAAGAGAACTTGGTTTCCTCATGGGCAAGAGTCTTAGGGAGTGGACAACCACCCCTATATAAAAGGTTGATCTCTGGCCCGAGTTGAAGAAAAAAAATCCCACGTATTCAACCCTCTCTTCTTCTTCTTCTTTGTCCAAACCCTAACCCCAAAGGGTAGAGAAACCATGGAGCATACAGGTGGCTGTGGTGAGTTAATGGTGAAGGAACGAAGCTACCCCAACGATCTGGTTGTTCGACTCCCATCACCTTTGCTCCCAACGACGCTCCAAGCAACTAGCCGATCTGCAGGGTCTGCCGCTTTGGATGCCACAGCTGGCTTGACTCCGGCCACCTCGGCCACAGCTGGGTGGCGCCCTAGGCACAACAGGGTGCTGCAGAGTGAGTGAGATGGTGTGTGGGGTCGTCGGACCCTGGGAGGAGGGGAGTAAACCCTCCCGCAGACGGACCTAGCCGGCGACAGCAAGGAGCGTCGCAAGCTTGATGACGAACCGACATTGGACGAATCTGACCCTTCGCATGCCAAAGAGCCGAACCTTAAGTCAAGGGTAAACCAGTAATTTGGTTATAAACTCAAACGTGGGCCGAGTTGCATGCATAGGATGACGTGGCGGCTTTCAGTTGGTCTAAAAAGGTATTTCTTCCAAAAATCATAACTCTTTAATAGTAGCTCGGATGACAAAAGTTTATACATAAATTTTTCTCAGAAAAATGAGAAGAATCTAATAAAAATATGTTTAGAGGCTAATTTCTCTTGTAATTCAAAAAGTAATGGAAGATAGCAACTTTAATGTGTTAATGTTTAAAGAACCCTATTTTGAGATGAATAATGTAATTATAAGGGTTTAATGGATGATTAGGGTTAGTATTAACCTGTTAATGATGAAAGGGCACATTAGGAACAAAAATAATGAATTTGCATGTAATTAGTTTAATTTCGTGTTTAATGGGCATGAATAATACTTTAATGGGCCTTGAAACCCTAATGTTGAAAGAACAAACAGTAAAGTGACACATTGCGGAAAAAGAAATAAAGTGCAAGGAGGATTAGATAGAATAATTCAAGACCAGGATAGATAGATTTCCAAGGTTTTCAAAGGTAAGTAAAGTTTTAATTTTATACCAAATTCCAATTAGTTAGTAGAATTTCATAATTGTTATTGATTATTTGTCGAACCTTTGATCCAGTTAATTGGATAACGGCACCGACCTTTCGGTCTCCCTTAATTAGGGGGTATCGGGAGGCGGAGTCGTTACAAAAATGTTGGAGCTACATATCAAAGGGTGATGGTTACCCTCTAACACTACATGATGCACAAAGAGGTAGAGTTGTATGTGGACAACATGATTGCTGAATCTAAAAATCCTAAAGACCACCTCACCAATGACTACTATGGTTTGCCCTATGTCTGAATCCCTCCGAATGCACCTTTGGGGTTACATTTGGTAACCTGCTAGGATACATTGTCAGCCAGAGAGGGATCAAACTATATCATGGGAAATTATAGGGCATACCAGAAGTGCCTTCCCTTAGAATTGAGAAGGAGATACGAGGCCTTATCGAGTGTCTCCAATACATCAACCACTTCATTTTCAAACTCACACCCATATGTGAGACAACCTTCAAATTTCTAAAGAAGAATTCTGACTCTAGATTGAATGAACAATACAATTTTGCACTCTATAAGTTCAAAGATTACCTCACCAATCCTATAGTGTTAAGGCCTACCATGCTTAGATTTCCTCTCATTCTACACCTACCCATATATTAGATATCAATGGGTAGTGTATTAAGTCAAACAACCACCAATGGCGAGCATGCTATCTATTACATGTACAAGAAATTCAACAACACATAGGGTCACTGCACTATAATAAAAAATACTACATGGACCTAATCCAGGTGATGAGGAAGACGTGTCACTATCTGATGACATATCCTCTACAGTTAATCACCAAGCATGATCCAGTTTTCTATCTATGTAATCGCCCAACTATGATCGGTAAATGCACTAATTGGCAAGTGTTGTTGCCAAAATTCAACATTACCTATCTCCCAATGAAGGCAGTCAAAGCACAAGCACACATAGATCAACTCGAAGATTCCCCACTATCACAAGAAGGGGATAAGGGCTTGGAAATGGAAACGAGATTTGAAGTTTAAATCCACTTTCCTTTGAAAGGTAGGAGCTCAAATGTGGCTCCACTATCTGAACTTCTCGGTGGAGTCTGTGCACCGGGCTACTCACAAGTATGAGTTGTCAAATGAAAAATAGGGATGATCAACCCCCAGACATGGGGATCCATCTACATGATGACACATGGAAAGTTTTCTTTGACTGAACCATAAATTGAAAGGGATCCATAATAGGTGCAGTCCTAGAAAACCCCATGGAGATCAGCTACCCATGACCATATGGAAGGAATTCAACTCATCTAACAACATGGTGAAATATGAAGCCTGCATCTTAGGTCTCCAAATCTCCAAATAGCAAGGGGCACAACAAGTACAAGTGTATGATGAATCCTTCCTTGTCATCTCTCGAGTCCAAGATGATTAAAGAACAAGTCATTGAAACCTGGTATGTACCAGGAACACAAGTGCTCTCTAGCTTGTATATTCAGGCGTGTCTCCTTCCATTTCATCAGAAGAGAGAACAACACCTTTGCTGATGCACAAGAAACACTCACTTCATGGATCAATATCCAAGAAGGTTAGAACTTATCTTTAGAAGCTAAGGCACTTATTCAACCAACTTATTGCATGGTCATTGACAATGCACTCAACGATAAAGAAGGAGCTTGGTTTCACAACATCAAGATGTATCTATCAAACCAAGTCATTCTTGAGAACCTCTCCCGAAGAGAAGAACTAAAACTCAAGAGATAAGTCGCTTAGTATGTCCTAGGGGCATAACAACTATACCATAGATCTTACAACCAAACTCTTCTTCGATGTGTTGACAAGATAGAAGTAGAATCTCTAATGAAGGAGGTCCATACAGAGTCATGTATCATGCACATGAATGGAGTTATGCTAGCAAATAAAGTACATCACTTAGGATACTATTAGAACACCATGGAAATGGAATGCTACCAATTTGTCCACAAATATCAAGCATGTAAAGTCCATGGAGCATTTCCCTTCACCTGCAAATAAATTCTACAACATGGCCATGACTTATCCAATGTCATCTTGGGGGCATCAACATGATCAAAAAGATAAACTTTAAGGTGTCAAATGACAATTGTGTCACCCTGGTTGCAATTGATTACTTTACCAAGTGGGTCGAGGAAGTGTCCATCACTAATGAATCAGCCCAGCAGGTCATCAGGTTCCTTAAAAGAACAACATCTAAGTTGGTACGGTGTACCATAGGAGATTGTTTCAGATCATAGAACTGACTTCATCGCTAAAACCATCAAGGAGTACATTTATTATTTGGGAATCAAACATCATCAAACATCACCTTATCAACCACAGATGAATGGATCTATAGAAGCACTAATAAAAAATTGGATCAATATTTGGAAGAAGACTATCATCTCTCATGCTAACTAGAATGAACACCTTCACTTGGCTTTGTGGGCCTACTACACTTCCATCAGGATTTCAATAAGGATACCTCATACTCCTTAGTATATGGGATGGAAGTAGCCTCTATAGTTGAAATGCAAATTCCTTTGCACCACATACTACAAGAATCAGATATCTCGGAGACCGAATGGCTTCAAAATTGAGTATACATCATCAACACTCTTTAAGAATGATGGAAAAAAGCCCTACACCATGCACAATACTATGAAGCAAGAATGGTTTGATCATTCAACAAGAAGGTTCAACCTCACAACTTTAATAAGGGGAACATGGTATCGTGAGTCATCTAGAATGCTATTTCTATGGGCAAGTTGAACCCTAAATGGGAGGGACACTTCACTATCAACGACATCTATGACTAGGTTGTCCTATGCCTGAAGGACATGGATGGAGATAGTCATCTTCATCACACAAATGCCAGTCTTGTATAACACTTCTATTGTTGATCAGATTTCCATGACAAGCAAACCACTGGAAGAAAGCCATGTAGCAAATCTAAAAGCTCACATGGAGGGAGTACCCCCAGCCAAGGACTCCAATCCAATGCATAGTTCCAAAACATAATGGAGGGAGTACCCCCAGTCGGTGCTGCATTTTATGAATCAGTTTTTTTTATTATAGAAATAAGAACATCACAATACTCTGAATTCTCATGCCAATAAACAACAAAAAATGAGCAAAAAACAAAAGATACATCATCAAGATTCTCCTAAAGAATCGCAAGTCACTACCACTATAGGTATTGATGAAAGTCATGGTAGGTACTCAGGAGAGCAGTCTCGACCCACTACGAAGGAGTTCCAAGTCAACCTCTTCCAATGTAACCACATCTTTGTCACCTTCTCATGATTTTTTTGAGAATCTAGCATTAATTTCATAAAAAATGGAGGAAGAGATTCAACATGATACAAACACTATCGATGATTGAACTACCGTAGCATTGACACGTGGTAGTATACAACATAGCCCTTTATATTAGGCAAAATGATCAAGCATTGAAAAGTAGGAATGGCCACACCACAAGAAGAGTTATCAAGGCATAACTCCATCCATCCCCAATGAACATTTGTAGCCTTCAAACTAGCAAGCCAACAAGTCAAGTCTCCACACAACTGAAAAGGTTCACCACCTAAATGTGATTTGGTAAAAACTCCTTTGCTACACTATACTGAGGATTAGAAGACTCCATCAATCTGCAAGGACCGATGCACATTCCTAGATAAATCTACAAAACATGGAAGGATCCCCTTATCTTTCCAGTCAGAAATGCTTCATCCAAGCACTTATATAACTCAACTAGTATCAAAGGGATGATAGTTTCTTTTCTCCACAAAGAAACTATGACTCCAGAAGTAGCAACCATCACTATGTAACATACTAGATCTCAAACCATACCCTAGAAGTTTGACATTGTGACCTAGCTAAACAAGGATAAGCTAATGCATGTAATTAAGCCAAATATAAAGTACAAAATGTTTCACACAATAAATCATACTTAATGATCAAATATGACACATAAAAACTTAATTGAATGGTTATTAAGCTAATTGGCCTCTAATGGGCTAGATGACATAACCCATGTAAGAAAGCCTCAAAATAAAGAATAGAATTCAAATTCGTAATCTACACATCAATTTTATCCCACATGTCTATTTTCATCTAATTTGGACAACCCTGAGATAACATGGTATGTTAGGAGAGAGAAACTACCTAAAAGGTGTAATTAATAAATAAATGTAATTCTTGACACCAAAAGTTTGAAATAAAGGCAAATTCATATTCAACACACTTAAGTTAATTTGTGGATGAAGTTTCACCTAATTTGGATAATCTATGTGTCATTAATGCATCAAGAAAGAGAAATAAAGAATATATTAAATCATATATCTAATGTTGCCAAAAGTAAAATCTAATTGGAGATTCGGAATCTACATGTTTAACTTAACTTGTGTTTGATGTTTGGTTTAATTTGGATATGTTTTGGACCCTTAAAAGAGGAAAGAGAAAATATGTACATTAAATGTATCACACTTTAGTTTTAATCAAATTAAACAGCTATTATGATCTAAATCACTTCAATTTCATATAGTTTCCTGATTTCATGTGTCACACGATTGATGAATTAAATTTTCTCTTTGCGGATCCATCAGATGGCTTGGATTTAATGTTGCCATTTTGCAAATTTGATCGACGACCTAGAGGTCATCTCCCCAACCCGCCTAATCCAACTAGAACTCAGAGTTCTCCGAATAGCGGCAGGCAATTTCTGTGGCTTAGATCTCTTTCCCCTTTTCTCCTCATGGATTTCTGGCTTTCTTTTCATGATCCTAGATTCTTTCCCATTTTGGAGATCCCTACTTTGATGGGGAATCCTTCTCTCTATCGCCCAGTTGACCGGAAGCTTCCCTTGCCTCCCCTGTTTCCTTTTCCGCATAGTTTTCCCATGGAACCCTAGCTCCACTCCTATAAATAGGGCCTCCCCAATTATCCTCAAGAATCCTATGATCATCACCAATGGCTACTTTGCACTCGATCACCCTGCAACCCCATCTCCCTACTCCATCTCCCAGTTTTTCGGTGGCAAGTTTGTCTGGTGGTTCCAGAGCGTGGCAGTGCTCATTCTTGGTTGGTTTCTCGTTGTGAAGGTGTAGGCAAGCTTTGGGAGCTCTTTCCTTTCTCGGATATTAGGTATTGGTGAATTCCCTCTTTTGATTGGTTTTGCTTCGTTTAGAATAGTTGACAGTTGGTTCCTCTTCTCGTCGGGTTTCTTTCCCTCTCGTTTTGGTTTTGAGTGCTTGACCCTCCTACGCTCTCTGTTTGGCCCTCCGTTGGCTCTTCTTCTCTTCCCCAGTTCTCCAGTTTATCCTTTGCTGGGAACTGGTGTTTCTCGATCTGTGCTTGACCAATTTTGGCGCAGTTTTGACCTCTGAGTTCGTCGGAGCTTTTAGTACGAGGTTGGTGTTGACGCTTTAGCTCAATTTGTGCTTGTTTGTGATATGGAGTTCATTGATCATCATGCTACTCTCGGCTGTCGAGGGTTCCTCATGGGGGAACAAACCCCAATATAGATTCCCCTCTTTACCCTCATCCTCAACCTTGATTTGGTTTTCGAATGAGGGGCATTATGTTCTTTTCATGCAATTTCTTTGGTTTGCCTTGCATGAAGTCTTGTGTTACTTGGATTAGTTGTCCACTGACATGGGTAGCCCTGATATCGATCTTCTGACGTGTAATTCTCTAATTGGCTAATGTTTAAAAATCAATAAGTAATTAATGGATCATCAAAAATCTGGAAAAATACTCATTGGATTAAAAAAAATAAGGGCTTTTTAATGGTATATGATTTCATAACTAAATATATGGATTAATAACAGCTGTTTTTAATGGATCTAATCAATGATGAATTAACTTGTAAAAATCATAACTAATTATTTATAAGTAAAAATATATATAATATATAATAAAATGTGTCTTGGAATCCTAATAACCTAATATATAAAGTGGCATGGTTTTCATAACCTAATTCACATAATGATAAAAAGGTGTTTTTAGGGTTTGGTTAATGAGTATGAAATTGACATAAAATATGTATATGTGTTTTATAGGCCTTTGGTGACCTAGACTTGGATCTAGAAGTGCTTTGGACTTTTGACTCTGTTATTGAGGTATGTTGTATCCCCTATTCCTCTATGTTGAGCAATTCACCTATCTT
Organism: Alisma plantago-aquatica; assembly: GCA_963693085.1. Classification (NCBI taxonomy): domain Eukaryota; kingdom Viridiplantae; phylum Streptophyta; class Magnoliopsida; order Alismatales; family Alismataceae; genus Alisma; species Alisma plantago-aquatica. The sequence continues at coordinate 517,041,359 of OY856410.1, read as the reverse complement.
ATTATTCTTTTGACTTTGACCTACACATATGTTTATTCTCTTGATATCACGGTTCGTGTGAACTATCTTGCGTGTTATGGACTTGGATATTCTCTTGATATCTATCTTGTTCCTTGGTGCATGTTAGTCTCTTATATTGATATGTGCCACTTTGAAGTGGATGTTATATGTTTGTGTTATCCATTGTGTGATGGAAACCCTTGTATCATCTTATGACTAAACTATTTACTTGCCTCTATATTTACATGCTATGTGAATCAGTAGCACTAGAGTAGTGTAAATTACATTGGTTTTTGTGTGTGTGCGCTATTTATGTTTTTGGGATGGTGGTGGTGGTTCCCCATACCCGAGTTTCAAGGATGTGAAGCCTTGGCTCAAATTTTATATATATTGGGAGTTTGATGGTGAGTCATTCTCTATCAGGTTTTCAAGGATGCGAAGTCTTGGTTGCCTTTGTGTTTATATTGTTGTAGGGATATGTTTATCTCACATGCATGTAGGTTTGATGATGTTTGTGGGGTGGGTGCCCTACTACCTATTTATGTTCTTTTGTTGCACAAATTTTATTATTTTGTTTATGGAAAGTATCCATTTTTTCTCATGTTATGATGATTCTTTCTTTTATGCTCGTGTGGATAGTCCTTTTCTCTTGTATGGGAAGCATTTTACAATTATGTACTTATTGCTTAAATTGCTCAAAGTTTCCTTTTGTATACACATACCAGTTTTTTGCCGATGTTTCCTTTTCTCCTCTTTTGTGGGGTATGCTTCAAACCTCAGGTTTGACCAAGGAGAGGTGAACTTCGACATCAACCTTGTGGTTGAGCTCTTGGGAGAATTGAAGAGGTGGTTAGATGACCCTTGGCTTGATCTTTGGCTTATATGTTTAGTTTTCCTTTTGGACACCCATGTATGGTGAAGTAATGTATTATGTTTTCAAGCTTTGTAAGTTGTTAGATAATGATCTCTTCCGCTGCTACTCATTGTGTAATGATACATATATGTTGAAAGAATTGGTCTCCATTTCTTTGGCGAATTTTTTTATGTGGTGTTTGATTTAAGGGATGTGGTCTTTTCTTTCTAGTAGAGGAGTGGTTTCACATCCTTACACACTATATGCAAGTCTCTCAAAAGAACAACTCCTACATGATGACTAGAGTATACACCCACATGTGAGGCATACTTGGAGAAGCAACAACATGATGCACCTCACTCCTAAACAACTTCCATAGGGAGCCGATATGGATGATGCTACCTCACCCGTAAACCATCAAGCTTATTGTGATTTCTTCACATTAAGAAGATGTCATGTCCCAACTCGGATTTCCTAGGTTCCACATGCAATCGATCATGAATAGGAAGTTGAGTGATCTTAGCCACATCCTCCATGGTAGGGTTTAGAACAACATCACCAAAATAGAAGGTATGGCTTAAAGAATCCTAAAATTGGATCACAATTGACATCAACTCCCTAGCCACATGTATGTATGCCAGATGACGTGTCATGCCAAATCTTGCCAACTCGATGGTTTCAATCTTAGGAATATCAGTGATACAATGGCATACCAAAGGCAAGTTGATGGGAGGACACTGCAAAAGTAGGATATCCTGCACTTCCTTTTCTCCTATGACTTGAGTCATAGGAGACAGGTTCTGTTGAAAAGATGAGGGGTACAACCCTATTTATTGGACAAAGTAATCTCCAAAAATAGGGATTCTGTGTCCTTTTCCCTGATAGAATTGTACTATATCCGTGGCCAATGACGATTCACATCTCAAGATAGGAAGGACCCCGAGTCTATACTGGCAGATCACCATGATCAATCACTTCATATCAACACGTAGATCGAGGCAATCTACAAATTAGACAAGCATATTCCAAAGATCAAACTCAAAAATTCAATCCCGAATCAAAGATCACAAAACCTCACATGTTTCTAAACTCAAACTTAAATTTTTATTTCTAAAAAAGATTATACAATAATCAACATATCTAATACATGATTTTCCTTGCAGGAAGGGAAAGTACGTCATTAAATAAAAGCCACCAAAGGTAAGACAATTCTTCTTTAGCTTATTCTTCAGTCACCCAACCGAATGCTTGGCCAAAGGGTAATGATCAATGGAATAAAACTCAAAAGAAAGACACCTAGTATTTGTGTCCCCACAAATACTACTAGTAGACCACTGATGACTAGAGGAGGAACTTCCTGAAGTTACCTCGACAACCATGGTAGCATCTATATGCCTAGAGGAACTTGCCCATGAACTATCTGAAGGCAGTTCTACACTCTGAATGCGAACATGCAAAGAAAAGTCCCTTACACTAGAAGGTCCTCCAAAGTGTTGGTTGTGCCCATAGATCGGTCGGACACTCAAAATAACGAGTCCACCCACAACATATGACACATCATTGACCTCCGTGAAGGGTGAGGTCCAACTAAAGTCACCCGAGAAGTGACATGAGCCTCCAATACCAAAATCTTAATGGGGTCACAACTCAGGGAAGTCGTCAAAGCAACAAGAGACAACCGGGGGAGAAGGTGGAGCCCCATGTTAAGAAATTCCTTTAGGTGATGGAAATGCCTCAATAGGGGGTGGACGAAAAAACTCATACCCCTGATCATCTTGTTCCTCAACCAAAACATAGTAAATCACCTACAAGATAATACATGTCAAAGATAATGCAAGCAGGCACATCAGCATCATCAAACTTAGACACTCACCATAGGAGGACGTGAGATACGATCATAGCATCTCTAGAAAAGATAATGGGTTGTCCGTGAACATAGTACCACTATAGGTAGTCATCATATATCACATGCCCAAACATAGGCTCTCAAGCAACCTGACCGATCCTAAGTCCAAAAATGAGCAACCCGATCAAAGGGTCAAAAGGGATGTGCTAGTCACCAATCCATTTACAAGTATCACACTTGCCTATATACAAAACACTCCCAGATGGAGACTCAAACTAGATTCGACAAGAATCTAGAGACAACACCTCAAAATAGGCTGGACAAGGTGTGGTTGCCTCACCACACTGGAACCTAGAGAAGATCCTGAATCGGACTTGGAAAAAACAATGAATTAGAGTCAGCTAAAGTACCAATGCACGATATAATGTAGTGATAAGAGTACTATGCATACCTCATCAGTGGTTGTATTCTCCAGTTCACCTCTCCACTACTCATATGGCACCCTCTAGCATAGCTAGCCGAATGGAAATATGTAAGAATGAAGGCATGCAACTAGAATTTTGGGCCACTCAAGGTGACAAGCCTATGCAACCGAAAGTGCCCATAACCACACATATGCAAAAAGAAGTGTCAGAGCATATCATCTATTGTAGTTATTTCAAAGCATGAAATGCAAACAAAGATAGATAGAAGCTTACCACAATCAAGACTATGAAGCCTCCACAAATTTTTGTAGCATGTACTATCTATCCTTTGAAGTCTCCTATAAGACATCTCTACAAATATGTCAATAGATGGGAAAACACGCCATAACCCCAATCAAAGGAAGAAACCACATCCATATCCAATAGAAATGAGACCAACATACATCTCCTCTATTCCCCGAGTAGTTTCTAAACAAGTAACCAATGATCAGATTGAACAACAAAACATGGACCCGTAAGGTTGCATACAAAGGATCACCGACACCTTGCCACTCACCCTCACGGAAGAAGGTGGACCTCATCCATGTAAACCTGAATTCATACTTTGAGGCCATCTCAATATCTTTAGGGGTCACTCCTAGAATCCTAGCCATGGGGTTGCGAACTCACTCCAGCGGTCTGGTAGAGAACTAATGAGATTTTGACCAATCCCTAATCCACTAATCCTGACAAACTCACTAGGGGTAGTGACCAACTCACTGAAGGTGAAAAGAAAGGTACTAGTTTCTGGATGAAAGTGATCAATCATAGGAAGTATATATGGTCTATCTATGGCCCTACACTGACTGATGCTACCAAATCTGGTCCTCTATAACAAATCCACCTCCTCAACAACTAAACTCTCATACAATTACCCAACTCATTCCAATCGGTCCTTCAATGAACATTTTACAATCTGGCACCCTGAAGGAATAAAGTAGAAAACAAAGTGAAATCATCGCTACATGGAAAAAAGACCAATTCAAGCTTGGTACAATAGAAAGAAAATAACATGGAGAAAAATTTCCAAGTTATACCTCATCACCTACTCGATGACCTTGGTGATGTAGGTTCACTCACAACTTGCATGCATGATAGATGAATCTCTTAATAGGGTGAATTTATTCCTCGATCATTACACCATGACACATTCTAAAAGAAGACTTCTATTAGAATATTCAAAGAGTAGACACAAATGCAATCCAAATACAAATGCACACTGCAGATACACTTCATCCCGCACACCATTGCCTCCATCTTGTTCATCAACAAGAGGGTCCTCCCCATGCCAGTCATGAGCAACCATTTACACAACAACGATGATGATTTTAAAAGCTTTCCATAACATCTAAAATCAGCTCGAAAAGACAAAGGATGCTCAAGAAAATGAAAAAACAAAGAAACCAGTGTAATCGCAAAATAGAATGCGTTGCACACTCGGCTCCGATGCACAATGCGGTCGTTGGATCCAGTGCCACGACGATCAACGCTGCCATGATTCTTAGGCGAGAACAATTCCCTCCAGGTTCCCTTCTCACTGCATCCATGCTGACCCAGCTCCCTCCGACGCGTCCAGACTCCTTCCTCCTCCTTCCTTCTAGCCACTATGGGTAGTTAATCTCTCCATCAGGGCCTGGTATTTTCATCCATGCACTCGCGTCGCTGACTGTTACAGTGCCTAGGTCAGCCCTCCAGTCCCTTGCATGGAAATCAAGATGGTAGGAGAAGGATCTCCACCACCCTCGCTCCCTCAAAACTCCAAAGCACACCGTTGACACTCCTTTGTGCGGTCAGAAGGGAACACCCTCCCCAACGGGGTATCTACGATGCCTAGTATCTGTGGTCTCCCATTCAACCAACAATGATGGTTGTAACTAAGTTTGAGGGGTGCATAGTTATGCTCCATGATCCCTTATATAGGTAGTCTATAGGGTTCCTAGGGCTATCAGGAGGAAGTACATAAAAGAGGGAGAGAAAAGGGTGGTCATACATCCCTTCTCATGGTGATAAAAGAGATGGGGTTAGCCAAGGCATGTGAGGTTTCCAAGACACGAGAAGACCAGAAGGAAGTGAGGGTGAGATCAACATGGTAGGATTTGCTTCCCTTCTTGGTGGTGAGGGATGATATTAGAGATGTTTCCACATTAAATAATCATGGTTCATTACAACAAAAATAGTTACTTAAATTAACAACCAACTCATGGTAATTAGCTTTCCAAAACCAATTACTCCTTTCATTCTCTCACTTTGCTATGCACCTCCAAAAGAATTATCATTATTTCAAGGGAACACTCTAATACATTTTCTATGTCATATTTATTAGTTGGAAAAAAGATTGAACACGCAACCAGGTCATATTCAACCTCTAGACCACAAAGAAAGCCAGGAAGCTAAAATATGTAACTCACCATTGAGGGCTAAAATGACCATACTAAAGTGCAAAAACGAAAGCGATACCTTCCCAGAGGCTAGATAGGCAAAAATCACACCAAAATGTCAATGGAGAAGACCACTAGAGTAATCCCACAGCTATGGTGCTACTCCTAGAAATCACTGGTCCAACACTAGAGGATTACTCCAATCCATAGCCTTGGAGGTGGCTGATCACCATGATCTACCATACCTCCTCTTCTCTCCTCTTTCTATAGTTGCACTCTAAAACACCCTAAGCTAATCACTGCTACTTCTTGCGCGAGTGAGGAGGAAATGAGAAGGGTGCTTGACCCTCCTCCCATTCTCCTTTTTTTAATCACAACAACTAATGTAGAATTTGCAAACATGTTCCTAGATTTTTGTTAGAATTTTTGGAACCCAAAAAAATTTAGAAACAAATACCAAAAATTGGTAAAAAATAGAAAATGTCAAATCTTGACTCCAAAACTAAAAATGTCTATTTTCTCAAAATGTTCACATGATCTTCCTGTGATCTTTTAGGGTCATGGACTATGACATTAAATTGATCCAACCACATTTTCATTCCAAATATTTCATGGTCCTGGACTATGACCGTAAACTAATCCAAACACATTTTCAACATACATTCTTTCAGGATCCTGGCTCACAACCTTAAATTGAACCACATCAAGCCTCTTTTGCCAAATCTTTCTAGAGTCCTAGATCATTACCCTTAAACTGATCCAACATAAAGCTTTATTTTCCAACCTTTTTGGGTGTTGGACCAATACCTAAACCTAGACCATGAGCCTTGTCCTAAATAGGCTCCCAAACCCTCTTTTCATCTTTTCACCCAAGGTCTCTACTCATGACCTACGATTGGGGTCCAGATAGCCTCTCACTACAAACCTTGTGACTAAACCAAGTTTATCAGTTTTTCTCTCTCTCACACACATTTTTCAACAATCTCATATCATGACTTGAATCAAATTGTCAACCTCGTCTCATGACCCTGAGTTATGGCACAAATCTTATATCCCAAAGACTGAGAAATACAAAGTCAATGAGAATTGATGCCCTAGGGGATGGAAGATGATCTAGTTGAGGAACATGTTGTGAAGGATACCTTTCATTGAGTAATAGTTTGGACATCCAATTTCAATTCAATTTCAGATGCTTAAATCACACACACAGCTCTGGTCGAAAAGGTCACCTTTAATTTGAAAGCATGTCTAAAACTCCAAGTCACCAAATCTTGACGATCCAAGCCTTATCCCAATAGAAAAAATCCTTATATTGGGCCTCTTAAAAGTTCTAGTCTTGACTCTAAATTGTCCCACTCTAAAAAAACTAAAGATGCATAGGAAAGGGGATGACGACTCTTTTTTCTCCATGAAATATTTTTCAGGCAGAGCAGTTGCCACTATTTTTCAATGATCACAAACTCCTAATGTCTATGTCTCACCAAAAAAACTAAATTAGATTTTTCACACTCAACTTTTTCTCACTAAGGCACAAATTAGTGGGAGAATCAGACACACTGATTTCAAGAACTAAAGAAATGACGAGAGACACATTTACAGATGAAAAACCTATTTTGACTCATCAAAACTCCAGGGGAACAAATGATGGATCGAATACAAGAAACTGTGTAGGTAATAGGTTGCCCTTATTCTTGAGAAGTCATTTATTTCCAAATTTTCCTCACTAATTCATATTTAGAAGGAAGAGACATCACACTCACTTTCCACCTTCCATAAGGTTGTCAGGATATCTTTACTAAGTCCAACCTTTCTGGCCATCTGTGATAAACAATGGGGGTCATACTTGGCTCAAGCCTATGCTTTTCTCTCTTATCTCGAACCTTGCCTTGAGAGGGGCAAACTCTTGACACCCCATTTTTGATCACTCGATAGAAATCCACAACTAAGTCAATTCTCTATCTAATGATGGAATCATTTCAACATCCTACCCAATGTCCATATTTTCCCACCTTTTTTCCACATTTTCTGCCTATTTAATACATCCATTTTTCCCACTTCCACCCAATTCAGGCTCTTCTACAAAGAAAGCTTATTTTAGATCAAAAGTGCAATTTGACCTTTGATTCTTCCTTAAATAGGCTATCTTTTCATAAACTACCTAGTTGAATTGTCAGAGATTAAATATTCCCTTTCCAATTACCTTTTTCAGACAAATCCGAGAGATAACCCTGACTTATCTTTTAGCACAAGTTTCTATTTTTCACCAAAATATTCCTAAAATTACTTGGAAAACTAGAAAATCCTTTTTTACCAGAGGACACCCAGGTGGTTCAAAGACATTCATAGGTGCCACATGGGCGGACTGTCTCAATCAACACGCCACGTGTGGTGCATCAATGTGATTTACTGCCTCTTCCCAAAGATTCTATCTAGAATCTCAAATCCCAATCCCAGAATATAATAAGAACCCCATACCAAATGTATTCCATGCCCATCTCATCTCTCATGAAGTCATAGAAATGACTACCTATCTCTTTATTTTCATGTTGTCTATGATCATATGATCCTTTCTTTGACACAACCTACTCTACTAGATCTGTAGATTGGTAAACTACTCGAACTACTGAATCTTCTATCTATTTCTATCTGATCTATAACTATCACACCTAAATGATCTATTACTACATCTGATCTATTATCTTCTATAACTACTTTGTAGCTCTTATAGTTGTCACCTTTTTACTATTTCTAAGAGAATCATATCTAGTTCTAAACAAACTTTTGCTAGTCATCCTCTAACATCCTACACATTTCTCATGGTCACCAATGATGAATCTCCACTGTGGGAGGTCCTGATGTGATTAGGACCACAATATCCCTAAAAATTAGGACTTCTAGGGTATTTAAGGGAAATACACAGACATATATAGCCCTAAAAACCCACCCACAACAAAAATCATTTTTATCTTGTTTTGTTATTTTAATTAAATAAATCTTTAATCGTTCAAACTTTCGTCACATTGCTGTGCTTGATAGTGGTTTTCTTGACGAGATGGGGGTGTTAATCCTTCCCAACACATAACTAGATCACCACATTTGATCTCAAATTTCACTTTTATTTCCTATTTTTTATGCAACAAGGATGATTGCTCAGAAACCTCCATGGCTTCATCGATACACCTTTCTCCTCATTTCTCACATAAAACATGGTGGCAACTCTGAGTAAGTTTTTTCTTATATGTGATGTTTCACTACTAAAATGGTATAGCTGTATTCATCAAATATATATCTTTTCCCCCTTTTTAGGCAGTGTGTGACAAGCATATAAGTAAGAAATAATACTCTAATTTCATTAATTTGAACCATAAGGAAGGCAACATGATATTTAAGGTACATATACTAAAAATAAATGCTAGATACTTGATTAAGAATACTTTACTATAACCCATGAAGTTTGGTTTTGAAGCTTGATCAAAGTTTCTTGAGTTATTTCATGCTAGTGGAAGCAGATCTGGGAAATAAGTCATCATAAACCTAAAATCAAGAAAACAAGACACGATCAATGCAAATATATTGGTACACTTCTAAAATAGAAATGAAACTTTTATTAATAAGAATATAATTCTTGGTATATAGTAATATAAATCACAAGTAATGAAACCACGAGTTCAAAGCATCAAATGCCCAAAATTCTAGAATCTTTTATTTATGAATTCCATTATACTCGAGAAGACATTGTCAATGGGGCCAATATCATAACCAATATTCCACAGGATGGGTCCAGGCATAGAAATACCATGGTACCCTCCAAAAGTGTGTCCTTCTTACCCTAACAATATTAATAGGTGCACAAATGCTTGTAGCCTTACCCAAAGGTGGGTGCAACAAGGTAAGCCAAGGATTGTGCCCTTACCCCACGATATGGGCATGTACAACAAGGTAAATCAATCTTATATAATTGTGATTTAATTTATGTTTTGAGTTTGATAAATTAAATATATGAAAAACATAACCTGATTCATAGAGAGCAATAGATCAAACAAGTAGAGTAGGACAAGCAAATGAGTCATACTTATAATACAGAATGAAACAATATCATAATCAAGGTCAATATGAGAATAAAGCATACCTTCAAAGATTAGAGAATATCTTGTGTAAATCAGGTCAAGATTAATAAGTCCTAACATCTAAACAAGTACACATGTATCAAAGTTGGAATATCATCGTAAAGGAGTCACAATGACTATGTAGGTTTTTTTAAGTCTTATTAGTGAACTTTAGGTGTCTTATAGATATATGGTCAAGATTTCATATTTTTGAGATTATCACCATATTTAGTTCATAACATGATCTTCATGGTCATTGGTCAACTTCTAGATCAATATTAAGATATAAATTTTCACAAAAGTATTAGATTCAAAAGTGGGATTGTTAATATAGTCCAAAATCATAATATTTTGATTAGATAACAATGATTGATTTTCTTGAGTACAAAAGTGATAATTGAGAGTCTTAGATATCAAGAATACTAGATTTATATTGTGAGTATTAAAATTTTACTGAAAGAGTTAGACATCAAGCATGTTCACATGGATGAGATAAAAAAGGTAATGTACACAGGAAAATAAAGAGACCCTTAATCTATATTAAGTTTCAAGTCTATATTCAAAAAATTTGACATTAGGATTCAAATAATAGATTCAAAATTTATTCCACAAGATTTATTGATATTAAAGACAATTATTGAAGCCTAGGGAACGAATAGAACATGAAAAAGATTTAGATGCTAAGTAGTTCCATTGCTTTTGGCTCATTCTCCTAGTCAAAATGAAAAATAATTCTGTAATTTTCACCAGGAAATCAAAAGTTATGATCAAAGCAAGTTTCTAGAGAGATAAAGAGAGAGAAGACTAACCCAAGCAGAGTAGAAGCAGGTCGTGGTACTATAGCATCATGGATGTACCATGTCGTGGAGTCAGGGATGGAATGAAGTGGGAAGGAGGGTAAAATCGGAGTGTATCGTCGCATGCGTGAGAGCAACACACAGTGAAGAGGGTATTTTATAGTGTTAGATTTAGGGTTTTGGATAGATTTTGAAGATAAGAATCTCCATGGTGGCACTGGGTTGGTGCTTCTCAAATATTAACAAAACCACCAGATTCAGATGCAGAATTGTTGGCAAAAGGTGCGGATCTTGGAGCCATTAAGCTTGGGATTGATTCAGGGTCAAAATGGGGCTAGACTGGGCGGATCCAGTCTAGAGTTTCCAGACACTAGACTTCTACTTCCCCCAATTGAGATAGGGTATGACTCTTCACAACCGAGTGGGTTGGTGCTAGTGGCTCAGGCCAAATTAAGGTGGATCGAGGCCCATCAGCCAAAACAAAAGGAAAAAAGGTGTTTTAAGAGCAATTTTCAATAAGTTTTATAGGGATCTTGGAAGCATAGTTTGGAATGAAATTTGGACACGAGGCTTATCATAAGGTCTTGCATATTCATATTTTTTTGGGATTAAAGTGTTAAAAATAGGTACTTGAATGATATAAAATATTATCAAGTTTAATAAAGTAGAAATTCATGTATTCAAGGTATACAATGGTATCAAATTCCTCAATTAAGCATCATTAATGTCCTAAAATCATGCTATTATCTAAAGTTCCTCCAAAATGAGTATTTGGTATTTTTTTTGATAAAGTGGGGTTATTTAGTATAAGAAATATAGAACTAGATTTAGAAATTAATGGGTGAAAAATCCACTTTACCACATACTTCCACCCTTAAAGGGAATTTTGTCCCCAAAATTAAAAACATCCTAAAAATGAGGAATATCTCATCCGTGTAAAACCCTAAAAAATCATAATCATGATGTAGTCAAGAGTCACTTATGAACTTGTCTTGATCAACTAGAGGTCAAGATATTCATCTATAGGGTTCAATTCCAAGTCATACATTAATGTCAAGTAAGGATCAAGATCGAGAGTCACGAATCAAACTAGGTCATGATCAAGTAAAATTGTAATTCAAGGGTCAAAATTTTGAATATAAAATACTTTGGATCCAAATATTTGAGTCTAGGGTTTTAATTCCTATTCAGACCACAATTTGGTCATTCACCCATAAACATCAATTTGGTAATATTTCATATTTAAAAATCAATTCCTTCCTCAAGTATAGTCAAGGTGAGTGAATGTTCCATGCCTAGGTCATATTTAGGAAATTAAGACTATGCATATATTCATGATTATCATCCTCAAGATATCAACGAGTTAGGATATTAATAACTTTTTTTAATCAAAGATCAAATTATGTATGATCTATTTGTAGGTCAACAAGATATAGTTAAATATTTCATGAGGGGAGTCAAAATTTTAATCATAGATCAATTAGTCGAGTAAGCATCTACACCTTAAAAAATCATAATAGGTTCATAAGATGTGTAATATTTACATGAATAAATGGTACCTCTAATTACTTTGATTTTTTTGGATCTTCTTCGATGTTGGGTGTGGGGACACTTGCCTGCTCTTTTTCAAGGTTATATCTAGAAGCCCATGGACGAGGTGGGTAGTGTTGGATAAATTGGATATTACGATAAATCCCTTTGTTTCGATGATGACAAACATTTCATTCTTATTAATCTAACAAGCTACTTGAGTGTGCAGGACTAAGCAAAGATGACAAAGTAGCAAGGGAAAATCCAAGAGCTTACTTAGTTATATTTTCATGCAATGTAATCAATGTTGTAAAACTTGTACAAATATATAATGTACAAGTACTTAGAATTGCATGTAAATCAAGCGTTAGATTTTCCCTAGCCAAACACCATAGTTAGACATGACATCCCATTTAATTAGGATCACCTTTGCACACTCACACATATAATTAATGCTTAAATTGAAACCTTGAAACAGGATCACTCTCGGTCGACAAACTCCTCGACCGAGACACTCTCGGTCGACAAACTCCTCGACCGAGAAAGATCCAAAGTAGCCGTTAGACACAACAGACAAAGTAGTTGGCAGTTGCAAATAAACGTTAATCCAGAGCGCCTATCGGTCGACAAAACTTCGACCGAGTGGGTGTCTCGGTCGACCATTCCTCGACCGAGATGGTCTCTGACAGCAACTGCAGAATAAAATATTTAGCCGTTGTTAAAGCAACAACTTTGTACCTAACGGCTAGTTAAGCACTTAGAAACTCCTAGAAGTTGTCTAGAACGTCCTTAAGCATACTTAGGCCATTCCTATAAATAGGACAAGCCATAGGACACTAAAACTCACTTGTTACACTTGAGAATACACTTGAGCATACTTGAGCAATCTTTTGCAAGCAAATTTGAGCACTGTGATCATTGGCCTACATTCTCCTTAGCTCAATCTCGTGTCCTATAGGCTAGATTTTCCTAACCCTAGCAATCACAAGTCCATCATATTGGCTAGGAAAATCCAAACGCTTGATCTAGGGAAATCAAGCCTTGAGCTACAAGGATAAGTTGTATTTTCTTTTATTCCTTTCTTGTTCCTTGTATTACTTGTACTCTCCTTGCTACTCCAGGTAGGAGGCTGCGGATTGGAGAGGGTGAAGCTCTTCGTGGTGAAGAGGAAGACTTTGGACTACTTCAGAAGGCTGTCTTGACGGGAAGCTACTTCGGGAGGAAGGCTACTTCAAGGGGGAGCTTGAAGTTACTTCAAGGAAGGCTGCTTCGAGGTTGGCAAGACTACTTCAAGGTGAAGGCTGTCCAAAGGGTGTTTAGAAAGTATTGTAAATTTTATGTAACATCCTTGAGAGGTAATAAAATTTAGTACTTTCAAAATCCCGGTTGGGTAAGCAACCGGGTAGTGGACTGACTCCTTAGTATTTGCTAAGGTGGAACCACTCTAAACACCTGTGTTCCTCTTCTTAATCTTTAGTTTGGTTGTTTGAGTTTAAATTACTTTAAAATCTCTATAAAACTCTATTCACCCCCCCTCTAGAGGTTTTCAATTGGTATCAGAGCGGGCTTCAAGGAGCCCTAACAAGGTCTTGAAGAGATAAAGGGAGGAGGTGACTACAACCACAAGAAAAGGAGCATGGACCAATGTGCGACAAGTTGCAATTGGTGCTTAGGAACAAAGCACTCTACGTCTAGATGTCCATGGAGGTCAAAGAAAGAAGATACACATAAAGAATGTTTCGTTGCTACAATAAGTGAGGAAGAAGAAGAAGAGGTAAGCTTGCTTGATTTACCTAAAGAAGAGTTAGTTACTATTATTGAAGAAACACATAATAAATATGTTGAATGCAAAAAGAAATTAAAGAAATCAAATAAAGAAAATGATGATCTAAATGCTAGACTTCTTGAGCTTACATCCGAAAATGACGATTTATATGCTAAATTGAATACTCTTGGTTTTGAAAAAGATAGCATTATGTCTGACAATCGTACTTTGAAATCATCTCTAAGTAATAGTGAAGTGAAAATTTTCACTCTAGAGACTAACTATGATCTTCTATGTCAAGAAAAGACTGAATTGCTTGCAAAGTTAAATGATATTAAAAAACAACCTATATTGTGCACCCATGTAGATTATGACAATATAGTAAAAGAAAGAAATATGTTATCATCCAATCTAGACCAAGCAAAATTAGATATCAAGAAAAGAATGGATGAGATCGTTAAGCTGCAACAAGAAGTTAGTAAGTTAAGCAACAATGGAATCCTTGATAGAATATTAGAAAATTCCTATCATCAAATAGGGAGAACAGGACTAGGTTATAAGCCTAAGGAGAAATCCTATCAACAACCTAGTTGGAGAAGGACACAAGCAAGTCAATCCATGAATGTACATAGAGGCAAATATACTTTTGTACCAAAGAACAACCTAGACCAAAATCATAGAAAGAGATATGAGGTTGATTCTATATGTTGCCACTATTGTTCACGTCTTGGACATTACTCCTTCTCATGCCCATACAGGAAAAAGAATGTTGAGATGGTATGGGTTCCAAAATCCCCAAATTGATTCGATTAGACTAAGTTGAGATATGACCAAAGTCTCAAATTTACACATCTTTTTGTCTATCTCAACTTAACATCTAGGGATAACAAATTTATAATAAATTTGATATCACTCTGATATCCATATGTTTTATCTCAAACTGATCTTCGAAATAATTGAATTAGATACAATCTTTATTGCATAGATTTCTGAAACAGTTTCCAGAAACATGGTCGGTCGAGCAGTTGTCGACTGAGAAAATGTCGGTCGAGCAATTGTAGACCGAGCATATCACTGTTTTTTTTAGAGCTGATGTAAAGTTTTCTTACTGTATGAAAATTATTCTTGAAAGACTATATGGATCATGCTTAGATTAAAGAAAAATCCTATTTAATCATACTCTTATTGCAAATTTATCTCTTAGAAATACTTACAATGATTAAAATGTTTCAAATCGACTTTTGGAAATACTCATTGTGCTAAGCATCACTTAATATGCTTCATCATATTTGAATTAGTCTATCTAAATGGATATTATTCTTGAATATGCTTCATCATATTTTGATGCCCTTACTAAGTTCTCATAATTTTTACACTTTAATGAGCCTCATATTGATATTTGTAAGCTATCTGCAGAACTTATTCTTCACGTATGAATATTTTTTGGAAACCTGCAGAATATGCCTCTTGGTTAAAATAAAATTTGACCAAGGGGCGCCATGGTCGTAATCAAGGGCGACCTAAAATAAACTTTGATAAAAAAATTGTTAAATCTTGGACATTTTATATATTTGCTTAGTATTCAAACTTTCATTTGAGATATCTATCTAAGGGGGAGCAAAGCATAAGAAAAAGGGGGAGATCATCAAAACTTTGACCATTTGATTGAAGAAGCTTACAAAAATATTGTAATCACCATGTGTAGCTGAAAATTTTCAAGAAATTTATGAATTTATTAAAAATGGTATCTTGTATTTAAAGGAATTCTCTACCCAAAATAGGGCTTTTGGATGGAGACATTTTTATGTACTCTAAGCTTAGAGGATTCTCATTTAATCTAGGGCTTAACATCCTTTGATACATGAGAAATCAATATACTTTCATCATATGCTTAAGGGAATCTCATATCATTTCAAGGCTTCACATCCTTTGCGAATGATTGAGAAACAAATTGTGGATAAATTAGATAAAAATCCATAGGATATCTAATTAAGGGGGAGCATTATCTTAAAGGGGAGAAGACAAATACAACATTCAACTTGGATATCTTTTTGAAATGACAAAGGGGGAGAAAGAATATAAAAATATAAATGAGTTTCATCACATCTTGGCCAGCACTCACTTGAAAAACATAAATGGCTACAAAAGGAAAATTTTCAGGTATGAAACTCACATGCTTTATATTTCCTTATTTCATATTTAGGAAATGTTTGTCATCTTCAAAAAGGGGGAGATTGTTGGATAAATTGGATATTATGATAAATCCCTTTGTTTCGATGATGACAAACATTTCATTCTTATTAATCTAACAAGCTACTTGAGTGTGCAGGACTAAGCAAAGATGACAAAGTAGCAAGGGAAAATCCAAGAGCTTACTTAGTTATATTTTCATGCAATGTAATCAATGTTGTAAAACTTGTACAAATATATAATGTACAAGTACTTAGAATTGCATGTAAATCAAGCGTTAGATTTTCCCTAGCCAAACACCATAGTTAGACATGACATCCCATTTAATTAGGATCACCTTTGCACACTCACACATATAATTAATGCTTAAATTGAAACCTTGAAACAGGATCACTCTCGGTCGACAAACTCCTCGACCGAGACACTCTCGGTCGACAAACTCCTCGACCGAGAAAGATCCAAAGTAGCCGTTAGACACAACAGACAAAGTAGTTGGCAGTTGCAAATAAACGTTAATCCAGAGCGCCTGTCGGTCGACAAAACTTCGACCGAGTGGGTGTCTCGGTCGACCATTCCTCGACCGAGATGGTCTCTGACAGCAACTGCAGAATAAAATATTTAGCCGTTGTTAAAGCAACAACTTTGTACCTAACGGCTAGTTAAGCACTTAGAAACTCCTAGAAGTTGTCTAGAACGTCCTTAAGCATACTTAGGCCATTCCTATAAATAGGACAAGCCATAGGACACTAAAACTCACTTGTTACACTTGAGAATACACTTGAGCATACTTGAGCAATCTTTTGCAAGCAAATTTGAGCACTGTGATCATTGGCCTACATTCTCCTTAGCTCAATCTCGTGTCCTATAGGCTAGATTTTCCTAACCCTAGCAATCACAAGTCCATCATATTGGCTAGGAAAATCCAAACGCTTGATCTAGGGAAATCAAGCCTTGAGCTACAAGGATAAGTTGTATTTTCTTTTATTCCTTTCTTGTTCCTTGTATTACTTGTACTCTCCTTGCTACTCCAGGTAGGAGGCTGCGGATTGGAGAGGGTGAAGCTCTTCGTGGTGAAGAGGAAGACTTTGGACTACTTCAGAAGGCTGTCTTGACGGGAAGCTACTTCGGGAGGAAGGCTACTTCAAGGGGGAGCTTGAAGTTACTTCAAGGAAGGCTGCTTCGAGGTTGGCAAGACTACTTCAAGGTGAAGGCTGTCCAAAGGGTGTTTAGAAAGTATTGTAAATTTTATGTAACATCCTTGAGAGGTAATAAAATTTAGTACTTTCAAAATCCCGGTTGGGTAAGCAACCGGGTAGTGGACTGACTCCTTAGTATTTGCTAAGGTGGAACCACTCTAAACACCCGTGTTCCTCTTCTTAATCTTTAGTTTGGTTGTTTGAGTTTAAATTACTTTAAAATCTCTATAAAACTCTATTCACCCCCCTCTAGAGGTTTTCAGGTAGGTGCATTCCTTCCTGAAATGCCCTTCCTTCTTGTAGAATTGACAAAGTGATGTCTGATGCCAATAAGGTCCACGGTGTCTATCTCACAATTTAAGCACCTCTTTGGCTTTGTCCCCTTCTTACTCTCAAGTTCAAGACCTTGGTTGAGCACTTGAACTGGCCCTCTAATGCAATATTTGCCTCTATTTTTTCTTCTATTTCCTCAACAAAGGGGTTTGGACAAGGGAATGAAAGTACTAAGGGTGGTGTGAATTCCTCCAGGGAGAACCACTCTTGTTTGGGTTTCTAGGTTCAAAAGGTTTCCATGAGGAGCTTCCTTTGATTTTCCAACTTTCCAAGGTGGTTCCTCAACATTTTATTCCTCAGTAGGCTCCCTATTAGGTTTTTCTTTATCATTGTCATCCTTCATACTAGAGGAATCCACTTCAACCTTGTCCTTGTTCCAAATTTTGGTATTCATATGCAAGATATATGCTCAACTCCATAAGTTTCTCATAATGAAAAATTGGTTACAAGATATGGGAAACTATTACTCTAATTTTACAAATCAATTTGAATTCTATTTTCCCCATCATAGGCTACCCATAATCGAGAGAACAAGGTTCAAATCAAGATGCATCACTAGAGAGATAAAGATAGGAAGTCACCCTACTTCATTTTAACAAGATGTTTATGGTAGTCATTAAGGAAGACTCTCTATGGTTCCATAGGAGAACATTTAGGTCCAATCCTAGATTTACTGAATCCAGGTAGAATGAGGAACCTCAACCATATTTGTAAGACAAATAAAAGGTGATTATAAACAAAACCCCAAGCATGGATACCTTAGTTTTCACCATTGTAGACTTTAGGGTTTCCTAGGTTCAAGAGATTGGAGAATACTTAAGATATATGAGAGTGTGTTTTCTCTAATACCAACTATCACAGAACCATTCTTACCCCAATCTCCAATCCCACTACCTAGACAGTGATAGAGGGATTGAAGTGCCCATCCCTGGGTGGCCCAAAGGAAATATCACACTAGCATATACAATAAGAAATAATATTCTCATTTCATTAATTTGAATAATTAGGTTTACATGAGGACCGAAGGAAATAATATTCTCATTTCATTAATTTGAATCATTAGGTTTACATGAGGACCGAAGGCAACATTATATGGAAGGTATATAATTTGAAACTAAAATCTAGATATCATATCCTGAGTGGTTTACTATATCCTACAAAGTTTGTTTTTGAAGTTTGATCAAAGTTTCTCGAGTTATTTCTTGTCAGCAGAAGCTAGGAAATTAGTCATCATAAACCAAAAATCAAGAAAATAAGACACAATCAATGCTAACACATTGGTATGCTTTTAAATTCAAAATGAAACTTGTAGTAATAAAGAATATAATGCTTGCAAGAATGTAAGGAGTGGGACTCAAAGAGGATCCACTCCCTACTAAATTTGAGGAATAAATATTCTATTCCAAACAGACTAGGAAAGTATGCTAAAATAGGTGTATATTTTTTATTTCTCAAAAAATGGTATTCAAAATACCAAAGTATAGCATCAGAATAAAAAATGACTATCTTCAATATACAAAAAAGTACATCATCATCTCCCATATGGGGTTTACATGAAAGTTACACCATCATCATGATCTAATTAGAGGGATATTCAACTATCTCAATTCTACCTCCTAAGAGTCGCACCTAATAGGTCCATGTCACTGAGTTCAGTCTTCCAAGTCTTACAGCTGGGGTTGGAAGCATACCCTAGATTGGTATGTGCATATTAATTATGGATTGAGAAACTTATGGAAAAAGGATTTCCAATAAACAAGGCTTCCCATAGATAAGGAAATAATCGCCCAAGTGGGTATCAAGAGAAAATGACATGCAATGTGGTGATTAACATGAAAAAATACTTCCCATAAATAAAATATAAAAGTTGTGCCACAGAAGCACATATAATTTTTTGGGCACAAAACCCATCACAATAATACCAACCTGCATGCATGTGAGATAAGCATAGGACTAGAATAATATAAATAACAATGGTGCCAAGGCTGACAACCTTGAAACCTGATAAAGTATGACACAACCATCTCCCCAATACATATAGAAGTGGGCACACAACCTCCATCCAAAAAATATAACATGGGCACACAATCCAAAAAACAAAGTACTTACACTAATCTAGGGCTATTAAACCACAAAGCATGCATAATGTGGAGGCAAGTATAAAGTTCAGTCATATTAAAATAGAATAAATAAGATTTCCATCATAATGGAGAATATAAATATCCACCACCAAAGTGGGAAAAATTAGGATTCCATCTCATAATAAGGAACAACATGGCTTAGATTTCACAAATGGGGTCGCATCTAGAAGCGTTCAACATAGATGGAGAGTTCAAATTCATTAAGATTAGACCAAAATAGGTCATCAAGTCAAGAAAGAAAAATTTCAATGATAAGATACATCAAAGAGACCCAAGAGAGAGCTAAAGAAAATAATTGCTCAATATGACTCATGGGGATGCAAGATACATTAGAGATGACAAAAGTAGGTTTATTTCTCAATATAAAATCCAATATATTCAACATACCTCAAGATGTTTGTCAAGTTTTCAAAGTCCAAACCCTAATTCCAAGTCAAGGTTCTTGCTCACCTAACATTGATTTCTATATACAAATATAAATTAGTATTCATATTGTAAACCCTAGAATACTATTCAGATTATTCTTAGATGTAGGTTATGAAATATTTTTATTTAGATAGAGATAAATCCAAAGAGTATTTTTGTGTAATTTTTTGATAATCATAAAATTATTTATGAATTATTGAAGTTAACCCTATTTACTAAATTCTTTGAAAAATAATATATCACAAAAGACGCTAATGATCTTGCATCAAAATCCAAATCATATGAGTGTGATAGGGCATAATGGTGCAATGTACATGTAAGGAAAATCATGACTAATCTCAAAATGACTTATGAAATTACAAAAATTCCCTTAGCATAAAATTGAAAAATAAGAACGAGTGAATGGTAGATTGGGCAAACTACAAAGGGGAATCATCCCTCTCATAGGGTTACACCAATGATGTTGACCTATCAGTAGTAGATGGTAGGTATATTGGGGGAATTGTGATAACATCCAATGATGTTGACCTATCAGTAGTAGATGGAAGGTATATTGGGGGAATTATGATGACATGAGAATCTACTATTTTGATAAAGAAAAAGTGAACCAAAGTCATCAATAGATCATACCATGGATGTAAATGAGCAGAGATGGAATGAGCAAAAATCCTTGGAAAGTGGAGTCGTGCCCTGGTGCTCGAACTTTAAATGGTGACAACTAAAGTTTGGAACAACATTCTTGTGAGAGAAATATTGTACAAAGGCCATAGGAGGTCAAGGGATGGTCCTATATAACAAGTTTAGGTTTTAAGGATTCTGGGGTTAGATAGTTAGAGAAGCTAAAACTCAAATTTAGGAAAATCATGAAAAGGGTAAATTAGGATTTAAAGCCAGGCTTGGTAGATGCATATTGTCTCCCAAATTCAATGGGTGAGAGTTTGAGAATTTTCATGCCCTAGGGACCTAGAAATCCACGTCGGGAGTCAAAAACACTGTACACGGGCATGACTCACTTCTACTCGAGGTAGGAGATGGTCTCTCTTCCGTTAGATTGTGATAGGTCAGCCTCAGGTTGACCCATAAAGAATCAAGGTGCGTGATAAAAATACAATTGGAAATTCAAAAATTAAAGCTTGTGTGACATCAAAATCAATAACTTTATGAAATGTATTGATATGGAAGTATTCAAACATGTATTTTATTTTTCCATTTAAATTAGGGCAGTTAGGATTAGCCAAATGATTTCAAACTTGGTGCCCAAGCTATTTGGGACCCAATGAATCTGATTCTTTCATTAGATTGGGATTTTATGATTTCTTTACTTGAATTATAGTGCAAATCAAGTTTATCCCCTTCACTTTTATATTTATTAAAATATTTCATCATTGTTATCAATATTCATTAACAAAATCTCATTAACTTCATATTTATTTAGATGATGGAACATTATTCATATTTATGGACATGGTGATTCACTTTGTTATTTCTATACATGTGTTAAGCACATTGTAACACTTATTAAACATATCTTAGCCATTATGTGAATATTAATTAACTAAGAAATTGGATGTACCACATTTTATGTTTTTAATCACATTATATCACCCACAAGTTATTATGTAAATATGTGGTGTCATTATCTAACCTATTTTCACATAATATATTTTATCTACAATTATTGTTCATTAGGGTATAACTTTATCTTTGTTTGGTCATATATAGGGAACCAACTCACTATATTTTTAATTGTAGAATAGGGTAGGATTTTATGTTTTAGTTTGTTGAACCACTCCACCCCTTAAAATGATTTTGTCATCGAAATTGTAACATCCATATCTTATCCACAAATAATCCCTACCCCTTAAAAGGTTTAATCTATTAAGCTAAACACAGTAACATCAAAATACTAGATTTACTTATGTATCTTTTAGTTGTGAATATTTTAAGTGTTTATGTTGATCATAGGTCATGCATCCAACTAACCAGTCAAAACCACCTAGTGTTGGACTTCAAGTCCTTGTGTTAGTAACCAAGAAACACTAGTTCACCAAAAAACCTAGAAACAATAAGGTTCACAAGAGCAACCAAAAGGTCAAAGGGTACAAAGGGATTCAACTAAACCTTTATCATAAGATAAATCTACCAAGTCATCACTCCAAACACTTTAACTATGGTTTAGATTTCTATTCCAACTAATTTTAGGGTTTCTCTTCCCTAACTTCTTATATCTCTTATTTGTGACTTAGTTCAAGAAAACTTTGATAAAATCTAGAAAAAAAATCTTCTATATATAATAGTATAATGATTTATTTTTGACAATAAGAAACATTGTGATGTAAAACAAACATGTCGGCCAAAAGTAATGTGAGAACCAAGTCACAAGTGGTCCATATTGTATCTCCTTAACAAATACTTTTCTCATCCTCATGAAAGAATCCATCCTAAACTCATATCTCATATCATCCAAAAAGATATATCACATTATGGTTTACTAAGCACAATTCTTATGTGTAACTCATATAATTCTAAATCGATCCTTCTTCATCTCAGGAATAACATAGGTCAAATCTAGGGTAAACATCTCACATAGAAGGTAACTATAAAAGCTAAGGGTTCTAATTAGGGAGAAACAATTGAAATAGTTAGATTCTGACTGTACGGGCTTTGATACCATCTTGCAGGGAGTGGGACCCGAAGGGGGTCCAATCCCTACTAAATTTGAGGAATGACAATCTATTGCAAACACACTAGGAAATATGTTAGAGTATATATATATATATATTATTTCTCAAATAATGGTATTCAAAAGACCAAAGTACACCAAAAAAATAAAAATATGACTATTTTCAATATATACATAAGTACATCATCATCTCCCATATGGATTTTACATGAAAGTTACATCATCATCATGATCTAGGTAGAGGGATATCCCATAGAAGAGGAAAGCACCAAACAAGTGGGTATCAAGAGAAAATGACTTTCAATGTGATGATAAACAAGAAAAAATACTTTTCATAAATAAAATATAGAAGTTGTGCCACAGAAGAACATATACATTTTTCATAACAAAACCCATCACAATAATATCAACATTCATGCATGTGAGATAAGCATAGAACTAGAATAATAAAAATAACAATGGAAGCCAAGGCTCACAAGATTGAAACTTGATAGAGTATGGCACACAACCATCTCCCCAATATATATAAAAGTAGGCATACAACCCAAGTATGGGGCACACAACCTCCACACCAAAAATATAACATGGGTACACGACCCAAAAATGAAAGTACTTACAATAATATACGGATACTGAACACAAAGCATGCATAATGTGGAGGCAAGTATAAAATTCAATCATATTACAGATTAAATAAGATATGCATGATAAATAGACAATATAAATATCCACCACCAAAGTGGAAAAAATTAGGGTTTCATCTCACAATAAGGAACAATATCGTTTAAATTTCACAAACAAGGTCTCATTTATAAGCAACGTGTAATTTAAAAGTCCAACATAGATCAAGTGTTAAAATTCATTAATATTAGACCAAAATGGGTCATCTAGTCAAGAAAGAGAAATTTCAATAATAAGATAACTCAAAGAGGCCCAAGAGAGAGATAAAGAAATAATTGCTCAATATGACTCATGGGGGATGAAACATACATTAAGAGAGGATAAAATTAGATAAATTTCTCAATAGAGAATCCATGAGATGCAACATACCTCAAGATGTTTTTCAACTTTCTGAACTCCAAACCCTAGTTCCAAGTCAGGGTTCTTGTTTACCTAACATTGATTTTTATATACAAACATTAATCAGTATTCATATTATAAACCTTAGATTACTATCCTGATAATACTCCTACTTAGGTTGTGATATATTTCTATTTATATAGATAATAATTTTTTGAATCCAACAAGTATTTTTACCTATTTTTTTAATATTTAAAGAATTAGTTATGAATTATTGAAGTTAACCCTATTTACTAAATTCTTTGAAAAATAATTAATTGCAAAAGATGCTAATGTCTTTGTGTTAATATCTGAATTATATGAGCAAGTTAGGGCATAACAATCCAAGGTGCATGTGAGGGAAATCATGACTTAATCTTAAAATGACCAGTGAAATTACAAAAATGCCCTTAGCAGAAATTTGAATAACAAGAACGAGCAAAGGTTAGATCAAGAAAACCACAAAGGGGAATCATCCCCCTCATAGGTCCATGCCATGGTCGTCAACCCGTCGGCAACATATCATGAGTAGATTGGGGGAATTTCCACAGTGTGTGAGTCTATTGTTCTGATAAAGAAAAAATGAAGGAAAGTCATCAATGGATCATACCGCTGATGTGATTGAGCAGAGACAGAACGAGGAAAGATCCTTAGAAGTTAGAGTTGTGGCCTAGTGCTTGAACTTGCAACAACGACAACTGAAGTTTGAGACAAAATTCTCCTGAGAGGAATATTATACAAAGGTTGTGATCGGCCTGAATCACATGTCTAGTAAGGGAGGAAGATTCAGAAGGAATCAAACTTTTAAATTTATAACTTGAAACCTTCAAGGACCCCCACAACTTTTATTACGGAGTCGAAGTAGATATACGGGGTCGAACACAGGGACGTGGTGACATTTAGGATGCTTGAGCTTTTTTTCTTGAGTCAGATAAGCCAAGATGATAGTCGGGAAAGTAAGGAGCTAGAACTAGTCTAGTGGGTTGTCACAAATTAAAAAAAATAAAGAAAAGAAAATAAAACAGAGTCCATAGGATTCTACTAAATTAGAGAGAAGGAGTTCCCGACTATGTAACCACAAGTTGGACAGTCTATGCACCCATTCTCAGGCGTAGACAACCCTCAAACACCTCAGCAAGCAACCTACATTCAGACATAGCACACACCGTGGTATTTGTTCCTGTGGGGTCATCCCACTCGCTCTTGTGTAGCGTGACTAAAAACCATCGATGATATGAAACCTCTCTCGAGGATGACAAACCAACATCCTAGAATATTCTAGATACCCTCTCAAGTCTAGAATATTCTGGGATGTTAGGAACAGACAACTTTGAACTGTTCTCCTTTCAGAATTCAATCCAAACTATCTTCTCTTGTCTATTTCTACAATGAATCCCTCAATATAGGTATAAATAGAAGTTCAAGCAAGAAAGAGATCAACCAAACTATCAATCATAACCACAAAGAGGAGATAGAACATAAAACGTGCTAGATCTGAAATAAAACTACTTGCTTAAGGTAAAAGTACATAAACATGTCCAAAATAGGATACATAGCCAAGAAGGAGCCCAACTAGCCATGGACAAGCATAGTTGGCACCGAACAAATATGAAAGAACATCGTTTCATAGAAACAAAGGAGAATAGTAGAAGGAAGGAGAAGAAGAAGAGATTTAGCCCATAGAGGAGAGGTGGCTCTTGCTCCCTAGCCTCCGTATAGACTGGATCTCATCCTTGGGTCATCCTCCTTGATCTTTTGGACTCCTCAGCCTCCTTTCTCTCTAGATCCCGCCCTAAATAGAAGCTTGATGAGTGAATGGCGGTGGAAGATGGTGGAGGATGGAAACACGCTGAAGAGGTGGGCGTAGAATAAGACTTCGGCCTTCTCAGACCTCCAAACTCTCCTATGGGGCTCTGGGAATGACACCGGGTCAGAACCAACAAATGGAACCTCCCAAAATGCAGAACCGGTAGATGGAACTCCCCAAGGTGCAGAACCCCCTGTCCAAGTTGTGGGGGGTGTGTATTTATAGGCAAAATGGTCAAGGTCTGCACTGACTCAACTTCACGATCGAGATCGCAGTCGCGGTCAAGGTCGTGGTCGTAGTCGCGGTCACGGTCACGGTCGAGATCGTGGTCGTGGTTGAGGTTGAGGTCGCGGTCGCAGTCGAGGTCGAGGTCACGGTCAAGGAAGATGTAGATACCACTGTCGTGGTCTAGGAGGATGTACCTCAATCGCGGTCTGAGTTACTTCTTCTTTTCCACGATCACGGTCCAGGAAGATGCACCTCGATCACGGTCGAGGTTACTTCTTCTTGGCCACGGTCGTGACATAATGGAACGAACCCATGGGGGGTTGTTACGACCTCACCTCCTGATAATCCCCAATTAAGGGAGATCGAGAGGTCTAAGCCGCACCCATGACTTCTGGATCAAAGGTTCGGCAATTAACTAAGAATAATTATCAAAATTTAACATACTATACTGAAAGCTGTAAGAAAATAAATTTTTGCATACCTTTTGAAAACTTGGATCTCACACCGATACTAATCTATCTAATCCTCCTTTGCACTTTAATTCTCATTTAGTATCACATGTGCCACTTTACTATTTGTTCTTTTCATTGTACCTAAAACGCCGACAAACAAAACGTCGGTCAGCCGTAGCTGGTATGTGGGGGAAACAAATAAACATGCAACTATGGTAACAATGTAATCACTCAATTAATCATTTAACGATCAAGATTACATTTTAAGCCAAACTACTCAATCCATAACTATCCACAACTTTGTGTTGTCCCTGTAAGGACTTATATGGTACCTTTATAAACGTGACTTGATGGACCTACCCTCTAGGCAGCCAAAGTCTTTCACGACCTGATGGACCTACCCTCTAGGTAGCCATGTACTAGGTCAGCCATTACGACACAGAGGGGACTGGGATCTGAGCTAGTAGGCACATATCTTATGTGATAATCGTAGTCACTTTATAGTTGCAAGAAATAAATAAACATTCAACAATTTAGTTGCATTCAATGCGATTAAACATCCGAGAATCCATTGGGAAACTAAAGCAGTTATTCATAATCGTAAGCACATACCTGTCTTGGAGATCTCAAGCAACAATTTATCCAAATCCAACTAGATGTCCAATCAAGCAAGCCAATCAATCAATCAAGCAAACATTGATCCTGAAAACATGTATAATGTCTAATTGTCACAAGCATATCCCAAACAACTCCTTATTGACTTGGGACACCTTTCTAAGGTTTCTAAGTCTCATTAGGATGCTTTATGGTTTCTTAGACCAATTTCTCAAACTTTACCCATTTTAGGTCAACAAACCCTAAAAATACCCTTTTCCATTTATATGAACCTTAATTGCTCAATTATCCATTTTTATAGTCTTTTATACTCAAATTGGCTGAAGGTCATCATATCCCTATTTATTCATGGATTTGAACCATTAAAACAATTAAAAGACATATTCATCTAAATTAGGGTTTTCAAGCTCATTAGTGCATAATCATGCACGAAACCCTAAATTAAGCCAATTATATAAAAAGATCATCTTTTTATATTCTATCCTTATATTTATCAACAACAGGTTAAAATCATCCTTTGAACAACATTAAATCCATCTATCCTCAAATCTAAGGGTTTTTCATTAATTAAAACACTAAAGATGATAACTTTATGTACTTTTCCAATTTCAAGCATCTAAACTCTAAATTAGACTAATCATATGCAAAGTTCTTCCTTTTTGAACATAATGTACCTTTTTACATTTAACAGGTTAACATCAACTCTAATGATCCATTAAACCCTATTAAACACTTTATTTATTTCAAAATAGGGTTTCTTAACCTTTAATTCATTAAAGATGATAATTTGCACTAATTTTCGAACTATGATCAGATTCAGACTATAAAACTATTTTTAATGGATTCCTTGTGTTCTTCTGATCAAAATTCATATATTACATGTCTTAATCAGAGTTACCAATCTTTATTTATGAATTTTGCAATAAAACACTTACTTGGCCAATCCGGGAGCGCTACGTCAGCCCGCCCCATGCAACGTCGCCCTTTGTTTTGGAAAACATAACGAAAGGACGGTTATTCCCTCCCTTAAGTTAGTCGACGTTGTAGCCCGCGGAGGGTAGTTTTGTCAAAAGCCGGCTGTGCTCCTTCTTCCTCGCGAGCAACCCTAGCTCGTTGCCTGTAGCGGCTCGGGGAGCTTTTCCTCCTCCGATCTCCGACTCCAGGGTGCCGGGGATGGCCCCCCACCTTCCGCCTACGTCCGCCAAGGTCCCTTGCACCCGATGGTGCTCTACACTCGCAACCATGGCGGCTGGCTTCCGCTGGCCGGTCCTGCCATCCGTAGCCGGCCTGCAGTCGTGTTGCAGGTGTCGCACGAGGGTGGCGAGCAGGGAAGGATGGCCAACCACCCCAGATTAACGTGGTTGCTTCTTCCTTCAATTGAGATCCCTCCACAGCTGCTAGATGCCACCGATGTAGATCCATGTGTCCTCGGTTAGGGTTTCAAAAGAAAAGGAATAAGAAGAAGGTGAGAAAGAGAGAGGGAGATGTAAGATCTCTTTTTAACTCGATCCAGGGGGTCTACCCCTTTTATATAGAAGGGTTTTCGCACCCTAAGGCGTTTATTCAAGGGAAACAAATCCTTTTCCCACTTGGAAAGTGATTCCTTCATTAAAACACGAGTTTTCTCTCTCCTTTGATATATCCTATTTCTTGAATAATTAGGAATTCGAATTTCTTCTTAATTATTCTCTCTTTCCTTGCTTTTAATCCATTGACACAAAATTCTATTTCTTTTAATCAAAATTACTTTCTTTTTAACAATACCTCATAATTCATTAATAATGCAACACATTATCCTCTTATTTTGCCTTTTTAGTATTTTCTCTTTCTTTCCTCTTTATTGGGACTCCTTGAATCCCAAGAAATTCTATGATTTCGAAATTACTTTTTAAGGATACTTATTATCCTTCTAGATGCATCTATATGCATTATTTCACATTATCTTATTTATTTCTTATTAAAATATCTCTTTTTGAGGATTTCTTTTTATTTCTTTTTTTATTTTCCTCATTTGCATTCCTTTTAATATTAGCAACCTCATGGATACGAAATTTCACCAAGAAATCTCATTTATGCCTCTTTCCACTCATTTTCCACATTTTATCATTATTTTCAATTTATTTCTTATAATTAATCTTTTCTTTTCTTATTGCTTTCCTTTTACAACTTTGGACTCCTTGGAACCCAAGGAACCCAAGAGACACGAAATCCTCTTTGGATTTGTCTTCTAGAAGTTTCTACATATTTCTTTTCTCGAATATTCAATTATTCATTCACTAATTGAATTTTCTTTGTTATTTCCTTGTTATTGGGCCCAATAGCCAATAAAGCCCACAACACAAACATCAAGGCTATTGTAAATGAAATCCATTTATTTGAAGAAAATTATATCATTATTTGTTCAAATATCTTTAATATGAGAAATTACATTTCTCACCAATTGAACCCAAAAATTGGGGTTATAACATCCTTCCCCTCTTATAGGAATTTTGTCCTCAAAATTCAGGCAAGCAAACAAACAATTCAGGATAAGACTTTTCCATGTCCATCATTGGCCCCTATGTGGCTTTTCTGTACCCATGGCATTTTCAAAGAACCTTTATTATCACATATTCTTTTCTCTGAGTCCTTTCATCCCGACGTCTATAAACTGCACAGGTGACTCAGGCCATGTCAGCCTCCCTTGGGGCTCACTAGGTTCATTGCTCAGCACATGGTCGGGGTACCTCACATAGTGCTCTAAATCAGACACATGGAACTCATCACACATTACTTTATCCCGAGGGGTTAGGTCAATCTTAACCTTCTCCACCCATCCATTTCTAATGGACCCATGTATCGGGGACTCAACTCTCTTAGCTATAACTTAGAGGGGTCGGATTTTCATGTCACATTTTCTCCCACAGTAACTTGTATGTCAGTCTACTTTGCATCTACTCACGACTCTCATCGTCTCTAGGCTCCTTTTAGCCCTTGAACAATCAAAGTGACTTCATCTACACGCACTGGGGTCCCTTTTTCTAACCATCATGTGGCCCTTTTCACCAACATCACCTTACTGAAGTGGTGACCGACACAACCTCCCTTACAGAGCTTCATATAAAACCCAATACTGGCTATGGTGGTCATTGTCACATCTTTCATAAGACAAGAACTATCTCTAGATATCACCCTGAACGAGCATACATGCCCTCATTAGACCCTTTAGTCTAGATCATACTAACCATAGTTAGGGGTGATAAACTATACTAACATTGAGTTCTTCATGTACCTACTTGCACTTTATGGAAGTGAACCTTTAGGTCAAACTCAAGAACCTTTGAACTCGCTTCATGGTGTAGTTGAACCATCTTTCTCATGTGTAGTTCAACTGGATCTGTCCCTTAATTGAACTCTTCCTTTCTCATAATATCTAGGTAAGGCGACCTACCATAACCCATATTGTATCTCAACCTTCTTTGGCCCAGGGAAGACCTATCACAACATCCATAGTGTTGAGCTCCCATTCCCTCTCAGGGACTCTTTTGTCCTCTATATCGATACACTGGGTTACTGGGGTTCGTCCTTTACCTCCTGGCTTGCATGGTCATAAACCACATGGAACTTCATCTTAAGCATCTAAAGTGCTATTGCCATTTTCCATGGTGTATCATGATTTCCTGTATGTCATGATTCTTCCAAGATCGATTCCTCCGAAACCCTAAACCACTCTAGTCGGGGTTTCATCACCTTCTCTTCCAAAGAAGTACATCTGAGGTTTTACCACCATTCTTTCATTGCATCCAGGACTAGACTGGCTAACCAAACAACCATAACTTTTCAATGTATCTTGTTACATCTGAGTGTTATCCAAACACCTCTCCTTTTCGAACTTAAGGTTAGCCAATCAACCCTTTCTAGCTTCTGGTCAAACAAGTCAGATGTATCTCAACCAGAGCATCCATTACCACTTCACATCCTTAGATAACATTACACTTCCATGCATTTCACTTATCATGTCACCTCAAACTATATGTTTATCTTCATAAGAACACTCTCTGATTCCATCATCATGGTGATCAAACTCAACTTGGTATAACTTGTAAGCTCCACTTAGCTCATGCTAGAAACATCCTCATAAGGTGACTACCTCATTCCTCTTAGTGCTAGTAAACCATCCATGTATCATTCACTTTACCAGGGTAGGTTATCTTCTCTATCCCCATTTCTCGTGGCAACGTTCCAACCTACATCATCTCTTATCCTTGGTGTATGGCATGCGTAATATCCTATCTCGCACCCCCATAACAAGAGGAAATAAGCATTTGGTTGCAGTCCAAATACAGAGTTCTTCCTGTTCCAAGAGTAGAGATGGCACATCCCACCTTGCCAATACACATTTACATCTAAGTTGCAACGCGCCACATATGTCTCTATATCACAGTCATCATAATATCAAAGAAGTCCTGAACCTACTGAGGTTTATATCCTTGGTCATCTCCTCTAGGTCTATAGGGTACCGACTCTTTTGGGGTCATCCGTCTTCCCTCATGCATCAAGAGAGTTCCCTACTCATCTGCCCTTTGGGTCCCATGAGTTCATGAAGGTGATCAATCTCCTAACCCATGGCCCTCAGACAATGATAGCTGTTACCTCCCGACCCTATGGTCATGTGCAACTGGGAAATTAGGCAACTCCTACTTTCATCAGTCTTATCCCTACCTGACCCTAGGATAGACTTAGGATTCTCCATTACAGAACATGTTCACTTAGAACGTTACCCAAGTCTTCATCATCTCTCTTTCTACATTCATGGGCTGGCTCTCATCCTTCATAGGGATCATGGCAACCTTCCTACCTTAGTCAAGCCCCCTATCAGTTACCTCCATGTTAACACATTCATATGCAATTAGAGATGGATATCTATGGGTCTACAGGTTCATGTACTTTTCACTTAGCTTCTCAAGATCCTATGAGACCTCTTTAGGTTACATTAAACCAACCAAAAAGATACACACCCTACCAAAGGGGTCCCTCTCCCAGGATGGGAGGAAAACTATCTCTTGACAACAAGGTCACAAAAGCTTTTAGGTCTAGGGTTTACATCCACATGAGCTTACTTAACCCCTACTAGGCTATTAAGGCACAAGCAGATCACCTATTGAACCATGCTAGGTCATACTTGTCCTCTTTCCTCAATGTTGGATCAAGATCATACCTTTCTTTATCATCAACCTAGCTGTGAGGGGTTCATCAAACACACCTTAAACTTAAGGGGCTTCTCTTTTCCTCTATTTGTGAGGATTACCATGCTCGCTTCTATAGGAACTCAACTTCTCATCATGAGCCTTAGGTACACCACTTCCCCTCTTAGGCCTAGGAACCCTAGGTTCACTGCAGGCTCTGTCTCTTAACTACAAACCAAGCACGAAAAAGGCATGACACGCACTCCTTGTCATCCTTCAACTCAAGCAACACTTAGAGTTGGGTCCTCCTTAAGGACAACCAACAAGGTACAAGGCCTCATAACCTGCTACTAAACCTTTCTAGGTCTAAGGAACTCTTTTTCCTACCTCAGAAGGTAAACACCTATACTGTAGGCACATAGGCACCAAATGCTTCATCTTCACTCCCTAGGGTCTGGTCCCTCTAAAGGCAACCAAGATATCATCAACTTTCAGGGATCGATCATGAGGCAACCACTATCATCCAATGTTCTGGGTTTTAGGCTTCCAACCTTCTTTATGGGTTTCCTGCTCTCTCTAGAGCTAACCCTACATCCAACCTCACCTCTAGAGGTCCTATCTTCATGAAAGATCAACCTCCAAAGCATTCTCTACATGGGTGAAGCCTAGGTTTGCACTTATGGTTGCTCACGATCATCCATAACCCTTTATGCTCCATCATAATTCCTTATCCAGGGTTTCATCTACCGTCATCACTATGACGTGCCCTAGGTGCCCTCTATGCCCTACTTGCACAAGTCCATAGGGTTTCTATGATCCTTCACTAACATCATCATCTAAGGAGCTATTCTTTACCCTAACATGCACGACCCTTCCCAGGGTTGGGTTGCCAAAGGTGCTAGGTCACCCATAGATCATATGGCATCCCAAAGGCATGTCCTTTTAAACACCTGGTCCAACTCATCTCTCTCTAACCTTCACTTAGGGTTAGGGTTAGCATCATCCTCAGAGGATGTGCCAGGTCTCTACTTGAAATGGAGATCTTTATTTCCAAGACTAACTTATCCTCCTGTCACGAAGTTCTAGCCTTAGGTCCCTTCTGGGGACATGACAACTTATGTCATACGACCTAATCATATATCTATTATTTATTTTGCGCTTAATCTATTAAGATTATGTCCATGACATCTTATTTACATGCCTTTCATTAATTTAGTGGAGGATTCCTTAAACCTTATTAACCTTACCCATACCTCATGAGGGTGAGGAGAAGAAAGAAAACCCTAATCCTTTATGCCTTATCAGAATTTTGTGATGAGAAGGGATGAATAAGATGAGAAGTCCTAAATGTATCTTATTTCGATTCATACCCTAAGACTTTGGCCAGGCAGTCACACGGATCCGGGAGTCCTCGTATTCCGACTAGCGGTGCGGAGGAAAATCTTGCCATCCCCCTATCGTGATCCTTTTCTAGACACCTCCATCTTTCGGATACTCCTCTAATAACTCCCTCGGGTTCTATGGAGTTTGTAAAATTTAATAATTATAAATGGTTAACTGGGGAACCTATGCTCTGATACCAAATGTTACGACCTCACCTCCCGATAACCCCCAATTAAGGGAGATCGAGAGGTCGAAGCCGCACCCATGACTTCCGGATCAAAGGTTCGGCAATTAACCAAGAATAATTATCAAATTTTAACATACTATACTGAAAGTTGTAAGAAAATAAATTTTTGCATACCTTTTGAAAACTTGGATCTCACACCGATACTAATCTATCTAATCTTCCTTTGCACTTTAATTCTCATTTAGTATCACATGTGCCACTTTCCTGTTTGTTCTTTTCATTGTACCTAAAACGCCGACAAACAAAACGTCGGTCAGCTGTAGCTGGTATGTGGGGGAAACAAATAAACATGCAACTATGGTAACAATGTAATCACTCAATTAATCATTTAACGATCAAGATTACGTTTTAAGCCAAATTACTCAATCCATAACTATCCACAACTCTGTGTTGTCCCTGTAAGGACTTATATGGTACCTCTATAAAGGTGACTTGATGGACCTACCTTCTAGGCAGCCAAAGTCTTTCACGACCTGATGGACCTACCCTCTAGGTAGCCATGTACTAGGTCAGCCATTACGACACAGAGGGGACCGGGATCTGAGCTAGTAGGCACATATCTTATGTGATAATCGTAGTCACTTTATTAGTTGCAAGAAATAAATAAACATTCAACAGTTTAGTTGCATTCAATGCGATTAAACATCCGAGAATCCATCGGGAAACTAGAGCGGTTATTCATAATCATAACCACATACCTGTCTTGGAGATCTCAAGCAACAATTTATCCAAATCCAACTAGATGTCCAATCAAGCAAGCCAATCAATCAATCAAGCAAACATTGATCTTGAAAACATGTATAATGTCTAATTGTCACAAGCATATCCCAAATAACTCTTTATTGACTTGGGACACCTTTCTAAGGTTTCTAAGTCTCATTAGGATGATTTAGGGTTTCTTAGACCAATTTCTCAAACTTTACCCAGTTTAGGTCAACAAACCCTAAAAATACCCTTTTCCATTTATATGAACCTTAATTTCTCAATTATCCATTTTTGTAGTCTTTTATACTCAAATTGGCTGAAGGTCATCATATCCCTATTTATTCATGGATTTGAACCATTAAAACAATTAAAAGACATATTCATCTAAATTAGGGTTTTCAAGCTCATTAGTGCATAATCATGCATGAAACCCTAAATTAAGCCAATTATATAAACAGATCATCTTTTTAGATTCTATTCTTATATTTATCAACAACAGGTTAAAATCATCCTTTGAACAATATTAAATCCATCTATCCTCAAATCTAAGGGTTTTTCATTAATTAAAACACTAAAGATGATAACTTTATGTACTTTTCCAATTTCAAGCATCTAAACTCTAAATTAGACTAATCATATGCAAAGTTCTTCCTTTTTGAACATAATGTACCTTTTTACATTTAACAGGTTAACATCAACTCTAATGATCCATTAAACCCTATTAAACACTTTATTTATTTCGAAATAGGGTTTCTTAACCTTTAATTCATTAAAGATGATAATTTGCACTACTTTTTTAACTATGATCAGATTCAGGCTATAAAACTATTTTTAATGGATTCCTTGTGTTCTTATGATCAAAATTCATATATTACATGTAACATCCCAGGATTTGAGGCCTCGGATAACATGATCTTAAAAGGAATGATTGGACTACCCATATCACCAAGGTGCACCTCCTTTTCCGGGAGCCCATCTCTACAGAACTCCATAGTTAAGCGTGCTCAGCTTGGAGTAGTACTAGGATGGGTGACCAGTCGGGAAGTTGATCCTGGCTTGCGCGTGAGTGGACAAAAAGCGTGCAGTTAAGGCTAGTGGTGGTCTGTGGGTCCAGTCGTCATCAATAGACTTGACTCAGAATCATTAAGTTCAAGTGTTGAACCAACCGATTAGAGTCTCAGATTGATTGAGAACTGAATTGACTGAGTCATGAACAATCTGAACCACCAACTGACCAGTTCACTGGGTGAACCGATCGACTCATGGTCTGTGAGATGATTGGTTCACTCTGGTAAACCATTCAGTTCGCTTCAACCAAACGAGCATGTGTTGGGTTTCCCGATTCATGAGAAAAGTTTCCCATTTCACTTCTGACAAGAATTAATCTTTGCATTAATCAGAAATGAATTAGGAAAGTCAATTGCAAGCATGTATGGCTTGTGAACCACTCAATTCACTAAGTGAACCGACCGGTTTACTATGCCAACCAACCGGTTCACTAGTGAACCGATCGGTTCTCCTGCCACAGTGCAATTTATTCATGGAAAATCCTTACCCTTCTACTCCCTCAAAGACTGGGAACCCTGACCCTACCCTCTACTATAAATTGTGGGGTACATGGGGCTTCTCCAGACACACAACAGAGACACAACTCAGAACATCAATTGCTCTACAAAGTTATTATCCTCTCTGGTTTTGGTAACTGAGAGAGCCCAAGCAAGTTCTACCCATTCAGGGAGGAATAACAAGGGAAAGACAACTACAGAAAAGCAACTGGTTGTGGGAGAGTGTGTTGGTGACTAGTACGCCAATAGAAGGGGACAACTCCTTCTAGTCCATTCTTTAGGATGACTAGAGTTCTCGATAGTCTTTGTGGACTATTTATAGAGGAAGGAGACTTCTGTCGCTTAGGAGGATGACTGTCAACCGCAGTCTGGGTCAAGACCAGGAGTTGTACAGATGTTGTCGAAGAAAGGTGGTTGAAGACCACACCTGCTGCAAGGTATAGTCATTGAGCAAGCTTGAGGACCAGGTATAACATGCTAAAATCATCCTTCCCATTACATAGATGTTGATGCGATCTGTTGGTTATGTGTTTATGGTCAAGTAATTTTTATTTCCGCTTCCTACTCTAACCACGTAAAACCCAACAGTGGTATCAGAGCCACGTCAATACTCTATATTTTGAGATAATCGATATGATCAAATTTTGGTTGTATTGTCTTTTATTTATTGCATACGATGTGAATATTTAAATGACTAATGTGAATATTCAATTAAATACCACATGATCCCAAACTAATATATACATATATGATATGGTATATATGCAATCGACATGCATCACCCTAAAACTGTTTTGATGGTGGATGTGTAGCATGGTTATGTCCTATAAACCCTATGTGTATGTATGTGGTTGGTTATGGTTGTTTGCATCTTGATCTGCACATCAATCCCTCTTCTTCTATTCTAAATGTAACTTGAGATAACTCGATATTCTCTTCTACCTTTGCTCCCCTTGAATGTAACTCGAGGTTTCACAAAGATTATGTAAAATAGGATTAGCTTTATTTCTTGTTATGGCGAAGACTGAAGATGACCGCTTGATGGACCGAGATGGCCGACTAAGGAGAAGTTGGTGGACCGACGAGAAGCCCAAATGACCAGACGAGTCAACCATCTAGAGGATCTAGATGACCGTCTGGAGGAGCCAGACGATCGGTTGGAGGAGACCAACCGACCGGGCAAGAGGCTAGTTGACTGGTTCAAAGGTTGAACTAGTCAACCCAGATTGGCAACCATAGATCTTCATCAATAATAGGTTGCATGTGATGTAGACCTTAGATAATTGTAGTTCCTTGTATCTCCAAGAAACTATAATAGCATGGCCATAATCATCGCTTTATCGTTATTGCATGTATGTATTTGTGGGATATATAACGTGTATATGATACGTACTATATATGTGGTGATTGGATACATATATGCATATATAAGCATATTTAAACCCCTCAACAGACATATTAAGTTGAAGATGCCTTCCAAAAGTAGCACACATGAAAAGCTTGATCGACAAAGTGTGGGCATGCCTTCACATGGTGCATTGTTTATATTGTGGAAGTGTGATGGGGAATATGTGGGTCTGCCTTCACATGGTGCATATTCATTGTGTTGGCTTTTGGGTTGGACTTAACAAGGTGAACTTGATTGGATCAAGCACCTTGAGGCATAAAGATGAACATGGCAAGGAGTTGCACATGACATCTACCAAGAGTTGCATATGATGTAATTGGAAAAGGTTGCCTACCTGAAAGACTCTAGTTGTGGATGACAGCCCTAGTTGGTCCATGGCTTAGATGAAATCAAGATCTTGCTCACTAGAAGGTTGTACACTGCAATCTTCTGAATTGATAGTAAGGGTTATCAATTTGAGATAAAATAGTGAGAAGCGAACATTAATTAAAGACCTAATTAAATATTGTAAATTTTCAAATAAAATCAAATCAAAGGAGTTTTGGACTAAAATTGCAAATTTCCTTTATGTAGAATAAATGACTACCAACAAAAATCACTTTTCATTGCGATCGGTCCTTGAGAAGGACAAGCTAAATGGGAACAACTTCCATGACTGGTTTAGGACGTTGAGAATTGTTCTCACTCAAGAGCGAAAGCTCTATGTCCTAGATACACTAGAGCCATAAGAACCCGCTCTCATCACACCAAAGGCTGAAAGGGATGCTTACAGGAAGCATACTAAGGATGTCATTGATGTGAAGTGCTTGATGTTGTGCTCAGTGAACTATGAGTTGCAGAGATAACATGAGAACATGGACTTCATTGAGATGGTTCAACATCTCAAGAACATGTATCAAGATTAGGCACGTCAAGAGAGCTAGGATGTCTCCAAGGCACTGTTCATGTACGCCATGACAAAAGGAGATCTAGTAGGCCCTCACACACTCAAGATGATTGGGTACATGTAACACGAATGAGATTCCCTCTAAGACAAGAGTTGGCTACTGATGTGATACTACAATCATTTCCAGAATCTTACAGTCAGTTTGTGATGAACTACAACATGAACAACTTTGACAGGTCACTGACAAAGTTGTTGGGCATGTTGAGGACAGCTGAGGCACAGATGAAGAAAGACAAATCCAAATCTGTGATGATGATAAGCAGAAAGAAGGGAAAGTCTAAAGGCAAGGGCAAGGGCAATGCCAAGAAAGGTTCTAATGCTAGCCAGCAACCCAAGTCATCTTCAGCACTCAAAGCCAAGGGAGGGGTGAACAAGGGAGGAAAATGTCACCATTGTCATGAGCCAGGACATTAGAAGAGAAATTGCCCTCTCTACATAGATGAACTAAATCAAAAGGAGGAGGGGATGGAAGTCTCCACCTCAGGTATTATGAAATAAACTTAAATACTTCTTTATCTTAGGTATGTGATACCAAGATATAGATCTGACATATATGATGTGCAAAATCTAAAAAGAAGTGAAGGCCTTTATGAAAGGACCAAGAAGGAACACTCATCAAGATTGGAGCAAGTGTTTCTTCTATAGATAGAAGTACCTTTTAGTTTATTTCAGCCCAAATGCCATGTAATAGATTTATGAACTGCTATTTCATTTTGCCAATAAATAGAAACATTTTATTTCTGCATCTTGTAATGACAAGGGTGTCTATCAATAAAGTTCATGTTTCAATTTCAAAGATATGTATATTTTATGGTGATGCCTTATTTATCTTGTGGTACTTGGTATGCATGAGATAAAATAATAGTACCTAAAAGTTATTGATGACTCAAACAATAAATTAGCATTATCATATAAATAAATGAATGAGAAATTCATCTCTACGTTCCATGTTGATGGATAAACTAGACTCTCTTGGTTGATGAACCATTAAAAGATATGAATGTCTTATTTATTTGGCATGATGACAAGTCAGTCTTCACTAGATGTAGTGGGATAATGACTATTATATTAGGTATAATACATATTGATGTATATACATACATATTGGAATAAATGCTAATACTTTAGATATGGTATTTAATGAAATACAAATATGAATATCTTGAAGTGTTCAAGAATATCATTAATGAAGAACAAACTTGGTAAAAATATTAAATCTTTGATATGATCAATGTATGAGATACTTAAACCAAATGTTTGAGGACCTTGTGAGTAACTATGATAGTGTATCATAGAGAACTCATTATTTAAGGCATAATAATGTCTAAATCAAAGAAGGAATCATACTCTAAATAATAAGAGCATTATCATCAAACAAATAAATAATCTTCTAGAATTCTTCTAAAGAACATGATTTACACTAAATAAATGTACCATTCAAAAGGTATAAAAACACCATATGAGATATGGTATTGGGAATGTTCCATTATGTCTGTTAGTCATTGAATGCTCATATAAGAAAACTAGTTTCTTAGAAAGAGCTTCATTCACAAATCACATAATGTTAGTTGAACACTAATCTCAATATAATAACAAAGTGTTTGTTATATGGATATCTGAATTCCAAAAGAATAAATGGGAGAGAAGTAGAACTCAAAATGTTTGAGATCAACATAATAACATTGAAACCCGATAAGGTACAAAAGGAGATTAAGAATCACAAGTTTTGTGGAATCTCAAATTCCTTATGTAACATATGCACCTCATATATCTAGTAGAGAACACCTTGAGCTTCATGGATAATGATATCCTACAAACTCAAAGGTGATGAATTGGTCATATGATGATGAGCCAATAATATATCTAGATGATGTTGAGAAAATAGATTTTCAGTTATGGCTTGAAGCCATAAGATCCAAAATAACTTCCATGTGAACCAAATAAGGTATGACATTAATGGTAGCACTTATAGGGATAAAACCCATAAGTGCAATTGGGTCTTAAGAGTTAAGACTGACATGGATGGCATTTGAAGAGATGATTGGTTGCGATGAATTCAAGTGAGTTCAAGGTGTTGAACCTGATGAATTTATTTAACCAATTGCAGTGGCTATAGGCCATAAAGGATCATGCTTGCTATTGGAACTTGAAGACTATGAAATTTGGCATATGGATATTCAAAATGCATTTCTAGAAGGAATAACATGAGGCTGTGTACGTGACACAACCTGAAGGGTTTTATAATTTTGTTAATGCAAATGCAGTCTATAAGTTACAAGAGATTTATCAATATGATTGATTAAATACAAGCACCTTAGAACTGGAGTCTTTACTTTGAACATATAGTCAAAAGGTTTGACTGATATATCGAAATAAAGAAGGGATCTATGATTATAAATATTTAGTGGGAGTGTATTCATATTCCACATGATGATGAGGAATGAAACGTTCTAAGAATAGAAACTGGTGTGGAAATATGTTCTTTAAGGAATAAAGAGGAATGTCCTATGTGATAGGAATAGAGACCTACAAAGATAGTTCTCGAATACCTCTTAACTTGATAAAAGAGAACATACATTGGCAGTCTATGCTGAAGGATTCAGTAGGTAAAGATTCAGTGGGAGAAAACTTGTCCATATTGCATGGAGTTAGTCTCTCAGATGCCTAGTGTCCCAAATTTTTATGAAGAATAGGACCACATAGATAGATGCCTTATGCATTCACAATTGGATCTATCATGTATGTAATCATCCCATTATCTTGTATGTATTAGACATGACAAGAATATATATATATGCATTCATCATCTTGTATGTATTAGATATGACAATATGATATGTTCATCCAGTTATCTCGTATGTAATGGACATGATGAGTGGATGTATGTCTACGTCTAGTGAGATTCATTGGAATTCCATAAATAACTTATTGAAGTACTTATGAAGTATTAAAGGATTATTTCTATGGCAATAAAAGGAAGAGTTGAGTGTAAATTAGTTACACTGATGCAAGCTTCTGAAATGATAGAAATTGATCGAAAAATACAAAATATAAAAGTGAATATATGTTGATAAATGGAAACGTTCTGAGAAAAATTAAAAGGTTGTGTAATTCTCAAAGGAATATCGAGTATCCTTGTGTTTTGAACACCAGAGGATACTATATGGATCTAAAAGTTCATACAGATGAACTTATAGATATTCCAACCATTGATGACAAAGTAAAAATACTAAGTCAAACTATGGATCTAATTGTTAAGAAAGGAATATCAGATAGAATATTACGGAAACTCCATCTCATACAAAATGTCATACAGTGAGGAGATGTACATGCAATATACCAACTAAATCAAAATGTTGCTTACTCATTGGATTAGCACTAGCGTAGCAAAAACATGTTGCACATGTTTAGAGATCACTAAGAATATGATTCAAAGGTGTTTGGATCTAAGTGCAAGTGGGAGTCTTTTGGTATGTATGACCATAGAGACAATCATATGATGATTGGATTGGCATATGTCATGACTGATTTGATAAATATCAAAGGAAAGCTTCCAATTCATTCTAGTTCAATCAATTATGAGACAAATGATGGAGCAGAATGAATGTCTAAAGAATGACAATACTCAATAACATATGTCTTTGGGTTAAGGACCTGAACAATGAGATCATATGGATGCTAAGAGTATGTACATTCTTGTTATGTCCCTAGTCAGATGTCATTATGGAAGGTTGATAGACAACAATGACACATAAAGACTAGAGTGTGTGTTGGTTGATGACAATGTCTCATTAGTCATGATATATGATATCAAACCAAGCACATAGATACATGTTGGAGAATAGTGTATCAGACAGACCCACCATGAGAGTGAAACATGGAACCATGACATGGTAGTCAGAATCATCTCTCATAGTGATGGTGGTGATTGTGATTCTTAGACCTGAAATCACTGCACTTGTCAAATGTGATTGGGTACACTTTGACATCATCAAGTGCAGTCTTGAAACATGGGTTATTATAAAAGTGATGATTGGGTGGATTTGACACATGAGATAGATTATGAGTGATAGAAATGGGATTTGTCCCTCCTAAGGGGTATGATGTCCGGGTCACTTGATAAGCAAGACTGAGAATAGCATGTGCATGCACATGTAAATCAATGTATGATATTGAATTCACATATATCTCAGGCAGTCTTCTCTAGTTCAAGAAACATGAATAAACATTGAAAGGATGACAACTCCATGCCTTGAGTTCATTCAGGATATCAGAGACAAAGGAATTATACATTCACCGGAACACCAACCACAGACTGTAGGTTGAAAGTTGTCCTCCAACTTTCCATTCACTTGGGTAGCAGTGACGTGCGACTAGGCACCTATCTTTGCTTGTGATGTCATAAGCTAGTTATTGACATTCACTACCAACATGACATGGGACCTATAGGGTCACACACATAGGATTAACTTGGAAGAGGAGTTTATCCATGAATGATGTTTGGATTGATTACTAAAGTGTTTAGGTACTCAATCAAACATTCAATCAATAGACTTGACTCAGAATCATTAAGTTCAAGTGTTGAACCAACTGATTAGAGTGTCAGATTGATTGAGAACTAAATTGACTGAGTTCTACACAATTTGGACCACCAACTGACTGGTTCATTGGGTGAATCGATCGGCTCATGGTTAGTGAGACGACTTATTCACTCTGGTAAACTGATCGGTTCACTTGGACCAAACAAGCAAGTGTTAGGTTTCCTGGTTTGTGAGAAAAGTTTCCCATTTTACTTGTTAAATTTGATTGGGACAAGAATTAATCTTTGCATTAATTAGAAATGAATTTGGAACGTCAATTACAAGTAGGTATGGCTTGTGAACAACCCAGTTCACTATGCCAACCGACCAGATCACTAGTGAACAAATCAGTTTGCCTACCGTAGTGCAATTTGTTCATTAAAAATTTGGATCCTTCTACTCCCGCACAGACTGGGAACCCAGACCCTGCCCTTTAGTATAAATAGAGGGGTACATGGGGATTCTCCAAAAACATAATAGATACACAA
The DNA here is from genome assembly GCA_963693085.1 of Alisma plantago-aquatica. Classification (NCBI taxonomy): domain Eukaryota; kingdom Viridiplantae; phylum Streptophyta; class Magnoliopsida; order Alismatales; family Alismataceae; genus Alisma; species Alisma plantago-aquatica. The sequence continues at coordinate 516,998,003 of OY856410.1, read as the reverse complement.
CTCATAACATTAGTTGCTCTACAAAGTTGTTGTCCTGTCTGGTTTCAGTAACCGAGAGAGCCCAAGAAAGTTCTACCTATCTAGGGAGGAATAGTGAGTGAATGACAACTGCAGAAATGCAACTGGTTGTGGGAGAGTATGTTGGTGACTAGTACGCTAATAGAAGGGAACAATTCCTACTCTGTTCTTCAGGAAAACTAGAGTTCCCGGAAATCTGTATGGACTATCTATAGAGGCGGGAGACTTGTACCGCTCAGGAGGATGACTGTCAACCGCAGTCTGGGTCAAGAACAGGAGTTGCACAAATGTCATCGGAAGACAGGTGGTGGAAGACTGCATCTTCTGTGAGGTATAGTTGTTGAGCAAGCCTCAGGACCAGGTATAACTCACTGAAACCATCCTTCCCATTACATAGATGTTGATGTGATCTACTGGTTATGGGTATATGGTCAAGTAAATTTTTGTTTTCTCTTCCTACTCTGACCACATAAAACCCAACATATTCATCATATATCTCATAAAACATCATGACTACAACATGTCCATAAAAGGCTAAGTGTCATGTGTGATATCTGGTTCTCTTACATATACATGTACATCGACCAACTATGTACAACAAAAGGGCACACAATCCAAAACTCGTATTGATAGCACAACCATAACACATACTAAACTATCCCTAAGACCTGAGTGTACATGGACAAACTCTAGGACTCTAACCCAAAAGACCAACAAGAAGCACACTCAACCTACTGACCTTGTTGCTACTCCTCCTCGGATGCATTATCATCATGCACGACCACCTAAAAGATGTGGAAACCCATGGGGTGAGACCAAATGTCCTAGCAAGAGATATAACACTCATCCAATGCTATTAATGCACAGGTAAAGATATATAAGGAACCAGAATAAAGCTACATCTATGATAAGAAGATTCAATTACTAATGTAAGCAGGGAAGTTATTATCATCTAAGAAGACCTGGTAGCTATAATGGAGAAGATAATCATTCCTAATCATCATAAGAAACTACAATTGGATTGTAGAACATCTTATCATCAATAAAGGAGTATGAAGAACATGCATATCCACTACCAACTATCTTATACAAAGCAAGCAAGGCCTCATCCAATATTTTCATATTTGATCCTAAACATGCACACTACACGGTTGGTTACATGTTTTATCATGGCCTGAGGATTTGATTTGTACCACTGAAATCCAACCTACCACTACTAAGTCAAAATCGGTGCCATACAAGGTCAATGGAGGAGCTGAAATCCATGACCACTCCAATACCTCTCGGTCAACATCATGAGAGAAACACCGTAGAGACATGTCAGTCAACTACACAAGTGACTGATAGTCAATAGAAGGATCGACTCACACAAGGCCATCCACATATATTAATACATAGCCCACCTTGGTACATGTAACGGTGCTAGAATAACAAGCTCACGCATGGACATTCTAACAACAAGGGGTGGTTCATGCATGGCCATCCATATCACAATGAGATCGGCTCACGCAAGGCCGTCTCACACAACCTAAAGTTAAGGATGTAACGGAATACTCGACTTGCACCCTGCATATTCAAAAATATGCACTCTGAGTAAAACTCATTTCACCTAGAAATTAAGGCTAACACTAGAAAGGATCTGTGGCACATGGAACATATTTGATTAATGTTTCACTTGATTAGTTAGCCAATTGGATGACTTTTAGAATCAATCAAGTTACAACGTATAAAACCATAACAAACTCTACAAGATATGGGTATAGCACACTTTAAACAGATGTAAACACATAGGGTGTGAGCTTGTCGCACTATCACTGCATAACACATGTATTATTGCCACTCACTATACCATTACCATTGTTACACAGTCTCTCGAGGCTATCACCAATGTCACAATAGAATGGGATATCAATCTCTTAATCATAACACTAGAGGGTACTACTTCACAATAGGCATCAGGACATCACCATGTTATAGAAACTATTTACATCATTCATGTATTACAATTATTTCAACATGCCCCATAAAGGTTCATTCAACCAGTGTCACTTCATACTCACCATAGCATGCACTATCTATGATATCCAATTTCACATTACTTGCATGGTTAGAAATTGATAAATGAGTAAGAGAAAACATCTAAATCTATGTAGCACATAAATATCTCCTCGTGCCTCCACTATTCATAATCATTACCATAACATAACCAAGCAGTGGCATGCATTCAACCTGCAAGGTTAGGGTTTCAAATACAAGATAGATAATATCATAACATACTATCCATTACATGAAAGAGAAGTAAACATGTCATAATACTCATCATTGGGATTAGGGTTTTCCCCTCCATAGACGATTAGGGTTTGGAAGCTAAATTTAACCACCCATCCAAGGTTCACCATTTCCCATCATCTTGGAGCATCCTTAGGGTTAAAGAACATGATTAGGGTATATTAGATGTTATTACAACAAAACATCATGTGACTTATGTATTACTCATACAAGGATATTATCATGTGCCCAAGCATACATCTCAACCACCTACCATCATCATGTAACCACATAGACACATGAATTGCGACCACCCTCCATGATATGTCACGACCGTGACATACACCATAGGTGTATCGACACTCAATACCATCACAATGTCACGACCCATCTCCTTCATGTCGTGCCTTTGACATTAGGGTTTCTACCACCCACAAACATCTCAACCAAAGGGTGTGTCGACCAGCATATGTCTCAACCTCAAAATAGCATCATGTCAGGACCAAACACCCTGTCGTGACCTCTCTCAAGGGGTGTGTTACAACCAACACTATGGTAGGGTCAAGTACCAAAACTAGGGAAACCACCTCACCAAAATAGGGGTCAACATGGCCATCAATCCTCAAGTGTCACGATCTCCATCAACACTAGGTACAACACATCAAAAGGGAAGCATCTTGTTGAAGATGAACTATGATCGTGACCAACATGGGGGAGGTGTCTCGATCACCCCAAGGGATGATGTCAAGGTCTCAAAATAGAAACAAGACTAAGGGAAAAACATGATCAACATGAAGGAAAAGGCTCATGCAAAATGATCACCATCAACCCTAGGTCATACATCATGATATCACATGGAAGGATCTCATCTAAGAGAGAGGAAACCTTGAATAAGGTACCCAAAAATAGAACCGAATCTTCCCTTAATATCAAGGTACACGAACATCATGCATGTCAGAAAAACTAAGGTCAAAAGGATAGAGGAATATCATCATAGCACCACAATCATCAAGATCGGTTATTGATATTAGGGTTGCATATTTCCTCAAAACCAAGCAAGATAACCACCACCAAACAAGTTCTAGAGATTATCATCATCTAATATCATGTTGAGGGAATGTTTTAAAGAGAGAAAATAGTAACTTGCATGTATAAGAGAGTGAAATGAATAGACAGGGTAAAGAGTTATACAACCCTCCTTGAGAAGATCACCACCAAATTTCCAAGCACACAATCCAAGGGTTGGAAAAGCTCCACACTCAGCCTTAAGAGCACCTCAAGAAAGGGAAAACACCAAGGTCAAAGGGCAGCTTAAGAAAGAGAGCAAAACCTTAAAACTAAACCAAAATAAAGAAGGGAGGAAAGTGAGAAGAAACTCCCTCTCACTTGGGTGTCGCCTTGTCAAAACATGGCCTATTACCTTTGTGATGAGGAGCTTACTCTCAAGAACAACCACCATGTCAAAACACAGTCTAAGGTCAAGAAAGAGGAAGAAGATGAGGTAGAAGATCCAAAGGAAACACCAAAGAAAGAAGATAAATACTCACCAAGATCAGAGATGACCAAGGATCACCACAAGCACCACATGCAAAGGATGAACTGTTGGTATATATGCCCAGAGAGACAATCATATGATGATTGGGATATGGCATTAGATACATGATTTTGATAATAATAAAGGCAAGCTTGCGATTTATTTTGTATATTTAGTTATGAGATAACAAATTGTATAATAAATGTCTAGAGAATGATATTACTCAATGACGTATGTCTTCAAGTATGTGACTTGGAAGAATGAGATCATACAGATGTTAAGAGTATATACATTCTCATTATGTCCCTGATCAGTTGTCATTGTGGACAGTAGATAGATAATAATAACACATAAGATCAGAGTGTGAGTTGGTTGATGACTAAATATTATTAGTCATAATATGTCAATATCAAACCAAGCACACATATACATGTTAGGGAATAGTGTATCAGACAGACCCACTACAAGATTGATACATGGAAGCCATCATCATGGAAGTCATAGTCAGCTCTCACAATGATGGTGGTGGTTGTGGTTCTTAGACTTGAAATCACTACACTCATCACATGTTGTTGGGTACACTTTGACATCATCAAACACAATCTTGAAACATGGATTATTATAAAGGAGATGATTGGGTGACTTTAACACATGGGGATTGACTGTGAGTGATAGACATGGGATTTGTCCCTATGATAGGAGTATGATATCTGAGGCTCTTGATTAGCGAGACTGAGAAAAGTATGGCCATACACATGTGAGTCAATATGTGATATTGAGCTTACATATATCTCATGCAGTCTGCTCTGGTTCAAGGAACATGATTGAATAATAATGAGGATGAACGCTCCATGCCTCTAGTTAAAACTGGATATCAGTGACAAAGGAACTATACAAACACTATAACACCATATAAAAATTGTAGGTTGAAGTTTCTCCCCAACTTTCCATTCACTTGGGTAGCAATGATGTGCGACTAGATGCCACTCTTTGCTTGTGATGTCATAAGCTAGTTATGGACATTGACTTCCAATGTGATATGGGACCTATAGGGTCACCCACATAGAAATTCATCTAGAAGAGGAGCTTGATCTTGAATGATAATTGAATTGATTACTAAAGTTTTTAGGTATTTCAATTCATACAACATATCAGTTGACAAGACTGCCAAATGATCAGTTCAAGTGTTGAGAATGTTGTTTGGAGTGTCAGGCTGATTGTATTGTACATTGGTTGGAATTCTATCTGACCTAGGATGTGAGACGCCCGTCTCGCTTGTGAAAAATGGCCATCTAGATCGGTGTGATACACCCATCTCAGTTGCACCAAATAACCATCTAGCTTGGTGCAAGACGCCCGTCTTAGTTTCATCAAATGCCCGTTTCGGGGGTACGTCAAGTTGAGTACTAATTCGAATTGAATTGTCGATATATGTGCAGAATTGGAAGGTGTGAAACAACCATTTCACTTAGAGAAATGACCGTCTCTGGTGAAAGACGACCGTCTCTTGTGCAAGACAACCGTTCGTCACATGCTAGTTGTGAAACTTCCAGAAAAGTTATGAAAATTCAAGACCTTCTTATCCTTTCCACTTCCTCTTTAGTCCCGCATTGGCTGGGAACTGAGAACCCTGACCCTAACCCCTCTTATATATAGAGGGGTGCTGGGGGATTAATCAAAACAAAGCGTAGAATTATCCCTAACAAACATTTTACCACAAAATAGGGTAAATTAAAACCATTTGTAATACAATATCTCAAGCGGAACTATTTCTTAAACAAACCATCAACTCAGGCTACAGTTGATGAATACGTATTCATCTTGGTTTAGTCACCTTTTTGGGCCCAATTTTTCTTAGTATTCTCACATTTATTAGCCATATCTTCTAATATTCGAGGTGACTTGGCTTGATCAAATTTAACCTTGATTTAAACCAATTTATACACCCTTTTCGCAGGTCCAATTAAGCCCAAGAATGTCAATCTTCTCTAGCACGGGAACCCTCATACTCCTTGGGCCTCAGCCCACTTCAACTACCTTCAACCACAATCACCTCTCTTCTGCACCCTAACCACGATCTGCCCCCCCTCAAACCATGATTGCGGTATTCTACCCTAACAACCACAACCAACGTCACCAACAACATAACCGCGACCTGGGGCAACCTTCCTCCCACTCGTAGCAACATCTATCATCACAACAATGCATGGACCTCTTTGCCTTGCCTACCACCATCACAACATCATCAACTCTCCACCATCTCCGCTGCCATCGCACCCTTGCACCTCCGCCTGCTTCTTCCCTCTCCCCCTGCTTAGCCCACATCTGCGACCATCGCCCTAACCACGACCTCCTCCCTCTAGGCGAACCCCGATTGTGGCATTTTCACCACGTCAAGAACCGCGACCACCCACATACCGCGACTGCAGTTCTCCGCTCTTCTTCCACCTATGGTTCTGTCCTCCTTCTTCTACCGCGATCATAGTTTGTTGCGAGATTTGAGGAGCTGCTACATTAGTTTTCCAAGTCTATTGTCCATGGAGGAGTAGTCAGATGAGTCCAAGTGTGACTAGGAGCTGCACAGACACCATCCAAGATAGAGTGTACATCTACATCAATGAGGATTGACACTGGACTTGCTCCTAGACCAGGTATATCTTTGTGAAACCATCCTTTGCATTGCATAGTTATTGACACGATATGCTGGATAATGGGAAATATGTTAGTAAGTTTTTTGTTTCTGATGCCAACGTGATTTAATATTTCCCTACAGTGGTATCAGAGCCACATCAATTAATTATGTTTTGGGATAATTGATATGATCAGATTTTTGGTTTTACTGTGTTTATTCATTGCATGCGATGTGAATATTTGAACTGGTTGATGTGCACATCTATATAAATCACCACATAAGAACCCAAATGAATGAATATATACACACACACACATATATATATATATATATACAATGTGTGTGTGTACATGAGTGCAATTTACGCACGTCGCAATAAAATTGGTTTTGATGGTGGATGTGAAGAATGGTTTTGGCCAAAACTCCAGATTTTTGTTTGCATGGTTATGGTTATTTATTCTTATTGTTAATCAGTCTGTGTACTGAGCCTCTCTCTCCTTTTTAAATGTAAACTAATGCTCTTCTTGCTATTTCCCCTCAAAATTAACTTGAGTTTTTCCCATATACAATGTAATATGAAATAGGATAATTTTAATTTTATGTTTTGACATGAGATAATGTTCTACACAAAGCCAAAATGAATGACTCTTGAGACGACCAGATCAACTAGAGGACTGAGGAGGCCAGGCGACATGAGGATGAACTAATTGACTGGTGGCCCAACCGACTGACTAGATATGTCCATATGATGCTTGTGCCTGAGAACTAGACAACCGCTTCAAAGAGCCCAACCAAGTGACCAGGAGGAGAGCCGACCAGTTCAAGAGTTGAACCGATCAACTCAGATTGGTTTGATCATAGATCTTCACCAACAATAGGTTGCATATGATGTGGACCTTAGGTGGTAGTAATGCCTTGTATCTCCAAGGAATTACATCAGTATGGCCATAACCATCACTTGTGTGTTTTATTTATTGAATGTTCTCGCTTGTGGTTATAGCATGTATATGATACATACTATATATGTGTTGATCGGATAAATTATATGTATTTATAAAAACTCTCTCAGACAAAATATTAACTCTTAGATGCTTTCTAATAGAAACCCACATGAAAAGCTTAATCGACCAAGCATGGTTTACGCCTTCGTGTGGTGCGCGATCTATCTCACAGAAGTGTGCTAGTAGATATGTAGTTTCAGCCTTTGCAAGGTGCATATCTATCGTGTTGGTTGTTGGGTCAGGTTTGACTAGTGATTCTCATAGAGTTTGGGCCCACAAGCATGCAAATGATTATGGCAAGGGGTTGTGCATATCATCTATCCTATATTGCATATGATGCAATTGGAAAGGGTTGCCTACCTTGATGGTTGACTGTGTTTGTGGTGTTGATCAGGCCACAGTTGAATGATCTTGGATTTGGCCCACTAGAATATTGTACGCTGCAATATTCCAAATTGATATGGAGGGCTATCAAAATTTGATTAAAATAGTGGGAGCAATAATAATTAAAGACCTACTTAATATCGTCAAAATTATCAAATCAAATCAAATCAAAAATGTTTTGAAAAGTTGCAATATTCCTTTGTAGAATCAAATGTCAAACACAAACATGTTCAAATTGCGATCAAACCTTGAAAAAAATGGGATAAAGTTCCACGACTGGTTAAGGACTTTGAGAAATGTTCTCGTAAATGAGAGAAATCTCTGTCCTTGATAGACCAATGCCAAAGGAACCCACTCCAAATGTGCCTAAGGCTGAAATGGGTGCTTACTAGAAGCATGCCAATAATGCCATAGACATTGAATAGCTAATGCTATGTTGTATGAACAACATGAATACATGTATATTCTCGAGATGGTAACACATCTTAAGAATCATGTAAAGCATAGAAGGTATAATGTATCCAAAGCACTAATTGAGTACAAACTAACAAAGGGAGGTCCCATAGAATCCCATGTGCTCAATATGATTGAACATGTAGAATGACTGGGATTTCTCTTAGGTCAAGAGTTGACCATGAATATGATTATGCAAGTTTTGCATGAATCATATAATTAGTTTATCAAATTCTTGGCATGTTGATGCCAAAGCAAGGAAGAAAAAAGGACAAATATGTGATGATGATCAGTAGAAGTGATTCGTAGGGCAAAAGTAAGGCTAAGAAGTGTTCAGAGGCTAAGCTGAAGCCTAAGTCTTTTGTACTCAATATATGGAGAAGGGTAATCATAAAAGGAATCTGACCTTTTCACTTAAAGGATAAATAAAAGGTAAAAGCCACCATTGTCACCTATCTGGACATTGGAAAGACTAACCTCTTTCTAGAGGATCTCAGATTGAAGATGGAGATAGAGATCTCTACTTCTGGACCTGACAAGAAGTAAGCTAGAACTATATGGAGCGAGGGTTGCTGCCACTATAGTTAAAGGTTGTCATTCATGGGCACATAATAGAATTAGTAAATTGCTATTGTGTACTTGCCAAATATAATATGTTTTGTATGAAAAGAACATTATGATCTTTTTTGGCAATGACTATGTCTCATAAACTATACTTGATAGTTGTAGAGACAAATGTGTATGACACATATACTGAATGACTTGATAACTCAAATGATGAATACCTATAGCACTGTCATAAAGTGCATAAATGAGAAATGCATTTCTAGAATCCATATGATGGTTATCTAAACTCTTTTGGTTATTGAACCAATAGAGACATGCATGTCTTATTTGTTGTGCAATATGACAAAAGGATCTTCACTAGATGTAGTGGGAGATCGACTATTCCATTTGGACTAGTACATACTGATGTACATACTTTTTTATGAATACTAAAGGTAGTTACAAGTACTTCATTATATTTACTGATACAGTCAGTAGATATTGAAATTTTTATTTAATGAAATACAAGTTTGGATCTCTTGAAGTGTTTAAGGAGATCATAAATGAAGTACATAACTTACTTGGTAAAGTGTTAAGATACATTGACGTGATCAATGTTGAAATATTTAACCAAGAGTTTGAGGACCTTCTGGTGAGACCGTGATAGTGCATCACATTGAACTCCACCTGAAACATATTGATGTATTAGAAAGAAGGTATCACACCTTGTTAAGTCATGGTGAGATTATCAATAAAAATCTAGTTGATCTTACAATTTCTTTTGGGCACATGCTTAAACACTAAAATTTAATGTACGGTTTAAATTGGTTCAAAAGACACCATATGAGATATGGCATGGGAGGAGTCCCGATGAGTCTTTTGTAGTGATTAGGATTGAAAGCTTGCAAAAGAAAATAGTTTCTTAAAAGGGATTTATCCATAAACCACATGAATACTATCTTGCTAAATACTACTCTTATCCCAATTCAACAACAAAGTGTTTGTTAGTCTGGATGATTGTATTCCAAAAATGGAGATTAGTTCCAAAGGAATCAGTGGGAGCATAAGTAGAAATTGAAATGTTCGAGACAAATAAGAAAACATAGATCCTAAAGAGGTACAATAGGAACAAGGAGAATCACAAGTTTTTGTGGAATCTCAAGTTTGTTATGTAAACATATAACTCATAGTTCTAGTAGAACACACCTTGAGTTTGAAAGATTATGATAACTCAAAAAGGCGGTGAGTTGATCATAGCGATGAGTCAACAAACTACCTAGAAACTATTGAGGGATCAAAATCTGAGAAATGTCTTTAGGCCATAAGACCAATGATGGACTCCATGTAAACAAACAAGGTATGACCTTGGTGGATCCACCTAGAGGGGTAAAACCCATTGGGTGCATTTGGGTCTTTGAAAGAAGACCAACATGTAAGGGTATATTGGTTGCAAAGAGTTTCAAACTAGTTCAAGTGTTGAACATGATGAAGTCTTTCACTAGTTACCATGGTTAAATCCATCTAGATCTTGCTTGTTGTTGTAGCTTAGTATGACTATGAGATCTGGCATATGGATGTCAAAACCACATTATTTAATTGGAATAATTATAAGGATGTGTATGTGACACAACCTAATGGTTTCATACATCCATTAATGCAAATAAAGTCAATAAGATACAAAGGTCAATATGTGGATTGAAGTAAGTATCTCAGAGATAGAATCTTCTATTTGACAAGACAGTCAAAGGGTTTGACTTGAGTCAGAATGAAGATGGAATTTGTGATAATGAAAGATTTAGTGGGAGCATATTTATATTCCACATAATGATTGAGAATGATGTCCTTATCTTGCATATGTGAAAACCTGGAAAGGAAAGTACCTTCACTAAAGGATTTAGGTGAAGCATCCTATGTGACAGGGATCGAGGTCTATAGAGATAGATCGAAAAAGCTTCTTGACCTAAGAAAAATCACATACATTGGAAAGATGTTGAACCATTCAGCATGCAAGACTCAATGAGAGAAAATGTGTCCATGTTCCACGGAGTTAGTCTCTCAAGAGCCTAGTGTCCCGATTCTTGTGAAGAGTAGGAACACAAAGATAGATGCCATATGCAATTAGATCTATCTTGAATGCAATCTTATGTACTTATCCCATTATCTCATATGTATTGGACATGCGAGAGGATATCCAGTCATCTCATATGTATTGACATGATACCTACCTAGAAATCTCATATGTATTGGACATGATGAGAGGGTATGTGTCAGACACCAGTGAGGGTCACTAGACTACCATAAAGAACATCCTTCAAGCACTTAATGGATCGGTTCCTTGGTTATGATAATATGGAAGAGTTTGATGTAAAGGGTTACATCCATGCTAGCTTCCAAACTGACACAATGATCGCAATCTAAATTTGTGTTTGACGACGAGAATTATAATATAGAAAGAGTTCTGAGCTAATGAAAGTTTTTCAAATCTACAAAAGAAGTATTTTATCTCTGTGTTATGAGAACAACATAGGATATTGTATGCATCAAGAAGTTCATAAAGATGAACTTATGTGAGGTTCCAACCATTTATGACACAATATAAATATTGATGACAACAATGGAGATACTAGTAAGCCTGGGTACGACACTTCCATATCATACGAGTAGCCATACAATGAAGAGATGTGAAATTTTCACAATACCGACTTAAAATCACTGTGAAAGCACTTGTACTGTAGATGCATGAAGGTCATGTTAGGTCACTCGGGATGAGATCTGTGGGTGATTGGCTCTAAGCGCAAGTGGGATTCTGTTGGTGTGTATGCCCAGAGAGCCAATCATATGATGATTGGGATATGGCATTAGATACCTGATTTGATAATAATAAATGCAAGCTTCCAATTTATTTTGTATATTCAGTTATGAGATAATGAATTGCATACTAAATGTATAAAGAATGATATTAATCAATGACGTATGTCTAAAAGTACATGAATTGGAAGAATGAGATCATACAGATGTTAAGAATATACACATTCTCATTATGTCCCTGATTGGTTGTTATTGTGGAAGGTAGATAGATAACAATAACACATGATTAGAGTGTGAGTTGGTTGATAACTAAATGTCATTAGTCATGATATGGCAATATCAAACCAAGCACACAAATACATGTTAGGGAACAATGTATCAGACATACCCACCGTGAGACTGACACATGGAAGCCATCATCATGGAAGCCATAGTTAGCTCTCACAATGATGGTGGTGGTTGTGGTTCTTAGACCTAAAATCACTGCACTCATTGCATATTGTTGGGTACAATTTGACATCATTAAACGCAGTCCTGAAACATGGGTTGTTATAAAGGTGATGATTGGGTGACTTTGACACATGGGGATTGATTGTGAGTGATAGAGATGGGATTTGTCCCTTCGATAGGAGTACGATATCCAAGGCCTCTTGATTTGTGACATAGAGAAAAGTATGGCCATACACAAGTGAGTCAATATGTGATATTGAGCTTACATATATCTCATGTAGTCTGCTCTGGTTCAAGGAATAAGATTGAATAATAATGAGGATGACTGCTCCACGCCGCTAGTTCAATCTGGATATCAGTGACAAAGGAACTATAAAAACATTGTAACACCATACACAGATTGTAGGTTGAAATTTCTCCCCAACTTTTGATTCACTAGGGTAGCAGTGATGTTCGACTAGGCACCACTCTTTGCTTGTGATGTCATAAGCTAGTAATGCACATTCACTACCAACATGATATGGGACCTATAGGGTCACACACACAAGAACTCATCTAGAAGAAGAGTTTGATCTTAAACGATGATTGAATTGATTACTAAAGTGTTTTGGTATTTAATTCATGCAATAAGTCAGTTGACTAGACTGCTTCATGATCGGTTCAAGTATTGTGACTGTTGTTTGGAGTGTTAGGCTGATTGTCTTGTACATTAGTTGGAATTCTGTCTGACCTGGGCTGTGAGACGCCTGCCTCACTTATGCGAAATGGCCATCTAGCTTGGTGTGAGTTTCCCATCTCAGTTGCACCAAATGGTCATCTGGCTTGGTGTGACACACCCATCTCATTTGCATCAAATGCCCATTTTGGGGATATGTGAAGTTGAGTACTAATTGGAATTGAATTGTCGACATATGTGCAGAACTGGAAGGTGCGAAATGACTGTCTCATGTACAAGACGATCATCTCAATATCTATATATATATATGTATATGTATGTATCTATATATGTATGCATATATATATGTATGTATATATGTATGCATATATATATGTATATATATGTGTGTATATATATGTATGGGCCCATCTTTATTGCCCGCGCGGGTAGCTACCCGCCCACCCTTCCCATCACTTTTTTTCAATTTTTTTTCACAACTGTAGAGGACTATTTTTTCTAGCTCTCTAAAAAATTTTGGCCAAAAATAATATCATTTGCCCCTCCAAAATAAAAAAACCCGTCCTTATATATATCTACTGCATATTTTGTACAGAGTTACTTTTTTGGCCAGCAGAGTTACTTTTTTGGCCACCATAGTTACTTTTTTGACAGTAGACTTACTTTTTTGGCTAGGAGAGTTACTTTTTTGGCCGTAGGGTAGTGAAAATCCAAGTTACCCGCGCGAGCAACGAATGAACGCCCTATATGTATATATATACATATATATATGTGTATATATATTTGTATATATATGTATATATATATGTATACATGTATATATATGTATACATACATATATACACATATATATACATATATAGCCGGCAAGGGAATAGCCCGGTTGGCGAATTTCGATGGTCCCCAATGAAGGGACCCGGGTTCGAAACCACACGGAGAAGCATCTCTTGATTTACCACCCTCCCGGGCGTCCGGCCTCCGCCATGGGTTATGGGAGAGGGGGAGAGAAATCTTTCTCTGTTAATCCCATATATACACATATATATAGGCTATTCATTCGTTGCCCAGCGGGTGGCCAGAATTTTCACTACCCGCTGGAGTAACTCGGGTCAAAAGAGTAACTATATGGTATGCTGGAGTAACCCGTCTGAATAGCAAGAGTAACTATATGGTATGCTGGAGTAACTCTGAGTGCAAAGAGTAACTGCGCGGAAAATATACAGTCAGTAATATATATGGACGGGTTTTTTATTTGGGGGGGCAAATGATATTATTTTTTGATCAATTTTTTTGGAGAGCTAGACAAAATTATCCTCTACAATTTCGAAAAAAAAATTAAAAAAAATCAGGAAGTGTGATATATATATATATATATATATATATATATATATATATATATATATATATATATATATATATATACGTGTGTGTATATATATACATATATACAGTCAGTAATATATATGGATGAGTTTTATGATTTTGGGGGGGCAAATGATATTATTTTTTGATCAAATTTTTTGGAGAGCTAGATAAAATGTTCCTCTACAATTGTGAAAAAAAATATTAAAAAAAAATATCAGAAAGTATGAAAAAAAAATATCAGGAAGTGTTGTCGGGTAGCTACCCGTTAGTTACCCATCGGGTATTAAAGATAAGCCCATATATATATATATATATATATATATATATATATATATATATATATATATATATATACACACACACACACATACACACACACACACATACACACACACATATATATATATGTATGTATACATATATATATATATATATATATGTGTGTGTGTGTGTGTGTGTGTGTGTATACGCACACAAAGAGGTTGTGAAACTTCTAGAAAAATTGTGAAAATTTAAGATCTTCTTGTCCTTTCCACTCCCGCTTTAGTCCCGCATTGACTGGGGACTGGGAACCCTGACCCTAACCCCTCCTATATATAGAGAGATATTGGGGGCTTTCCAAAGCACAACTACTATACAGACAATTGAGAATTAGTTGCTCTAACAATTTTTGTCCTCTATGGCTGTGGTAACCACGAGAGCCCAGGCACATCCTACGTGAATAGGGAGGGATATCCAGGTGAGAGAAACATCTGAGGAACATTGTTGTGGGATAGCATGTTGGTGGCCAGTACACCAATAGGAGGAACAACTCCATCCTGTCTGTTCCTACAGGATGACATGAGTTTGAGTTGGTCTGTATGGAATATTCTAGAGGCAGGAGTCCTTTGGCTGCTTTTAGGAGGACAACGTCAACTTACAGTCCGTTGCGAGATTTGAGGAGCTGCTACAATAGTTGTCCGAGTCTACTGTCTATGGAGGAGCAGTCAGACGAGTTCAAGTGCGACTAGGAGCTACACAGACACCGTCTAAGACAGAGTGCACATCTACATCGATGAGGATTGTCCTGAACTTGCTCTAGAACCAGGTATATCTTCATGAAATCATCCTTCCCATTGCATAGTTATTGACGCGATCTTCTAGTTAATGGGAAATATTTTAGTAAAAAAATTGTTTCTGTTGCCTACATGATATCGTATTTCCCTACATGAACCACCTCCAAGGCACCAAGAACACTCCTTCTTGCTCCACTAAGATGCAAGGATGGGCATAAGAGAAGGGAGGAAGAAGGTGACAAAAAAGAACCATAGAAGAGGTTTCATATAGTAAAGTAGGAAGGAGATAAGACAAAGGATGAGGTGTCAACAAGATAGGGCTCCAAAGAGACACTTGTCCACTAAAAAGGCCAACATGCAACCACATGCAACCACTTAAGCATGACATGGAAGACATGGTGATACACTCAAGGTAGTGTCTCAACCACCTAAGAAACTCCACCCTCTATGACGCAACCACGACACACCGAGAGTCTCCATGGTCGTGACACACCTTAACAACACCACTAGGTCGCAACACCAAGACCTCCACAAGCAACCTAGGTCAATACACACCTCTCCAAGCTTTTGTCTCGGCCCAAGACAACCTTGGTCTTGATCAACACACCAAGGGGAAGTGTCTCGATTGTGAAACTCCCTCTCTACAAACCATAGGTCATGACCTAGGTCAAGGCAAACCAACAAAGGTCACAAGGTCAAAGCACAATAGCCCTTGAAAACTTTAATCACCACTAAGGGTGACACCATCCAACCAAGGGTCAAACAAAGTGCCCTAAAGAACCACACTCTCTCATTAATCTAAGAGAGAGAGAGAGAGAAGGAACGCTCTAGAGGTGAAAAATTGCACATCAGCCCCCTATATTGGGTAAATTGCAATTTGCACCAAAACTAGCACGGAAAGCACAAACATCATCCAAACTAGCTCAAACTAGAAACTTAAACTCTCCTTAAGCTCTAATCACATCTGAAAGGATTAGAGAAACGTTTTAAGCACAAGATTAAGCCAAAGATAATAGGGTTACCACAAAACCTGGGTCAGGGTCTTTGCAAGCCATAAATGCCTAACAAGGATATCACCCACGAAATCCAAAGAAAAAAGAGACAGGTACTACTTCCACATCTCTATCTCAAGATCCTACTAAGGTCAACCCAAAACAAATATAAAATATATGAAGACATATCTGAATAAAATAACTTCATCTGACCTATCTCAACTCTAGGTTTGACCTCTCCCTCTGGATGACTCAAGGCGTAAAGTTGAACCATCACATGTTGTCATCCTCGTCCCCCACTGGCATGTCCGGAGGAACCAATCTATGATTCTTGTCCACTTCCTCATCCCCCACCACATCTCAACTGATATCTCGATGTGCCCTATTGGGTCTTCCTTGATTGTTGGGTCACCTCATCATCTTTCACAAGGCAAAATAGTCTAGTATGACCAACCTGTCCACACTTATAGAATGTCTTGTTCTCATAACAAGGCCTAGGTGGCCCTTTCACAGACACTAAGGCAACACTCTGGGCTCCAGCATGTAGAAAACTACTACCCCTACTCTTACTTGGTGACCACTACATTTGTGCACTAGACTTCTACTATTTTGGTGGTGCTGACAATCTAGGCTCCTTAAAGCCACCTGAAGACTGTCCTTATTACTCAGTAGGACTCTTCATAGCACTCTTCTCTTTCTTCTCAATCACATACCTCTGTATCCTTTGAACCAACTCCACAAATGTAGAAAAGCACTCTCTACTCCCTAGGGCAGTTGTCGGAATCGTCAACTCCGCAATCAACCCTTTCTCAAAACGTATGATCCTCTCTCAGTCTAGTCAAGGCCATGTGAGAATAGAACCTCAACAACTCCATAAACTTTGCTTCAAACTCATTGATCATCATGAATCCCTATCAGATCCTCTTAAATTGGATGATCTTCTCATCAAGGTACATCTGAGGAAAGGACCGACAAAAGAACTCACGTCAAAATTCCTCCCAACTCACAACACCTAGCCTATTTTCTTCCTCTATGGCCCACCAATGGCCAACACTCCCCTTCAAAAGGTATACAATGTGATTCATCTTATTAGCCTCTAGGATACTAAGGATCTTGAAGTCTATCTCTAGCTCTATTAGTCTGAAATATGTGTCTGCTAGATCCACTATACCTACATATTCCACCGCTCCAACTTGCCTCAACCACTCAAACATCTTCCCTGAGACCAAAGATTCTACATTGGGAACTACTACGCTCACTTGTGGAGTGGGCATTCAATCAACCATATGTGTAATCATTACCATAAAATGTTCGTCCTCAGTTAGTCAGTCGTTGTGCTTGCTTTCTCTCTCTAGGAAATGAGCTCCAACTTCTCTCTAACCCAGCTCCTTCCACCTCCCTTCTCCACCGCAACTTTCCCTCTCCCCCCTACTGCCCTCACAGCAGCTGGGCTTCCCTAGCGATCTCCACCGCGTGGGGTCGCTGCTCCATGGGTGGAGTTAAGGTGACATCTCTGCTTCACCTACCTCGAAGCATCTTTTCCCTGGCTTGAAGACGCGAATAAGTCGTCTGCTCCAAGCTTCCACGGCATGTCGGCGACAGGGGGTCTACATTCGGAGTCAAGGCGGCACAAGTGGACTGCAGGCGGAGTTAAGGCGGCGTCCGAGACTCACCTACCTTGGCCCGCATTTACTCCACTTTGAAGACATCTGCGACGACAGGGCCCGTGCTATCTGGGTTGTACGACATACTTGAACTCCTAAAAACTAGGGGAGGAGTTTGACCAGCCCCTTTGGGGGTCTCGGTCCTCCGCTGATCCTACGGGCTATTCGGGCTACCAGCGGGGGTCAGGGTGCTCTTTTGACGGCACCAGAGTGGGGCTGCTGCTGCAAGGACACTCTCGGCGGAGGAAATCCAACGGTGGTCCTCTACGGCCCCTGAAGTGCTTGCGAGGTGAGGTTAGGTTCTGCACCAAGCCTCCTGCGGCGTCGACAGAGCGTTTGGTGGCCTACGACGGTGGTGGCGTGATCCTGTAGTTTCGAGCCGCGCTACGACGGTGGTCGAGCTTTACTACGGTGGTCAGGTTCCGAGCTACCTGATCGGCGAGCGTCTCCTGCCTTTGCTTCCACAAAATGGGTGAAAGGTTGACCAGCTCCCTAGAGTCTCGGTTCCTTAGTGAACCCTATCGAAACATAGGAAGGAGGCCTTTCTCACGAGGTTTTGTGGGTTCCGAGATACCCGCATTCGTGTAGAGGGGGACATTGACGGTGGTTGTGCTTTCTCCTTCAATGATGAGGTGATCTGCAATGGTGGCAGTGAAACCCGACCGTGAAGGAGCTGGCCACTGTTTAGCGGTGGTGCTCCCCGGCGACCACCCTGGCATGCTGACCACAGTGATGATGAAGCACTGTGGGTTAGGGTTGCGTTATCCCAGCACGTTCCTATTCGTGGAGGCGTCTCATGGCAGTAGGGTTAGCCCTTGCCATCGCTCTCCACCGTGGTCGCCTGCCAACCCGACGCTGCAATGCTCTCCTGAACCGGGCTCTGAGCTGCTCAGTTGGGTGCAGTCTAAACCAGACCCTGTGTTCACGCCTCTAGAAGCTTCTCCGAACTGAGTGCGGGCGTGTGTTGGACCAGGTCTTCCGTGCCGGTTCGTTCCTTCCCTCCCTGGTGGTTGCAACGGGGACTCGTTCAAACTTGCACGCCCGTGCGCAGTACGTGACATCTTTCCAGAAGCTTCATCTATGGCGTGAGGCAAGGCCCTGGGTACGGTTCGACATCAGCAAGGGCGTCACTTCCCACTCAACTTCTCGGTAAAAACATGCTTGCTTATTCAGGACTCCACCTATGGTGCGCTAGTGCCTTCTGCCGTCATCAGGCTTAGTGCGCTCTGACGTCATCATCCACTACGTCTCCTAGGTGTGACCCGGGTTGCTTCAAGAAGACTCCACCCCTTTCTGAGACGTGCTAGTGCTGTCTGGCATCACCACGCGTAGTGCGTTCCGACGTCAACACACACTACCCTCTCCACCTCTCTCCTACCACCATGTAAACCAATCCCACCCCAACCTTATAGCCTATGGCCAAGGGCAAGACAAAGTGGCACTCTTTCCTCAATTCCTCGATTTAGCGTGAAGCAACAGAGGAGCGAGCCAAAGGTGGGAGAGCGGTGCAGGCGACGCTTGCTCACGAGAAGGGAAAAATGAAGGCGATCAGTAGATGCTCGCCCCTTCCTCCTGTCCAGCAAACTTGCTTGGAGTCTCGGCATTGTCCCCTTGGCGGTGATGAGGGCTCTACTAGCAGGACCAAGGAGGATGCGCACGACGAGGTGCACGGGGACGAAGGTGATGGTCATGATGGGAGTCGACGACGCCCCTCCCAGGCACCTGCTTCAGCGGCTAGGCGTGGGCAGAGCCGGCTACATAGCAACCACGAAGGGTCCAAGGCATGGGCCACCTCTAGTCGGAGTCAGAGACACCCT
Organism: Alisma plantago-aquatica; assembly: GCA_963693085.1. Classification (NCBI taxonomy): domain Eukaryota; kingdom Viridiplantae; phylum Streptophyta; class Magnoliopsida; order Alismatales; family Alismataceae; genus Alisma; species Alisma plantago-aquatica. The sequence goes on along the minus strand of OY856410.1, from coordinate 516,978,340 downwards.
CCCCGTCTGATGTCCCAGAGCCTACAGGGGACTGGAGGGAGGACCTATGCCCAGGCGGATGCATCAGGACAGGCCGTGACGGTGTGTCCCATGCGTGAGGCCATGACAGAGTGGGCAGAGCTGGCAAAGTGGCAGTCATCAACAACTGCCATCCCTGACGACATGGTGCTCAGCTTCATCGAGCCCACCCAGGACCCGGAGAGGGGTCTCATCGCTAACATCCCTCCAGAAGTGATGGACTCCTACGTGGAGGTGTGTGCCAACTCGGTAGTCTTCTATGTTTTGGCTGCATCGCCACACGAGACGGTGATCAGGGGCTGGCTCCTGAGGGTGTGGACGCCCCAGGGCAAGTTCCAGCTCGCTCGACGAGAAGGTGGCTTTTTCGACCTCCGGTGTGACGTCAAGGCAGATCTGGACCTCTTCTTGGAGGGGGGCCTTGGTTTTTTTATGATAGGTTGGTGATTCGACGCAAGTGGATGCCATCGACCAAGCTGACGAGGGACCTTCTTTCCTCAGTCCCATGCTGGGTCACATTCCCTACCCTCGGGCACCTTCGCTCTATGGAGATCTTGGCGCGGGTGGCGAGCTGTGTGGGGAAGCCGTCTCACGCGGGAGCCTGGGTGTCTGCTGATTCAGGCACTGCGTAGGCCAAAGCCTTAGTGGACATCCCTGCTAGCCGCGACCCCCCGGGCGAGGTGTGGGTTTGCCTCCCAGGTGGGGAAGCTGAGTTGGTGCCAGTCCAATATGGGGTCCTGCCGGCCCGATGCTCTTCCTGTAAGGCATTCGGCCATGGCCTCCATAGGTGTCCCTTCGTCTCTGAAAAGACTAGGGAGGAAGCCCAGCGGTGACAGGTCAGAGGTGGAGTGCGTCCCACAAGCAAGCCACATGGGGTGTGGCATGGTGATGGCCTGGGTGAGCAGCTCCGAGGTAGAAGCAGAATGAAGAGGAGTACGAAGCAGAATGGAGGACCAAGTAATGGAGGCAAGGCAGCGACAGTGGCGAGTGACGAGCTAGTGGCAGTGGGGCATGGTGCTGGAGGCGAGATGGACATCCATCCTAACCCTTCTTGCCCTGGGGAGACAGGTGCAGATGCGATCCCCATCCCTCAAATGTCAGAGGCCAAACCCCCAAACCCTGCAGTGATGGTGGGCGACGGTGACACTTCCAACGGGGGCGTCGAGGGTGTTCTGGGGGCGTCCTGCCCCTGTGACCCTGGGTCTGCAGTGGTGGTGGGCGAGCCAAGTCCTCCTAGAGGAGGAGGCACCTCCACCACCAACCCTTACCGGGACCCTGCGCCTGTGGAGGGACTAGTTGCTATTGCTAGAGAGGCCTCACCTACCAAGGTGTCTGCTAGGAGAGGCAAGCTCGCCATGTCCAGACCGAGAATGACGGGTACCAGAATCTTGAAATGCACCATCAACATAAGGCATCTCCCCCCGCCATCCAGGAAGCAGAAGGCGGTCGTCGCACTACCAACCCTGGTTTTCTCTATGGAGGGGGAGGAGGGAGGAAGTGAAGAGGAGGGTGGAGGTGAGGCTGATGCAGTGGAGGAGATCACGGCTCTCGCTGATGCTGATGCTGATGCTGGATCCAAGTGGAAGATTGTGAACCGAAAGTGACCCAACCCCTACCTTCTGTTCCCAATGTCGGTGGTGACATGGAACGTGTGCGGCAGTTGCGAGCTAGAAAAAAGGAGAGAGGTGGCCCTCCTTCTACGACAACAAGGTGCTTCGATGGGTCTGTTGGTGGAGACCAAGTTGCGAAGGGATGCGGGAGGTGAGGCGGTGATCAAGGAGTTGTTCCCGGGTGGATGGAGTTTTGTGTCCAACATTGAAGTTACGGGGAAGGCCCGAGTGTGTTGGGGCTGGGATCCCCGAGTGTGGTCTGTGGTGGTCACAGCTTCCTCGACACAAATGGTGATGGCTTGGTGCACCAACAGGGGTGGGGTGCGGGTCCTCATGTCGGATGTGTATGCCCATAATCAACCTCAACAGAGATACTCTCTGTGGGACGAGCTAGAAGCTGCCAAGACAGTGGGTTCGATACCCTGGTTGGTGATAGGGGACTTCAATGCCATCCACAATGATAGTGAGAAGGTGGGCGGAAGCGAGGTGTCCAGGAAAGCGATGAGGGAGTTCAACACGGCGGTGGAGAGAGCTGGCTTGCTGGAGCTGAAGACGTACAGAGGTGTCCTCACTTGGTCCAATAGGCGGGAGGTGGGCGACCGGGTATACTGTCACCTGGATCGGGTTCTGGTCAATGACAGATGGGCAGACCTCTTCCCTACTGCCCACAGTTGTCTCTCCTTCTCCCATCTCAGTGATCACGGCCTGTTGATCACCTCACCTTTCCCCACCCCTACAAGGAGTCGAGTGAGTCCTTTTAGGAGCCTTAACGTCTGGGCCGGCTGGGATGGTTTTTTGGATGTTGTGAGGAGTGCTTGGGGCTCTTCTGTGATGGGGAACCCCCTCTACATCGCCGCCATGAGGTTCAAAAGGGTTAAGGCCTAGCTCAGGGCCTGGGCAGCAAGACGGGGGGATGTCAGAACAGTGAAGAAGGTGGCGGAGAAGGAGTACGCCACCATCCAGGCGGACCTACAACAATCACCCTGTTGCCTTGACTTGACCCGGAGGGAGAAGGAGGTCAGGGAATGCCTAGAACAACTCGATGCCACAGAGGAGCTTTTCTACTACCAGCACAGCCGCGTCAGATGGATCTAAGATGGGGAGTGCAACACTGCCTTCTACCAGGAGGCGGTCAAGAGAAAGGAGATGAGGGACACCATTCACTACCTCATCAATGAAGATGGAGTACAAGTCAGCAACCAGGAGGAGCTCGAGGGGGAGGCAGCAACCTTCTATAGTGACTGGTACAACTCCAGTGACATTCGTGCCTGACAGATGTGCCTCCACCCTACTAACACACTAATAGCGGCCCAAGGGCGCCGCCTATGTAGGCTCTGCATGCGTGAGGAAGTGAGGGATGCGGTGTGGTCGATTGGGCCGGACAAAGCCCCGGGCCCTGATGGGTTCAACGCCAGATTCTATAGAAGCTGTTGGAGTGTCATCGGTGAGGACATAACCAAAGCCATCCTTTGGCTTATGGGGGGGCTATGGTGCGGGAGGTTAACCACTCCTTCTTGGCACAGATCCCACAGATAGATGGCGCCACTTCTCCCCACGACTTCAGGCCGATCGCATGTAGTAACGTGCTCTACAAGATCTTCGCTAAAGTGCTGGCAGAGAGGTTAAAGGGGGTCATTGGGGGGCTAGTATCACACAATCAAGGCACTTTCATTCCAAATAGAAGCATATCAGACTGCTCCCTCCTCGCAGCGGAGTTCCTCTACGGCTTCGACCTCAAACGTTCAGGCCTAAATGCCTGCCTAAAGATGGATTTATCCAAAGCTTATGACCACATCAAATGGGAATCCCTATGGACAATCATGGATAGAATGGGCTTCCCCCCACCTGGACGGATTAGATCAGGCAATGTGTTACAACCTGTTCCTTTTCGGTCCTTGTCAATGGGCTTCCGGCGGGGCTGTTCAATAGCTCGCGTGGGCTTAGGCAAGGGTGCCCTTTGTCACCCCTCCTCTTTACGCTCATCATGGAGTACCTCACTATGCTTATGTCTGAGGGGGAACGTCAAGGCCGCTTCCACACATACAAAGTTAAACGCACGACCGTCATGTCCCACATCACTTTTGCGGACGACGTGCTCATCTTTGTGGAAGCCACTAGGAAGAGCCTCTAGGGAGTAAAGAAGATTTTGGAGGAGTTTAGCGACACGGTGGGGGTTCACGTCAACCCGACCAAGTCCAAATTGTTCTTGTCCAAGGCTGCAAGGAACAACGCCACCCTTCTGAGTGGGGCCATCGGCTGCCCCCTGGACGCCCTCCCCACGCGGTACCTGGGCCTCCCGCTTGCTGCAAGGAACCATATAGCGGCCTTCTTTAACCCCTGCCTTCACCAGATGAAGAAGATGATATCCAAATGGCCCCCGGATAAAATAATCATGGCAGGCCACTGTCTACTGACTAAAGCAAACCTTCAGGGCCTGATCACGTATTGGGCCTTGCAAGGCCACATCCCGGATAGTACGTGCGACCGTATGGAAATGATACTCGCTGACTTTGTGTGGGGGTCCAACTACCACCCCATGCGGTATGAGCGCCTGGCCAGACCTACTAAGGAGGGGGGACTGGGGCTCAAAGGGTTCTGGGACATCAACTGCTGGGCGTTGCTCAGAAGGCTTGTCTAGTTCCACACTTGTCCTCAGTTGTCGTGGACCCAATGATTGCATAGACGCTATGGGTTCGCCCTCCCTGACTGGGCGTTGCTTCGTCATGGTGCGTCCAATTCCTGGAAAAATATGGCCCGGGCCTGGGCGGAGCACAACCACCTCTTCGAGCAAACCAGTCATGGCCATGTCAAGCTCACCAACCCAAATAGCAACCTATGGAAAGTCATCCAACCACAACAAGCCCCTTGCGTCATTGGCAAGACCATATGGGCAGGGACTCTTATCCATAGGTGGAGCTTCACAATCTTTAGGGCCTTCCACGGGGCCCTTGCCACTGCGGACCGGATCCACGAGTGGAATAGTGAGGCCAGTGATAGATGTACCTTCTGTAGACAGAGGGAGGACATCCAACACATCTTTTTTCGCTATCGTTTCTCCAAACACATCTTCACACATGTCATGGGCCTCTGTGGGCTAAGGGTCCCTATGAATGCTACCATCACCAAAACCGCCAGCCTTATAAAGGATAAAACCAGGGGCTGAAAGGGGTGGAAGTGGCTGGCTGTTGCTGCTTGGACGTGCTCGGCGTACTTCATTTGGAAGCAGCGCAATGAGAGGCGGCATAACCAGCAATCCCTAAGCTCCGCAAAGTGTCGGGACCTGGTTGTCAAAGCCACTAGACGGCTCGCTGAGATATGCAGATGGAGCTCTACTATCCCGGCCCACATCAGCAGGATGTGGAGGATCTCTTTTACTGCTTAGCCTTTTATTGCTTAGTTGTTGTACAGATCCCATGGGCTTAGTCGGGGTTTTTGTAGAGTTACCCCCGTATACACATCCCTTTTTGTAGCTATACAGGGATGGAAGGACGCACCCACACCTTGCTTACCAGGTGGGCAGAATGTCCTGTTTACATGGGTTTTCTGTTTGGGGCTCCCCATGAGCCTGTTCGACCCGGTGCCTCTCGCACCCTGGGGTCCCTTGTACGGGTGGCTTGTCCTGGGCCACCTTCATCATTATATTTACCTGTCTATCAATATAGACTATTCCGATGACCATAAAATGTCCAACCATGGACTGAAAAGTGGGATGGGCCACCACTACAGGGTCTATCTGGGGCATCTCAGGTGCCCTCTCCTCAACATCCTTCCTCCTTGCACCTCCACCTGGTGTAGCAACACCACTCTCAGCAACATGATCTTCATGTTCTCCAACCATCTTTACAACTCTTCTTCTTCTTCTGCACAAGCAGAAGTCACTATAAGATAGATTGGAGGATACTAGAACAAACACAAACCTTAGTCCTAGGTCCCTCTAGACTCAGCAAACCTAAAGCTCTGATAACAACCAATGTGAAACCCTTTGCCATACAAAATGAGATTATTTCAAAACTAAGAGTGAAAACAACACTAAACAAGTGAATTAACAAAAAACACTAAAAGTTAAAACTGATTGTATGAGGCACCCAAAAAAAATGTGTTACATAAAGACCCATAACCTGTCATCTTTATCATATATCTCATAAAACGTCATGATGACAACATGTCCATAAAAGGCTACATGTCACGTGTGCTATCTGGTTCTCTTACATATACATACACATCTTTCAACTATGTACAACAAAAAGACACACAAGCCAAAACTCTTATTGATAGCACAACCACAACACTTACTAAACTATCCCCAAGACCTGAGTGTATAGGGACGACTCTAGGATTCTAACTCAAAGGACCAACAAGAAGCACACTCAACCTTATCAACTACTGATCTTGTTGTTGCTCCTCCTTGGTTGCATGATCACCACCATGTCATGCATGACCACCTAAAAGATGTGGAAACCCATAGGGTGAGACCAAACATCCCAACACGAGATATAACTCTCTGTCAATGCTATTAAAGAACATGTAAAGATATATAAGGAACCAGAGTAAAGCTACATCTACGGTAAGTAGATTCAATTACTAATGTAAGCATGGCAGTTATTATCATCTAAGTAGATTTGGTAGCTATAACAGAGCAGATAATCATTCCTAATCATAAGCAACTGCAATTGGTGTAGATCATCTTATTATCAATAAAGGACTATGAAGAACATGTATATCCACTACCAACTATATTATACAAAGCAAGAAAGGCCTCATCCAATATTTTCATATTTGATCCTAAGCATGTACACTATACATATGGTTTTGTGTTTTATTATGGTCCGAGGATTTGATTCGTACCCCCCAAATCCAACCGACCACTACTAAGTTGAAATCGATGCCATACAAGGTCAATGGAAGAGCCAGAATCCACAACCTCTCCAACATCTCCCGGTCAGCATGAGAGTAAAACCACAAAGACATGTCAGTCAACTACACAAGTGATTCATAGTCAAATGAAGGATCATCTCACGCATGGCCTTGCACATATATCAACACCTAGCCCACCTTGGTACAAGTAACAAAGATATAAGAACAGGCTCAAGCGTTGCCATTCTAACAAGAAGGAGTGTCTCACGATGTCCATCCTTATCACAACAAGATCAGCTCATGCATGGACATCTCACACAACGTGAAATTAAGGATGCAATGGAATACTCAACTTGCACCCCCGTATATTCAAAAATATGTGCTCTGAGTAAAACTCATTTCACCTATCCAACAATTAAGGCTGACACTAGAAAGGATCTATGGCACATGGCACATATGTGATTAAGGTTCCACTTGATTAGTTTGTGAATTGGCTGACTTTTAGAATCAATCAAGTTACAACGTATAAAACCATAACAAACTCTACAAGATAAGGGTATAACACACTTTCAACAGATGTAAACACATATGGTGTGATCTTGTCCCACTATCACCACATAATACATGTATTATTGCCACTCACAACACCATCACCATTGTTACATAGCCTCTCAAGGTTATCACCAATGTCACAACACTATGGAATATCAATCCCTTAATCATAGAACTAGAGGGAACCACTTAAAAATAGGTGTTAGGCCAACACCAGGTCATAGGACCCATTTACATCATTCCTTTATTACAATTATTTCAACATGCCCCATATAGGATCATTGAACCACTATCACATCATACTCACCATAACATGCACTAGCTATGATATCCAAGTTCACATCGCCTACATGGTTAGAAATTGATAAACTAAAACGAGGAAACATCTAAATCTATGTAACACATCACTATCTCCTCACACCTCCATTATTCATAATCATAACCATAACATACCGAAGCAGTGGCATGCATTCAACCTGCAAGGTTAGGGGTTCAAATACAAGAGAGATTATATCATAACATACTAGTCGTTCCATGAATGAGAAGCAAACATGTCACATTTCTCATCATTGGGATTAGGGTTTTCCCCTCCATAGCTAATTAGGGTTTAGAAACTAAATTCAAACACCCATCCAAGGTTCACCATTTCCCATCATCTTGGAGCGTCCTTAGGGTTAAAGTACATGATTAGGGTAGATTAGATGTTATCTAAATAACACATCATGTGACTTATTTATTACTCATACAAGGATATTATCATGTGCCCAATCATACATCTCAACCACCTACCATCATCATGTAACAACATAAACACATGGGTTGCGGACACCCTCCATGACATGTCGCAACTGTGACATCCACCATGGGTGACTCAACCCTCAACGTCATCACCATGTCACGACCCATCTCCTTCATGTTGCACCCATGACATTAGGATTTCTAACACCCACAAAAATCTCAACCAAAGGGTGTCTCGACCAGCACATCTCAACCTCAAACTAGCAGCATGTCGTGACCAAACACCATGTCGTGACCTCTCTCAAGGGGTGCGTTATAGACAACACTAAGGTAGGGTCAAGTCCCAAAATTAGGGCAACCACGTCACCATAACAGGGGTCAACATAGCCATCAATCCTCAAGTTTCGTGAGCTCCATCAACACTAGGTACAATAGAACCTAATATTCCCTTGACATCTAGGTACATGAACATCATGCATGTCAATATCATCATAACACCGCAATCATCAAGATCGGGTATTTGAAATTAGGGTTTCATATTTCATCAAAATCAAGCAAGATAACCACCATTAAACAAGTTCTAGAGATCATCATCATCATCTAATATCATGTTAGGGGACTGTTTTAAAGAGAGAAAATAGTAACTTGCATGTATAAGAGAGTGCAATTAATAGAGAGGGCAAAGAGTTATATTAGCCTTAAGAAGATCACCACCAAAGCTCCAAGCAAATGATCCAAGGGTTGGAAAAGCTCCACAAAAAGCTCCACACTCAGCCTCAAGAGCACCTCAAGAAAGGTGAAACACCATGGTCAAAGGATAGTTCAAGAAAGTGAGCAAAACCTCAAAACTGAACCAAAAGAAAGAAGGGGGAAAAGAGAGAAGAAACTCCCTCTCAATTGTGAGTTGCCTTGTCAAAACATGTCCTATTACCCTTGTGACGAGGTGCTTACTGTCAAGAACGAGCACCATGTCAAAACACAGTCTAAGTCTGAGAAAGAGGAAGATGATGGGGTATAAGATCCAAAGGAAACACCAAAGAAAGAAGATAAATACTCACTAAGATTGGAGACGACTAAGAATCACCACAAGCACCACTGTTACGACCTCACCTTTCATTAACCCCCAATTAAGGGAGACCAAGAGGTTGAAGCCGCACCCTTTAATTCCGGATCAAAGGTTCAACATAAAACCATAAACAATTACTAAATTCTAACAGACTATACTGAAAAATGGTAATAAATTTTTTCTTTGCATACCTTTTGAAAAGTTAGGAACAAACTAACTTCTAACCTCAGTTGAACTAATCTATCTAATTCCTCCTTGTTCTTTAATTCTTGAATTCACAATGTGTCGCTTTATTGTTTGTACTTTGGAATTTGTACCTAAATCGCCGACAAACAAAATGATGGTCAGTCGAAGCTGGTATATGGGGGGGAAGCAGATAATGTTCAACTAGGATAACAATATAATCACTCAATTAATCATTTAACAAACAAGATTACATTTTAAACCATATAACTCAATCCATACATATTCTTGAACTCTTGGCTATCCCTGCAGTGGACATGGTTATCACCTCTCTTTTAGGTAATAGAGTCGCATGGCACTATCCGAAGATATCCCAATATCTAACTCATTATGACTTGATGGTCCTACCTCCATGGTAGCCATGTACTAAGTCAACCATAGACCTGATGGACCTACCCAATAGGTAGCCATGTACTAGGTCATCCATAGACCTGATGGACCTACCCAATAGGTAGCCATGTACTAGGCCTTTCTCTAACGTGATGGACCTACCCATAGGCAGCCATGTACTAGGTTAGCTATTATGCCATAGAGAGAACCATGATCTAAGTTTATAGGCATATACAATAAGTGATAGTCATAGTCACTTTATATTTGCAATATGAACATCCAAGCAATTTAGTTGCATTCAATGCGATTAAACGTCCGAGAAACCATCGCGAAACATAAGCGGTTAATCATAAGTAACCACATACCTTTGATTGCAGATTTCAAGATATAAATTAATATGTAGAGAAACCCAATCAACAAGCAACACCTGAAATAAAAGGACAATTTTCCTTTTATTAATATTTATCTAATTTTCATCATATTACTTAGGGTTTCAGTTCCTATTTTAGGGTTCCTTTAGAAATTAGGGTTTTCACTTCTCCTTTCCATATTATCATCCTTAATTTATTAAACTACATAAAACCCCTAATTTATCAGTAAATTTCCTTTATTAAGCATCTAATTATCTTATTCCACAAAAACATGCTTTTTATCTCCTTTTATCCCAAATTAGGGTTTCCATGTAAATTAACTTCCTTTTAGGCATTATAACTCTAAATCTCACACTTTTGCATTCAAAATGATAATCATATCACCTTTATCATTTAACAAAGTTAAACTTATCAATTTGATCTATTGATTTACCAAAAAACACTTTAATCATGCAATTAGGGTTTCTCATCAATTCTTAATACACTTTATTAGAAAATTAGGGTACTTTTGCAAAAAAGAGCAGAACTAGGTTCTCAAATCATTTTTATTGGTTTCCTTGTATTTTTCTATACAACTTTCATATATAAAGTTTTCTCATTGGACACTCCTAGCAATTTCTATTAATTTTGCAAGAAAACCCCTTTTTCTGAATATTCGATTAAAAAGAAATCATTACCAAAAATTCGCTAGCCGCTTGATCTGTAGTCCCGTGATCCGCCATTGGATCTAACGGCTCTGTTCACGTGCCTTCTAGCAAGGTCGATCCTCCTCTGGAGCGTCAGATGCCACTGAGACCACCGTGGTCTCAGATCGGACGCTCACCAAGTCGTCACCTACCTTAGACCCAACAGCTCGTGCGGTCAACCTGGAGGTTGACTCGGAGCTTCCGTCGCCCTCTTCTCACACCGATCGATCAGGGAGCTCCGCCTCCCATCAAAGAAGCTGGTGGCGGGTCCAATTCCTCCCCGAACTCCTCCAAGCTCGTCCGCTACTCGCCGGACTCCGGCGAGGGTCGCCGAGGTGTCGGGGTTGCAGATCAGGAAGAAACCGTCAATTGAGCGCACAAAAACGCTCCTCGCACAAAACCGGAGAGGTTGGGCTAGAAAGAAATTATGCTCGTGCTCTCCAAAAACCTCCCATATATATAGGATCGGTCACACTCCAGCTGGATTGGGAACTTTCCCAATCGGAGACGAAACCTCGACAAATCGGGGATGAATCCCTTCGGTTTTCCTTCCCGAATCCAAAGGAAACATCAGACAGTTTGCGCACTTAATGGATTACGAGCAAACCACAGATTTAGAATCCATCTGTAACTGGTAGAATCCCAGTCCGTTCTGGACTAAGACGATGAGTGGCACCCGTTGGATCTAAATCCAAGGGTCCTCATCACATGTGCTTGAGCAAATAGGAAACAAATTCCAATTATTATTGAATTACATTCCTAATTCGAAGGCAACTTAGAAAATTCATAACTCCCAAACAGTAGTTCTTTTTCCCCTCAAATTTTGAGGGAAACTCCATTATATTTTTATCTTCCATCTTACAAAAATTGGAGTTATTATCTTAAAGGTACGATTCCTTTTCTTCAGTTTCAAGTTATCCCTTATTTAATTGTATTTTCCACATATTCCTTATTTCCTTTGCCATTATCTAATTATCCTGAGTTCCTTGAACCCCAAGGAACCTTTATAACTCGGAATTCTATTTTGGGAAAATATCTTTTAGCCTTAAAATAATTTCTTTTTATTTTCCTCATATATTCCTTTATTAAATGAAATTCCTCTTTCATTTCTTTTTGTTTTTTTTTCTTTTAATCCTTTAATTGGGCTCAATGGCCACAAAGGCCCAATAAGAACACATACAAGCTATCAAATTCAACAATTCATCACATCAACCATGGATTTCATTTATCTTTAAAAAGAAAATTTATAATTTTATTACATATTTTGGAAAAATCGAGGTTATAACATCCTCCCCTCATTATAGGAATTTTGCCCTCAAAATTTATCAATCAAGCAAACAATTCAGGATATGCTTTTTCCATGTCCGTCTTCAGCTCCCATGTGGCCTCATCCTCTCCATGGTGTTTCCAAAGAACCTTTACCATCTCTATATTCTTATTCCTGAGCTCTTTTACCTTAGTATCTATAATACGCAAAGGTAACTCGGGATGAGACAGCTTTCCTTGAAGCTCAATAGGTTCAATGCTCAACACATGGCTCGGGTCTTGCACATATCACTTCAGATTGGACACGTGAAACACATCATGCATCATACTATATTGAGGGGGTAACGCCAAATGATAAGCCACCTCACAAATCCGTTCTAAAACCTCAAACGGACCCACATATCAGGGACTCAACTTTCCTCTATTTTTAGCTATAGCTCAGAGCGGACGGATTTTCAGAAAAACATGCTCTCTCACAGTGAAATGTACATCAGTCCTCTTCGCATCAACATACGACTTCTGTCGATCCTGGGCTCTCTTTAGCCTTTGCCTGATCAAAGCGACTTTATCAGCATACACTTGGAGTTCATCTGACCTCAACAAGGTCCTCTCACCAACATCATCCCAATGAAGTGGTGACCGAGACAGTCTCCCGTATAGAGCTTCATATGGAGGCATCCCGATACTGGCTTGGTAACTATTGTTGTATGCAAACTCTACTAGAGGTAAGCACTGCTCCCATGATCCACCCCAATCGAGCACACAAGCTCTCAAAAGATCCTCTAAAGTCTTGATTGTCCTTTCTGACTATCCATCTGTCTGGGGGTGATAAGCAGTACTGAACTTTAACCTTGTACCAAGTTCCTCTTGAACCTGCTTCCACAGTTTGTAAGTAAACTTCGGATCTCTATCAGATATGATGGAACTGGGTACGCCATGCAAACACACTATCTCTCGAATGTACAACTCAGCTAAATCCGTCACTTTGGCAGTGGTTTTCAGTGCAGGGAAGTGTGCTGACTTGGTAAGGCGGTCCACCACAACCCATATCGCATCATGACCTCTCTTGGTCTGAGGTAAACCCACCACAAAATCCATGGTGATTTGATCCCATTTCCATTCCGGAATCTCTATAGACTGTAAAAGTCCACCGGGTCGTTGATGTTCAACCTTCACCATCTGGCACGTAAGACAACTGGCCACATAAGTTGCAATGTCTCTCTTCATTCCTGGCCACCAGAAAAACCTCTGCATGTCCTTAAACATCTTAGTAGTCCCTGGGTGTACTGTGTACTTAGAACCATGAGTTTCTTGTAAGATACGTTCTTTTAGTGGTAAGTCTTCAGGAATCCATATACGATTCTCGAATCTGATTCCTCCATCTACACCCAAAGAAAGGTGGGTCTGAGGCTTCTTCGTTAAACCCCTCATCTTGTCAAGTTCCCTACTGACCAACTGTGATGCCACAATTTCACTCAACAAATCAGACTGTATCTGAATGTTGGCCAATCGAACTCGATCACCTAACGGTTGAGGAGACCATTTCACCAGCTCTTCCAAGCTCTTCCACTGATTGGACAGAACAGCTGCACACCTGAGCTGTTTCCGACTCAACACATCTGCCAAAACATTTGCCTTCCCCGGATGATAGGCAATGGTAAAGTCGTAATCCTTCATGTATTCCATCCATCTTCGTTGTCGTAGGTTCAAGTCTTTCTACGTCAGAAGGTACTTTAAGCTCTTATGGTCAGTGAAGATCTCAAAAGAAGCACCATACAGGTAATGCCGCCAAATCTTCAAGGCATGAATGATAGCAGCCAACTCTAGGTCATGTGTCAGGTAATTCACCTCATTAGGCTTGAGTTTCCGGGAAGCATAAGCAATCACATGTCGATTCTGCTCCAAAACACAGCCAAGACCCATTTTGGATGCATCAGTGAAGATCATGAAACCCTCATTGCCTGATGGTAGAGTCAAAACTGGTGCAGTGGTCAACTTTTCTTTCAATTCTTGAAAACGAGCCTCACACACATTAGACCACACAAACTTCACATCCTTCCGAGTCAACATGGTCAAGGGCAAGGCAGTCTTTGAGAAATCTAAAATGAAACGCCGATAGTATCCTGCTAACCCCAAGAAGCTTCGGATCTCGGAGGGGTTCTTCAGTGTAGGCCAGTCTCGAACTGCTGACACCTTAGCTAGATCCACGGCGATTGTTCCTCCTGAGATGATATGTCCAAGGAACATGACTCGGTCTATCCAAAACTCGCATTTTGAGAATTTCCCATAGAACTTCTGCTTTCTCAGGATATCAAGGACTTTACTTAGGTGGTCTCGGTGTTGCTCTAAGTCATTGGAGTAAACCAAAATGTCATCTATGAATACTATGACAAACGAGTCAAGGAAGGGTTGGAACACACTGTTCATAAGGTTCATGAACACACTAGGTGCATTGGACAACCCAAAAGGCATAACCACAAACTCGTAATGGCCATATCATGTTTGAAAAGCTGTTTTTGGAATGTCCTCACTCTTGACTCTCAACTGGTGGTAACCCGACCTTAAGTCAATTTTGGAAAAGACTCGAGCAGACTTCAACTGGTCAAACAGGTCATCTATTCTGGGTAAAGGGTATTTGTTCTTAATGGTAGCTTGGTTGATCATCTGATAGTCTATACACATATGGAGTGAGCCATCCTTTTTCTTTACAAAAAGGACTAGAGCTCCCCATGGTGATGTACTAGGATAGATAAAACCTTTGTCTAGCAATTCCTGCAATTGTTTCTTCAACTCGAGCAACTCTGCATGGGCCATTCTATAAGGTGCACGTGAAATAGGGCTTGTTCCTGGAGCCAGCTCTATGGAAAAATCCACCTCTCTCTTGGGAGGAATCCCGGGTAGATCATCCGGAAAAACATATGCATAGCTCTTGACTACCTCTATTTCCTCTAAGGGTTGCACCTTGGGTTCAGGCTCGGTAACAACTACTAGGAAAGCTTGACAACCTTTACTCATCATTCTTTCTGCCTTCAGGGATGACACATACAAACTGGTGGTGGCATCTTTCCTACCTCTAATGACAAAAGGTGGATGACCTGGTTCCCTAATGATCACTTTCTTTTCCCTACAGTCGATTTGGGCCCTATAGGTATAAAGCCAATCCATTCCAATGATCACATCAAAATCATTCATGTCAAGAAGGATAAATTCTGTAGGAAACTCATGATCTCGATATTTCACAGGTATCACCGGAGTTTTCGAAAGAGAGGTAAAGATTCGACCGCTTGGGGTTGTAACATCTAAGACATATCCTAAATCCTTGATATCCAAACAAAGCATAGTTGCAAGATTCCTCAAAATGAAAGTATTAGTAGATCCAGAATCAAATAATGCTTTTACATTATGTCCCATGACTTCAAGCATGCCTACATTATTGTTCACCATACATTAGACCATTACATGCTTAACTTTCAAAACATAAAGAAAAACTCTAAGGGTTATTACCCTCAATCAACCGATTAGCATTAGCTTGAGCTTCTTCATTGTCAATAGCAAACACTCGAGCTTGTCTTCTTTCTCCAGCAGGTGGGGCCACAGCTACCGGTGGGGCTGCTACTGGTGGGGCTGCCACTGGACCTGGTCCCTTTGGTGCTGGTAGGGGACAAGAAGACATGATATGCCCCTCTTGTTGACAACAAAAACAAACCTTCTTCTTGTGGCGACACTCACCAGGATGCCATTTTCCACAAGAGCGGCATCATGGTCGGTTGTGTTCTGGATGGGGTCTTCCTTTTCCTTCATGTCTCCCCTTGGCTTGATGACGACCTGGACCCTTCTTATGATGATTCTTCTGACCTCAGGTTCCTTCAGTGAAACCCAAATACCCCTTGGGTGGAATCTGAGTAGGCATCACAGTCCTTTCCATGTCTAGGGCAGTGTTGTAAGCTTATGCGAAGGTTTTAGGTTTGCTTGCCATCACATGAGGCTTGAGGGCAGGGTGAAGATGCTCTATGAAGTGATCCACCCTCCTTTCCTCATCCATCTTGTAACCAAAATGTTCCAGGATCCGAAACTTGCACCCAAAGTCTGCCACAGAGGAATTTCCTTGAGTCATGTTAGTGAATTCCCTTTCCTTTTCTTTCTTTGCTGCAACAGGGACGAATCTGGAAGTGAAGATGGTCTTGAAATCAGCCCATGCCATTGGTTCCTCAGTCAGATCTCAACCTGTTATGTGAGTCTCCCACCATATCTTAGCTGCTCCTTCCAGGAGATGAGCAGCAAAGAGGACCTTCTTGCTCGGCTGTACTTCAAGCATGCGGAAACCATTCTCTATTGCAAGTATCTAGGCTTCTGCTTTATCAACCACTTCAGTCTTATCTTCTCCCCAGAACTTTTCTATATTCAACTTGACAAAGTCTAGAATGGTGGCTCCCACACGTGGACGAACAGGGTGTGGTTCACCATTCTCAGCTCTAACTATGTCTCGAAGGGACAAAGCATTAATAGCCTCTGTCAACTTCCTCTGTTGCTCTAACCACAAGGTATCAGGGGTATGGATCAACATGGTGGGTTCTGAATCATCGACTGGGTCCTCATCCATCTTGTCTTCTTCCTCATACACATGCTGCTCTTCATATCCTTGATCTTCTTCTTGGTTCAGGTTACTAAATGGTACCGGGTTAGGGTTAGGGACTTCTTGAGTGACTTCTTCAGGCCTCTTCCTCTTCTTAGAGGATCCACCATCATGGTGCCTATTCCTCTTTTCAGAAGACTTCTTTACTTTATGGGGAGGCCAAACACTCCTAGCCGGATTCCCAGAGCCCTCAGGAATAGCAACAGTCTTGGTCCGTGCCATCTACATAAGCATAACAAACAAACCTTTAGTTTATCATTTAAACTAGTTATACTTATGTTCAGTGATATCTCATTACATATCTTTTATTAATTTGCTGGAAGATTCTTAAACCCTTAACTTACTTGCCCATACCACATGAGTGTGGAGGAGAGAGAGAATCCTACTCTTAAAGCCTTAATAGAATATGTGATGAGAAGGGACGAATAAGATGAGAGAGTCCTAAAGGTATCTTATTTCGAATCATACCCTAAGACTTTGGCCAGGCGGTCACACGGGTCCGGGAGTCCTCGTATTCCGACTAGCGGTGCGGAGGAAAGTCTTGCCAGCCCCGGTCGTGATCCCTTTCTAGACACCTCCGTCTTTCGGATACTCCTCTAATAACTCCCTTGGGTTCTATGGAGTTTGTAAAATTTAATAATTACTAATGGTTATATGAAGAACCTAGGCTCTGATACCAAATGTTACGACCTCACCTTTCAGTAACCTCCAATTAAGGGAGACCAAGAGGTTGAAGCCGCACCCTTTAATTCCGGATCAAAGGTTCAACATATAACCATAAACAATTACTAAATTCTAACAGACTATACTGAAAAATGGTAATACAATTTTTCTTTGCATACCTTTTGAAAAGTTAGGAACAAACTAACTTCTAACCTCAGTTGAACTAATCTATCTAATTCCTCCTTGTTCTTTAATTCTTGAATTCACAATGTGTCGCTTTACTATTTGTACTTTGGAATTTGTACCTAAATCGCCGACAAACAAAACGACGGTCAGCTGAAGCTGGTATATGGGGGGGAAGCAGATAATGTTCAACTAGGTTAACAATATAATCACTCAATTAATCATTTAAAAAACAAGATTACATTTTAAACCATATAACTCAATCCATACATATTCTTGAACTCTGGGCTGTCCCTGCAGTGGACATGGTTATCACCTCTCTTTTAGGTAATAGAGTCGCATGGCACTATCCGAAGATAGCCCAATATCTAACTCATTATGACTTGATGGTCCTACCTCCATGGTAGCCATGTACTAAGTCAACCATAGACCTGATGGACCTACCCAATAGGTAGCCATGTACTAGGTCATCCATAGACCTGATGGACCTACCCAATAGGTAGCCATGTACTAGGCCTTTCTCTAACCTGATGGACCTACCCATAGACAGCCATGTACTAGGTTAGCTATTATGCCACAGAGAGAACCAGGATCTAAGTTTATAGGCATATACATTAAGTGATAGTCATAGTCACTTTATATTTGCAATATGAACATCCAAGCAGTTTAGTTGCATTCAATGCGATTAAACGTCTGAGAAACCATCGGGAAACATAAGCGGTTAATCATAAGTAACCACATACATTTGATTGCAGATTTCAAGATAGAAATTAATATGTAGAGAAACCCAATCAACAAGCAACACCTGAAATAAAAGGACAATTTTCCTTTTATTAATATTTATCTAACTTTCATCATATTACTTAGGGTTTCCGTTCCTATTTTAGGGTTCCTTTAGAAATTAGGGTTTTCACTTCTCCTTTCCTTATTATCATCCTTAATTTATTAAACTACATAAAACCCCTAATTTCTCAGTAAATTTCCTTTATTAAGCATCTAATTATCTTATTCCACAAAAACATGCTTTTTATCTCCTTTTATCCCAAATTAGGGTTTCCATGTAAATTAACTTCCTTTTAGGCATTATAACTCTAAATCTCACACTTTTGCATTCAAACTGATAATCATATCACCTTTATCATTTAACAAAGTTAAACTTATCAATTTGATCTTTTGATTTACCAAAAAACACTTTAATCATGCAATTAGGGTTTCTCATCAATTCTTAATACACTTTATTAGCAAATTAGGGTACTTTTGCAAAACAGAGCAGAACTAGGTTCTCAAATCATTTTTATTCGTTTCCTTGTATTGTTCTATACAACTTTCCTATATAAAGTTTTCTCATTGGACACTCCTAGCAATTTCTATTAATTTTGCAAGAAAACCCCTTTTTCTGAATATTTGATTAAAAAGAAATCATTACCAAAAATTCGCTAGCCGCTTGATCTGTAGTCCCGTGATCCGCCCTTGGATATAACGGCTCTGGTCGCGCACCCTCTAGCAAGGCTGATCCTCCTATGGAGTGTCATATGCCACTGAGACCACCGTGGTCTCAGATCGGACGCTCACCAAGTCATCACCTACCTTAGACCCAGCAGCTCGCGCGGTCAACCTGGAGGTTGACTCGGAGCTTCTGTCGCCCTCTGCTCACACCGATCGATCAGGGAGCTCCGCCTCCCCTCGAAGAAGCTAGTGGCGGGTCCAATTCCTCCCCAAACTCCTCCAAGCTCGTCCCCTACTCGCCGGACTCCGGCAAGGGTCGCCGAGGTGTCGGGGTTGCAGATCAGGAAGAAACTGTCAATTGAGCGCACAAAAACGCTCCTCGCACAAAACCACAGAGGTTGGGCTAGCAAGAAATTATGCTCGTGCTCTCCAAAAACCTCCCATATATATAGGATCGGTCACTGTAACATCCCAAATTATTTTCGGAAAGGACTCAATTTAAAATAAGGCTAAAGTATGTACTCAAATGCAAATTTATAAAACTCAAGGGTATTTTATGAAAATTGTCTATACAACATAATGTAGGTGTATATCTTAGTGATTAATTGGTCTTATGACTATATGAGATGATAGTGTCACGATCCCCGAGGCATATGTATATAGTACACTCTTATTTCAAATAGGAACAATGTGTAATAATGGGAATATTAAACTAAGAAAAGATTTAATTATAACATGATATACGGAAGTTTGATTGGTTTCAAATTTAAAGGACTTTTTGAGTGCTTATAACAAGATCCAATGACAAGATACTTACCTATATACAATAATAGTCATATGGTTTAATTTTAGTCAACTTCAAATAGTCTTACATGTTTTAATGATTTTAGGAAGAAAGCAGGTTCGTTTACCAAGGTTTGACTTAGATATACAAATAATGCAATCAATTTATAAAGTCCACCTAGTTTAGCCAAGATAATGGCAATCCAATCTGCCACGTGAATTTCACGGCCGTTTTCTTTACTTGCAGTATATGCAGACTCACATCCATCATTAGATTTATCTCCCTCATAGGAAACGGAATCCAAGATGAATAAGGAATCAAGGTACCGATCCTAACCACCTTTGAATTTATCATGATTTGATGGATAATATTAGAAACAAGGGCTACCGTCATCACCGTGAACCCCTCTTGGCCTTTTTAATCCTCGATACGAACCCTAGTCAGTCCCTTTTTTTGGAAACGCCTGAGAGCGCCGCCATCCTTCTTTCTCTAGGCGGTCCCTTGTAGACTTCCAATGGACTAAAGCCGACACGAGGGAAACATTTGGAAGACTCGTGGAGTTCATGCCTTCTTTCTCTGGCCCTCCATCTATATCGTTGAACCCCCTCAACCCTAAAGCATGGGTGTGATCATCTTCCTCCTTGGGATCACCATGAAGCCACTTACAGTAGTTGCTGGATCGGCTACTACCCTCAAACCTGGAGCTACCAGAGCCCTCGCCCACTCATCGAGAAGGACCGGAAGATGACGAGTAGAAAAGGAACTGTGGATGGGCGTTGCCCCCAGGCTTCCTGTGTCCTTCTACCGCAGCCCCAGGTTGGGTACCTGCATCGGCACAAAGGCACTGGCGTCCTACCACTGCTCGACGAGGACTCAAAGAGGCCAGTATGTTTCCAACGGCAATAGGAGGGAGGCGCCTTAGAGGATGGCTTGTCTTGGTGAACCAAGGGTGGCCGATGAGCCACTGCTTCTCTCGCCCAAACGCTGAAGACGGATGCTCTGTAAAACAGAGGAAACAGAGCAGGCGCTCCCCGTCCGCGCGCGGCTGAGAACGAGGGATCTCGGGTCAAGCGGATCCTGCCCGGATCCAACAAAACCCAACAAAAGGTAATTATTATTTAAATCATATCTTGTGATCCATAGGTCTGTTTTGAATGTATAAGGTACCTACAGAAAGCTTATGATGTATACTATATTCTAAAAATATCTCAAGAATGTGATTTGGATGTCTATTATTTATTATGTGTTAGGGAGTCAAAACTATATTATTTTGATGTTTTGTCAATTAAAAATAGTAAACACCTTTAAAAATTCATACAAATTTTATTGAATGTGTATTTTGATATATTTAACATTACATCAGAGTCGGATCTTTCATATATGAAGTTTTAATAATATTTTTAATGTAAACCCTAATAAGGGTATTTTGGGTATTTCACCCATGATATGATTTTTTTTAAATGACCTAATATTTTATACACGATCTTACTACATTGTGTGATTACTTTTCTAGAGATTTGATGGATTTTCTTGTGTTATCATATTTGTATTAAGATTTGGACCTGAGTGACCATTATGTGAGGGTAATAAATGATTATTTTGACAATAAGTGGCATATGTATGGCTAATTAGGTCTAATATTATTAGCATGATGGTATTATATTTTGATTTCCTAACCAAGTTAGTAAGTTTTCTAATATGTGACTATGTTTGGTAATTATTCTCATTATATGAAGTATGTGTTCATATTAGTGCATAAGACGATTTATGTTGAGTATAAATATTATAGTAACTACATAATAAGAGTTTATTTTATTTTATTTTAACGCCAAGATTTTATGGTGAGTATAAAGTTATGTTTAAGAACCCTAACTTGGTATATATAGTTAGGAAGATGGGGTTTTGAGATTTAGGAATAGAAAGAGGGAACATGTACTTGGACTTATAAAACTTTGATTATATCCAGGTGATTAAGATTTGGAACAAGAAATCAAGACTAAGTTAAGGACATCATCAACACAAGAGGTAAGTGGTTCATGCCCATGAGTATTTACGTTTATCAAATCAAGTACATTTACCTGCTTTTTAGATAAGACCTTCATGTCCTACATTTTGAGTTAAATATGTAAGAAATATTTTATGTGCTTATGATTGTAGAAATTCATATGCTCAATACCTTAAGTAGTGATGTGTCATGGAATGATTCTAGATCATGAAGTTAAGTTCATAAGAAGGATAAGAAAATATAGTTCTATCATATTTCTTAAATATAGATGTAACCATGTATTGAGATTTCAAATAGGGACATGTCATCAAGGTTTCTTATATATGTAGTGATCTAAGAAATTAAGAAGTGAAATAGATTCCTTAGTAAGGTTGATGTTTAAAAGTTAAGTATTATGTGAGAATATGGTTGTTGCACATGGTAGACCATGGCCCAATTTCTAGGATAAATGTACTAGTGGCATTAAAGATATTGTAACATGAGTTCATGATGATATTATCAAATTATGAGATATTAAGTCATGATTGAGTTGCACGATGAGAATCTATATGAATTATACCTTAAGGTTTAAGATTTAAGTTCATACAAATGTTTTGAGATCAGACTTTATGAGATTAAATTGAGTGTGATTAACATGCAACTTAAGATTTTCTAAGGTTTCCATTCTATGGTTTATGATTTTAAGACTTAAATCCATTAAGATCAGATTTTGATGAGATTTTAACAGAGAATGAGTTATCTTGCCAAGAATCAGAAATCATACTTTTGTTATACACATTACTTAAGTCACTTTTGTATATTTAGATTTCTATACTCATTTCAGATCTTTTCTCATAAGACATTAGACTCATGTATGATATAATTGGTATAATGAAGTAATCTTACCAAATCAGAGTTTTAGAATAAAGTTTACCTAGATAAAGAGATACATGATTAAATCCAATAATGGATTCAGTTTAGAACTCAAGAATAAGAGATTTAGATTCAGTCTTAGACTACTCACTGTGTGAGTAGCCAGATGTTGAATAAAGATACATGATAAGGGTTTTAGACCAAATCTTAATTATGAAGTAATTAAGATTCATATCCACATTCAGTTGTAGATTTAGTTTATCCCTTGAGAATAAAAGATTCAGATTTAAATTCAGATTCAGAATTCAGTACATGCTCAGTACTCAGTAATCAGTTTCAGATAAGTTCAGTTTTCAGTGTTCAATTTTAATATAAGATAAGTTCATATTCAGTATTCAGTAAAGCTATCAGTATTCAGCTTCAGTTCAGATTAAGAATTAAGTAAGTTTAGACTTAAGATAAATAAGTCGAAACCTTCACATAAGACATTATATGATAAGTCCTCATTCAGTAGTCCCGGGACGTTTCAGAGGCAGTTGTTGCCAATTCAGAGAAGTGTTCACTCCAACTCAGAGGTGTTGCGGCACCATTTCAGGGCGTAGACACGCCAATTCAGAGACACCTCGGTGTCATTCAGGGCATGTAGTGCCATTTCAGAGGTGTTGCGACACCAATTCAGGGCGTAGATACGCCAATTCAGGAGGACTTATTGTATAATGGTGGCCACAGTCAGATAAAAATCGTAAGTCAAAGATACCTTAGTTCATAGCATGCCCATAATCTCATCCATGAGTATGATGAGAGAGAATCAAATAAGATAAGTATGACCCAAGTACTTTGATGTAGGTCTTGAGATCCACGTACCATGGTACATGTATCCATAATAAGATAAGGTAGAAAGATAAAGATTCAGATTGAGAAATAAGATATTTTATGTTTCAGTTTACTCACAGTTTGATATTAGTTCATGTTTATAATACCCATTTTCAGCTCTTTAGCAATGTATATTTCATAATACTCATGCCACTTACTCTAACAACTGTTTTTCCCGATGCATGGCTGGGGACGCGATGTCCGCAGGGTTTGGAGCAGCAGAAGATTTAAAGAATAAGAAAAGATGTAGCAGGTTTTCAAGCTTGTCTAGTGGGGTGCCATCTACCGAGACGATCCAGAGTTTAGATATCTTCTTTTATGCATGGTCTTGTTATCACAGTATATTAGATGACTTGTTTCCTTTGTCAAAACTATGTATGAATCAATTTTTCTTAAATGCAAAGTGTTTTATTTGCTTTAATTGCTCTGATACCATATTGTAACACCCAGATTTTTATAACACATGAGCGGAAGCAGTAATGTAGGTGTATATCTTAGTGATTAATTGGTCTTATGACTATATGAGATGATAGTGTCACGATCCCCAAGGCATATGTATATAGTACACTCTTATTTCAAATAGGAATGTAGGAGCTACCTGAAGAACCCAAGGTTAGACAATCATGTGCAACTAATGTTAGAAATTTATGACAAGGTTGAGGCAGATTCCCCAATTATAGAGCCAAGTTTAGTTTCATAAACCCCAAGTATGAGTTGAGAAGTAGAACAATATAATAGATGATTCTCACATAGATGTTTATGAAACACATTACATATAACTTTCATGCAAAAGTTTGAACATAAGTGTACTTTAATGTGTTGACTATCAATGAATGAAAAGGTATGCAGAACACTAAGGTGGGTAGTATCCTAGAAAAAAATTTCGAGGACGAAATTTATAAAAGGTGGGTAGAATTGTAACATCCCAAATTATTTTCGGAAAGGACTCAATTTAAAATAAGGCTAAAGTATGTACTCAAATGCAAATTTATAAAACTCAAGGGTATTTTATGAAAATTGTCTATACAACATAATGTAGGTGTATATCTTAGTGATTAATTGGTCTTATGACTATATGAGATGATAGTGTCACGATCCCCAAGGCATATGTATATAGTACACTCTTATTTCAAATAGGAACAATGTGTAATAATGGGAATATTAAACTAAGAAAAGATTTAATTATAACATGATATACGGAAGTTTGATTGGTTTCAAATTTAAAGGACTTTTTGAGTGCTTATAACAAGATCCAATGACAAGATACTTACCTATATACAATAATAGTCATATGGTTTAATTTTAGTCAACTTCAAATAGTCTTACATGTTTTAATGATTTTAGGAAGAAAGCAGGTTCGTTTACCAAGGTTTGACTTAGATATACAAATAATGCAATCAATTTATAAAGTCCACCTAGTTTAGCCGAGATAATGGCAATCCAATCTGCCACGTGAATTTCACGGCCGTTTTCTTTACTTGCAGTATATGCAGACTCACATCCATCATTAGATTTATCTCCCTCATAGGAAACGGAATCCAAGATGAATAAGGAATCAAGGTACCGATCCTAACCACCTTTGAATTTATCATGATTTGATGGATAATATTAGAAACAAGGGCTACCGTCATCACCGTGAACCCCTCTTGGCCTTTTTAATCCTCGATACGAACCCTAGTCAGTCCCTTTTTTTTGGAAACGCCTGAGAGCGCCGCCATCCTTCTTTCTCTAGGCGGTCCCTTGTAGACTTCCAATGGACTAAAGCCGACACGAGGGAAACATTTGGAAGACTCGTGGAGTTCATGCCTTCTTTCTCTGGCCCTCCATCTATATCGTTGAACCCCCTCAACCCTAAAGCATGGGTGTGATCATCTTCCTCCTTGGGATCACCATGAAGCCACTTACAGTAGTTGCTGGATCGGCTACTACCCTCAAACCTGGAGCTACCAGAGCCCTCGCCCACTCATCGAGAAGGACCGGAAGATGACGAGTAGCAAAGGAACTGTGGATGGGCGTTGCCCCCAGGCTTCCTGTGTCCTTCTACCGCAGCCCCAGGTTGGGTACCTGCATTGGCACAAAGGCACTGGCATCCTACCACTGCTCGACGAGGACTCAAAGAGGCCAGTATGTTTCCAACGGCAATAGGAGGGAGGCGCCTTAGAGGATGGCTTGTCTTGGTGAACCAAGGGTGGCCGATGAGCCACTGCTTCTCTCGCCCAAACGCTGAAGACGGATGCTCTGTAAAACAGAGGAAACAGAGCAGGCGCTCCCCGTCCGCGCGCGGCTGAGAACGAGGGATCTCGGGTCAAGCGGATCCTGCCCGGATCCAATAAAACCCAACAAAAGGTAATTATTATTTAAATCATATCTTGTGATCCATAGGTCTGTTTTGAATGTATAAGGTACCTACAGAAAGCTTATGATGTATACTATATTCTAAAAATATCTCAAGAATGTGATTTGGATGTCTATTATTTATTATGTGTTAGGGAGTCAAAACTATATTATTTTGATGTTTTGTCAATTAAAAATAGTAAACACCTTTAAAAATTCATACAAATTTTATTGAATGTGTATTTTGATATATTTAACATTACATCAGAGTCGGATCTTTCATATATGAAGTTTTAATAATATTTTTAATGTAAACCCTAATAAGGGTATTTTGGGTATTTCACCCATGATATGATTTTTTTTAAATGACCTAATATTTTATACACGATCTTACTACATTGTGTGATTACTTTTCTAGAGATTTGATGGATTTTCTTGTGTTATCATATTTGTATTAAGATTTGGACCTGAGTGACCATTATGTGAGGGTAATAAATGATTATTTTGACAATAAGTGGCATATGTATGGCTAATTAGGTCTAATATTATTAGCATGATGGTATTATATTTTGATTTCCTAACCAAGTTAGTAAGTTTTCTAATATGTGACTATGTTTGGTAATTATTCTCATTATATGAAGTATGTGTTCATATTAGTGCATAAGACGATTTATGTTGAGTATAAATATTATAGTAACTACATAATAAGAGTTTATTTTATTTTATTTTAACGCCAAGATTTTATGGTGAGTATAAAGTTATGTTTAAGAACCCTAACTTGGTATATATAGTTAGGAAGATGGGGTTTTGAGATTTAGGAATAGAAAGAGGGAACATGTACTTGGACTTATAAAACTTTGATTATATCCAGGTGATTAAGATTTGGAACAAGAAATCAAGACTAAGTTAAGGACATCATCAACACAAGAGGTAAGTGGTTCATGCCCATGAGTATTTACGTTTATCAAATCAAGTACATTTACCTGCTTTTTAGATAAGACCTTCATGTCCTACATTTTGAGTTAAATATGTAAGAAATATTTTATGTGCTTATGATTGTAGAAATTCATATGCTCAATACCTTAAGTAGTGATGTGTCATGGAATGATTCTAGATCATGAAGTTAAGTTCATAAGAAGGATAAGAAAATATAGTTCTATCATATTTCTTAAATATAGATGTAACCATGTATTGAGATTTCAAATAGGGACATGTCATCAAGGTTTCTTATATATGTAGTGATCTAAGAAATTAAGAAGTGAAATAGATTCCTTAGTAAGGTTGATGTTTAAAAGTTAAGTATTATGTGAGAATATGGTTGTTGCACATGGTAGACCATGGCCCAATTTCTAGGATAAATGTACTAGTGGCATTAAAGATATTGTAACATGAGTTCATGATGATATTATCAAATTATGAGATATTAAGTCATGATTGAGTTGCACGATGAGAATCTATATGAATTATACCTTAAGGTTTAAGATTTAAGTTCATACAAATGTTTTGAGATCAGACTTTATGAGATTAAATTGAGTGTGATTAACATGCAACTTAAGATTTTCTAAGGTTTCCATTCTATGGTTTATGATTTTAAGACTTAAATCCATTAAGATCAGATTTTGATGAGATTTTAACAGAGAATGAGTTATCTTGCCAAGAATCAGAAATCATACTTTTGTTATACACATTACTTAAGTCACTTTTGTATATTTAGATTTCTATACTCATTTCAGATCTTTTCTCATAAGACATTAGACTCATGTATGATATAATTGGTATAATGAAGTAATCTTACCAAATCAGAGTTTTAGAATAAAGTTTACCTAGATAAAGAGATACATGATTAAATCCAATAATGGATTCAGTTTAGAACTCAAGAATAAGAGATTTAGATTCAGTCTTAGACTACTCACTGTGTGAGTAGCCAGATGTTGAATAAAGATACATGATAAGGGTTTTAGACCAAATCTTAATTATGAAGTAATTAAGATTCATATCCACATTCAGTTGTAGATTCAGTTTATCCCTTGAGAATAAAAGATTCAGATTTAAATTCAGATTCAGAATTCAGTACATGCTCAGTACTCAGTAATCAGTTTCAGATAAGTTCAGTTTTCAGTGTTCAATTTTAATATAAGATAAGTTCATATTCAGTATTCAGTAAAGCTATCAGTATTCAGCTTCAGTTCAGATTAAGAATTAAGTAAGTTTAGACTTAAGATAAATAAGTCGAAACCTTCACATAAGACATTATATGATAAGTCCTCATTCAGTAGTCCCGGGACGTTTCAGAGGCAGTTGTTGCCAATTCAGAGAAGTGTTCACTCCAACTCAGAGGTGTTGCGGCACCATTTCAGGGCGTAGACACGCCAATTCAGAGACACCTCGGTGTCATTCAGGGCATGTAGTGCCATTTCAGAGGTGTTGCGACACCAATTCAGGGCGTAGATACGCCAATTCAGGAGGACTTATTGTATAATGGTGGCCACAGTCAGATAAAAATCGTAAGTCAAAGATACCTTAGTTCATAGCATGCCCATAATCTCATCCATGAGTATGATGAGAGAGAATCAAATAAGATAAGTATGACCCAAGTACTTTGATGTAGGTCTTGAGATCCACGTACCATGGTACATGTATCCATAATAAGATAAGGTAGAAAGATAAAGATTCAGATTGAGAAATAAGATATTTTATGTTTCAGTTTACTCACAGTTTGATATTAGTTCATGTTTATAATACCCATTTTCAGCTCTTTAGCAATGTATATTTCATAATACTCATGCCACTTACTCTAACAACTGTTTTTCCCGATGCATGGCTGGGGACGCGATGTCCGCAGGGTTTGGAGCAGCAGAAGATTTAAAGAATAAGAAAAGATGTAGCAGGTTTTCAAGCTTGTCTAGTGGGGTGCCATCTACCGAGACGATCCAGAGTTTAGATATCTTCTTTTATGCATGGTCTTGTTATCACAGTATATTAGATGACTTGTTTCCTTTGTCAAAACTATGTATGAATCAATTTTTCTTAAATGCAAAGTGTTTTATTTGCTTTAATTGCTCTGATACCATATTGTAACACCCAGATTTTTATAACACATGAGCGGAAGCAGTAATGTAGGTGTATATCTTAGTGATTAATTGGTCTTATGACTATATGAGATGATAGTGTCACGATCCCTAAGGCATATGTATATAGTACACTCTTATTTCAAATAGGAATGTAGGAGCTACCTGAAGAACCCAAGGTTAGACAATCATGTGCAACTAATGTTAGAAATTTATGACAAGGTTGAGGCAGATTCCCCAATTATAGAGCCAAGTTTAGTTTCATAAACCCCAAGTATGAGTTGAGAAGTAGAACAATATAATAGATGATTCTCACATATATGTTTATGAAACACATTACATATAACTTTCATGCAAAAGTTTGAACATAAGTGTACTTTAATGTGTTGACTATCAATGAATGAAAAGGTATGCAGAACACTAAGGTGGGTAGTATCCTAGAAAAAAATTTCGAGGACGAAATTTATAAAAGGTGGGTAGAATTGTAACATCCCAAATTATTTTCAGAAAGGACTCAATTTAAAATAAGGCTAAAGTATGTACTCAAATGCAAATTTATAAAACTCAAGGGTATTTTATGAAAATTGTCTATACAACATAATGTAGGTGTATATCTTAGTGATTAATTGGTCTTATGACTATATGAGATGATAGTGTCACGATCCCCAAGGCATATGTATATAGTACACTCTTATTTCAAATAGGAACAATGTGTAATAATGGGAATATTAAACTAAGAAAAGATTTAATTATAACATGATATACGGAAGTTTGATTGGTTTCAAATTTAAAGGACTTTTTGAGTGCTTATAACAAGATCCAATGACAAGATACTTACCTATATACAATAATAGTCATATGGTTTAATTTTAGTCAACTTCAAATAGTCTTACATGTTTTAATGATTTTAGGAAGAAAGCAGGTTCGTTTACCAAGGTTTGACTTAGATATACAAATAATGCAATCAATTTATAAAGTCCACCTAGTTTAGCCGAGATAATGGCAATCCAATCTGCCACGTGAATTTCACGGCCGTTTTCTTTACTTGCAGTATATGCAGACTCACATCCATCATTAGATTTATCTCCCTCATAGGAAACGGAATCCAAGATGAATAAGGAATCAAGGTACCGATCCTAACCACCTTTGAATTTATCATGATTTGATGGATAATATTAGAAACAAGGGCTACCGTCATCACCGTGAACCCCTCTTGGCCTTTTTAATCCTCGATACGAACCCTAGTCAGTCCCTTTTTTTTGGAAACGCCTGAGAGCGCCGCCATCCTTCTTTCTCTAGGCGGTCCCTTGTAGACTTCCAATGGACTAAAGCCGACACGAGGGAAACATTTGGAAGACTCGTGGAGTTCATGCCTTCTTTCTCTGGCCCTCCATCTATATCGTTGAACCCCCTCAACCCTAAAGCATGGGTGTGATCATCTTCCTCCTTGGGATCACCATGAAGCCACTTACAGTAGTTGCTGGATCGGCTACTACCCTCAAACCTGGAGCTACCAGAGCCCTCGCCCACTCATCGAGAAGGACCGGAAGATGACGAGTAGCAAAGGAACTGTGGATGGGCGTTGCCCCCAGGCTTCCTGTGTCCTTCTACCGCAGCCCCAGGTTGGGTACCTGCATCGGCACAAAGGCACTGGCGTCCTACCACTGCTCGACGAGGACTCAAAGAGGCCAGTATGTTTCCAACGGCAATAGGAGGGAGGCGCCTTAGAGGATGGCTTGTCTTGGTGAACCAAGGGTGGCCGATGAGCCAATGCTTCTCTCGCCCAAACGCTGAAGACGGATGCTCTGTAAAACAGAGGAAACAGAGCAGGCGCTCCCCGTCCGCGCGCGGCTGAGAACGAGGGATCTCGGGTCAAGCGGATCCTGCCCGGATCCAACAAAACCCAACAAAAGGTAATTATTATTTAAATCATATCTTGTGATCCATAGGTCTGTTTTGAATGTATAAGGTACCTACAGAAAGCTTATGATGTATACTATATTCTAAAAATATCTCAAGAATGTGATTTGGATGTCTATTATTTATTATGTGTTAGGGAGTCAAAACTATATTATTTTGATGTTTTGTCAATTAAAAATAGTAAACACCTTTAAAAATTCATACAAATTTTATTGAATGTGTATTTTGATATATTTAACATTACATCAGAGTCGGATCTTTCATATATGAAGTTTTAATAATATTTTTAATGTAAACCCTAATAAGGGTATTTTGGGTATTTCACCCATGATATGATTTTTTTTAAATGACCTAATATTTTATACACGATCTTACTACATTGTGTGATTACTTTTCTAGAGATTTGATGGATTTTCTTGTGTTATCATATTTGTATTAAGATTTGGACCTGAGTGACCATTATGTGAGGGTAATAAATGATTATTTTGACAATAAGTGGCATATGTATGGCTAATTAGGTCTAATATTATTAGCATGATGGTATTATATTTTGATTTCCTAACCAAGTTAGTAAGTTTTCTAATATGTGACTATGTTTGGTAATTATTCTCATTATATGAAGTATGTGTTCATATTAGTGCATAAGACGATTTATGTTGAGTATAAATATTATAGTAACTACATAATAAGAGTTTATTTTATTTTATTTTAACGCCAAGATTTTATGGTGAGTATAAAGTTATGTTTAAGAACCCTAACTTGGTATATATAGTTAGGAAGATGGGGTTTTGAGATTTAGGAATAGAAAGAGGGATCATGTACTTGGACTTATAAAACTTTGATTATATCCAGGTGATTAAGATTTGGAACAAGAAATCAAGACTAAGTTAAGGACATCATCAACACAAGAGGTAAGTGGTTCATGCCCATGAGTATTTACGTTTATCAAATCAAGTACATTTACCTGCTTTTTAGATAAGACCTTCATGTCCTACATTTTGAGTTAAATATGTAAGAAATATTTTATGTGCTTATGATTGTAGAAATTCATATGCTCAATACCTTAAGTAGTGATGTGTCATGGAATGATTCTAGATCATGAAGTTAAGTTCATAAGAAGGATAAGAAAATATAGTTCTATCATATTTCTTAAATATAGATGTAACCATGTATTGAGATTTCAAATAGGGACATGTCATCAAGGTTTCTTATATATGTAGTGATCTAAGAAATTAAGAAGTGAAATAGATTCCTTAGTAAGGTTGATGTTTAAAAGTTAAGTATTATGTGAGAATATGGTTGTTGCACATGGTAGACCATGGCCCAATTTCTAGGATAAATGTACTAGTGGCATTAAAGATATTGTAACATGAGTTCATGATGATATTATCAAATTATGAGATATTAAGTCATGATTGAGTTGCACGATGAGAATCTATATGAATTCTACCTTAAGGTTTAAGATTTAAGTTCATACAAATGTTTTGAGATCAGACTTTATGAGATTAAATTGAGTGTGATTAACATGCAACTTAAGATTTTCTAAGGTTTCCATTCTATGGTTTATGATTTTAAGACTTAAATCCATTAAGATCAGATTTTGATGAGATTTTAACAGAGAATGAGTTATCTTGCCAAGAATCAGAAATCATACTTTTGTTATACACATTACTTAAGTCACTTTTGTATATTTAGATTTCTATACTCATTTCAGATCTTTTCTCATAAGACATTAGACTCATGTATGATATAATTGGTATAATGAAGTAATCTTACCAAATCAGAGTTTTAGAATAAAGTTTACCTAGATAAAGAGATACATGATTAAATCCAATAATGGATTCAGTTTAGAACTCAAGAATAAGAGATTTAGATTCAGTCTTAGACTACTCACTGTGTGAGTAGCCAGATGTTGAATAAAGATACATGATAAGGGTTTTAGACCAAATCTTAATTATGAAGTAATTAAGATTCATATCCACATTCAGTTGTAGATTCAGTTTATCCCTTGAGAATAAAAGATTCAGATTTAAATTCAGATTCAGAATTCAGTACATGCTCAGTACTCAGTAATCAGTTTCAGATAAGTTCAGTTTTCAGTGTTCAATTTTAATATAAGATAAGTTCATATTCAGTATTCAGTAAAGCTATCAGTATTTAGCTTCAGTTCAGATTAAGAATTAAGTAAGTTTAGACTTAAGATAAATAAGTCGAAACCTTCACATAAGACATTATATGATAAGTCCTCATTCAGTAGTCCCGGGACGTTTCAGAGGCAGTTGTTGCCAATTCAGAGAAGTGTTCACTCCAACTCAGAGGTGTTGCGGCACCATTTCAGGGCGTAGACACGCCAATTCAGAGACACCTCGGTGTCATTCAGGGCATGTAGTGCCATTTCAGAGGTGTTGCGACACCAATTCAGGGCGTAGATACGCCAATTCAGGAGGACTTATTGTATAATGGTGGCCACAGTCAGATAAAAATCGTAAGTCAAAGATACCTTAGTTCATAGCATGCCCATAATCTCATCCATGAGTATGATGAGAGGGAATCAAATAAGATAAGTATGACCCAAGTACTTTGATGTAGGTCTTGAGATCCACGTACCATGGTACATGTATCCATAATAAGATAAGGTAGAAAGATAAAGATTCAGATTGAGAAATAAGATATTTTATGTTTCAGTTTACTCACAGTTTGATATTAGTTCATGTTTATAATACCCATTTTCAGCTCTTTAGCAATGTATATTTCATAATACTCATGCCACTTACTCTAACAACTGTTTTTCCCGATGCATGGCTGGGGACGCGATGTCCGCAGGGTTTGGAGCAGCAGAAGATTTAAAGAATAAGAAAAGATGTAGCAGGTTTTCAAGCTTGTCTAGTGGGGTGCCATCTACCGAGACGATCCAGAGTTTAGATATCTTCTTTTATGCATGGTCTTGTTATCACAGTATATTAGATGACTTGTTTCCTTTGTCAAAACTATGTATGAATCAATTTTTCTTAAATGCAAAGTGTTTTATTTGCTTTAATTGCAATGACTATCATGTTTGTGACACTCCCAGATGAAAAAAAAAATTACTGCTTCCGCTCATGTGTTATAAAAATCTGGGTGTTACAGTCACACTCCATCTGGATTGGGAACTTTCCCAATCGGAGATGAAACCTCGACAAACCGGGGATGAATCCCTTCGGTTTTCCTTCCTGAATCCAAAGGAAACATCAGACAGTTTGCGCACCTAATGGATTATGAGAAAACCACAGATTTAGAATCCATCTGTAACTGGTAGAATCCCAATCCGTTCTGGACTACGACGATGAGTGGCACCCATTGTATCTAAATCCAAGGGTCCTCATCACATGTGCTTGAGCAAATAGGAAACAAATTCCAATTATTATTGATTTACATTCCTAATTCGAAGGCAACTTAGAAAATTCATAACTCTCAAACGGTAGCACTTTTTTCCCTCAAATTTTAAGGGAAACTCCATTATATTTTTATCTTCCATCCTACAAAAATTGGAGTTATTATCTTAAAGGTACGATTCCTTTTCTTCAGTTTCAAGTTATCCCTTATTTAATTGTATTTTCCACATATTCCTTATTTCCTTTGCCATTATCTAATTATCCTGAGTTCCTTGAACCCCAAGGAACCTTTATAACTCGGAATTCTATTTTGGGAAAATATCTTTTAGCCTTAAAATCATTTTTTTTATTTTCCTCATATATTCCTTTATTAAATGAAATTCCTCTTTCATTTCTTTTTGTTTTTTTCTTTTAATCCTTTAATTGGGCTCAATGGCCACAAAGGCTCAATAAGAACACATACAATCTATCAAATTCAACAATTCATCGCATCAACCATGGCTTTCATTTATCTTTAAAAAGAACATTTATAATTTCATTACATATTTTGGAAAAATCAAGGTTATAACAACCACATTCAAGGAATGTACCACCTCCAAGGAACCAAGAACACTCCTTCTTGCTCCACCAAGCTCCAAGTACGAGCAAAAGAGTAGGGAGGAAGAAGGTGACCGGAAAGAACCACTTGCATGGAGAGAAGAGGTTTCATATAGAAAAGGAGGAGGGAGGTAAGACAAAGGATGAGGTGTCAACAAGATAGGGCTCCAAATAGATACTTGTCAACTAAAAAGGCCAACATGAAACCACTTAAGCATGACATGCAAGACATGGTGATACACTCTAGGTAGTGTCTCGACCACCTAAGCAACTCCACCCTCTATATCGTGACCACGACACACCCTAATAATACTAGGTTGTGACACCAAGACCTCCACAAGCAACATAGGTCAAGGCACACCTCTCCAAGCCTTTGTATTGACCCAAGACAACCTTAGTAGTGAACACAACACCAAGGGGAAGTGTCTCGACCATTACACCCCCTCAAAAAACCCTAGGTCATGACCTATGTCGAGACAAACCAACAATGGTCACAAGGAAAAAGCACACCAACCCTAGAAAACTATAATCACCACTAAGGGTGACATAACCCAACCAAGGGTCAAACAAAGCATCCCAAAGAACCACACTTTCTCTCATGAAGCTAAGAGAGAGAAGGAACACTCTAGGGGTGGCAAATTGTACATCAGCCCCCTATATTAGGTAAATTGAGATTTGCACCAAAACTAGTATGGAAAGCACAAACATCATCCAAACCAACTCAAACTGGAAACTTAAACTCTCTTCAAGCTCTTATCACATCTCAAAGGATTAGAGAAAGGTTCTAGGCATAAGATTAAGCCAAATAAAATAAGGTTACCCCAAAACTTGGGTCTGGGTCCTTACACCTGGGCCCAACAAATAAATCTCTATGTAAAAGTGACCTATTAGATCGATGTTCCCATAGAATAAAACTAGGGAAATAATGCGTGACAGCGAGAACATTATGAAAGTTACGGAAAATAAATTACATTGTCCCAATGATTACAATATTAAGCACATAAAAATACATTTCCTGTCCTTATTCATTTAAGGACCCAAACGATGTTTAGTTAAAGTGAAAATTGATGCCTAGGCTAATTGAGATATATAGGATCCTTTTTTGTCATAAATTTTTCCTTTTGGGACTGTTTACCATTTTTATTTAATATCTTGGATCTTCACTTGTATTCTCTTTGTAAATAAAATTAGGGTAGTTAGGATTGTTCAATTAACATGAAATTCAAACATGAACTAATTTTGGTTTCTAAAATCTGAGTTTTATATTTATTTCTACTTTTGGAGCATTTTGTTATTTTATTTAATATTTTTTTGCCTTATCTCATTATTTCTTCTCTAAATAAAATTAAGATAGTTATTATTGTTCTAATAATATGAAACTCGACACCCAAGCTATAATTGGAACCCAAAGATCATGATTTTCTCATTATTTTTCACTTAGATTTCCTTTTATGATTTCTAATACAATTATGGTTTTAGGCTCATCACCATTATATTATTATAACATTACATCATTACCCTTATTATTTATCATTTAGAGTCATGTTATCTTCCCATTATTGCTAAAATAGTTATCTTATATTATTATGCACAAAATTCCATATTTTACTTATTTAACCTATTAAGTCTATTAATTCAATATTTATTTGATATTAGAACATTATTCACATTTATGGACACGGTAATACTAATTGTCATTCTAATTCATGTATTAAGAATATTTTTAATTATTATGTGAATATTAGTTAGCAAAGGAACATATGTGACATATCTTATGAGCTTACCCACATGTTGACACACATACATGTTATTATGTTAATATGCCACTTGATATGTTATATATATTTTCAAGCCTATATATTATGGGATAAACTTGAGTTATTCATGTTATACACATTAACAATGTACATTAAGGTATAAATTTATCCTTGTTTGGTCAAATCCAAATATCCAAAGCTTATAATATCCTAATCATAGGTATAGAAATTCTAGAATCAAGATGCTAGGTTTGGGTATATTACAGAGACATAGGAATAAAGAAAAATAAGATGAGTAACACAAAGGGCTATATCTAGACCTTTTGAGGGATAAGGAGCAATAGGATCCTCTCATTTACGAGCTATACTCTCCCTCTTTTTTTATTTTATCCTTTAATCTTGCATAATGAATATCTTTCATCTTTGTTCAGTGTCAGTGTTGATTGTTCATGGCTGGTTGAACATCATCTAGGTTATGTATCATGTTGGAACCTATTTATGTACTTTGAGTCTTTGCAAGTAGTTAAGATTTACATATATCATATTAATGTCTTTTCTTCTCTTTTGATTATGAATGCATAGTTGGTTGATCACCTTTTTGTATAAGTTATTGGTTTGTCAGACCTTCAGAGAGCAGTGGTTGAAATGGGTAGACAAGGAGCTTTGGTTCTGAGTCCTGAGAGGAAGTTCCACCAAGGATAGATTTATTCAATTTTTGATAGATTGTCGCTGATCTTAGTTATCTAACATGACTTAGATGAGAGACAAATTCATGATAGCTTGAGGTATTTGGTTATACTCACCAAGAGGGGCATTATGCAATTGTTGGGGTTCTGATAGCACTATGTGTGAGTGAGTGTGACACCCTCACAGGAGTAGTTTCCATGTTGCATGATAAGCTTAGATGCTAGATGCTTTCTTGAGTGTCCAAGGGTTGTTTATGCCTGAGGACAAGGTACATGGATGGTCCTATTTGTGATTTACATAGACTAGATCTCCTTCCCTTATTTCTCCAGAGTTATTAGAACTCTTCTCTTTTGTTTTACTTCTTTATTTAGTCTTGTTAAAAAATGTCCTTCTCTTTGTTTTATTGAACTAACAAAGAACAAAGTTATAGATTTTCTAGTGCCATGTCCCTGTATTTAACCCTATTTGCTATGTCAATCCCGTGCACTTATGGTTATTGGTTGATTATTGGGTTTTAAATATTAAAACTCTATATGAGAAAAAGTTTGGTGTTTGGATTTATTTTTGTCACCTAATTTTTTCCTATCAGTGTTGAGTCAATGATGTTAAACAAGGCACTTGTAGGAGGCAACCCGATGATTATCTATACCAATTTGATTTTTTTCATTTAGAATGTTAAAATTGCATTTAGTCCATCAGACACTCACTTCATGTAGAATGCATTTCGTAGTTTGTTGATGTTGATCCCTGTTATACTTGTTTTAGTTACAAGAGTATATAAAACAAGAACAACACTATCAATTCACTAGTTAGGTGACTGGTAGTATTGTACATCTAGTCAATTGATTTGTGAAGTCCCTTTTTCATATAAATAATTGGAGGGCGAGTCAACCAACTGAGATCTTAGCTCTTAAACCTATCTGTACATGGCACTTCCAACACCTTCATTAGTTGGTTGACTCACCAGCCCAGTCTAGTGACTTGAAGATATTGGATGGCCCAAAGGACACCCTTATGACTTTGTACCATCACCCGTCAGGAGCCCCGTCAAACAAGTTGATTGATCACCCCCTATACAAATGTGTGCAAGTCCATTGACTAGATGATCTAGTAAACTATCTAACACACCTATAGTAGATGAATAGTGCCTAGATTGAGTCACTAGATCTAGTCAACCAATCAGTCGACTGGTGGAAATCAATGGATTAGTGGGTTATAGATCTTACTGATACTAATCTATTGATCAAATCACACAATGGTTTGAGTGATGGGGATAGTGCACACCTCTACTCTATCCACAAATCAATTGATTGACTAGTTATAATGGGTCTGTTGAATGGGTCACCTGTGTCCATATATTCAACTTAAGGCAAGGGGTCGACATCATATTATCAATTACCCCTTATCCTCAATGAGTGATCAGGATCTCCCCAACTGTATCTTCACTGAGCACACTACCATCCTATCTGATTGATGAGCCTACGACCATACTATTCAACCCATCATGTACATACCACCCAATTAAAATCACTACACCACTCAATTGCTCACCTAACTAGCATCCTTCCCTCCCTCACATTGCATCTCTAGAAATAAAGATTGTTGGAATCATGCTTGATGAGTTGATATAATGGGATCCCATGTACACCACGACTTGCATCTACAACTAATAGACTCATCACACTCAATAAATTGACTACCCCCATACCAAGTGGTTGACAAAACTAGAGTCATTCAACTGACTCATTCCATTAATCGAATGACCCACAATCTTCAACAACCTATGTCCACCATCTTAAACAACCTCTGTCACCACATGGTTCTCTCAACTCATTCCACTAGTTACCCCACTCTCCCCTTTCTAGAACCTTAACCTCTCAAATGTGGATCGACCCAGTCTTCCATATGGTAACCTACTTCCTTGCAACATTAGTATGCTTCACACAAGTGGAGGGTGCTCCGATCACACTTTTTGGGGCTTTCATTGTAGAAA
The DNA here is from genome assembly GCA_963693085.1 of Alisma plantago-aquatica. Classification (NCBI taxonomy): domain Eukaryota; kingdom Viridiplantae; phylum Streptophyta; class Magnoliopsida; order Alismatales; family Alismataceae; genus Alisma; species Alisma plantago-aquatica. The sequence goes on along the minus strand of OY856410.1, from coordinate 516,939,443 downwards.
CATCCAACTGTTAAACACTCTGTAGAAACCTAAGTAGAAGGCTATTGAGACGAAACCTTCCCCAACATTTCCTAGTCCTCCCCAGTCTGCCTCATTGATTAGGGGGGATGTGTATCACACAGAGACAGGAAAAATATGACTCAACAATGACAAACATTTTAGAGGACTATGCGTCACTTTTCATATGACATCATAGAACTCAAATTCCAAATCTATGAGCAATTACTTGATGAGATCAAGGCTAAATGAATGGTACTAGTTCTTCACATTGGTGGATCCTTCACTCCACCTATACAGTTCATGTGAGAGCCTCCTCACTATAAAATGTCACAAGTGTGCCAATCATCTTATCCCTCCCATTTTGCTCCCTAGTCTAGCAAGTACAACTAGACCATCAACTATGACCAAAAGAAGAGGTATAATGATATGGAGATGTTTGGTGTGCTACTTCCACACTAGGCATGTATTATGACCTTAAGGCATTGGGGATATAGGCGGCAGTAGACATAATGATGGAGGATGAAGTCCACTTCATTATATTTATTTATGTTATTTTATATGTAGGAATCTAAGTGCAATTTATCTAGTTATATGCACTTAGTTGCAATTTTAAAAGATGTATTTTAATTTCATGTTTTGTTAGAAAAATTGTGCAATTGTCCCATGTCTAGGGTTTTATGTCTCTTAGTATATACACAGCCTTGGGGGCTTGTCCTAGGCAGTTGAATATGAATTAATATAATGAATTATCATTTTCTCCTTTGGTCTTCTCCTCCTCAATAGGATCCTCCACTAAATGGTATCACAGCCAAACCCTAATCTTTTAGGGCATGCTTCCTCTATCTTCTTCCTTGTGTTGTCACCTTCCCAAGAAAATGTTCCAATCGTGCTCGTTCAAAATCATATTTTTCTACCCCTTCTTCTTCCACTGCTCTAGATCCCCATCCCAGCCTCCCATAATCGTGCTTCTACCCAACAGCCGCCAACCACCATCACATATATGCTAATCCACATTATAACCCCCGTCCTCCACTTCCTCATTCTGATACCATCTGATATCACCACACACAAGAAACACCTACCCAAAACCATCTCCCAGTTCTCCCTTTGCAAGCCTCAACCCTACTTTTTCCGATTTTGATTCCCAGCCAGCAAACACCTCCTTTACCCTCGTTCACCTGTATCAACAACTGACATCCCCCATCAGTAAATCCCTGGTCCTTGTCACCCTACCCTTTCACACCAATGACATCAATGCAATGCAACATTCCTTCCAAACAACACACCCCTACCCTCCACACACAGCCACTGCTCTCACTTCCCCAGCCACACCTATCTGCTACCCCAGAAGCTGCATCAGGAAACACCACCTCCCTATTTGCCACTAACACCTACACCCCCTCTCGTATCCATCGTTCCAATACCCCAAAGATCCACTCCACATCTCCCTATTGCAATCCCCACCAAGATCTTCCTACTATCTCAACTGAGACAATGACCATCACATCTCCATTTTGGATCTCTGACCCTCACCCACTTCTACCTTCCCAAGTAATGACCGCCTTCATCTTTTTTTCCTACATCTACGTCACAAAATCACTGACTTCTTGAATCAATAATTGGTCACCCTAATATGTTGTTATAGATATTGCTAACATAGTCCTTTCTGCTCACACAAACCCCCACACCCTCCTAGTGGCTCTTTACCAATCAACCCTCACTAGATCCCCTCCTCCAATCACAAGCATCCGCACAAGCGGCATCACCTCTCTGCAAAATTGTGCCATATGTGTGACCCTAAACTAGATCCATCAATTACCGATCTACACTCTACGATGCCTCTTGTCCCTACCCCTGCCAATAGTCGCACAACCTCTCCTTATAGCTCTTCCTCTCTTTCTACTACAAGCATCCAACCACACTCTGCAAGCTTCATGCAGCCTTATAATCCTCCTGATATTAGCATAGACATCGGTCATCCAGATACATGTTATGGGACATAGGTTCCTAATCGGGTACTTGCAAATTAGGGGATAAAGTCACACTTCCAAACTTTTTCAGTGTATGACACGATGCATGATGAGGATTCAATCACTAATGGGAATCTAAATGAGTTCAAGAGTTCTACTACGACTTATGTAACTGTGATGCAATGACATGATCAATGACGTCAGAGTTTAAGAATTTGACCTCCATTGTATCCCTTCCCTATTATGACTACATTTTCCAAGCACCAAGCAACTAACATTGCGCCAGAAGACATACTCCCTACTAGTAAGAATAGTAATGACAAATATGATGAAGAAGAAGCACTCTCAGCCAATAATCCTGAATATGTCCATGAGGAGCATGAGTAAGCTTATGTGCTACCTCTAGAAATTGATGGTGCTAGTAATCTTGATGCTAACAAGGACAATCATGAGCAAGCTTTTGTGTTCCCTCTAGGAATTAATGGTGGCAGTGATCCTAAAACCGACAAGAAAGATCCCAAGCTTGATTGTTTGCTACCTCTAGAAATTGATGATACCAGTGATCATCACACCATTGGCATCATGCCAATTCATCCCTATGCACTTCTAATAGATGGTGGCCTCATCCCTACACCACACCATTTGTTGATAGATCCATCCATCACATGCCTTGAAAACAATGATGATTCTTATACCTTCTCCCCTGTGTTGTCCACAATTGTTAATATTCTAAAGATAAAAATAGTACAAATGCTTCAACGCTACTACACCCCGAGGTTGACAAGAGTTTGAGTTTGGTTTCCAGGAAATGTCCAGTTCACTTGTCTTATCACAGACCAATGTTGGGAGAGCTTGCATAAAAAATAAGGTTGACTCACCATTGGCTCATCTTTTGAACCCCAAGGGAGTTGATGCAGGACAAAGTCCACTTAATTAGATTTATTTTTGTTATTTTTATGTGTAGGGACCTAAGTGAAATTTATGAAGTTATATGTGACTTAGATGCGATTTTAGAAGTTTTATTTTAATATCATATTTTGTTAGACAATTTGTGCAATTGTTGCAGGTCTAGGGTTTTATGTCTTTTAGTATATATACTAGCCTTAGGGGCTTATCCCAGGAAGTTGAATATGAATTAATATAACAAACTGTCATTTTCTCCTCTGGTATTCTTCTTCCTCGATGGGTTCCCATGCTCGTTAAAAATTCATATTTTTTCACCTCTTCCACTTCCACCGCTCTAGATCCCCATCCTGGCATCCCATCATCGTGCTTCTACCCAGTAGCCTCCAACCACCATCACGCATCTACTAAACCACATTGTAACACCCGTCCTCCACTTCCTCATCTCGATACCAGTCGGGGCCACCACCTGCAAGCAACACCTACCCAATACTCTTTCACAATTCTCCCTTCGCAAGCCTCAAGCCCACTTTTGCCAAATTTATTCCCATCCCGCAAACACCTCCTTCACCCCCTGCACCAGCCATATCAATAGCCCGCAAACACCTAGTCCTCGTCACCCAACCCTCTCACACCAATGACACCAATACAACCCAAAACTCATGCCGAACAACACACCCCTGACCCTCGCCCTCCACAAATAGTCATTGCTCCCACTCCCCAAGCCACACACATATGCTTCCTTGAAAGCTGCATCAAGGAACACCACATCCCTATTTACCACCAACACTTGCCCCCCCTCTCATATCCATACTCTTGATGCCCCAAAGATCCTTTCAACATCTCCTTGTCGCAAGCCCCACCAAAACCCACCTTCTATCTTGGCAGAGACAACAACTACCACATCTCCATTTTGGATCTCTGACCCTCATCCACTTCTTCCTTCCAACTACTCACCGCCTTTGTCTTTTTTATACTACATTTGCATCACAAAATCACCTTCCACCTGAATTGGTAGTTGGTTGCCCCTATACTATATCTGACCTATGCTTCCCTCCCTCCTTTCCTTCATGCTCATGCAAAGCCCCCACCCTCCCATTGCCCCATCCACTAATCAACCCTCACCGGATCCCCTCCTCTGATCACAAGCAGCCGTACAAGATACATCACCTCCATACAAAATTGTGCCATCTGTGTGACCCCAAACTAACTCCATTAGATATCGTTCCACTCTTCATGATAACTCTCATCCCTACCCCTAACAATAGTTGCACAACCCGTCCTTCTACCTCTACCTCTCTTTCTACTACAAGCAGTCAGTTGCACTCCACAAGCTTCAGGCAACCTTATAATCCTCCTACTTTTAGCACAGACATTGGTCATCTAGATACGTGATATGGTACATACATTCCTAGTCGGGTACGTGTGAATGTGGGGATTAGATCACACTTCCAAACTTTTTCAGTGTACAACATACTACATGATGAGGATTCAATCACTAATGGGAATCTAAATGAGTTCAAGAGTTTTTTTGTGACTTACTTATCTACATTACAAAAACTTAAACAGCTATGTCATAGCTTAAGAATATGACCTCCTTTGTATCCCTTCCCTGTTATGCCTACATTTTCCAAGAACCAAGCGACTGACATTGCGCCAGAAGACATACTCCTAGATAGCAAGCCTAGTGATGACAAAGATGATGATGAAGAAGCACTCCCAACCAATAATCCTAAAGAAGTCTAGGACGAGCATGAGTAAGATTATGTGCTACCTCTAGCAATTGATGGTGCTAGTAATCTTGACACTAACAAGGAAAATCTTGAGCAAACTTTTGTGTTCCCTCTAGGAATTAATGGAGTTGGTGATCCTAAAACTGTCAAGAAAGAGTTTAAGTATGCTTGTTTTCTACATCTAGAAATTGATTATACTAGTGATAATCACACCATCCACGTTGTTCCAGTTCATCCCTATGCATTTCTAACAAAAGGGGGCCTCATCCATACACTGAACCATCCATTGATAGATCCATCCATCACATGCCTTTAAAACAATGATGATTCCTATACCTCCTCCCTAGTGTTGTCCACAGTTGTTGATGTTCTAAAGATAAGGTAGTACAAGTGCATCAACCCTACTACATGCCTAAGGTTGACAATAGTCTGAGTCTTGTTGCCAGGAAACGTCCAGTTTACTTGTCCTATCATTGATCAATGTTGGGAGAGCCCACATAAGAAATAAGGTTGTCTCATCGGTGGCTTCTCTTTTGAACCCCAAGGGATTTGATGCCATTTGAAGTCCAACTAAGTAAATTTATTTGTGTTACTTTTATAATTAGGAACCAAAGTGCAATTTATGTTATATGCAACTTAGTTGCAATTTTAAAAGCTTTATTTTAATTTCATATTTTGTTAGACAATTTGTGCTATTGTTGTAGGTCTAGGGTTTTGTGTCTTTTAGTATGTATACTAGCCTTGGGGGCTTGTCACATGAAGTTGAATATGAATCAATATAATCAACTGTTGTTTTCTCCTCTGATATTCTTCTTCCTCGATGGGCTCTCCCATCACATGGTGTTTCACTGGGCCCGTATTTTTCTCTTTCACTATAGAGTGTGCCTAGTTTACAAGGAACTTTCTCTAGAGTTCCTTGTCACCTTTAAGAAGCACTACTCTAACAAGAATGAGTAAATTTCCTCCTTTTGAATATTTGAAAGGAAGTACACCTTAACAATTCCAATATTACCACTATTCTTATGGATGAGGATAAAGATTGGTTGAACTAGTGTCTCAATGACAACAACAACAATTACAAGGACAAGTTCAATGGAGGAAAGTTTTGGGCAGATATTACCGGGAAACTACCTACCTTTCCCAGTGGATAAAAGGCTTGCTTTATCTTCAACCGATGTTGTGATACCTCCATTGCATTCTTGTTGCACCATTTTTATAGGGGAGGTATATATGGCATCTTGGAATACAATGATTTATACTACATTAGGATCATGTCTAATGATGATCCCTTCAATTGGAATTTACTTTGACTGAAAATATGCATCTAGCTACCACATGCAACATGGGTTCCCGATTCAACCCAGGAAGCTTGATCACCTCCATCTCTGCATACATGGGCTAAATTAACATTCATTACTAGCCCGTGACCTAGAAGACTACATACATCATTGATCTGAAGTACCTACATGCCTATTTACTGTTGTGCCCCTCAAAATATTTGGGAATCTACTTCTAGCTCTTTGAGATAGCCCCACCCTGCTAGCCCTTTCCACACACTCCTACTTTGTAGTGGTGAACTTCTGATACGACCCCATTGATCTCCATGCCCATATTTAGTGATACTTTTGAGATAACCCTCTAGTTGAGGGTGAGATTCTACAACCCATTTTAGGGTGTTGCAACACCTATGTGGAGGACAATGATGATATACATGGCCATTTCCACCTGTTGAGCGATGCACCTAGAAGTGTGTTCCTATAACTACATGACCCTCCAACGCTTTCGATTTTCCTGAGATACAACAATACATGGATCATATAGAGGACAATCATACTCACATGGAGAAATAGGAGAAGCAAGGACATTAACACAACTACTTGTATCTGATGTAGTGATGCATTAGCGGTGGCATGTTGATTTGGGTAACTATGGCTACACGCAAGCACACTACTAGGACTACGACATCGATCAGCTGGCATACTCCCTACCCACTTCTCATTATTAGGTGCCACAGTACATGAAGCCTGCTCAATAAGATATTCCTACCACAACATTCAAGGACCAAGATTAGTCTGATCAGCCATCATGAAATTCTTTCCATGAGTAGCAACAACATGGGCTGCCTCCAACAGGGTAGCATAAAGACTGCTAGCACTTTTGGTCAGCTTTCTCCAAATAGTTTCAAATTTAGGATTTTCTTGAGAATGAGCAAATTTCTAAGTTTGAAGTGGAGGGTGGGTGGTACGTTTCCACTCCACCCATAACATCTTTATTTTATGATGATTTTTCTGTTGATCATGTTGTATATCATGAATCCATATTGTTCATTCATTTTCAATAATTTTTAGAAAAATATCATGTTAACATTACATGTAATTTTCCATTATCTATTCAGCCTAGTTTCATTTCAGCATTTGATTGCATTCATTAACATTTGTTCATCATCAACACACTTGAATGGAGCAAATTCTCATGTGCATTAATTTCATAACATTTTCGGTGCTAGAACCTATCATATCACCTAGGTTCTTAAAATATAACATTCCTGGGAAATTATAGCAAGTCATATGGGATTGGTTTACATTAACTGCCAATGGCTCCCTTAATGATTAGTCTAGCATCTTGTGGAAATGTCACTATTTTGCAAGCTACATGCAATGATTGATTTGATTGCTAGGATTATTCCTATGGGATAAATTCTAACATCTGAGATGCAAAAGTTCAACTTCCTAAACACTTCTTCCATGATCATCTCACCCCACCATCAAACAAAAACAATTCAAAAAGACAAAATTGTTCCCAACCCCAAGTGTGAGGTGGCACTTCCCCTCTCACTCTTTCCACTTCTTCCATACCCCTCCTATGTAATAGGGGTGTACTACCAATATAGAAAGGATGTCAATGTGTACAAGAATAGAAAAAAAATTAAATAATGTAATCGCATCAACAAGAAGTAATCTCGAGTCAAATCGAGGAGAGATTTGCAAATTCTCCCTTCAATACCTCCATTCACCCCCTTTTTCACCTAAGGGTTGAAAAAATACCCCATATACATCTTTCCACATCTAAACATTGTTATTTTTTTGGTCTCATAGGAGTATGAAGAATGATCTGAAACATCAATGATATTACATTTGTCACATTTTAGGTTTTTGATATTGAAGCATGATTGTAAATCGAGGTCGGGATAGGGAATAAGGAAAGTTGTGTTCTCTAATTTTGGGAAATTGGGGTTGTTTGGACATGGTTGGTGGTAGGTATAAAAATAGAGTCAAGAGAGAGGATGGCTAGTTGGTAGCATTATTCGCAACTTGTTGTAATTTTTGTTTTACTAAAGGATGAACAACATTCTAGTTTAGTGTTATTTAATTAATGAGTATGCATCCCATTTTTATTTGCATTCCTTGGATTAGATTTATCTACTCTGCTTTTCTTATTTCCATATTATTAGAATAACTGGTCTAGATTGTCATTATTCTAAAATTTAGATTTTAATGGAAATTCTTTCTCTTTTGTAGTAAAATACATCCATCTAGGGGAAGATAGTTATATAAACTAATGCCACATATCCCCTTCCATGTTTGGAAGTGATTGAAGGATCAAAGACAAAATCAACCATGATTGAGGAGGACATTCGATTGAGTGGTCTCACTAGTTGACCGAGGCACAAAAGGGATCCCTCAAGCAACATATGATTTGACTGACTCACCCAATAAACTGGTTGAAGATTTGGGACAAAATGTCATAGAGATCATAGACTAGCCTACGAGCTTTAGGTCAATCAACTATACATCCCATTTTCCTGACCCAACATTAGCATTACTTCATCAAACCAAGGCCAGTCAACTGACTAGCCCAACAGATCGACTAACTAAGAAATATTTTAGAGACCCTTATCAGTGACCAACCGACCGGTTGTCCATACTAGTTGTTCGACCAACATTCCAGCTGAAGTAAGAATTGAGAAATTAGTCAATCAAATAATGCAATGAGTTGGTCGACTAGAATCCCATCCATGGATCCACGTAAAGGCTATTGAAGTTACTGGTGTGACACATTTAGGTTCATTAAGGAACCATCAGACCATCCAAATTTAGATTTGGCGAGTCCAAGGGTTCCCATATAAAAGGAAATTGTACCCTACTAATAGGCAAGTCGATTACTCTATGTTCTAATCCTTTTTTGGATCAAGGAGCCAAGAAGAGTGGATGAATGTTGCCTTCTTCATGAAGATCACCAAACCCATTGCTGCCAAAGTGAGGATTTAATACTGAAAATCACTGGCCTCATATTTTTCAGCCTTTTGTGGCATGAATCTTTCTTCTTCTCCTTATATTTGTATCATTCCCAAGAACATGAGTAAGTGATTTCCTTGTTGGCACTCAGGGAGTATCCTAATCACATCTATTTCATTCTAGTTATTATCAGACTTGTTTCTTTTTGGATATATAGGTTGCTTCACAGTTGTTTATTGGTTTCTATTTGACTTGATCAATAAATTTACATGTTTAATGCAATCCTAGTTGTAGGGTTCATGAAAGGACTTGATACTGATTAATTGCTTTGAACCCTATATGAGATCATTGAATGAGTTATCTAGGATTATTGTTAATGATTCATTGGTAGCGAGACCCGACCCCAAGGGTGAATCCATCCTTGTGCAATTTGCATTTTTTTAGGATAAGTCGGGAGACAATCTTATTCAGCCCGCCCTCCCCATGTGAGCCAACATTAACTGCAACTTACAATCACTAATTAAACAAGGAGATGTAAACATGGTAGTACTACTACCATTACAAAGATCCAATCTTAATAAATTGATCAACTTCGTGGGGGTTGAGTGTACATAGCGTACATCATATTGTTTTTTAGGGCTAGTTTAGCCAGCATGTCAGCAACACCATTACCTTCTCAGCCAATACAGACTACCTTCCAATCAGACTTCAAGCGGCGTTGGATTGGGTGGATAATCTTGGCGTACTTAGGGTTTGCATTGGCATCTTCTGCCAACATCCTCACAGCCACCTAAGAGTCCGTCTCAAAGGTCACCGATTGTAGGTTGTTGTTCTCCACAATCTCCAAAGTGAGTCCTACAGATTCAAGTTTAGCTTTGAGCATGTCGGTGGTATGCATCATGATGGCAGCTCCTCCCATCCATGAGCCCCGGTCATCTCTGGCCACCAGGGCACTACAGGCCTCCCAGTGCTTGACAACAGTGTCTGTATTGATCTTGACCTTGCTGATATCAGGTCTCACCCAGGAGTTATGTCTTCTCGGTTGTACATTGTCATTTGGGGGTTGTTGTGCCTTCATCCATGCCTCCTTATGCTGCTCGATATCGATCTGTATGCATCTGACTACCTGCTGAGTGTGACCCCCTTCGTTGTCGAAGATGTGTATGTTCCTCGCTCTCCATATGTTCCAACAGGTGATGAAGAAAGCACAAACTCTGCCTAGTTCAAGCTGCAGTTCGTTCTTGATCCATGTCTTGGGGTCATTGGTATTGAAGAAGTCTGAGTGACCATCCCTTTCTAGGATGTTGTACCAGATGTCCTTTACAAACTTACAATCCCTCAAGGCATGAATGGTTGATTCATCCTGTTCCGAGCATCTAGAGCAAATGGTGTTATTGGTGATCTTGCGTTGTGCTCTTCTACAGTTAGTAAGTAGTGCTCCATGCATCAGAAGCCATGAGAAGGACTTGATGCGCGGTGATAGATGTAGACCCCACATCTGCTTCCATTTCCCTGGGACTTTCATTCCCCTGCCTTCCCTCAGTACTCTATAGGCAGATTTTGTTGTGAATTCCCCATTAGGTGTATGCATCCAGACTCGGATGTCATTGGCATCTTCCTCCGTGGGGACCTTGACGTGTCTCACCTCCTGCACCAAGCTGTCTGGCAGCCAGCTCTTAAGGAAACTTGTGTCCTAATCACCATTCAAGTTAATCATATTGGATACTTTAAGATCCATCAGATCTTCAGGGATGGGTCTTAGTGTGTGTTCCTCTAAAATGCAGTCGTTCCTGACCCATCTATCTGTCCATACATATGTGTCATTACCGTCCATTGACACAAGGTAAGAGTTGTTCTAAATGAAGTCTTTTCCGGTGAGTACTGCTCTTCCCAGGAGAGAGAGATTGGGTTGTTTGCATGGTTCGTGCTTTAGGAATTGCCTTCTCATGCTACTGTTCCAAGCTGACTTCCTGCCATTATATATCTCCCAAGCGTGTTTATAGATCAAGGCCATATTCCAACCCCTCATTGTTCTCAGGCCGAGACCGCAATCACTTTTGTGGCATATCACCTTGTCCCAAGCTACCAAGGCAAGCGGATGGCTTTTGTTGTTGCCTCCCCAAATGAATCTCTGAATGCTAGCATCTATTCTATCACACAGTTGGGCCGGGATAACTGTCGTATGCATCATGTAGGTAGGTATGGAGTCTAGAGTTGTTCTCACTAGGCAAATCCTGCCGGTGAGGGAAAGGCTCCTTGCTAACCAGGCCAAGACCCTTCCTTCAAATTTTTCAAGGATATTGTTGTAAGTTTCTTTCTTGAACCATTTATGGATGATCGGCACGCCTAGGTACTTCCCTAGGTCCTCGGTGCACTGGAAGCTATAAGTACAACTGATCCTTCTGCTCAGGCTGTTGTTTACACTTTTAGAAAAGTAGATTCTCGTCTTATCCGTCGAGACGGATTGGCCGGATCCTTTGTCGAAAATATGGAAACATTCCATTATAGTTTTGATTTGTGGGACACTAGCATGGGCGAATAGAATGAGGTCATCCGTGAAACAGAATTGGGAGAGCTTGGGCCCCTGTCTCCCCAATTTCAATGGATTCCATCTTCCGTCGTCCACCTGTTGTTGGATCAGTTGACTCAGCCTCTCGAGACATAGCACGAACAGGTAGGGTGATATCGGGTCTCCCAGGTGGAGGCCTCTTGTTGCCTTGAACAAAGGTGTCATTTTTCCATTCCACGCGATTCTGGTTTCCCCCTTGGTGATCGACGACATGATGTAGCTGATAATATTCGGGGGCAGGCTGGTTCTATGTAGTGTATCTTCCATGAATCCCCAGTCCATCTGATCATACGCCTTGGTCAAGTCGACCTTAATAGTTATAACTTGAGCTCCTTTCCTTCTCTTTAATGTGTGTATGGCCTCCTGGACTATGGCAATGCTATCCGTGATTCTGCGCCCTTGTATGAAACTACTCTGGGACTGTGATCCCCATTTGGGCATGTACGGCTTTAGGCGCTCAACCACAACTTTGGAGATTACTTCCAGGGCAATGTTGTTTAGTGAAATGGGTCTAAGGTTTTCACACTTGATTGGCGTGGGAATCTTAGGGATGAGGACAATGGTAGCATTACAAAGCTCCTTAGTTACGCATCCCGTGGCTAAGGCCTTCCTGACAGTTCGTACGAGGGACGGACCTACTGTATCCCAGTTCTTTTGGATGAAGGTTCCATTCACACCGTCCAGTCTAGCCGCCTTCATCGGATTGATATCCATGACTACATTGTGGACTTCTTCGTCAGTAGGTTGGCTCCTGATTTTTCTTACTTGCTCATCAGTAAGAGGTGTGAATTGTCCGGGGAAGATGGTGTAGCAGCGAGGTGTTCTGCGGGGCATATCAATAAACACCTTATAGAAATGTTGGAAGACATGGCTCATCATAGCCTCCTCGCCTGTGATCCATTCTGCATCAATGCCTTTGAGGGTTGTGATTGTGTTCCTTCGGCGGCGTTGGTTGACGAAGTTGTGATAGAACCTAGTGTTGTTATCGCCCTCCGTCAACCACTAGATGTGGCTCCTGTGTTTGAGGTCTTCCTCTTCCTCTCTTAGGATGTCGTCCAACTGGGCTTGTAAGCTTGCGCATAGGCCATCCGATATATCATTGTATTGACTCACCAGTTCGGTTTGCAGGACATTTATATTTGGCAAAAAAACCTAAATGGCACATTTCCCATTTTTTATTCCCTAAATGGCACATTCTTGAACTTATTGCCCAAAATGGCACATTTGCAGGCCAATGCGTCCTCTGCTGGGACGCATTGCTTTCTCGGGAGGCAATGCATCCCCGGTTGGGACACATTGCCCCCACAGGAGAGCAATGCGTCCCGAAGCCGGACGTATTACTTTTTTTTTTTTTTTTGAATTATGATACCATGTATACCATGTATATTATATATACATATATATGTTAAATTGCTAAATTAATATAATCTAAATTAACTTATATACAATTAGCCATATATTTAAAATAATATCTGAAAATAATAAAATAATAACATAATATCATATTTATCAAAATAGAATATTTATAAATGTAGATAAAAATATTCAAAATTAATAGATATAATACTAAAATTATATAATAAAGTTTAAAATTATAAAAATAAAGAAAATATATACATGTATTTATTTGTAAACTTAGAAAAAAAAACTAATATAGCAATAAAAATAAGAAAATACTAATATCAAAAATAAGAAAATACTAATATAGAAAAATAATATATATATGTATATATATGTATATATATACATATATATATATTATTTTGCTATATTAGTATTTTCTTATTTTCTTATTTTTGATATTAGTATTTTCTTTTTTTATTGCTATATTAGTTTTTTTCTTCTAAGTTTACAAATAAATACTTGTATATATTTTCTTTATTTTTATAATTTTACACTTTATTATATAATTTTAGTATTATATCTATTAATTTTGAATATTTTTATCTACATTTATAAATATTATGTTTTGATAAATATATATGTATATGTATAATATATATATATATATTATTTGTACATATATATATGTATATGTATAATATATATATATATATATATATATATATTATGTATATATATGTGTATATATATATATATTATGTATATATATATATATATATGTATGTATATGTAATATATATATATATTATGTATATATATTATGTATATATATTATGTATGTATATATATATATGTATATATATTATGTATATATTATATATATATATATTATGTATGTATATATATGATGTATATATATGTATATTTTTGATATTATGTATCATACCTTTAATATATATATATATATATATATATATATATATATATATATGTATATATATGATGTATATATGTATATTTTTGATATTATGTATCATACCTTTAATATATATATATATATATATATTTCTATATTAGTATTTTCTTATTTTCTTATTTTTGATATTAGTATTTTCTTATTTTTATTGCTATATTAGTTTTTTCTTCTAAATTTACAAATAAATACATGTATATATTTTCTTTATTTTTATAATTTTAAACTTTATTATATAATTTTAGTATTATATCTATTAATTTTGAATATTTTTATCTACATTTATAAATGTTATGTTTTGATAAATATGTATGTATATGTATATAATATATATATATTATATTTTTACATATATATATGTATATATATATATGTATATATATGTATATGTACATATATATATATGTATATGTACATATATATATATTATGTATATATATATAATTTTTCAATATTAGTATTTTCTTATTTTTGATATTAGTATTTTCTTATTTTTATTGCTATATTAGTTTTTTTCTTCTAAGTTTACAAATAAATACATGTATATATTTTCTTTATTTTTATAATTTTACACTTTATTATATAATTTTAGTATTATATCTATTAATTTTGAATATTTTTATCTACATTTATAAATATTATGTTTTGATAAATATAATATTCTGTTATTATTTTATTATCTTCAGATATTATTTTAAATAAATGGCTAATTGTATATAAGTTAATTTAGATCATATTAATTTAGATTAAGGGCTGCTCTGCCTTCTCTCTAGAACCCTCCCCGACGGCGTCGCTGGGGGGAGGGAGCGTCGTTTCAACGCTTTCCTCCCCCTGGCGCTCATTGGCTCCGGTCTCGGCTTCTGGTAGGCGGACATACCCTGACGGCGTCAAAGCGATTCGAAGTGGATGGAGCCGGCCGTCGGCTGGTGCTATCTCGGCGGTTTGGGGTGAGAGGACGAGGTGTCTCTCGAGTGACGATCCGTTCGGGGCTGGGTACGGCTATTTCGACTCAGTCGACACCATCCCGCTCAAGCGTGGCAGATGATGAGAAGCTGTCTGTCCTGGATCCTACGATCGTGTTGCTCACTTCTCTGCCTTTCTTCCCCACTCCGAGTTTTTCTTAAGGGCGGCGCGCTGCTCCTGGGTGTTGGGGCTTCCTCCACAGGTGCTCCCTGGCGGCTAGGTTCAGACCTGGGCATGGTGGTTCACGCGCGGTGTGGCTTCGCCCTGTGCTCTTGGACGCACCCCAACGGTCTCTCCGCAAGGACCTGCTTCCCCGCGCGAGCCGGACCGCCTTCACCGCCCGCCCCCTGCTGCGCTCCGATGGCTTCTTAGCGGCTGCTGGATTTAGCTTCCCTTAGATGCCTGTTCTGGTGCAGCAGGGCAGTGTTAGCAGGCATCCTTGCCTCTCCCTTGGATCCTGCTAGATCTGGGAGTCGTCTGCTTCTGCTAGCATAGGTGGTCTGCTCTCATGATGTTGCTGGTTGCCGAGACACCTCACAGGTGTTTGAAGGTTTGCCGATGAGTGGCCTGCTGATGCCTTGGCGGCACCTTCAGACCTGGGACTGCTATAGGTAGTGGGCGATTGGTGGAACCCTGTTGCCCCTTCTGCTCATTCGTGATGGAACACTCCTAGAGTGTTTGATGTTATGCCTCTGTGCAAACAGGGGATGTTTGTGGTGTGGATGGTGTTGGTATGTATGCCCTGAGAGCCAATCATGGGATGATTGGTGGGATACATTAAGATTGATTTGATAAACATCAAAGGCAAGCTTCCAATTCTTTCTGGTTCAGTCATATGAGATAGTGATAGAACAGATTGAATGTCTAGAGAATGACAGTACTCAATGACGTATGCCTTCAGGTTCATGACCTGAACGATGAGATCATATGGATGCTAAGAGTTTGTACATTCTTGTTATGTCCCTAGTCGGATGTCATTGTGGAAGGTAGATAGACAACAATGACACACAAGACTAGATTGTGGTGTTGGTTGATGACAGAATCTCATTAGTCATGATATAGAGATATCAAACCAAACACATAGGTACTTGTTAGAGAACAAGGTACCGGACAGACCCACCGTGAGTTTGACACATGGAACCATGAGATGGTAGTCACAGTCAGTACTCACAGTGATGGTGGTGAGTGTGATTCTTAGACCTGAAATCACTACACTCAACACATGTCGTTGGGCACACTTTGACATCATCAAACGCAGTCCTGAAACATGGGTTGTTATAAAGGTGATGATTGGGTGGCTTTGACACATGGGGCTTTTGAGGGGTGAGTGATAGATATGGGATTTGCCCCTCCTGAGGGAGTTTGATATCCAAGGACACTTGATGAGTAGGATTGAGATAGGCGTGCGCACGCATGTGTGAATCAGTATGTGATATTGATGTCATACATATCTCCTTCAATCTACTCTGAGATCAAGAAAGTGAATGAACGTTGACAGGATGACTGTTCCATGCCTCGAGTTCATTCGGGATATCAGTGACAAAGGAATTATACATTCACTGTAACACCATTCACGGATTGTAGGATGAAAGTTGTTCTCCAACTTTCTACTTTCACTTGGGTAGCACTGATGTGTGACTAGGCACCGCTCTTTGCTTGTGAAGTCATAAGTGTTATTGACTTTCACTGCCAACGTGAAATGGACCTGCAGGGTCACACACATAGGATTTAACCTGGAAGAGTAGTTTTGTCCACAAGCAACGTTTAGATTGATTACTAAAGGAGTTTAGTAGTTCAATTAAACACTCAATCAGTCGATGACTCAATATCATATGGTTCAAGGTGTTGGACGCATTGATTGGAGTATCAGATTGATTGAAATCGCATTTGACTGATTATGCACAACCTGTACTCCCAACCGATCGGTTCAAGTGTTGAACCGGTCGGCTGAGGTTGCTGAACTGGTCGGCTCAAGTGTTGAGTCGATCGGCTCAAGCCCAGGGTGAAACGAGCGGTTCAAGTGTTGAACCGATCGGTTCAACTGGTGCAACCGAGCAAGTTGGGAAAGTCAGGTCAGTGAGAATTTTCCTTGCATTTCACTTGCCCAATTTGATTGGAACAAGGCTTGGTATTCGATACCAATTAGAAACGAAAGAAGGAAAGTCAATCGGGAACCGACCAGGACCACGAACCGATCGGTTCAGAAGTGAACCGATCGGCTCATGGGTCCCAACCGATCGGTTGGTGCTGCAACCGACCGGTTCAGGTCCCCAACCGACCGGTTCACTTGTGAACCGATCGGTTCAGGTTGCGAGTTGGTTGCTTTTTCTGGAAAATCTCGAACCCTTCTACTCCTGCTTTAGTCCCATATTGCCGGGCACAGAGAACCCTGTCCCATGACCCGCCTATATATATAGGGGTATTGGGGGCTTCTCAGAGTACAACTCAATGCAAGCCGGTTGCTTTGCAAAGTTGTCGTTCTCTCTGGTTTTGGTAACCGAGAGAGAGCCCGAGAAAGTGCTTCCCGCAAAAGGGAGGTGCAGCAAGGGAAGGACAACTACAGTTGCAACTGGCAGCAGGAGAGTGTGTTGGTGACTAGTACGTCAACAGGAGGGTGCGACTCCTTCCACATCCTTGTGGGACAAGGAGTGTGGAGTTCCAGGTGGTCCGTGTGGACTACTACAGAGGCGGGAGGACACTGCCGCTCAGGAGGACAACTGTCATCCGACAGTCCGGTAGGAGGAGGAGTCGTCAGTCCTGGTGCGACCAGGAGCTGCACAGACGCCATCCAAGACTGGAGTTGAAGACCGCGCATTGCGCGAGGTATTGTCGCCGAGCAAGCCTCGGGACAAAGTATGATTCCACAAACCATCCTTTCCTATTATATAGACGTTGACGCGTTTCCTCGGTATGGGTTGGGGGAGAAAATTTTTTGTTTCCGCTGCCTTCTCCGTCTCCCCTAAAACCCAACAGTGGTATCAGAGTCACATCAACTGCTCTATATTTTAGGAATATCGATATGATCGATATTGGTTTGTCGCCTTTATTTATTGCATACGATGCGAATAATATTGGCTTTATGCATGTCCAATCCTAAATCCAGAAATCCCAAATTACATATATGATATGTATTATTAATGCACTCGATACGCGTCGCCTTTAAACGAGTTTTGTGGTGGATGTGTGTAGCGTGATTATGGCCTATAAACCCCTATCTGTGTGTGGTTGTTTGTGGTTGCTTGCATCTCGGTCTACGCACCGATCTTCCCTTTCTCCTATTCCTGATGTAACTCGAAATAATTCGAGATTCTTTCCTACCTTTGCTCCCCCCGAATGTAACTCGGGGTTTCCCTTTTTAAAGCAATGTAATAAATAGGATAGATTTTTTATTTCCTGTTATGTCAAAGACCGGCGGACATCAAGACGACTGCTCAGGCGATTGGTTCAAGGAGTGAACCGATCGGTTGACCTTCCAGACGGTCAGTTCAAGGAGTGAACTGATCGGTTGATGACCGGTTCGAGGAGCGAGACGAGCGGGTGGCAGACATGACGAGATGCACGACGACCAGGCGAACCGATCGGTTGGAGGAGCCAACCGATCGGCTGGTGGCACCCAGACGACCGGCTGGAGAGTACAGATCGTTCATGTGATGAGTTGATCTACTCGTATGGTAAGGCACAGAGTTCATCTTGTACAGGTTGCATGTGATGTAGACCTAGATGACCGTGATTCCTCTTGGCTCGAGGAATCACATTAGGATGGCCATAATCGTCGCTTTTTATCGTTTGTGCATGTTTTCTGTGGGATATGGCATGTATATGATACGTACTATGTATTGTGGTGATTGGATATGTATATGTATATAAAACCAAATCCCTCATTAAAATATTAAGTCTTATATGCCTTCCATTAGCGGCACACATGAAAAGCTCGATCGACCAAGCGTAGGTTACGCCAAAGCGTGGTGCGTCGTCTATCTTGTGGAAGTGTGAAGGGTAGACATGTAGGTTCTGCCAAAGTAGGGTGCATGTTCTACCGTGTCGGCTTTTGGGTTAGACTTAACTGGTGATTCTTAGAGCGTCTAAGCCCAGAGGCAAGGAATGTTCATGGCAAGGTGTTGTGCATGTTCATTCAATAAGAGTTGCATATGATGCAATTGGCAAGAGTTGCCTACCTGAGAGATCTATGTTGTGGGCGATCAGCCAAAGCTGACTCATGACTTAGAGGATTTCAGGATCTTGCCCACTAGAAGGTTGTACGCTGCAATCTTCCGAATTGATGGTGAGGGCTATCAATTTGAACTAAAATAGTGGAAGCGATAATTAATTAAAGGCCTAATTTTATCGTCAACTTTTCAAATCAATCAAACAAGTCAAAAAGAGTTTTGAACTAAAATTGCATATATTTTCTTTTGTTAAAATAAATGGTTAATCAACAAATCACTTTATTTGCGATCGGTCTTTGAGACCAACAAATTAAATGGGAATAATTCCACGACTGGTTAGGATGATGATGAGAAGTGTTCTCAATCAAAGAGCGAAAGCTCTAAGTCCTAGTTATACCAGAACCAGATGAACTCGATCCCACCACATCAATGGCTGAAAGTATGCTTATGGAAGCTTACTGAGGATGACATTGATGAGGAGTGCTTGATGTTGTGTTCTTTGAACTATGAGTTGCAGAGACAACATGAGACATAAGATGTCTCCAAGATATTGTCCTAGTATGCCATGACAGAAGGAGATCCAGTAAGGTATTCACACACTCAATGTGATTGGGTATGTGGAAAACTTGATTAAGAAGGATTCCCTCTGAGCCAAGAGTTGGCTATTGGTATGATACTGCAAATGTTGTGAGAATCATACAATTCATGATAAGCTACAACATGAACAACTTTGACAAGCATTGACAGAGTTGTTGGACATGTTGAGGATAGTAGAGGCAAAGATGAAGAAAGACAAACCATAGTCTTTGATGTGATCAAAGAAAAGGTAATTCTTAAGGGCAAGGACAAGGGCAAAGCTAAGAAGTGTTCTGATGCTAGCCAGAAATCCAAGCCGTCTTCAGCCTCAAGGCACATGGGGAAAGGGTGTATGAGGGATTGCCCTCTATATCTGGAAGAACAAAAGAAGATGAAGGAGGGGATGGAGATCTCCACCTAAGGTATCATGAAATGAACCACTTCTTTATCCGAGGTATATGATACCAAGATATGGATATGTCATATATGATATGCAATATCCGCCAAGAAGTGATGGCCTTTGTGAAAGGACCAAGAAAGAAGTACCCATCATTGGAGCAAGTGTTGCTGCCATAGATAGGAGTATCTTTCAGTTTATTTCAGCCTAAAAGGGCACGAAATAGAGTTGAGAACTGCTATTTCATATATTGCCAAAAGATAGAAACACTTTATTATTGCATATTGTATGACAATGATGGCAATTAATAAAGTTGATGTTTCAATCTTAAAGATATGATCTTTGTGGCAATGCCTTGCTTATCTTGTGGTATTTGATATGCATAAGATAAAATGATAGCTAAAAGTTATTGATAACTCAAACAATTAGCATATATCATAAGAAATTCATTTCTAGTTTCCATATGATGGATAAATCTAGACTCTTTTGGTTAGAGAACCAGTTAGAGACATGAATATCTTGGACATGATTAATCAATCTTCACTAATGGTAGTGGGAGAATGATTATCCTATTAGGTATAATACATGTGATGTATTTACATACCTATTGGAACAAATGCTAATCCTTCTAATGGTGTTTAGAGAAATACCAATATGAATATCTTGAAGTGTTCAAGATTTTCATAGATGAAGTGCAAATTTGGTAAAGTATTAATTCTTGATGAGATCAAAGAATGAAATACTTGGACCAAATGTTTGAGATCCTTATGAGTGATTATGATAGTGTATCATAGTGAACTCATGATTAAGGCATGGTGATGTCTAAATCAAGAAGGAATCATACTCTAAGGAGTTAGAGAATGATTATCAAATAACTGAATTCTTCTTAATAAAAGAATACCCCACACTAATAAAGGAAATTAAGAATCACAAGGGTTGTGAGTTCTTATATCCTTAAAAGATACACCTCAATTATCTATGTGATGAGTTGTTCATGTGATGAGTCAACTATCTAGATGAATCATATTTTGAGTTATGGTATAAAACCATTACATCCTAAATGACTTCCATGTGAGCCATAAGGTATGACCTTGATGGTAGCATTCATTGGATCATGTCCATAAGTGAAAATAAGTCTTAAGTGTTAAGACACATGGATAACATTTTGAAAAGGATGATGCTTGTTGATTGCAACTTAATGACTAAGACGTTTGGCATATGGATACTAAAACTGCATTCCTATGAGGAATAAAACAAGGATGTGTACGTGACACAACCTATAAGGTTTATGAATCCACTAGTGCAAATGAAGTCTATAAGTTACAATGGACTAATCAATGTGATTGATTGAGTACAAGCAACTCAAAATTGGATCTTTACTTTGATGATATAGTCAAAGGGTTTGACTGATATGTCAAAGATAAAGAAGGATCTGTGATTTAGTGGGAGCGTGTTCACATTCCACATATTGATGTGAAATGGAAATCCAAAAGTGGAAATTATCTTTAAGGAAGATAGAGATGTTTCCTATGTGATAGGAATAGAGATCTATAGAGATAGTTCTCGAAAAATCTCTTGACCTGGAAAGAGAAAGCATACATTGGCAATCTGTACTGAAGTGTTCAGTATGCACAGATTCAGTGGGAGAAAACTTGTCCATGTTATATGGATATTAGTATCCCAAGGCCAAGTATCCAATTCTTATGAAGAATGGGAACACTAAGAATAGATATGGATCTATCATGTATGTAATCATCCCATTGTCTTGCATGTGTGACATGGCAAGAATAAAATGCATTCATCGTCTTTTATGTAGGACATGGCAATATGATGTGCTCATCCTGATAACTCGTATGTAGGACATGACGAGTGGATGTCTGTCTACTTCCAGTAAGGGTTACTGAATACCATAAGAACTTGATAAGTACTTGGGAAGTACTAGTTCTATGGAGATAAGGAATAGTTCGATGTAAAGAGTTACATTGATGCGAACTTCCGAAAGGACAGAAAAATTAATCGCAAAATATACATAGGATGTATAAAAGTGAAATTTTGTTGATAATTGGAAGTGTTCCAATAAAACCATTTAAAAGGGAAATGCCGAGTATCCGTGTGTTAGAGAACAACAGTGGATACTATATGGATCTGATAGTTCATGAGATGAACTTATATTCCACTCATTGATGACAAGTCTGGAATCCTTGATCATGCAATGTGGCTAAATGTTAGCAAAGGAATACTAGATCGCATATTACGGAAACTCCATCTCATACGTGTGACGTACAGCGAATAGATGAGAGATATGCAATTTATACTAACTTTGGCAAGGTGTTGCCATTACTCACTATGTTGGCACTAGAGCACAGTAACATGTGGGACATGTTTGAATATCACTATGAATATGATTCAAGAGTGATTGGCTCGCAGTGCAAGTGGGAGTCTGTTGGTATGTATGCCCTGAGAGCCAATCATGGGATGATTGGTGGGATACATTAAGATTGATTTGATAAACATCAAAGGAAAGCTTCCAATTCTTTCTGGTTCAGTCATATGAGATAGTGATAGAATAGATTGAATGTCTAGAGAATGACAGTACTCAATGACGTATGCCTTCAGGTTCATGACCTGAACGATGAGATCATACGGATGCTAAGAGTTTGTACATTCTTGTTATGTCCCTAGTCAGATGTCATTGTGGAAGGTAGATAGACAGCAATGACACACAAGACTAGATTGTGGTGTTGGTTGATGACAGAATCTCATTAGTCATGATATAGAGATATCAAACCAAACACATAGGTACTTGTTAGAGAACAAGGTACCGGACAGACCCACCGTGAGTTTGACACATGGAACCATGAGATGGTAGTCATAGTCAGTACTCACAGTGATGGTGGTGAGTGTGATTCTTAGACCTGAAATCACTACACTCAACACATGTCGTTGGGCACACTTTGACATCATCAAACGCAGTCCTGAAACATGGGTTGTTATAAAGGTGATGATTGGGTGGCTTTGACACATGGGGCTTTTGAGGGGTGAGTGATAGATATGGGATTTGTCCCTCCTGAGGGAGTTTGATATCCAAGGCCACTTGATGAGTAGGATTGAGATAGGCGTGCGCACGCATGTGTGAATCAGTATGTGATATTGATGTCATACATATCTCCTTCAATCTACTCTGAGATCAAGAAAGTGAATGAACGTTGACAGGATGACTGTTCCATGCCTCGAGTTCATTTGGGATATCAGTGAAAAAGGAATTATACATTCACTGTAACACCATTCACGGATTGTAGGATGAAAGTTGTTCTCCAACTTTCTACTTTCACTTGGGTAGCACTGATGTGTGACTAGGCACCGCTCTTTGCTTGTGAAGTCATAAGTGTTATGGACTTTCACTGCCAACGTGAAATGGACCTGCAGGGTCACACACATAGGATTTAACCTGGAAGAGGAGTTTTGTCCACAAGCAACGTTTAGATTGATTACTAAAGGAGTTTAGTAGTTCAATTAAATACTCAATCAGTCGATGACTCAATATCATATGGTTCAAGGTGTTGGACGCATTGATTGGAGTATCGGATTGATTGAAATCGCATTTGACTGATTCTGCACAACCTGTACTCCCAACCGATCGGTTCAAGTGTTGAACCGGTCGGCTGAGGTTGTTGAACCGGTCGGCTCAAGTGTTGAGTCGATCGGCTCAAGCCCAGGGTGAAACGAGCGGTTCAAGTGTTGAACCGATCGGTTCAACTGGTGCAACCGAGCAAGTTGGGAAAGTCAGGTCGGTGAGAATTTTCCTTGCGTTTCACTTGCCCAATTTGATTGGAACAAGGATTGGTATCCGATACCAATTAGAAACGAAAGAAGGAAAGTCAATCGGGAACCGACCAGGACCACGAACCGATCGGTTCAGAAGTGAACCGATCGGCTCATGGGTCCCAACCGATCGGTTGGTGCTCCAACCGACCGGTTCAGGTCCCCAACCGATCGGTTCACTTGTGAACCGATCGGTTCAGGTTGCGAGTTGGTTGCTTTTTCTGGAAAATCTCGAACCCTTCTATTCCTGCTTTAGTCCCATATTGTCGGGCACAGAGAACTCTGTCCCATGACCCGCCTATATATATAGGGGTATTGGGGGCTTCTCAGAGTACAACTCAATGCAAGCCGGTTGCTTTGCGAAGTTGTCGTTCTCTCTGGTTTTGGTAACCGAGAGAGAGCCCGAGCAAGTGCTTCCCGCAAAAGGGAGGTGCAGCAAGGGAAGGACAACTGCAGTTGCAACTGGCAGCAGGAGAGTGTGTTGGCGACTAGTACGTCAACTGGAGGGTGCGACTCCTTCCACTTCCTTGTGGGACAAGGAGTGTGGAGTTCCAGGTGGTCCGCGTGGACTACTACAGAGGCGGGAGGACACTGCCGCTCAGGAGGACAACTGTCATCCGACAGTCCGGTAGGAGGAGGAGGAGTCAGTCCTGGTGCGACCAGAAGCTGCACAGATGCCGTCCAAGACTGGAGTTGAAGACCGCGCATTGCGCGAGGTATTGTCGCCGAGCAAGCCTCGGGACAAGGTATGATTCCACAAACCATCCTTTCCTATTATATAGACGTTGACGCGTTTCCTCGGTATGGGTTGGGGGAGAAAATTTTTTGTTTTCGTTGCCTTCTCCGTCTCCCTTAAAACCCAACAGATGGATCCTCGGGGAGCTGAGTGCTCGTGCTCCTTTTCCCCCTTGATCTCTCTGCCTTCGTGACATGGCAACATCTTTCAGTTGGTTACTGGGATGTTTCCATGATCGATCATGTCTCTATGTGCTCGTCTAAGTCACCAAGACACTTATCAGCTCTGCTCGATGCCTTCGTTCATGATTCATATTTCTTCTGTCCACTAAATTCAGAAGATGATAAAACTGCCATGTGGGAAGGAGTTATATGTTGGTTGATTGAAGCTCTGTTTCAGTCTGTTCAGTTGTCTTTGGAGTCTTCTTTGAGAAGATGGGTTGTTAGGAGGTTCACCTTCGGGTGCATGTGGGGTGTTGCTGTGCAAACAACAATATTCTTTGCTTGGTCTATGGGCTTGCTTAAAGAAATAACCAGGTCCTCTTGGCGATTTCCTTGCTGGCCAGAAACTCGAAGACCTGGATGATAGCAGTGGAGGTCTCTGCTATTCTGCTCATGAGTTTCTCAAGTTGCTGAAGTGATGTTCTCGGCTGCCGTGTTGTCACAATTTCAGAGGATGAGTCTAATGCCAGTGTTGGCATGTGTAGTTTGGATAGTCATTTCAGTTTCTCTATTATCTCTTGAGTTAGTATCGTGGGTCTCTTTCTTCTTTTACCTAGGTAGATGGCTACTGTGTAGCTTGTGTTTAGTTTGTTTATCTGGTCGTTTGGATGTCTTCATCCTGAGTTGTAATGGGGGCGCAATCTCTTTTGTACCCAAAGTTTTGGTAATATAGTAACACGCTTTTTGGACCGACCAAAAAAAACATATATATGTATATATAATATACATGGTATCATAATTTAAAAAAAAATAAAAATAAAAATAAAAATAAAAATAAAAAAGCAATACGTTCGGGACGCATTGCCCTCCTGTGGGGGCAATGCGTCCCCGGTTGGGACACATTGCTCCCGAGAGAGCAATACGTCCCAACTGGGGACACATTGCCTCCCGAGAGAGCAATGCGTCCCAGCAGAGGACGCATTGGTCTGCAAATGTGTCATTTTGGACAATAAATTCAAGAACGTGCCATTTAGGGAATAAAAAATGGGAAATGTGCCATTTAGTTTTTTTTGCCTTTATATTTTGTAGTAGTCGGTCCTTTGTTCTTCGTTTTTCCTTCCTTTTGTTAGTGTCCCAATTCTATATAGTCTTCTGAGCTGCATTGAGAGTATCATTGAATTGTATTGTAGGTTCTTGTCCCAGTCGGAATTGAGTGTCTCGGTGAATCCCTCAGTGCTCTGCCAGAATGCTCTGGTGACAAATCTTCGCGGACAGTGGCTCCCCGGCCCTGAGGCAGACAAGCAGTGGACAGTGGTCCGATCCCATTCGGGGGAGGTGCTCGAAATTCACTGTGGTACTGATAACTCGCTGTTGGCAAGTGCTCTGTCAAGCCTTTTCTGAGTTAATCCGTGTCTAAAGGTGAACTGCATACCAGAAAAGCCCAGGTCATTCAAATCTGCCTCCATCATCGTGCTTTGGAAAAGGGCTACTTCCGTGCTATTATAGCTATCGCCTTCGCTTCTTTTGTTGGAGTCGAGTATGGTGTTGAAGTCCCCAAGGGCCAGCCATGGCCCTTTGTACAGTCTGCCCATCTGAACGATATGCCTCCAAAGAAGCTTCCTTATGGAACTCTGGGGGCTTGCGTACACGGAGGTTGTATAGCATTCATCATCGATCTTGCATGTAATAAATTGCATGTGGCAACTTATGATTCGGACGGTGGTGTCGGCTGCATTCCAGCTCACCCAAATCCCCCCTGAAAAACCTCTAGCCTCAACTGGGAAGGAATTTGCAAAACCAAGATCCTTGATCTTCCTCTTCGCACTGTCGGCGTTGATTCGTGGTTCCAAAATCGACACTACCTTGGGTTTGTGGATTGACATGAGCTCTTTAAGTGCCCGGGCTCTGACATCACTTGCAATTCCTCTCACGTTCCAACACAGTATACTTGACATCTAGAAACCAAGTAAGCGGCTAGGAGGCTGGTTACCTAGACAGACTCCCCCTTCTGTTTGGTTTCTTCATCGCCCACCTTTTCCTTGGCTTCTGTCCCCGCCACTCAATTGTCATCGACCTTGGGCTTTTCCTTCTATGTTCGTATGGAGGTGCTGCCCTCTGCTTCTTTGTTTTGGATCGGGTCCCTTTAATTTCATCTTTCTGTCGGGCGACAGTGGTGACGGTGTAATCTGCTAGAGCCTGCCTCTACCCCAGCGAGATCTTCGGACGGGGGTTCCTCCTCCATTATTATATCTTTGTCTATAGGATTTGTTCTCTCCTCCGTGTTTGCCTCCAATGAAGTTACTGGTGTCGTGGTGGTTATGGGACTGCTAGTGTCTGCTTTGTGCGAGCTTTCCTGTGTCGCCTCCTTGTCTTCGTCAGCCTGATCCTCCTCCGAGATGATGATGACGTCATCTACTCCGGGATTCATGGCTACATGTTCTGCTGCTTCCTTCTCATTCTGGTTGTTTCCACCATTCTCTATACTTCCCTTGTTAGCCGAGTTATCTGATTAGTCTTGCTTCTTGTCCCCAGTATTGGTTTTCTTTTTTGCCCTCCACTGCTTGGCCGGCATCTCTGCCCTTTTCTCCTGAGTGTTGTGATCCCCTTGCTCTGCTGCCTCGTTAACATTAAGGTCCCCCTTGAGCTCCTGTGTGTCAGTGTTCTCGAGTCCCTCGAATCTGTTGGCCGACGATGTTGTGTGTTGTGCTTTCTCGGCTTGTTTCGGCAGCCTGCCCCTTCTTCTATTTCTATTATTCTTTGGCCTTTGTTTCTGCCACCCCGTCTCAGTATCGTCTACTGCCCCACCTTGGTCATTCTCCTGGACCTTGTCCGTAGTTGCAGTATTGTGGTTTTGATAGTGTCTGCATTGTTGGTCGTTGTGGCCGTTCTTCCCGCAGAAGGAGCACGTTTCCGGCATTACCTCATACTCGACAGTGTACTCAATGCCGTTGATAATGATGGAGGGGTGAGAGGTTTGGTTGTATCGATTTCAATCGCTAATCCAGCGAATTTGCTCCTTGTCCGAAATGCAGTGTGGTTGTCCACCTTAATCATCCGCCCTAGTGCGAGCCCTATGTATTCCAATAGAATTGGCACGTACAGGTGCAGGGGTAGATCCAGTATCTTAACCCAAGTGACCACATATTGCGGCATTTCATCCGTCGGCTTGAAAGACGTGTTCCAGTCCCACACGGCTAGACAACAGCCGAAGACCTTCCATGGTCCTCCGGTCATTGCTGTTTCATAATCCTCTTTGCATGATAGTTGAACCACCACGTAATGGCCCTTGTCGAGTTCATACATGTTGAACCTTCCTTTAGGGTTCCATAATAACTTGATTCGGTCTCTCATCGTCATGTATCCGATGTCCGTGCCCAGCAGCCGAGTGACCACCACATACTTCCATGGCCTGGCGCGACCCTCCTCCGCCTCAGGTTCGATGCATGAAAATGGCCGGGGTACCCTCCATTATCGTCAGGTTGACATCTTTGTCTTCTAATTTGTCCTCGTATAACTTCTCTAGGAAAAAAATATCATATTTACCTTGCAGACGGTTTTGGTCTCCGCCGCCGCCCACGACTGCACTATAAGTTTGCAGTTGCTGAGTTTGTTGTCCTTCCGCCCCTGGGCGTTGCTCCTGGTCTTTCCTGCTGTGGTTTGTCAGAATCCGATCGCCTTGGTCCACTTCTGTTCTTCTTTCACCACTTGCCTCCCCATCTCTTGGGTTCCCCCTCATCCCGATGAACTGAAACTCCAGTCCCGCGTGAGGGATGGAAACCCTAACGCCGCTGCTGCCGGTTTGGGTTTCATGGCGGCGCGTGGTCTTGTCAGGACCCTTCCGTCGTTCTGCCATGTTCTTACCAGTTACCACGTGCATCACTTCCTTCGGGGCCGCTCCCCCTCTGTACGCCTTCGTCGCCTTGGTCGTTAGCGCCGTCGCCCCCCTCGGAACCCCTACGTGCCCCTTGCATCCCCATTCGGTAACCTTCCAATTTGGATTTTGAAATGTTGTGAGTTCACATGGTTCTAATTTAAAAATTTGTAGTTGAGAAAATTGTAATGAATATATTAATTATGTAGGTAGCAGTGGTGAAATCTACAATCCCTATTGTCTCTTATTCTTGATTTGATCATCTTTTTATTTCCTTTTAATTCACTTGAAATCAGTTTCACTAAATCAATCAGCCAACAAATTCAAAAAATTGATCTTAATTCCTTGAATATTATAATAGTTTCTTAAGAAGGTTGTCTCTTGGGTCCGACCCTATATGTATGATGTAATAAGACTCATCCTCTTGTGGGTGAGTAATGTCGCATGTACAATAGGACAAACTTGGGTTCCCTACTTGGTATATATTTCTTGTGCAGTAAAACTTGTGATCAAATTTGTTCTTCCATTACAGTACTATTGGCCGCTTGATGAACGAGACTATAAAATGCATGGCCATGCTTATGTGAGTCAATATGTGTTGTTGATATAAAAATGTCTTCATATACATAGATTCAGTGTTAATAGGATTGCAACTTGATGTGTGTGATATTGCACAGAGAAATTCACTTGGGGTGAAATCCCTAGAGTTTACCTAGATTATGTGCAACAATCACCGCTCGCAAGCGTACGTATATTATTGCAGTATAATTTAGGTTCAAACCCAGGTAACATTTTTTTAGAATTAACTAATGAAGGTGACTAAGCAGGAACTAGTATTTATCATAATATTGAGTTGGTTAAATTAGTTAAGGTTGCAAGAACCAAAAGAGCTAGATTAAGATTCTAGATACCAATAGATGGAAACACCAGGGTGGAATTGAGTTTCACCACCACTAATTGAATTTGTGCATTCATTCAAATCCAAACTTGTATAATTTTATAATTGGAGTTATGTCGTTTCCCCATTCGGTTTTAGAATCTCGCATGAGAGTAATTCCTTATAAGATTAATGTCCCGTTACTTACAAATTATATATCCACTACTCCAGAGACTTCCAATAAGGAGTTCTCATCAGGGCATCTACCAAAGGTAATTCATATTCAAATCTTAAACATTGACCTTCTCACAACATAATATTATAATAACATAAGGTGGGTGATCAAATCCACAAAACATGCATTAAATGATTATCAATGTATTAAATGAGTTCATACAAGAATTGGAATAAGAATTAAATTGTAAGAAATGGGTAGTGGGGCTAATCCCCACACCCTAGTGGAAGGACATATCCCTCAACATGGCAAGATTAATATCACTAGTAGAGGAAGAGGACATGATAATGGTCCAGATGGTAGTATAAGTTTCTCAGCATGGTGTGTGATGACAAACTTCCTTCCTTATATCTATTCTAGACACTATTTAGAAAATCGGCCGCTTAGGCCGAATAATCAGCCGAATATTCCTTTTTGGGGGTCTACCGCTCCGATTATGAATAATCGGCCTATAATCGGTCCAGGACCGATTAATCAGCCGATCGAGGGAATAATCATTTGATTAATCGACGATTTTCAAAATCATATGCTAGTAATAATTTTTTTTACATTAATTTTTTCTAATACTACTATTGGTCATTACAATTACATTCTCTTCTTCCAATTTAAATATTTGGTCTTCTCCTCATGTTTTCTCTATAAGTTTATAGTTAGTGTTTATTGAACTGATCCTTACTGTTGATGTTTTCTTCTTTAATTTCATCAATGTTTCTAATTACTTCTTAATGCAATATTAGTCTATGACTTATCAATGTTTCTAATTACTTATCAATGTTTTTTTCCCTAATTTCATCAATGTTTCAAGTTACTTATTCATGCAATATTAGTCTTATCACTTATCAATGTTTCTAATTACTTATTAATGCAATATTAGTCTATGACTTATCAATGTTTCTAATTACTTATTAATGCAATATTAGTCTATTACTTATCAATGTTTCTAATTACTTATTAATGTGATATTAGTCTATGACTTATCAATGTTTGTAATTACTTATCAAAGTTGTCTTCTCTAATTTCATCAATGTTTCTAACTACTTATGAATGCAATATTAGTTTATTACTTATAAATGTTTCTAATTACTTATCATTGTCATTATTATATGGTCAATATATAATTTACATATCTTTATGGTTAATATAAAAAAAATCAAAATCGATTAAAACCGAATATTCTCCCACTTATACTCCCGCATACCGTATATACTCTATTCGGTACCCTCTCCGCCCGTACACCGATTACCGCTTTTCAGAACAATGATTCTAGGTAGTAATTCTAACTTGTTGTTGAAGAAGGTGGATGGACAACATCTCACTGAAGAGGTTTATTACCCTAGAGAGGAAGGTTTATGTCCTTGAACTTATAGAGGTCGATATGGAAGTCGACACACTACAGGTCAATGACCTTGAATTACTAAAGGAAAGGGTCAATCGATCACTATTGTTCAACCTGGAGGTTGATGGCTCTTTTGGTGGAGAGGTCGATGGCTCCAAGCAGTAGTAGGAAGATTAATGGCTCTAGACTTAGGAGGTCGATGGATCTTTCTAGAGAGGTTGATCCCTCTAGATATGACCTAGTCGATTAGTCTAGAAATGACTTATAGCTGCAACACTTTTTCTCCTTTGAGCAGTGTGAAGTCTGGGAGGAGATTTTCTATGGTTGTATAGTGGGTATTTATAGGCCTCCATACCTAGGTGTCAATATCCATATTTGCGTCACATGGATGGTCAAGATCAATTTCTTTGTAGCTAAGAAACCAATGGAGGTTGATCGATGACTGCTCGATGTAATGGATGTTGAGCTTTGGATGTGCATGGATCTATGGTCAACACACTAGAGGTCAATTGATGTAAGGTCACTCACTAGATGTAAGGAGTGGGACCTGATAGAGGATCCAATCCTTACTTAATTTAAGAAAAAAATTGCATAAAACCTTATTCATTCACAACTACACAATAACAACCTTCAAATAAAAGGGGTGCACAATATTTTCTCAAACAGATCAGTAAAAGAAATATTGTATTGTAGCAGTGGAAAAGTAAAGCTAACTATTACAAAAATTATTGTTCTAGTTTATCATTGAGGCCACACAGGGCAACTAACAAGATAAGAATATAAACTAGTGGGATTGATTTGTGGTGAGCAACCTTTTCATTTTAGAAGACATCCTAAAGCTACTATTGAGGAAAACCTCCTACATCTTGGACCTTAGGCTGCACGACCTATGGGTGGGTTGAAAACAATACCAAGAAGAGGATTCAAATAAGAGAAAGGACGTCAACATAACGTTGATAGATGTAGAGTAAAATAAATGGCATTAATTAAAGCAAGAAAAGATTTGACTAAGAGATGTCAATAATGAGATATCAATAGAAGAAGAGTTTTTCATAAGATTTAACATGTTCAAAAGATGATTCAATTGTTAACAAGAATAAGATTATTTAAAGGAGTCTTTCCATACATCAACAATAACACAAGATAAATGGTTTCATGGTGAGTAAATCATAGACTAGCATATACTAAAAAGTAGGATAGGAACCCATATATATTCCATACCAAAGGTCAAGAGGACTGAAACCTCAGTGCCAAATAAAATATGGAGTTTTATAGGAGGACTAAAAGCTCAATACATAAAACATGGTGTTACTACTTCTAGTTATTACTAGTCAATCACACATGCAAATAAAGAAGGCAATATGAAGTATAGTCATCCTCAAGTAAGTGTTAAGAACATCTGAATATCATCAAGTGGGGTCAAAGGACCCATTAAATAGCAAGGTTAGGTCTACAGATCATGAAAGTTGTATCTTCATATCATGAGTAAAAAATCATATGGATACAAAGAAAAGAACTCTACAAGATATGCTAACAATATTCCAAACACAAATCACAAATCAATTTATTCCTCATATGGGAAAGGGACATTTAGTCATATCAATGCCCAACCTAAATAGAGTGGAAGCAAGTACCTTTACTTGTGTATATAAATCAGATACCAAATTATACCCTTTGAAGTCTAAAGTCACCTCAGACATACTTATAATAAATTCATACATAAATTAAGGTTCAATAATGATGCATAGGATGAAACCCTAAAAATAAAATCCTTCTAGAAAATTCTAGGTTAGTTCATGATATCAACCTAGAAAGATGGTTCAAAGTTACCGATTATAGGTACGATCCAATTCCTACTTTTTGTTATTTATATTTTTTCTTAGTTATTAATAAGAGAACAAGAGAGAGAAAAACCCAAAAAATCATGTCTTTAAAACTTTGGAGTCAGGTGATGAAAACCATACCAAGAGATAGAGAAAAATCTCACAGTTCTTGAACATTTTTTATAATGTTTGGAGCTTCTAGTAAAAAGTTAATTTTTTTAACAAGATTCATATCATTTGCTAATGTGATATTGAAAATTGATATTCAAATTACTTTCTACATTGAGTTAATATTACAAAAATTAGGTTATGATAGGGTGCTATTTACCTAACAATATCAAACTGATTTTGTGATTATTTAGGAAAGGAGGGTGAGAAGATGAGACTATCCTTGCATGCTAGCATAGCACAACTGCTCGACATGGGGAAAAATGTAAAAAAAAATCCCATCCTCCATACTCATGACCCCGATGCCATGGACATGGCATGGAGAAGAGATAGTTGGTCACCGATAAGAGGGGAATATCATCGAGCAAAAATCTCCTAAAACTAATGAGACGGAGTTGAATAGAAGGATCTATCATCTCTTACCCCAAAGATGATTTCTCAATGATGGGATGTGTTGATGTCAGTGGGATCTGGATGCACATGAAGAAGAACTACTTGGAAGAGGAATATCACACAACTCACAACAAAAAGACCAACAAAAGATTGCATTTGATGAGACAAAACCCTTGAATGGGTTAGATATTTTTAGGGTTCTTTTTGGGGGCTTCTATTCTTAGAACTTGGAGAAGCTTGGGCCCCAATTCTGGGCATTTCTCAAATTCTCTAAGATAGAATCCAAGTATGGTATGGTTGGATGCATATTTTCACAAGGAAACTAGTGGCGAAGAAATCTCAGGAAAACATTAAGTGTGGAGGGAGAAATTAATGTTTTACTCTATTGCATTCTGACCATCTGCTTTCCTTGTTTGCACTAGTTTGAAGACAAAATGAGGACCGCCCGATCCTGCATCCAAAGTATGAGAGAAGCCCTTGCATAATCCAACATCACATGCCTTGTGCATGAGCGACATTTAATTTCTTTCCAAATCATAATTGCCTAAAGTGACATACAATTATTGTTCCTTGCTTTCCAACCCTAATTGGAATAGTAAACAATGTCTAATTAAAATGAAACTTGGCAAGTAGACTGATGGGACCCAAAGAATTTGAATTTGAATTTAATTTTGCCTTTTGGAAAAATTCAATACCTGAAACCCATTATTTGATGGGAAACTTACTTTTAACATGTCAATGTATTTCTTTACCATTTAATACCCCAATTTTGTGTGTGACTCCCTCTTGCCCATACCTATCCATGGTAAAAGATATAGAATTAAAATTCTTCAATGTGGTGAATTTGCTAAAATAGACTCAAATTAGTATATTGTTCCTATTTCTTCCATTAACGCCTCAAACTAATTGTTTTATTGGTTAAAACACTATTTTTAGACATTATTGAAATCCTAGTACCATTTAAGTTAAGGTAAGAGTTCCAAAATAAGATATCTTATGAAGAAGTGGAAATTTTGAATATGTAACTAAGATTGTGTTACAACCCCAATTTTCAGATTCTTTTGGGGAGAAATGTAATTTCTCCTATTTAAAAAAATATGAACAAATAATGATGTCATTTAATTGAATGCATGAATTTCATTTGTAAGTAGCCTTGCTTGGTTGTTTTGTGGGCCTTATTGTCTATTGGGCCTAATAACAAGAAAAAGAAAAAGGAAATTAAATTAGTAAATGAATAATTAAGAAATGAAGAAAAAAAAGATGTAGAAACCTCTAGAAGGCAAATGGATTTTCCCCAAAGGTGGATTTCGTGCCTTTTGGGTTCCTTGGGTTCCAAGGAGTCCAAGTTGCAAGATAATGCAATAAGAGAGAGAAAAGATCAATTAAATATTGCTTTATTAAAGGACGTCTTATCTCTAGCCCTCTTAGCCGGCGGCGCCGCTGGGGGGAGGGGAGATTCTCTTTGGATCCTCCCTCCCCCTGGCCTCAACGACGGTCGGCTAGGTTGTCTACGCGGTCAGTTCCTAGAGGGTGATGGAGCGCCGTCTTCAGTCGATCCGGAGTAGTGCCCCTTGGGCCCTGGTTCATAGCAGAAGGGATGCGCCGCGAGGGCCGACCTAGATGGTTGATTCGACGTCTCGACCTTGTCGGATCCTTCCATTCAAGAGTGATGAGAAGATGGAAGCTGATCTAGGTCTAGTTCAGCACTTGTGCTGCTGCTCTGAGCTGGTGAAGACAGGTGGTCTCCACGCCATCTCTGTTCCCAGCTGCTTCTCATCTGGTGGTCGAGATATCCTGGGCCAGGATAATGGTGCTTTTCGACTTCGAATGGATGGAGCGTGTCTTGGCGCTGGTGATGTAGGCCCCCGCAATGGGTGACCGGGATCCCCCTGGTTTTCTCGGAGTTGCGGCCTCTTCCTGGCGGCGATGGTGGCGCCCCTTTCTGGGGTTCAGATCCCAGACCTGTGCTAGGTCCTGGGTTACAGCCGGCGGTGCTCCATGTTTGGCGGCGCCCCCCCGACCCTCATTTGCAGTTTGGAAGCTGCTGTGCCATCTCGGTGGCGGCTCCTATGGGTGGCTGGGTGATCCCGATTGCTCCATGGAGGTTCCTCCTCCAGGTTTCTGACTTGTCGGTCTGGTGATGGTTGGTGATGCTTGCTCTCCTAACGCTGCTATCCACATTGTGTGGGCTTTTAGTGGCAGGGTCCTACTGCTCACCAGCGTCCATGACAAAGAAGTCCAGGCTTCTTATCCGCTGGCACGGTGGACTTCTACAGCTGGTTGATCCAGGAGTTTTGCTCATCTGGCGTGGCTGGTCGTCTAGGTTCTACTCCGTGTTTCTCTCCTGGTCTTGGCTACAACAAGGTGCTGGGGTTGATCTTCCTAATTCCCCTCCTTTGCTGTGTGATGGAACACCCCCAAGGTGTTTGAGGAATAGCCTCTTTGTAAGAAGTTGGCTGCTGATCCCTTTGCAGGACATCAACAGATGGTTCTTGGTTCGGAAGCTAGTTCAACCCCAAATTGTTGGCATAGGACCACACTTTGTGGGTGATTCTATTAGACAGTTGGTTCCGTGCCACAAATGTAAGGTTGTTTCGAACCTCTTAGCCTTGTTCATCTCTGTTGGTAGAACGAGAAGGGTTTGGCGATTTGAGAAGATCGGAAGCTGGTGATGCTTCTCCAGGCAGGCTCCCGGGTGGATGCCATGTTGCAATCTGTAGTTACTATTTGTGGGTGGTCTTATTGCATGTATCTGCAGGTTGTAATTTATCATTTTCCTGGTAGGTTTGACTGGTTTTGTCTTGTTAGTTTGATGTTCTTCTCGGCCCCTAGTATCTTTAGGTCTTGGGTAATATCCCCTGTGTGGGTATATGATCATTGGTTGAGCCTTTTAGCTCCATGTCATGTAATGGGGTACTCTGTGCCCAAAGTTTTTGGCTTTATAGTAACACGCTTTTTGACTGACCAAAAAAAAAGAGAAAATAATAATATTACGAGAAATATGTGGATATTTGGATAATGGATCCATCTTGGAAAAGATTTCATGTTCACATGGTTTTTGGTGGAAAAAGGAATCAAAATCAAGAAAATAAAAAGAAATAAGAAAGAGAAACTATGAGAAATATGCATAATAAAGTAATAACTTGCACTTAAGCAAAAGGGCATGTTTTCTTTGAATAATGAGCCCAAATTTGGCAGTATGAAAGATTAAGTTATTATTAAGTTTCCCTCGAAATTTGGGATCAATTGGATAAACAATGTGGAAGATATGAATTTTGCAAGTTTTATTAAAGTGAAAGGATAACCATTTAATCATATTAAATGTCACAAATGATTTTTCCTTTTATAAAAAGAATAGGAGATGATGCGCACAACAACAGCCATTGGATCCATGATCCAATAGTGCACGAACATCGTCTACATTGGGAAAGGAAGCTGAGAGGCAGGATCTTTGATCCCAATTTCCTCACAAACCCGACCACGGGCAAAGATGAAAAGGGCATAGATGGCTCCGGGAGAAGATTTAGAGCAAGCCCACCCTAGATTTTAGGTGGTTTCGAAGACTCTGGAAGGAATGCCCAATTTGGTAGGTGTTTCCATTGGCGGCGAGGGTTGAAAACCCTAATCCAGATGCCCAAACTTATATATATGACCACCCTTGGTCTCAGCCAAGTCCCGCGATCTCGAGCGACACTTTATTAGCCCCAAATTCCCCCTCTCTCCCTTGATCACCTTTGTCTGGTGAGCCTCCGTTGCAGCGTCGTCGTGACTTTAGTGGGTAGAAAAATGGAAGAAGAAAAGAAGAGGACCGTTAGATCAGGGTCCATGATGGGCTCGCAAAGAATATCCACGGCCCAAGATCGTTTGCACCTCTAGATTAGAGAAACTGGATGCGAGTGGCCTCAACCACGAGATCGGGTCAACCGCTGACCGCAACGATGATTCGACGTCTCTAGTTTTTCTGAAAGAAAAGGTAAATAGCCTCTTTGACTAGAAAATCTAGAAAATGCTTTTTCTTGCAAAAATTGTAGTAATTAGTAGGAAGGTAGATGAAGGAAATTAATATATGAAAATTGATCAGGAGAAAATGAGGAATGCAATAAAAATATAATGGAAGCCTAATTCTTCTTGCAACTCGAAAAGTAGTTGAAGTTATCAACTTTAATGCATTATTGAGTAAGAAACCCTAATATATGATGATTAGTTAATTGGGAAGGGTTATATGGACGTTTAAAGTTGATTTTAACATGTTGTTTATGAAAGGACACATTAGATCTAAAGGAATGATCTTTGTGCATAATTTGATTAATCTAGGGTTCCATGTACATGAATATGCTTTAATGGGCCTTGAAACCCTAACTTTGGTAATTATGACCCTTAATGGATTTAATTGTTCAAATCCATGAATAAAACTGAGATATGATGAATCTACACTATTTTGAGTATAAAAGTTGCTAATTGTGGATAAATACCCATAATATGGTAATTAGGGTTTTCTAATGGATAAATGTGGAATTAGTGATAAATAGAGTTCATATGTGAATTAGATCATAAAGAATTATGATTTGTTAATCTGAAAAAAGTCAAAGATGATAATTGGCCTTAATGGTTGTGTCATGACTTAAAAGGATAAACATGGTAGCTTTAATGTAAAAAAAGGCATATTGGACTTAATTGACTTTTAATTGTGCCTATGATGTAGAAATTAGGGTTTGTGGACTAAAAGAGCATTAAAAGTGATAAATGCATAATGAAGGCTAAAACCCTAATAAAATCCTAAAGTTGACCTAGGAATCCTAAGGTGGAATCCAAGTCAATCTCGAGAATGTTTTGAATAAAATAATGACACTTGGATGTTATGCATTTGATGGAGCTTCCACTTACGTGGAATTGCGTGCACCACTAAAAATCCTAAAGATGGTAAGTCTTTAAGTTTAGCCTTGCTTATACTAGATAGAAAACTCCACCCTCGTATGCTAAGATACGTGGAAGTCTTATCGCAGTATAGTTAAGGGTCGAATCCATGGGACAACGGTCTTGTTGCAAGCAACAAGATGGAAAATGTATGGAATTTCACTTGGTTACTTACTAGCAGGAACTTATATCGAAAGTTGGATTTTGATGTTTTTAAAAGATAAAAGATAACACGAGTTGGAGATCAAGCAACATGTATTCATTAAACGTTTGATGTCGAACTGACAGAGATAAGAACTCTATATTACAACCTAAGGATTACATTTACATGATATGAAAGCATGGGTAGTGGGGCTACTCCCCGCACCCTAGTGAGGGAGTCTACTCGCTCATAACTAGGACAAAGAAGGAGTCAAGAAGAGAGAGAGAGAGAGAGCATCATCCCCACAAAGGAGGGAGGAAAGTCAACCCCTTGGAGAGAGAGAGAAATGATCCACCAGCTTCATAGGTTGCTTGATGACGAGATCTCCCTCTTCCCACCTTCTTTGGCGGAGAGAGAGAAAGCAGCTTCAAGATGGAGTGTGGGTCTCAGACTGGCAGCCCCAGGGCAGAGGATGGAAGTAACAAGAGCTCTGGAATGATTGAGGCAGCCTTTGGACGTCTGAAACTTGATACTTGGTGGAGGACCTTTGGGGTCTTATTTATAGGCCTTAAGTGAAGTCCAAACGGTTTGGAGACCGTTTGGACCTCAAGACCGTTTGGGCCTGAGACCGTTTGGATCTCAAGACCGTTTGGGTCTCAAGACCGTTTGGACCTTAAGATCGTTTGGACATCAAGACCGTTTGGACCTTGAGACCGTTTGGTTTCATGCGGTCTTGGGACCGTTTGGCTTCATGCGGTCTTGGGACCGTTTGAACTCCATGCGGTCTCGGGACCGTTTGAACTCCATGCAGTCTCGGGACCATTTGGCTCGGGACCGTTTGGCTTCATGCGGTCTCGGGACCGTTTGGCTTCATGCGGTCTCGGGACCGTTTGGCCTAATGCGGTCTTGGGACCGTTTGGGTTCATGCGGTCTTGGGACCGTTTGGCTTCATGCGGTCTTGGGACTGTTTGAACTCCATGCGGTCTTGGGACCGTTTGAACTCCATGCGGTCTTGGGACCGTTTGAACTCCATGCGGTCTCGGGACCATTTGACTTCAACCGGTCTTGGGACCGTTTGAGTCCATGCAGTCTTGAGGCTGATTTAGTCTTTTATGATTTTTTTTGTCTTTTTCTGTAGATATAAAGGGGAAAAGTTAGTCTGATGGTATATTTACAATAAGAGGGAATTTTTAGGTATTATATCTAATTCTAATTAAGAAAGAGTGTGGAAAGCTAAAGAAAAGACTAAGATCATCATCCAAAATTGGAGGTTATCACCCCCCCTAACTTAGAGTCTAGCTTGTCCTCAAGTTAGATAGAGTTGAGGCATGTAATGGCGAGGCAATTTTATTTAGTTAAAATTTCCATACTCTTGCTTCAATTCTTAACCTGAGTTCTCTTAAGGTCATATCAGGTCTTATCGCTTGCCTTGACTCTTTCAGGTTTAGAGAGTTGCTTGGGTCTCAGGTTCCTTCCGTATCTCGTAGCTTGCATCGGGACCACCTTTATTCTGTGCATGTTGTTGACTCTAATTAGCTTTATACCTCTCTGAAGGACCTACTGGAAGCTAGAGAGGGTATGAGGGTTGGCTAAAGGCTTGAAGTGTAACTCCCCCTTCAAGTGGGGGAGGGGTTATCTATGCTTTTAGGATCTCACTACCGGGCACGACACATCTGCCTTTGTGAGGGCAGCTGAATGTACCGGTCGGGTGGGTCCTTTATAAGCCTTTCAGATACCTTAGGGTTTCACTACCGGACACGACACATCTGCCTTTGTGAGGGTAGCTGAATGTGCCGGCCGGGTGAGACCTTCATTGGTTCTTTATATAGATCCTTATTTATGGCACAACTCTCATAATTTTATTCGACTCTCTGGCTTTTATTCAAAGACTCGCAGGCTTGGGTTTTGGGGTTTTGTTTGGGAATTTTATTTTGGGCGGCCAAGCCTCTTTTATTTTGAAGAGAGGAAAGTTGTTCTTAGAGTTTTTCAACATGCATTTATTTGGTTTGTGGTCCACTTGCAGAGCTTCTTGATTTGGAAGTTGCCTGATGCCCCTCTCACCCTTGAGAGCCTGGCTTATTTCTGCCTTGATATTGACCTGTGGAGAGTCAGATGAAGAAGTGAAACAAAGGCATGAAAATCAATAGTGGAAGGACATTATTAAATCGCCATTATATGTCTAAGTACTATTTACTTTTGAGGGCTGTCAGGATTCTAAAGTTAATTGAGGGTGATGTATTTTCAAAAAGAAGAAAGTTAAAAAGAAAATATGTACAAAGGGAGAAAAAAGTGATGGAGAGAATGGTACCTCGCCCTTGTCTGATGTACCCCCCTAACTTATCACTCACTCTGTCCTCATAGTGTCAAAGTGATAGGTTGATGAGTAATCAAGACAAGGGCTTCAAGCTAAGTTAATGCTTCATTTGCCCCTGGGGATTGAAGTAGATTTGCTGCGAACTGTCCGTGTAGAGCGTGGTAATCCACGTCAGTCATATCTTCGACTGGTCGTTGAAGGACGATGATGGTGTACATCCAGTAGAGGACGTGGAAGCCGCAGTCATTTGATTCTCGGATTTGCAGGGGGCATTTGTGGCAGAAGGAAGGGCGGTGAAAATTCTCTTTGTCGTACGCCCTTGTATGCTGACTCAGAAAAGTGATTAACTTGTCGGCGCACTCCTTTGCCACTACTTCTGTTGGCATCCTTGGTGTCATGACATAGTTCTTTTGTCGTGGATTGTACTAGCTATCAGAACTGTTGTATATTGTAGTTGTTCCTTCTGGGAGATTTGTGGCCAGGAGCATCCAGTGCTCATGATAGAGGAAGGGTAACATGATGAACGTCGGCGTTGTGTGTTGTAGATAGGAGATCAGCGCGTCAGTTGTGTCGAAGTTCTTGAGCTTTAGGAGGTCATCCTTCATGTATGGGGACGCCATATATGTAGTGGGGTTATCTTGGCCGAGTAGGAACTGGTAAGCGGCCATAAGGCTTACGGAGAGGGATCCTTTAAACTGTAAGGTCACTCGGAGCGTGTCTGCCATAACTAAAATGTCTCTAGACATGAATACGAGTTCATCCTTCTCGGCTGAGAGCCGCGACATAATGAGACGTAGTTCGATGTCGGAGAGACCTTTGCAAGCACTGTGATCGAAGTCAGGAAAAGTTGGTTCTATGGCAGACAAAGGATCGATGTCTCCTGTACTTTGCGCGGTAGCTGCGACTGGCACTGTGGTTGTCTCCGACTCCTTCAGAGTTTGTCGGAAGGGTCGCCGCTGCGGTCGCTGGATAGCTGAGAAAAGGTAGCGGGGGACGTCATCTGGTGCCATAGTCGGGTCCTTGAAGAAACGTCTATCACAGATGAGCTCCATGGCATAACACCCGCGCAAGGAATGAAAATCTTTAGCAACCAGATCGGTAAATGGGATTTCCTGGTTCAGCGCTTGGATGTGACGTATAGTGCAGAAAGCGCAATCCCCTGATCCCTCGGCAGCTTGAACTTGAGGGTTTATGATTTTGAACCAAGGCTGGCTCCAATCTTGGCGGAGAGATGGGCGTGCAGCCCAAATTAACTTAAGAAGCCGGAAGGGTATACACATTGCTTCTCCTGTTGCTTCACCAACGAAGTTTATTGTGCCGGCTGGTAGCTCGGCGCCACAGAAATTATACACCTTGGCATCCCGAGCTTCGGTATCCACGATCATAAAAAGCCAGTGGTCCGAAACTCGAAAGGGCACGGTAAGAAAATGTGACAACCTTGATTTTCTCTCTCCTTTATTGTACTCTTTCTCTATCATCAAGTGACTTATACTCAAATTGAATATCAATTACATAGTTTGAGTATGGTTATACTTCCTTTTAGACGCACCAATGATCATTTGAGATGTTTGACATTAATTGGCCTTTTTGAGCTAAGTTCTACTTTTCAATGTGTCACCATCTTAATATATATGTTGAACCTACTTCAATTAACTCTCCTTGACACAAATCATGTATCATGTTCTAGAGGACTCGAATACAAATCTAGTGGCCCAAAAATCACCTAAATCGGGGTTATAAATCATTAGATATGGCTTTTTGAATGCCTCCACCTAATGTATTATGTTATTTGGATTTTGGAACCTTTTGGGCCCAAATACAAATCCGGGCCCAGTTGCTTGTCCCTCCCCCCTTCCGTTTTGGGAAATATCACAGGTTGGAAATCCTTCTCCTATTTTCCAAAACGGGCAATAGTAACGCACAGCGGCTTGAGATTCAAACCCTAGATTTCGGGCTATATTTTTGAACCCCTCTCATCTATCTTCGTCCATATTATTGGTTTTTCTTTCCCGTAGCCGCGTTTCTCCTCTCACTGCCTGGCGGCAAGGGGCCGCGTTCCCCCTCTCCTCACTGCCTGGCGAAAAGGGCAACCAAGGTTAGTGGCTGCTCCCCCGATCTTTGCTTGGAGGCCAGCAGCATTGGCGAACCCTGGTGGCCGAGATACCCAGATCCATAGCCCCGCCTCGACCCTCTTGCAGCTGCGGAAAGTGCCGATGAGGCAAGGCCAGTGTTGGGGCGGTCGACCTGCCAAGCCGGAGGCCAAATCCCCCATGACAAGGACTTGTCCTTGAAGAAGAAACGGGCTGCGACAGCGCACCCAAGACCATGCCTACCCGACCTTGCCTTGCCCCGAGCTTCTGGAGGCGTCGTGGTTGCTGGAGGAGACCTGCGCGTCATCCCCTGTTTCCACTATGTTCTTGCGTAAGAACAGGGGAATCGCGATGGAGGGGGAGACGCCCGCTTGGGCTTGAACCAGCAAGGCCTGAGGCCCATTACTCATGGACGGCCAAGGCCCAACCAAGGAACATAAGGTATATTTCCCCTTTTCAAGAGCAATTCTATGAATATGATAACTCTTAGACCCTAAGTCCAAAATACATGAACCAATATATCATTTTGATCCTCTCGAAAAGACCTACAACATGAGCTTATTTCCAGACCCTAAATCTTCTTCTAGTTTCCTTATATTGTTAAAGTTGTAACCTTTGACTACTTTGACTATGCTTAACACATGATTATTATTAATGACTGGATCTTGATGCTCAATCTATCCCCATCCTTAAATCAGTGCCTTTTATGCACCCTTGAACTAAAAGAAGGTCATACTCACCCTAATGATTATACATGACTCCTTTTGTACATTTTAACCACATTAGACTATAATGATGTACCTTGCCCTAAATTGATAAACTAGCTACTTAATGATGAAATAATGTCTAATCAACCCCAAAGCAGTAATATATGTCTCTACTTGACCTCTGTATCAGCCCTAGCATCCTCCTTGCTGTAGTGGTTCTTTTTGACATCTAATGCATGTATATGCCCCTACTATGTGAATGTTTGATTATACCTTGAACCAATGTTGGATTGACATAACCTATGCATGTCTCTATGTCTTTATGTTGCTGATCTTGACCATCCTTGATGCTTGGTCCCCTTGAATTGATAATCTTTGACCTTGATTTCTCTATTATGAGTCTTTTGACCTCTAGATTAATACAATAACATATAATGAACCAATAACCAACCTTGGAAACCACCTTGGCCAAAACCCTAAAATGCATCTAAATAGGTTTAATGATGAGAATCTAATGCCTATATGTAATCTTGTTGTTAATCAGGTTTGGCATGTGGCTAGATGGTGAAAGATATGTTAGGTTATGAATCTCTGAATCAGGTATGGGCCTTATCTAGTTATATGACTACTGCTTTCTTGCTTGAAAAGACATATATTATATGCTTGTTTGTCTATTTTCTCAAATATTGCCATGTAGTATTGATATGTCATACTCGATGTTTGCTTCGTCTGTTTTATAACTTGAACACCTATATATTTGGAACTCCGTTATAATATTGTTGATAAAGGGCTCTTGGTTACGACCTTGAGGTCCCTCTCGTATAAAAGGGTTAGCTAAGCTTGAGCACCCTTACGGACCCTTCCGACGGGAAGTTGGTCAAAGGCCTTAAACATGTTTGATATTGTTGATATAATGGAGTGAAATGACATAAAATATGGTTTCGCATTTGTTAAACAA
This sequence comes from Alisma plantago-aquatica, assembly GCA_963693085.1. NCBI lineage: Eukaryota > Viridiplantae > Streptophyta > Magnoliopsida > Alismatales > Alismataceae > Alisma > Alisma plantago-aquatica. The sequence continues at coordinate 516,895,067 of OY856410.1, read as the reverse complement.
TTAACTTGTTTATTCTTGTTCGTTTAGTCTTGAAATCTTTTCAAAATTATACAAAGCTTATATATGTGTATCTTTCAGCCCCATACTCAACACCTCGTGTGTTGACCCATTTCTCGTATGTTGTTTTTAGGTTCAAAGATGGCTAGAAGGTTGATGGGCTTGGTGAGCTATGCTAGGTGTACTTGTTGTAAGATCCAGATATAGTATACATGATCAGACTTGTATAAAGTGACTCTTGAACATGTAATTGAAATCATGTAATATAATGATGTTTCTTAATATATCTTGTTGATTGTTGAGATTATGTTGGTGCATTTATCTTGTTATCTGTTCATGTGTGCTAAGCTTTACGCTTCCGCATTTCGCCTTTGGTATACGTTTGGTTCATGGGACTGGGATTCCAGTTCCGTGACAGATGGTATCAGAGCATGAACAATAACTACACCAAACATTGCTCACATGAAACACAAACTAAACTCACCTTACATCTCAACCCTAGAAACTTAATAAGATTTCCTTTGTGGATCAGGTTGACTTAGCCTCTAGGTTAGAACCTAGATGTTCTAGAACTAGGTGTAGACTTGTGTAAGTTACCTCCCTAGACAGGACTCGCGACATGTGCTTAGGATGTCTACACAAGTGTGCACCATGTTCTTGCTAGTTCTCTAGGTGTCATGATACTAGACTGCCTAATGAGTGTGGTAACTCGTTTTGGTTTTGGTTTTATTCGAATGGAGTATGGTGGTTTTCATCGCCTGTTTAAACGTTGGAGAAAACATATTTCAAGTATTATTATATGTACATATGAAAAATGTTACCACACTTAGAAAGGCAGTGAGTTTCCATGCAACCTAAGAGAAAGAGATGTAACATCAAGTCTAGATGAGAGTTTAGATGATAGTGATAGTCTCTAGAGATGTCTAGAGCCATGATATAGGTTAGGCAAGTGAACAACCTAGAAACCTAAGATGATTACTATGATATTGATGATGATGTTGATGTTTTATAGGACCCAAGATGTTTGAGGAAGGTTAAGTATGTTTGACGATATGAGATGAGTTTGACCATGCAGCCCTAGCTAGACCTAGCACCTTTTATGATACATACCACTTGGTTGATGTGCTAAACATAGCTAGTGGGTTGACATGCTTGCTCGTACCTAGTCTTGTATGTTTGGAGATATGATATATGGTTCGAGACCAACACGAGCCTCAATCTCTTTACAAAGGAAGACCTCTAGCATGGGACATATGAATATTGTGACATGTTGATATGAGTTGACCCGTATTGGGAAAAGGTTATAGTACCTAAACTCCAAAATATTTGAAATATTGAATAATATGAATGATGAAATACTTGATGATGAGTCCCTAGCTAGAATACTTCTAAGTATATGAGTTGAGTGACCTAACGTGTGGTTTCCTTGTAAATGTTGACCCTAGATTTCCTATAAAAATGTCTAACCCTAGAGAAAGAGGAAATTGAAAATTTGATGATCGAGATATATAGGTGAGGGAAATGCCCCAAGACCCTAAGATAACATATATGATGTGTGATATCCATGGTGAGCCTCATACTCAGGTTAGTAATTGTATATAAAGAAATCTAGTGGTTACCCTGGTTTCTCGAATGATGGGTAGAAATTTGTTATGAGTAATGGGTGGTGGTTAGTATGTCTTGTTGGATATATATATATATATATATATGTCGTAGCTTGAGTGGCTTGAGCTTGTGGAACTCTTTCTTGATACAAGTGAGAAAGTTTCAAAACCTTAATGTTGATGATAATATTATTCCTTGAATGATGCTCGATACATGAAAGAATCTCACTTAAGTTAAAATCTTGATATATGTGCAATGAGCCACTCTCATGAGATAGACCTAGTATGAAATCATACCATACATGAAAGATATAGATTTGTAATTATGATCTAGATATGATGATGTCATAAGATCTTAGCTTGAATAATCAGGGTAAACATGCCTAATATCATACCCAAATGAAAATATATCAACGCGATATGATGACTCTCTTGGGGTAATAAATCAAATAAAAAGATGAATAAATTGCTTAATTTTATATTTAAATGGAAAAATAATGAACATAATTGATTAGAGTTGGTGGAAATTTTGGGGAAAACAAAAACATGCATGAAATTTAAAGGGAAGATGAGATACACACTCGATGATAGTCCCTTTTGGTCATGATCACGCACATGCTCGCTTGAGAATTGATAAGCATTGATGTTGAGGATACACCTTGATCTCGTACGAAGATGTGAACAAAAACCCTAATGTAAGGATACTAGGCGATGGAAAACCATAATGCCCTGATGATAGCCTATGTCTACATCCCACTGTGGGGAGTGCTTTGAAAACCATGGTTGAATAACCAGACTCGATGGATCCTGACTTGACATTTAACTATAGTTGTAGATGAATTTTGGGGACGAAATTCCTTGTAAGGAGGGAAGGATGTGACAACCTTGATTTTCTCTCTCCTTTATTGTACTCTTTCTCTATCATCAAGTGACTTATACTCAAATTGAATATCAATTACATAGTTTGAGTATGGTTATACTTCCTTTTAGACGCACCAATGATCATTTGAGATGTTTGACATTAATTGGCCTTTTTGAGCTAAGTTCTACTTTTCAATGTGTCACCATCTTAATATATATGTTGAACCTACTTCAATTAACTCTCCTTGACACAAATCATGTATCATGTTCTAGAGGACTCGAATACAAATCTAGTGGCCCAAAAATCACCTAAATCGGGGTTATAAATCATTAGATATGGCTTTTTGAATGCCTCCACCTAATGTATTATGTTATTTGGATTTTGGAACCTTTTGGGCCCAAATACAAATCCGGGCCCAGTTGCTTGTCCCTCCCCCCTTCCGTTTTGGGAAATATCACAGGTTGGAAATCCTTCTCCTATTTTCCAAAACGGGCAATAGTAACGCACAGCGGCTTGAGATTCAAACCCTAGATTTCGGGCTATATTTTTGAACCCCTCTCATCTATCTTCGTCCATATTATTGGTTTTTCTTTCCCGTAGCCGCGTTTCCCCTCTCACTGCCTGGCGGAAAGGGGCCGCGTTCCCCCTCTCCTCACTGCCTGGAGAAAAGGGCAACCAAGGTTAGTGGCTGCTCCCCCGATCTTTGCTTGGAGGCCAGCAGCATTGGCGAACCCTGGTGGCCGAGATACCCAGATCCACAGCCCCGCCTCGACCCTCTTGCAGCTGCAGAAAGTGCCGATGAGGCAAGGCCAGTGCTGGGGTGGTCGACCTGCCAAGCCGGAGGCCAAATCCCCCACGACAAGGACTTGTCCTTGAAGAAGAAACGGGCTGCGACAGCGCGCCCAAGACCATGCCTACCCGACCTTGCCTTGCCCCGAGCTTCTGGAGGCGTCGTGGTTGCTGGAGGAGACCTGCGCGTCATCCCCTATTTCCACTATGTTCTTGCATAAGAACAGGGGAATCGCGATGGAGGGGGAGACGCCCGCTTGGGCTTGAACCAGCAAGGCCTGAGGCCCATTACTCATGGACGGCCAAGGCCCAACCAAGGAACATAAGGTATATTTCCCCTTTTCAAGAGCAATTCTATGAATATGATAACTCTTAGACCCTAAGTCCAAAATACATGAACCAATATATCATTTTGATCCTCTCGAAAAGACCTACAACATGAGCTTATTTCCAGACCCTAAATCTTCTTCTAGTTTCCTTATATTGTTAAAGTTGTAACCTTTGACTACTTTGACTATGCTTAACACATGATTATTATTAATGACTGGATCTTGATGCTCAATCTATCCCCATCCTTAAATCAGTGCCTTTTATGCACCCTTGAACTAAAAGAAGGTCATACTCACCCTAATGCTTATACATGACTCCTTTTGTACATTTTAACCACATTAGACTATAATGATGTACCTTGCCCTAAATTGATAAACTAGCTACTTAATGATGAAATAATGTCTAATCAACCCCAAAGCAGTAATATATGTCTCTACTTGACCTCTGTATCAGCCCTAGCATCCTCCTTGCTGTAGTGGTTCTTTTTGACATCTAATGCATGTATATGCCCCTACTATGTGAATGTTTGATTATACCTTGAACCAATGTTGGATTGACATAACATATGCATGTCTCTATGTCTTTATGTTGCTGATCTTGACCATCCTTGATGCTTGGTCCCCTTGAATTGATAATCTTTGACCTTGATTTCTCTATTATGAGTCTTTTGACCTCTAGATCAATACAATAACATATAATGAACCAATAACCAACCTTGGAAACCACCTTGGCCAAAACCCTAAAATGCATCTAAATAGGTTTAATGATGAGAATCTAATGCCTATATGTAATCTTGTTGTTAATCAGGTTTGGCATGTGGCTAGATGGTGAAAGATATGTTAGGTTATGAATCTCTGAATCAGGTATGGGCCTTATCTAGTTATATGACTACTGCTTTATTGCTTGAAAAGACATATATTATATGCTTATTTGTCTATTTTCTCAAATATTGCCATGTAGTATTGATATGTCATACTCGATGTTTGCTTCGTCTGTTTTATAACTTGAACACCTATATATTTGGAACTCCGTTATAATATTGTTGATAAATGGCTCTTGGTTACGACCTTGAGGTCCCTCTCGTATAAAAGGGTTAGCTAAGCTTGAGCACCCTTACGGACCCTTCCGACGGGAAGTTGGTCAAAGGCCTTAAACATGTTTGATATTGTTGATATAATGGAGTGAAATGACATAAAATATGGTTTCTCATTTGTTAAACAATTAACTTGTTTATTCTTGTTCGTTTAGTCTTGAAATCTTTTCAAAATTATACAAAGCTTATATATGTGTATCTTTCAGCCCCATACTCAACACCTCGTGTGTTGACCCATTTCTCGTATGTTGTTTTTAGGTTCAAAGATGGCTAGAAGGTTGATGGGCTTGGTGAGCTATGCTAGGTGTACTTGTTGTAAGATCCAGATATAGTATACATGAGCAGACTTGTATAAAGTGACTCTTGAACATGTAATTGAAATCATGTAATATAATGATGTTTCTTAATATATCTTGTTGATTGTTGAGATTATGTTGGTGCATTTATCTTGTTATCTGTTCATGTGTGCTAAGCTTTACGCTTCCGCATTTCGCCTTTGGTATACGTTTGGTTCATGGGACTGGGATTCCGGTTCCGTGACAGAAAACGTGCCCGGCGTGCTAAACCAGCACACATCCTCTCGATCGACTGTGCTCCTATGTCTTTATATAAAAGGCCAACAGATAAAGCAGGTGAGGCGTTGAAAACTGGTTGTTGCCTCTTATGACTTCTATATATTTCGATGCTATTAGCAAGAAGGACACATAAGATCGCCATAGGTATCGTGGACCGAGGTCGTAGGATGGTACGGAAATCTTCTCGTGTCATCTTGTGTTTAGTTTTGGTGTTATTATAGATGATGTCTTCCCCTACCTTCGCATCATCCACAATAGTGTTCAGTATAAAAAAAGTCATGAGCATCTAGTGTGGAGATGGCCGCCATGTCCAGGTCATGCATTTTATGCGGTAGGGGTGGTGGCGGGGGAAGTTCCTGAGGAGTGGGGGAAGAAGGGTGATCCAGGACCTCAGGATAGGTCTGCAGATCGTCGTCGGAGTCAGAGGTAGAGTCGAGTTCTGCATATGTATCCAAACTCACTCGCTCTGCCTCGTCCTGGTCATGGGGGGAGGGCACAGATGTGCCATGTGTGGAGAGAGGTGGGACAGATGTTGTGGGTGGGCTGATGCTGGTTCCTAATAGACATTGTTGGAGCTCAGCGAAAGTAGCATCTTTAGTGGTTTCCCCGATTGATCCTAGAGTAGAATAATCAATGAATTGATCCCCATATGACATGTTCACATTATCATTGTGTGGGGACTTGGGGTGATGCTCATTGTTATGTTGATCTTTGTCGGAGCCTTTATGAGAAGGTCCGGATGTATTGCCGGGTCTTCTCCGTCATCTGGTTTGCCACCAGAAGAGGTGGTATCGTTATTTGAATCCACAGATGAGTCGGAGTCTTCATCTTACTATCGCCATCGTTGTCATCCTCTGCCTTGTCTGCTGGATTTTTGCTTGCAGACTTATTGCACCGCCGATAGGTGGCTTGTAACTCATCGAAAGCCACTTGCAGATGCTTGTGTGTTTCGAGCAGTGTGTCATGGGATTCTTTGAGGTCATTATATCGACCCTCGGCAGAGAGGAGACGTGCTGTTAGATCTGTGACTTGAGCACGTAGCTGCTGGATATCATTGTTAGCTGATTCCTCTTGGCGATTATGTAGCTGTGTGAGGGTGTTGTTGATGGTGTCCAAGCGCGTGCTCAGGAGTGCTTGTTGTTGCTGGAGCTCGTGGAGAGTCTCTGGCAGAGGTTGAGTCTGCATAGAGATCTCATCGACTTGCTTTGTCGTTGCTTCTTGCTGGCGCTTCGCTCCGAGAACCAGGTCCGGCAAATTGTTGTAGTGGCTGTTGATGTGCTCAACTTGCTTAGCCACCTCATCTTGTCATTGCTGGAAGCCTTGGAGGATGGTGGGCAAGGCTCGATGTTGTTCTTCGATCATGGCCACCTGTCGTGATAAACCATGCACACAAGAAAAAATAGAATGTAAGATGTTAGAAGGATCGGTTAGGAGGTTCCAGACAATGTCGAATTGACGGCCGAATTCCGCACCGATATTGGCAAAAGGGAGCCCAGAGGTGGAAGGGTGGGGTGGCTGGGGTCTATGTGGGAGGGTGGTAGTGCCTTGCGGGAGAGACACTGGTGATGCCCCACACTGCGTGGTGACTGTGGATGGAGTCACCAGCGGTGGCGGGGTGGTGGTGGATGGGAAGGGTGGTGGTATCTCATGTGAAAGCGGTGGGAGTGATAGAGATGGGGTTGAAACTGTGGAGGGGAATGGGAAGGTGGTGAAGTCGGGCATAGGGGTGGAGAAGTGAGAGCCTGAAGGAAAAAGGGGTGAAGAAGTGGATGTGAACAGTTGTGTGGATGTGGTGAAGAGGGGAGGATTGGTAGATACTGGAAAGGTAGAAGATGGAGTGGCGGTGGCGGTTAGCTGGTCATGCAGAATCTGAATGAAAGAGTTGATTGAAGAGGTGGTTAAGATATCTTCATGGAGGGTCTCGGCCTCTGGATTTGGCTTTGATGTAGGTGTCCCCGACAGCAGTTGTGCCTGCAACTGCCTTCTGGAAGGTCGTTTGACAGGTATTTTAGATGGACGAGTTGTCGGGGCTGTGATGCTCAGCTCCGTCTGTCCCGCTGTTGCTTTCTTTTCGGTTGTTTTAACCGAAGCTAGGAGTTGTGTAAGCTCCTCGTCAGAGAAGAGGAGCTTTTCTATGTCGTAGTTTGCTAGCTTCGGGAGCGGGAGGAGTGTTCTGGATGACTTGACCGTAGGGCAGAAGACGTAGTAAAGTTTTTCATCCTTTTCTTTAATAATGATCGATTTCTTCAAGGTTTGTTCATTGGTAAGGATGTCGCCCTTTATTTGCATGCAGCGCGGTAGGGGTCTGTCCATCTTGAGATATTTTATGATGGATGTGACATGACCTCCCATGCAAATTTCCTTTCCTATGGCGTAGTTGGAGAACTTTTGTATCAAAAGTCGTCCGATGTTGACTAACTTTCCATGCAGGATTGACCATAGGATAAAAAGATCGGTAGTGATGACGTTTCCTCCCTCTGATCTGGGGAGTAGCGCACTGGTAATGATTTTGTGAAGTGTGCACACGAACCCTGAGTGAATGTTGGAGGCTTTACATGTTTTTGGCTCGTAGGTTGGGATCCCTGTTAGTGACTTCCAGAAGGTATGTTTATTGAACGGGTCGTTCTCTGTTCCTGCAACTCCGGCCTTTTTGAGCTGCTCAGGATTGTCAATGAAGATTGCATTTAAAAGATTTTTTGTTATCACAACGTCATTCCCAAAGAGCTTCATGACCAGTCGACGATCACCACCATCCCTTGCTCTCTGTGTAATTTCCACCGTTTCTTTAATAAGATGGGTGAAGAATTCTGTGGTGGGCTTGACATATGAGACTTCGGGGATAAGACAGAGTCTGGATAGGTTGGTGTTGTCGAGCATTGTGAGGACTCTGTCATAGATCCCCATCTTCAGCAGTACGCTTGAGCAGACGTACTTTGTTGGTTTCAGGATTTTGTCGATGGATTGGATGGTGTGGATGTAAAGGTTTTCAGGTGGGGGTGCGGAGGTGGTGAGAATTGAGAAGGTGGGGGTGGTGGCAGGGATGGTGGTGGTCGGTGTTGCAAAGGGTTGGTCCATAGCAGAGACGGGGCGAACTTGTTTTCTTTCCCGTTTCTTGGAGGGTTGTCCGGGTGCAGCTTCCTGGACTTTGCGTTTTCCTTTTTGTTCTTTGGCTGGGGATTCCTCCTATGGATTTGGAGTGTATTCCGAGCCTTCATCATCATCAGAAGAAATCTCTTCTACTTCTTCGTCAGTTGCCTCTGCGAGACATTTGTTGAGGTGGTCAATGTCGCACAGAACCTCCATCATTTTGGTGTTTGGAGGGGCCTTTCCAGTTCTATTGAAGACATCTCTGATCTTCTGGAGTCGGGCCAGTTCTTCCATCATTTGCTCCCTTGTCAGAGAAGGAGCAGCTTCAGATCCGATGGCCGTCTTTGTTGGTGATGCCATATCTACAAAGTGGAAAATCATGAGTGAGAACAATATGTTTAAAAACAGATTGGACTTTGTTTGTATTTATGTGGTTTTATGTATATATATATATTTATATTTTAGAGATTTAGACGAATGTGGAAGGTCAAACGGTTTGGATACCGTTTGGTTCCAAATGGTTTGGAGACCGTTTGGTTTCAAACGGTTTGGAGACCGTTTGGTTCCAAACGGTTTGGAGACCGTTTGGTTCCAAATGGTTTGGAGACCGTTTGGTCCCAATCGGTTCGGAAACCGGTTGGAAGGCAGAACGACAGGTAACAGACGGCTAAGGTGGAGACGAAACGGCGAAACGGCGGATGTGTTGGCGACGACGGCGAAAACGACGGTGAACATCGGCGATAAAAGATGATGGCGGCGATTATGATGAAGGTGACTGTGGCGGAAGACAGCGCCATCAGTGACGAATATGAGAGCGGCACGGTGGCGGTAAAGACGACAATGATGGTGGCGCCTGTGTTGGAAAAAGAAGAAGAAATGCCACGGTAGCGCCGATGATGATAACGTCAGCGCGGAAGGGGGAGGTTGCGGAAGAGAGCGGTCATACTGCCGCAGATACTGGACTACCTTGCAGCAGGTGGCAGAGCCGACGACGGAGAGGTGTTGGGGACGCAGGTCGCGCGGCTGCAGGGAAGGCAGAGGTCGATGGAGATGAAACACGCGGGAACAGAGGAAAGCAAGAGCAATGGAACAGGGCTAGCACGGGAGTTTCAGATGGCTCGGGAGTCAAAGGAAAGAAAGACGAAGGGGTAGGGTTTATATTTATAGGAAACGGGGGGTTGACCTGACAAAAACCCTAGGTCAAACAGTTTTAGCGACCGTTTGGACTAGACTGTTTGGTTCCAAACGGTTTGGAGACCATTTGGTTCCAAACGGTTTGAAGACTGTTTGGTCCCAGATGGTTTCAGGACCGTTTGGTCCTTCCAAACGGTTTGAAGACCGTTTGGTTCCAAACGGTTTCAGGACCGTTTGGTTCCAAACGGTTTGAAGATCGTTTGGTTCCAAACGGTTTCAAGATCGTTTGGTAGGGTTAAGGTTGAACGAAAAATTATATTTTTATGTTTGTTTTGGTTATGTGAATTTTTTTGTATATTATCATTTTTCTATTTTTATGTTTGTTTTGATTGTAATTTTTTTTTGTATTTTCATAAGATAAACCTAAGGTAAAAAGAACGGGAAAAAGAGAAAGAAAATGAAATCTTGGGTTGCCTCCCAAGTAGCGCCTGGGTTTTACGTCGCTGGCTCGACGAAGCTGTAATAGAGTTATGTTGTTGGTATAGCATCTTTGATTTCGATGGTTTGTCTTGGCATTTTGTCTTCCGGAGTGTAGTATCTTTTTAAACGATGACCGTTGACCGTCCTTTCTCCTCCGTTGTTGTCTATAATAATGGCAGCTCCAGTTGGGTAAATATGTTTTATGGTGAAGGGTCCGGACCATTTTGTTCTAAGTTTTCCGGGAAATAACTTGAGCTTGGAGTTGAAAAGGAGCACTTTGTCGCCAACGACGATATCTTTTCTCTTGAGATGACCATCATGCCACATTTTTGTTTGCTCCTTATAGATTCTGGCACTGTGATAGGCGGTCATTCGGAGCTCTTCTAACTCCTGCAACTGGAGTTGTCTATTCTCACATGCATTTTTAAGATCGAAGTTTAATTGTTTGATTGCCCACCAGGCTTTATGTTCCAGCTCTACTGGAAGATGACAGGACTTCCTGTACACCAAACAGAACGAGGTTGTTCCGATTGGTGTTTTATATGCAGTTCGGTATGCCCAAAGGGCATCAGGAAGTTTGGTGGACCAATCAGTGCGGTTTATGTTCACTGTTTTTTCAAGAATCGCCTTTAGTTGTCTATTGGATATCTCAACCTGACCACTTGTCTGTGGGTGGTAGGGCGTGGAGACTTTGTGATTGACTCAGTACTTTTTCAGTAAAGCTTCAAAACTGCGTTCCAAGAAATGGGTCCCGCCGTCCGATATGACAGTTCTTGGAACTCTAAATCTTGGGAAAATAATGTCTTTGAACAATTTGATAACAGGCTTGGAATCGCTAGACACAGTGGGTACAACTTTGACCCATTTTGAGACGTAGTCCACTGTGACCAAGATGTAAGAGAAGCCATAGGATGGGGGAAAGGGCCCATGTAGTCTAGCCCCCCCACACATCGAAAAGCTCAATTTCCTGCCACAAGGTGAGGAGCATTTTGTCTCTTTTTGATATGTTGCCAGAAAATTGGCATTTGTTACAGGCTTTCACAAAATCGTACGAATCCTTTGATATGGTGGGCCAGAAGAAACCGGATTGTAAAACTTTTATAGCTGTTTTCTTAGCACTCATGTGCCCCCCCGTAGGTCCCAAATGGAAATGCTCTAGGACCGGGGTTATTTCCTCTTCTGGCAAGCAGCGACGGAAAAGTCCGTCAGCGCAAAGGCAAAAAAGGTAGGGTTCATCCCAATGATATTGTTTTATGTCATGAAGGAACTTCCTTTTGTCATGATAGGAAGCAGAGGGGTGGATAATCCATGTGGCTAGATAATTGACGATATCCGAGTACCAAGGGAATCCATGGGTGGCCTTCATAAGTTGGTCATCTGGAAGAGAATCCTGGATAGGGATTTTATCCTCTTCTTTAACCTCGATACGGCTAAGATGATCAGCTACAACGTTCTCCACTCCACTTTTATCCTTAATTTCCAAGTCGAATTCCTGAAGCATCAGCACCCAGCGGATGAGCCTAGGTTTGGCATCTTGCTTTTGAATCAGGTATCGAATAGTGGAGTGGTCGGTATATACAATGACCTTAGAGCCAATCAAATACGAGCAAAATTTTTCAAACGCATAGATGATAGCCAGAAACTCTTTCTCCGTAGTGGTGTAGTTTTTCTGCGCTTCATCTAGCATTTTAGATGCGTAGTAGATAACATAGGGTTTCTTATCAATCCGCTGTCCTAGAACGGCCCCTATGGCATAATCACTTGCGTCGCACATGATTTCGAAGGGCTGCGACCAATCTGGAGCTCTTAGAATAGGTGCGGAGATTAACGCATCCTTAAGGGTAGAGAAACTTTTCATACACTCCTGATTGAATATGAACTCAGCATCTTTGGTCAGGAGTTGGGTCATGGGTTTGGCAATCTTTGAGAAATCCTTGATGAATCTCCTATAGAATCCTGCATGACCCAGGAAAGCTCAAACTCCTCTTATGTCCTTTGGAGGTGACAGCTTTGAGATAACATCAATTTTTGCTTTATCAACCTCTATTCCCCTATCACTTACCATGTGTCCGAGGACGACACCTTATGTTACCACAAAATGGCATTTCTCCCAATTCAAGATAAGGTTTGTTTCCTCACAGTGTTACAGAACTTGTCCAAGATTTATTAAACAGTTGTCGAAAGAATCTCCGTACACTGAGAAATCGTCCATAAACACCTCCATGATGGATTCTGTTAAACTGACGAAGATAGCAGACATACATCGTTGGAAAGTGGCGGGTGCGTTACATAGCCCGAACGACATTCTTCTAAAGGCATATGTCCCAAAAAGACATGTGAAGGTGGTTTTTTCCTGGTCCTCCGGGTGTATGGGTATTTGGTAAAACTCGGAGTAACCGTCGAGGTAACAAAAATATTTTTGGTGAGCTAGACGTTCCAGGACTTCATCAAGGAAAGGTAGAGGGTAGTGGTCTTTCCTTGTGGCTTTGTTCAACTTTCTATAATCAATACACATTCACCATCCAGTTACAGTCCTGGTAGGCACTAGTTCATTTTTGTCATTTAGCACTATAGTAGTGCCCCTTTTTTTTGGAACAACCTGAACGGGGCTGACCCACTGGGAGTCAGAAATAGGATAGATCATGCCGGCTTTGAGTAATTTAAGGACCTCCAGACGAACTACCTCCTTTAGATTAGGATTTAGTTTTCTTTGATGTTCTTGAGAGGGCTTGAATTCGTCAACCATAGGAAGTCTATGCATACACATGGCTGGATTTATGCCCGTTAGGTCAGTTATCTTATATTCTATGACATTTTTATGCTTCCTCAGCTCGTTCAGAAGCTTTTCCTCTTGATATCTTGTAAGGGTGGAGCTGATGATAACTGGGTATAGTTTTTCTTCATCTAAGAAAACATGTTTGAGCCCTGTAGGTAAAGTCTTCAATTCAGGGGCTTTCAGTGGCTCAGCTGCTTCTATAACAATAACGGCTTTAAGTTCTTCAAAAGTGGCCTTTGGCGCTTCTTCAGCCTTTTCTAGATGTTGGAGGCACTGTTGAACTAATTCATTCGCTGAGAATTCAACCTCCGGATTGATTAGAACATTTTCAAGTTCGTCAACTGGCTCGGAGATTTCCAACTATGACATTTGTTGAATAGCATCAAGGAGGAAAACCTCCTCTTGGATGATGGGCCCTTTCATACTATTAAGGACTCGGAATTGAATTGCTTCTTTTCCGAGCCTAAGAATGATGGTACCAGCTTCAACGTCAATCAGCGCTCTGGCAGTAGCGATAAATGGTCTGCCGAAAATGATTGGATACCTCAGGTCTTCTTTAATATCCATGACAACGAAGTCGCACAGTATGTAAGCATCCTTGCCTATCCTTACCGGAATATCTTCAATGATCCCCAAAGGTGCGGTTATAGTGGAATCAGCTAATTGGATAGTCATTGTTGTAGGCAACAATTCAGTGAAACCCAGACGTTTGCACATTGAGTAAGGCATAATAGATATGTTGGCCCCAAGGTCAGCTAATCCCTTTTTAGAAGATGTGTTTCCAATGCAACATTGGATTCCGAAGGAACCTGGGTCCTTTTTCTTTTTGGGCATCTTGTTTAAGATGATGTCCGAAGTGGTCTGAGCAAGATTAACAGTTTCCTGCTCATCGGTGATGTATTTTCTTGATAGTAAGGTCTTGAGGTATTTCGCCCAGGCTGGCACCTCGGAAAGAGCATCAAGGAGCGGGATATCAATTATAGTTTCTTCATTGCCTCTTTGAATTTTTGAAACCTGGTGTCCATCTTTGTTTCTCATAATCTTCCTGGGTACGGGATTCTTGGTTTATACTGGAAAACTTCAGGTTTTTTGGACACTTTATCTTTGCCCTTTGTGCCCTCTGAGGGCTTCTCCATTCCTTGTTGCGAGCTCTCATTCGTCATGAAAGTAGGGGTATCATCATTATCCAGGGTGATTTTGGTAGTCTCATGAAGAATGCGTCCAGATCTGGTGGTGACGGCATTCAACTGCTCATATCTGTTTTGTCCGTGCTTAGGATTTGATTCGGGCTGCCCAGTAAACGTACCTGTTGGGGGCTTCAATTGTGCAGCGATCTGAGCAAGCTGAGCTTCAACTGCTTTTTGCTGAGCCTACTGGTTAGCTAGCATAGTTTGCTGCGATTGTAACATCTGCCTGATCAAGGATATTTCATCTTCCGGTTGGGCAGGAGCATTTTTCGGAGGAATTGGTTGCTGGGTTTGTTGAGATTGTTGGGGTGGTGACGCCAGCTGAGGTTGCTGAGTATGCAGCTGTGGATGGAGCGGAGGATGAGTGTACTGGTAGTAGGCTGATTGGTTCCTGGGGTAGTTAGCCCTAGGAAAGTTACTCCCGGAATTCCCTTGGTTTTGGTTGAAGTTGTTTGGGAATCTAGGTGCTAGCCGACTAGTAGATCCCCCCTGTGTTTGATGCTGAGGATTGGCAGTCCCAGCAGGGTTTCCATACTGAAACCCTGGATGATTCCTTGGCTGATTAGGGTTGTAGTAGACTTGCCCAGGGATAGAGTGGATAGAGTTAACTTGTTCCGGTAGTTGCTCTTCCGACTGATTAATGATAGGTTCATATGGTTGTGGTGGTGGATGCAGATCCATCATCACATTATATAGCATACCGCAGGAAAGGGTCGGATGGTCAGAAGCATGACAAGCCTCACAGGATCCTGTGATGGCTTTGACTTGTTGAACTAGCAGAGTTTTCTTCTTATCGATCTCTCCGAGAGAAGTCTTGAGAGCTTGCTGTTTATGAACTATGGTTTTCAGGACTTCAGCTATTTCTTTCATCTCTATTGATTCTTCAGCTTTGAAAACTTTGAGGACACCTTTACTGGCTGACCGTCCCCAGTTAGACTGGTTTTCAGCTCCGAGAGTAACAACCTTCCATGCGTCCTCATAATTTTTCCTCATGAAGTTTCCTCCAGAAGAGGAATCTAAGAACTGTTTAATATCATCGCTTACTACCCGGTAGAAGGTTTCTATCAGTTGATTCTGGGAGATTCCATGATGGGGGCATTTACGTAGAAGTTCTTTAAATCCCTCCCATGCCTCAGCAAGGGTTTCTCCAGGCAGCTGAGAGAAGTGATTGATCTGCCCTCTGATTTCATAGGTCAGTGAGGGTGGAAAGAACTTCTCTAAGAACTTTTCCTCAAGAGGAGCCCAGGTGGTTATTATTGGTTCTCTGTCAAGTGAGTTATACCAACTCAAGGCCCTCCCAGATAGGGTGAAATGGAACAGATGAAGCATTATCGCATCATAAGCGACACCAGCTTGTGGAACCAGGCAACACAACGCCTTAAACCTTTTTAGATGATCCATGCAATCATCTCCAGATGCTCCAGAGAAAGATATGCCTTGCATGATCTGGATCCACTGGGTCCGAATCTCGAAGTTGGGGATATTAATAATCGAAGGTCGGACCGGGTGGTTATCCTCATAGTTCTTTGGGACAACGTAGTCCCTCAGTTGTTTGTTTCTTAACTCCAACTGAGCAGCTTGGGTCGCTGCCTCAGTTTCAGCTCTGATGCGAGCTTGCTCTTCCGCACAAATCTCCGCTTGGATTTGGGCACAAGTTTCAGCGATGAGTTGTGCCCTTTGAGCAGCGATGGTGGCGTTGACCCTCTCCATTACCAAAGTAGCCTGGCGTTGATCTTCAGCCATTTTCCTGGCCCTTTGGTGATTGAGTCGAATGCGGCAGTGGAAGCTTCTCTCTACCTCAGAGTCAAACTCTGGATCAGGGGAGAATCCGAGGTGATGCGCAGGTTGCATACACGATTTCTACCTGAGTAGAGAGATACACCTTTAGATAATGACAAAGATATAATAGTTTCAAGAAGATATAGAGTTATGATTAAAAAGAAAGTGTAAAATCCTAACCAACTAGAAAGGTACTAAGTGAAATTACAACGTTCCGTTGTCCCCGGCAACGACGCCAATTTTTGATGGAGCTTCCACTTACGTGGAATTGCGTGCACCACTAAAAATCCTAAAGATGGTAAGTCTTTAAGTTTAGCCTTGTTTATACTAGATAGAAAACTCCACCCTCGTATGCTAAGATACGTGGAAGTCTTATCGCAATATAGTTAAGGGTCGAATCCATGGGACAACGGTCTTGTTGCAAGCAACAAGATGGAAAACGTATGGAATTTCACTTGGTTACTTACTAGCAGGCACTTATATTGAAAGTTGGATTTTGATGTTTTTAAACTGAGAACATGAAAACTAAAGAAAGCAGGTAAATCTAATGAGTTAAACTATGATAAAAGATCACTAGGGTGTGATCGGTTTTTCAGCACCACTACACATCGATCAACACATGCAAAGCAAAACTTAACTTGCAAAAAGAGTCCAGTCAGTTAGTATCCTTGTAGACTTAGCCTCCTTTCGGAGAATCTAACTACGAGAAGTGTGGGAATGTTGCAACTCCAGCCATTCCCGAACAAATGGTCACATTACTTTACATCATTCCCCTCGTAAAGTGTGTTCCTCGACTTATCAAGGTTGCACTTCCATACGTCAACTGATTCCATTTCATAGTATGAAAGTGCAACAGATGACAGTGAGTCTACTCCACTTCTTGAGATACACTTCTAGATACCGAAACAGATGCATGGTGAGTACATGCATCAAGAACCAACATGCAAACGAGTTTTGAATCTAATAGTACAAACGTAGACAATTCATACTAAAAGATAAAATATAACACAATTTGGAGATCAAGCAACATGTATTCATTAAACATTTGATGTCGAACTGACAGAGATAAGAACTCTATATTAAAACCTAAGGATTACATTTACATGATATGAAAGCATGGGTAGCGGGGCTACTCCCCGCACCCTAGTGAGGGAGTCTACTCGCTCATAACTAGGACAAAGAAGGAGGCAAGAAGAGAGAGAGAGCATCATCCCCACAAAGGAGGGAGGAAAGTCAACCCCTTGGAGAGAGAGAAACGATCCACCAGCTTCATAGGTTGCTTGATGACGAGATCTCCCTCTTCCCACCTTCTTTGGAAGAGAGAGAGAAAGCAGCTTCAAGATGGAGTGTGGGTCTCAGACCGGCAGCCCCAGGGCGGAGGATGGAAGTAACAAGAGCTCTAGAATGATTGAGGCAGCCTTTGGACGTCTAAAACTTGATACTTGGTGGAGGACCCTTGGGGTCTTATTTATAGGCCTTAAGTGAAGTCCAAACGGTTTGGAAACCGTTTGGACCTCAAGACCGTTTGGACCTTGAGACCGTTTGGACCTTGAGACCGTTTGGACCTCGAGGCCGTTTGGTTTCATGCGGTCTTGCGACCATTTGGCTTCATGCGGTCTCGGGACCGTTTGAACTCCATGCGGTCTCGGGACCGTTTGGCTTCATGTGGTCTCGGGACCATTTGGCTTCATGCGGTCTCGGGACCGTTTGGCTTCATGCGGTCTCGGGACCATTTGGCTTCATGCGGTCTCGGGACCGTTTGTCTTCATGCGGTCTTGGGACCGTTTGGCTTCATGCGGTCTTGGGACCATTTGGCTTCATGCGGTCTTCAGACCATTTTGCTTCATGCGGTCTTGGGACCGTTTGAACTCCATGCGGTCTTGGGGCCGTTTGAACTCCATGCGGTCTTGGGACCGTTTGAACTCCATGCGGTCTCGGGACCGTTTGACTTCAACCGGTCTTGGGACAATTTGACTTCAAACGGTCTTGGGACCATTTGAGTCCATGCGGTCTTGAGGCTGATTTAGTCTTTTATGATTTTTTTTGTCTTTTTCTGCAGATATAAAGGGGAAAAGTTAGTCTGATGGTATATTTACAATAAGAGGGAATTTTTAGGTATTATATCTAATTCTAATTAAGAAAGAGTGTGGAAAACTAAAGAAAAGACTAAGATAATCATCCAAAATTGGAGGTTATCAGCATTAATTTCAGGATATTGATGATTGCTTGATTGATTGTTCTTGAATATTATTGGTTGCACATCAAGTTGCTATGGATCAGGTATGTGGTTACACTTATGGTTAATCGCTTTAGTTTCACGACGATTCCCGGTTGTTTTATTGGTTGCCTGAAAATGACTGCTTGGATGACTTTTATTTCATGCAACTATAAAGTGACTATGATTATCACCATAAGTATGTATACATGGCTGGCTCAGATCCTGGTCCTCCTCTGTGGATTTGCTAATGATGAAAAGGGTAATCTAGTAAAGGGTCTACTTGTTAAGTGGGACCATCAAGTTATTAAGAGTTAGGGATTGGGCTACCTATGGGTAGTGCCATGCGACTCTTTAGCACACCGTGAGTTAGGGATTGGGCTACCTATGGGTAGTGCCATGCGACTCAACCCTAGATATTGATCTACCTGTTAGATAGGATCATGCAGGGTTTAATGGGGATCTACCATGAGGAAGGTAGCAACTAGGTCCACTGCAAGTACAACGCAGAGGCTAGGGTATGTATGGATTGAGCAGTTATGCTTAAACAGTAAAGTTGTTTGTTAAATCATAATTGACTGCAATATGTTGTTATAGTTAATTGCACGATTATTATTTCCACCACATACCGACATATTTATTTATGCTGACCAACGTTTTGTTTGTCGGCATTTTAGGGACATATTGAAAAGGACAAACAGTAAAGTGGCATATTGTGAAATTAAGAAATAAAGTGCAAGGAGGATTAGTTAGAATAGAGTCCAGATGTGGATAGAAGTTAGATATCCAAGTTTTTGAAAAAGGTATGCAAAGTTTTATTTTATTCCAGCTTCAGTATAGTCATGGTAGAATTTAATAATTATTATTGATTATTTGTTGAACTTTTGATCCGAGAAATTGGGATAACGACTCTGACCTCTTGGTCTCCCTTAATTAGGGGTTACCGAGAGGTGGGGTCATTGCATTTGGTATTAGAGCATTGGTTCCTCATTTAATCCGTAGTAATTATTAAATTTTACAAATTCCATAGAACCCAAGGGAGTTATTAGAGGATTTTTTGAAAGACAGAGGTGTCTAGAAAAGGATCACGTCTGGGGGCTGGCAAGATTTTCCTCCGTACTGCTAGTCGGAATATGAGGACTCCCGGATTTGTGTGACTGCCTGACCAATATCTCAGGATTTGACTCAAAATAAGACAACTTTAGGACTCTCTCATCTGGTTCATCCCTTCTCAAACTCAAATTTTGTTAAGGATTTTAAGGATTAGAGGTTTTCTTTCTCTTCCTCACCCTCTCGAGGTATGGGTAAAGTTTATAAGGTTTAAGGAATCCTCCACCAAATTAATTAAAAGCCTATAAATAAAATTTCATGGACATAAGCTTAATAGTTTAATCATAAACTAAATAA
Source organism: Alisma plantago-aquatica (assembly GCA_963693085.1). Lineage (NCBI taxonomy): Eukaryota > Viridiplantae > Streptophyta > Magnoliopsida > Alismatales > Alismataceae > Alisma > Alisma plantago-aquatica. The sequence continues at coordinate 516,875,752 of OY856410.1, read as the reverse complement.
TAGATACTTGCTTAGGTCGTATGACATATGTTGTCATGCCCTCAGGAGAGACCTGAGGCTAGACCTCCTTGTCAGGAGGATGAGTAGAGAAAGTTAGTCTTGGAGGTAGAGACCTCCATTATAAGTAGAGACCTGGCACATCCTCTGAGGATGATGCTAACCCTAAGCCTAAGTGGTGGTTAGAGAGAGAGATGGCATGATGAGTCAGATGCCATGTTCGACCATGTGTGTGAGAAGACATGCTTTCGGATGCCCATGACGATATGAGCCATGTGAGGTTGGATGACCTAGTGCCTTTGGCGACCCAACCCTGGGAAGGGTCGTGCATGTTAGAGTGAAGGATAGCTCCTTCATTGTTGAGGTTAGTGAAGAACCTATAGAAACCCTATGGGCTTATGAGAGTAGGGCATAGCATGCACCCAGAGTACGTTAGTAGTGTGGGCAGTAGGTTGAAACTTTAGCCAGGGGAGTATGATGGATGGCTTATGAAATAAATCATAAAGAGCTATGGATAATCTTGGGCAAACATATGCTTCACCCATGTAGGGGTATGCTTGTAAGCTTGATCCACCTTCATGGAGGGAGGACCTCTAGTAGTAAGGCTATTTGTAGGGTTAGATCTAGAGAGAGAGAGAGAGAAGGACCCAAGCAAGAAGGTTAGAAGCTTAGACTCTGAGATATGAGGAACAATGGGGAGTTGAGGATGATGCAACCTAAGAGAATGGTTGTGGTTGCCTCATGCATGATCCCTGGAGGCGGATGGTATCTTGCTTGCCTTTAGAGGAACCAAACCTTGGAGAGAGGATGAGATTGCTGGTACCTATGTGCCTATGGTATAGGTGTTTACCTTTTGAGTTAGGAAGAAGAGCTCCTTGGACCCTGAAGAGGTTTAGTAATAGGTTGTGAGGCCTTAAACTTAGTTGGTTGTCCTTGAGGAGGACTCCACTCTGAAGTGTTGTTCAAGTAGAAGGATCATGGGAAGTGCATGTCATACCATGTACATGTTTGGTTCGTGGTTAAAAGGTTGAGCATGCAGAGGGACATCTAAAAGCTGAACCTAGGATTCTTAGGCCTAAGAGGGGAAGTAGTGTACCTAATGCTCATGACGAGATTTGAGTTTCCATAGTTCGAGCATGGAACTCGTCAGGTTTAGAGGAAAGGGAAACCCCTTGAGTTAAAGGTATGTTTGATGAACCCCTCATAGCTAAGTTGGTGACATGGGAAGGTTTGTTCTTGGTCCAATGTTGAGGAATGAGAACAAGTATGACCTAGCATGGTTTAGCAGGTGGTTTTCTTGTGCCGTAGTAGCTTTCTAGGGCCAAGCACGCTCATGTGGATGTAAACCCTAGACATAAGGATGTTTGTGACCTTTGTTGCTATCAAGAGATAGTTTCCTCCCATCCTGGGAGAGGGACCCTTTTGTAGGGTGTATACCAGTTTTTTTTGGTTTTGAGGAAACCTAAAGAGGTCTCATAGGATCTTGAGAAGCTAAGTGAAGAGTACATGGTAAGATATTGAACCTGTAGACCCATAGATAACCATCTCTAAGTGCATGGGGATGTGTTACCATGTTGGTAACTGGTATGGGTCCTGACCAAGGTAGGTAGGTCGCCATGACCCTTATGAAAGGATGAAGGTCATCCCATGAATGCAAAGAGAGATGATGGAGACTTGGGTAAGGTTATAAGTTGGACATGTACTATAATAGAATCCTAAGTCTATCCTAGGTCATGTAGGGATAAAACTGATAGAAGTAGGAGTTGCCTAATTCCCTAGTTGCACATGACTAGAGGGTCAAGAGGTAACGATTATCAGTGTCTGAGGGCCATGGGTTAGGAGATTGATCACCTTCATGAACTCATGGGACCCAAAGGGCAGATGAGGAGGGCACTCTCTGGATGCATAAGGGAAGAGGGATGACCCCAAAAGTGTCGGCACCCTACAGACCTAGAGGAGATGACCAGGGATTGTGTGGTGACCCAAGTGGGTTCGAGACCAGTTTTCCATGGAAGTAACTTTGATATCGAGATGATCGTGATGTAGAGACATATGTTGCACGTTTCAACTTAGATTTGAAGGTCTACTGGCAAGGTGCGATGTACCATCTCTACTCTTGGAATGGGAAGAACTTGGTATTTGGACTATAGCCAAATGCTTATTTCCTCTTGTTATGGGAGTGAGAAATAGGACAATATGCATGCCATACACCAAGGATAAAAGATGATGTGAGTTGGAACATTGCTATGAGGTATGAGGACAGAGATGATAACATACCCTTGTGGAGTGAACGATACATGGATGGTTTCAAACACCAAGAGAACTAAGGTAGTCATCTTAAGAGGATGTTTTTATCATGAGCTATGAGTTATACAAGGTTGAGTTCAAAAACCAAGAGAATGAGTTCAGAGTTTTCTTGATGAAGATAGACTTAGAGTTTGAGATGAGATAATAAATGGAATACATGGAGGTGTATGTCTTCAACATTACCTTACACCTAAGTATGTGTAGTGGTAATGGATGCTCTGCTTGAGATGCAGCTACCTAGTTTAGCTAGAGGCTAGAAGAGGTTGTTAGGTTAACCCTAAGTTTGAAAAAGAAGATATGTTTGGTTAACACTCAGATGTAACGAGATCTGTTGAACAAGTTAGTAATTGTTTGGTTAGCCAGTCTAGGCCTTGATGCAATAAACGGATGGTGGTAACACCTCAGATGCACTTCTCTGGAAAAGAAGGTGATGAAACCCCGATTAGAGTGGTTTAGGGTTTTCGAGGAATCAATCTTGGGGAATCATGACATATAGGAGATCATGATTTTAGGATCACCATACATCGTGGTACTACGAAGATATTAAGTGACAGTAGTACTTTGGATGCTTAAGATAAAGTTGCACGTGGCTTGTCGCCATGAAAGCTAGGAGGTGAAGGATGAACACCAGTAACCCAGTATATTGATAGAGAGGATAAAGAGGCCCCGAGAGGGAATGGGAGTTCATCACTTTGGATATTGTGGTAAGTCTCCCCTAGACCAAGGAAGGTCAAGATGCAATATTAGTTATAGTAGATCGCCTTACCTAGATGACATGAGAAAGAAAGAATGTTGTCAAGGGACGGAACCGGTAGAACTACATGTAAGAGAGATGGTTCAACTACACCATGATGCAAGTTCAAAGGTTCCTTGAGTATGATCTAAAGATTCACTTCCATGAAGTGGATGTAGGTACATGAAGAACTCAAGGTTAGTACAGTTTATCACCCCTAACTAATGGTTAGTATGATCCAGACTAGAGGGTTTGATGAGAGCATGTGTGCTCATTCAGGGTGATACATGGAGACAGTTCTTATCCTCTGCAAGATGTGATGATAACCACCATAGCCAGTATTAGGATGTAAAGAATCTCTATAAGGGAGGTTGTGTCGGTCACCACTTCATTAAGATGATGTTTGTGAAGGGACCTCATGAAAGTCAGAAAGCTGAGTCCCTAATATATGGGTCCATTTGAGATGGATTGGTGGAGATGGTTATGTTTAGCCTTACCCCTCAGGATAACATGATGAATAATGTGTTCCATGAGTCCGATTTAGAGCACTATGTGAGGTACCCGAGCCATGTGCTGAGCAATGAACCTAGTGAGCCCCAAGGGAGGCTGAAATGTCCTGAGTCACCTTTGAGAGTATAGATGCCAAGGTGAAAGAAACTCAGAGAAAAGAATATGTGATGATAAAGGTTCTTTGGAAGCGCCATGGATAGGGTAAAGCCATATAGGGGCCAATGATGGACATGGAAAAGTATTATCCTGAATTGTTTGTTTGCTTGATGGAATTTTGAGGACAAAATTCTTATAAGAGGGGAAGGATGTTACAACCCCAATTTTCATATTCTTTTAGATAGAAATGTAATTTCTCCTATTAAAAAATATGAACAAATAATGATGTCATTTAATTGAATGCATGAATTTCGTTTGTAAGTAGCCTTGCTTGGTTGTTTAGTGGGCCTTATTGGCTATTGGGCCCAATAACAAGCAAAAGAAAAAGGAAATTCAATTAGTAAATGAATAATTAAGAAATGGAGAAAAGAAAGATGTAGAAACCTCTAGAAGGCAAAAGGATTTTCCCCAAAGGTCGATTTCGTGCCTTTTGGGTTCCTTGGGTTCCAAGGAGTCCAAGTTGCAAGATAATGCAACAAGAGAAAGAAAAGATCAATTAAATATTTCTTTATTAAAGGAAATATGAGATAAAAATAATATTACAAGAAATATGTGGATATTTGGATAATGGATCCATTTTGGAAAAGATTTCATGTTCACATGGTTTCTGGTGGAAAAGAAATCAAAACCAAGAAAATAAAAAGAAATAAGAAAGAGAAAATATGAGAAATATGAATAATAAAGTAATAACTTGCACTTAAGAAAAAGGGCATGTTTTCTTTGAATAATGAGCCCAAGTTTGGCAGGATGAAAGATTAAGTTATTATTAAGTTTCCCTCAAAATTTGGGATCAACTGGATAAACAATGTGGAAGATATGAATGTTGCAAGTTTTATTAAAGTGAAAGGATAACCATTTAATTGTATTAAATGTCATAGATGATTTTTCCTTTTCTAAAAAGAATAGGAGTTGACGCACACAACAACAGCCATTGGATCCATGATCCAACAGCGCACAAGTGTCATCTAGATTGGGAAAGGAAGCTAAGAGGTGGGATCTTTGATCCCAATTTCCTCGCAAACCCAACCACGGGCAAAGATGAAAAGGGCATAGATGGCTCTGGGAGAAGATTCTAAGCAAGCCCACCCTTGATTTTAGGTGGTTTCAAAGACTCTGGCAGGAACTCCCAAATTGATAGGTGTTTCTGTTGGCGGTGAGGGTTGAAAACCCTAATCCAGATGCCCAAACCTATATATATGACCACCCTTGGTCTCGACCAAGTCCCATGATCTTGAGCAGCACTTTCCTAGCCTAAAATTCCCCCTCTCTCCCTCGATCACCCTTTGTCCAGTGAGCCTCTATCGTAGCGCTGTCGTGACTTCAGTGGGTAGAAAAATGGAAGAAGAAAAGAAGAGGATCGTTAGATCAAGGTCCATGATGGGCTCGCAAAGAATATCCATGGCCCAAGATCGTTTGCACCTCCAGATTAGAGAAATTGGATGCGAGAAGCCTCAGCCATGAGATCAGGTCAACCGCTGACCACAACGATGACCCGTCGTCTCTTGTTTTTCCAAAAGAAAAGGTAAATAGCCTCTCTGACTAGAAAATCTATAAAATTCTTTTTCTTGCAAAAATTGTAGTAATTTGTAGGAAGGTCGGATGAAGTATGAGGAATGCAATAAAAATAAAATGGAAGCCTAATTCCTCTTGAAATTCGAAAAGTAGTTGAAGTTATCAACTTTAATGCATTATTGAGTAAGAAACCCTAATCTATGATGATTAGTTAATTGGGAAGGGTTATATGGACGTTTAAAGTTGATTTTAACATGTTGTTTATAAAAGGACACATTAGATCTAAAGGAATGATCTTTGTGCATAATTTGATTAATTTAGGGTTCCATGTACATGAATATGCTTTAATGGGCCTTGAAACCCTAACTTTGGTAATTATGACCCTTAATGGCTTTAATTGTTCAAATCCGTGAATAAAACTGAGATATGATGAATCTACACTATTTTGAGTATAAAAGTTGCTAATTGTGGATAAATACCCATAATATGGTAATTAGGGTTTTCTAATGGATAAATGTGGAATTAGTGATAAATAGAGTTCATATGTGAATTAGATCATAAAGAATTATGAGTTGTTAATCCGGAAGAAGCCAAAGATGATAATTGGCCTTAATAATGGTGTCATGACTTAAAAGGATAAAAATGGTAGCTTTAATGTAAAAAAGGCATATTGGACTTAATTGACTTTTAATTGTGCCTATGATGTAGAAATTAGGGTTTGTGGACTAAAAGAGCATTAAAAGTGATAAATGCATAATGAAGGCTAAAACCCTAATAAGACCCTAAAGTTGACCTAGGAATCCTAAGGTGGAATCCAAGTCAATCTCGAGAATGTTTTGAATGAAACAATGACACTTGGATGTTATGCATTAATTTCAGGATATTGATGATTGCTTGATTGATTGTTCTTGAATATTATTGCTTGGACATAAAGTTGCTCTAGATCAAGTATGTGGTTATGCTTATGGTTAATCGCTTTAGTTTCACGAAGATTCCCGGTTGTTTTATTGGTTTCCTAAAAATAACTGCTTGGATGACTTTTATTTCATGCAACTATAAAGTGACTATGATTATCACCATAAGTATGCATACATGACTGGCTCAGATCCTGGTCCTCCTATGTGGCTTTGCTAATGATGAAAAGGGTAATCTGGTAAATGGTCTACTTGTTAAGTGGGACCATCTGGTTATTAAGAGTTAGGGATTGGACTACCTATGGGTAGTGCCATGCGACTCTTTAGCACACCATGAGTTAGGGATTGGGCTACCTATGGGTAGTACCATGCCACTCAACCCCAAATATTGATTTACCTGTTAGGTAGGATCATGTGGGGTTTAATGGGGATGTACAATGCGGAAGGTAGCATCCAGGTCCATTGCAGGGACATCGCAGAGGCTAGGGTGTGTATGGATTGAGCAGTTATGCTTAAAATGTAAAGTTGTTTGTTAATTCATAATTGGATACAATATGTTGTTATAGTTAATTGCATGATTATTGTTTCCCCCACATACTGGCATATTTATTTATGTTGACTGACATTTTGTTTGTCGGCATTTTAGGTACATATTGAAAAGGACAAACAATAAAGTGGCATATTGTGAAATTAAGAAATAAAGTACAAGGAAGATTAGTTAGAATATAGTCTAGATGTAGATAGAAGTTAGATATCCAAGCTTTTGAAAAAGGTATGCAAAGTTTTATTTTATTCCAACTTCAGTATAGTCATGGTAGAATTTAATAATTATTACTGATTATTTGTCGAACCTTTGATCAGGGAAATTGGGATAACGAATCTGACCTCTTGGTCTCCCTTAATTGGGGGTTACCGAGAGGTAGGGTCGTTACAGTTTGGGTTCGTTCCACTAGAGGTCAATGGATAGAGCTCGATGTTAGTCATCGACCTTAAAAGTCGATGGGATTCTCAATCATTGAGGTTGATGATCAGAAGATCGATTGTTGATGCTTGATAACTGATGATATTTGAAGGTTGATTGGCAAGTTAGTTTTGGCCTTGGACACAAAAAATGTTGATCGATTTACCTTATGAAAGTGCTCAAAATCAACTTTGGTCCAGGGCAATGCCCTCTAGTCATTCTTGTTGTAGAGTGAAAAGATTCAAACCTACAAGGGGAGTCAAGAAAAGTATCAAACTCCTACAAATTTACATAAAAGCCTAAGCAGATTGAAAGAAATCTGAAGACATATGAATGCTATACTGGATTAAAAAGAGATTAAAACTAGGATAAATATACATTCATTACAATTCTATGTCTCAATTTCAATTTGGATATACATGACAAAGGGGTTATATGATGATGGCAACACTGCTCAATTTACAGGTTAAATTTTCTTTCCAACTTATTCATATTACAAGGTAGAAATGACGTGTATCTGTGTACCAATATTTTCTTGTGAGGTTTTAAATATCACTTACAATTTCAAAAAGAACCTATGAGGTCACAAATAAGAATGCTTCAAAGAATTGAATTTATCAATCACATAATATGATTATATTAGTTCTACAACATGTACAAGCTAATTTCTATCCAGTCAAATGAATGGGCAAGTTAGTTGGTTGATTGGATGGTTTGCTTTTAGTTGGGTATTGAATGCCAATTGACCAACTGATCACCAACTGGGCAAGTGACCAATCATCTGACTGCATAGCCCACTCAGGCGATTGGGTGAAATCAAGGCTGAATAAGAATTGGAAAGTCTTGATTGATTTGGAATCAACTTGAGAAATTTAATATAAAATGTGGTGTACTAACTAAGAGAATTAGGTGATTGGATAGGCCAGTCAGTCAACTAGGTTAGTGAGTCATTTAATTATTCATGAACTGGTTGATTAGAAAGTCTATCTAAAATTTCTATTTTTGTTCTGATTGTGAGTTGTGATCAGGAACTAGATTGGACTTTTAGGAAATCCAAGATGATGACTCTATATAAATAGTTGGGTGTTCTAAGGGAGAAACACACATTCTTAGATGGGTTGTCCAAGACTTCTTCCTTTTAGAGAAAGAGAATCCCAAGGATAACTACCCAATGTAGAAGAAAGAGAGAGTGTATGATGATAGCACATTGATGATGTAAGGAGTGGGACCCGAGAGGGGATCTGCTCCCTAATAAAAAATTAAAGAATAAAACATCCATTTCGAAAACACTCAAAGGTATGTTGGAATAGGTGTAAAATTTTCAAATTTCAATAAATGGTATTCAAAACAACCAAAGTGTAGCAACAGAATTAAACAAATGATTATATTCAATTTTCAAAGAAGATTACAAAAGTACATCATAATATCCCATAGGGTTTACATGTATGATACAACATAAGGATCTAAGTAGAGGGAAGTCCAAACTACTTCAAATCTATCTCCAAGAAACATCTTCAAGAGCTAGGTTCATGTTGGAAGCTATGTTCTCCTTGATCATGTTCAACACCTCGATCTAAACCTAGGTGGTTGGGAAATCACCCAGTAAGAGAGAGAAAAATAAGGTATGTCTCAATAATAAACAAGAATAAAAGATAAGGAAATAATATGAAAGAAAAGGCTATGATTTCATCATAAGATGAAGAGAACAAGAGAATGAGGCATAATCAAATAGATGTTTGTCATATCAAGAAAAACAATAAAAGATTTGCATGCATGATTAATATTAACTACATTAACTATGTAGGGTTGAGGCACCTACCAGACCTCAACCTATAGGTGAGGGGAGAATTTATACATTCCTAGTCACCTACACATATTTTTATGGGGGAGAATAAGGCATTCTCCAAGGTGAATTCATACATGCCCTATCTATGGGTGGTTGTACATAAGTACCGTTACTATAGCTAAATAGTCCATAAAATCAACATGCTAGAAAATAAATCATGGCAAGTAAAAGCATCATATCAATTACAACATGGTAGTGGGGTACAAGATAAAAAAATAAATATCATTACCAATTTTGAGGCAATTTAACAAAAGAGTCATGAATAGAGGGAATAGGGTTCATTAAATCCTCATTAAGGAAATATAGGGTTAAGGAATGCACATACCTCTCTTATTGATATCAATTTCTAACTTCCACCACTTTAATTGAGTCCAAGTTCCACTTTGCCGATTTTCAATTTATTAACATCTATTAGAGTACATAATGCAAATTAATGTATAGAAACCCTAATTTTAGAACTTTTTAGAAAAACTTGGATTTAGATTCTGAAAACCTGACAAATGAACTTATTAGGTTCTCTTGATCAAGAACATATTTTTTTATGTTAATTTTGGAGTTATGATGATTAAGATGTACTTTTTATGGTTTTATGCATTAATCATTTTCTAAAAATAACCCTTCATCAAACCTTAATATCAGACCTTAAAAATATTTTTATTATATAGTGAAATTTTTTTTGATTCCAAAACATGTTTATTTGTCAAATTTGGATAAGCGGATTGAAAGATATGAATCATCAATTTGAAGCAATCAGGAAATGACAAGTTAGAAATCTTCGAGAGAGAGAGAGAGGAAGAGTGAGAGAGAGGGTGAAAAACACCATTTGACCCAAGATCAGGGTTGGAGATGCATAGGTAATCAAACTAGATCTTCTAGAGAAGGTAAAAAAGCAAAAAAACAAAACCCTATAAGAACATGGTAAATAGAGATGGAGATCATCAATTTTAAACATAGAAGCATGAGTTTTAAGCATGCAATAAGTAATATATGAGAAGGGGGTTAAAAAACTTGCCTCTAGAAAGGTGGAAAGGCTCAAGAAGCAAGATTCCTAAGCTAGAGAGGTTGGTTTCTCCAACAAAGCTCCTATCTCGAGCAAGAAGTACCTTCTCCACTTTAGAGGTGAAAAACCCTAGCAAAGGAACACAGACATGAGGTGTTTAAGGGCTCTAGGTGGGGTTTCACCATGGAAGTCCATGGTTCTGACCTAGAAGAAGGTAGGAGGAAAACGAACAACATGAAAATAGGAAAGTAAAGGATGAAACTTACTAGTTTTGGTTGAAATCACCATGAAGGAGCTTTAGAAACCCCAAATAGAGTAAATTCGAAACCCTAGGAGCCTTCTTCACCAAGTTACACACCCTCTTTTACCTTGGGACAACATCTTCATGGCCAAATAGAGTAGGAACAATGCTCTAAGCTGGAGGAAAGAGAAGGAGATTAAGAATTTTTGAATTGGGAGGTGGGAAGGGTAGGTATGGCTTTATAAAGAAGGGAGTAAGCATGAGGTGTCTACGGGACTTTCCATGTGTCCTTGGTCTAGGGCTTCATGGCCATGCAAGAGGACAAACCATAGAGGCATCTTGAATATCAAATGTCAGTTCTAAAATCCTATGGAGACTTCTAGGACATCCCCACCAACCTAAGAAATAACCCCATTGGTTGATAACTTTTAAAGATAAGCTCATTTATAAAGAAGGTAATACCTAAAATGTCCTTGGAGAGAAACATCTTCAAACCAAGGTGCAACTAGGTTCCCCATGGTTAAAAATATCAATAATGGTAAGGTAATATCTAAGGATTATAATGCATGTGATAATTTTCCAATAAAACCTCCCAATTGGGTAAATTGCATAAAAGTCTAGAATGTACCTACAATTGCATAACTTACACAAACAACATCCAAATTGAACCAAATTTGAAACTTAGGCTCATTTTATGATTTCAAAATACATAAAAAAGTTAGATACAACACCTAAATAAGATCCTTAAATATACTTTCACTAAGGTATTTGTGCATAAACCCTTTATTGGTACAAATAGTGAATAAATGTTCACCAAACCACAATAAATTCCATTAATAAAACATCAAGGACATAAAGGACAAAAATGAAAGGGAAACTTGGGGTAAGGATTACATGGAGATTACATCTAAGATTCAGTATGTTACAACACTTTACCCCTTAAAAAATATTTCATCCCCGAAATCTCAAACAAAAAGAGTAGGGTGAGTATGCAACATCCCAACACTAAACCCCCACGTTATTTCCATATAACTTCCACCAAAACTTTCACTAACTCAAACTCATTTTTCAACTGCTTAACTTGGAAGTTTAGAATATTATCAAGAAACTCCACATAGGTTAGGTTATGATGGATCACTAAGAGTTCCACTATTAAGATTTCTTTTTATTAGATATAACACAGTTAACATCTAGGCCTATTAATATTATATTCATTATGATATTATATCATCCTTATTATTCTTTAAATTGTGTCATGTTATATTTAATTTGTTGCCAAAAGAGTTATATTTTATTATTATACACAAAGTCCTATATATTTCTTATTTATCTCATTAAGAGTTGTAGCATAATTAGGGCTTACTTAATTATCTCAATATACTTGATTATTATCCTTAATCATTTGGATTTAGTCTTTGTTAGCAACATATTGAATTATAACAAATTGTTTTGCATGAACTATGACATTTTATCCAATTTGTTACAATTAATCCAAATAATGTCACAATAATTACTTATATCTATATTAAATGATGTCACGTTACCTTTTTTTACATTAATGACATCATTAATCATTTTCTCATATTTATTCAGTTCTTATTATTGATAATGAACATTTATGTGAATCCCAATGCTTCTTATCTATATTGAAGTCATGATATGTATTTTAGTGATCAATGTGGGACATATTACATATAATCATTTGATTCACATACCAAGTCATGATTAGGTGATTAATTAGGTGTGTATCAGAGAACAAGGTGATATACCTCTCATATTGATGACTGCATTAATCTATGATTAGGTGATTATATATCATTTATGTGTATTAAAGTATGTTACATGATTATGCCACCTTATGTCACTAATGTATCAAGAATGTCATTAAGGATGTAGAGGCTAAGGTTGGATGATTACAACTTAGGGTTTAGGTCAATATGATCATTATTCTTCATCTATACATTCTTAGTATGCATTAAATACAAGATTAGGTTACAATTATTTTTCTCATCATATCTTTAGGGTTTATTGGTCCAAGACATGTTTAGCATCATCTGTACACACTATTAATATTGATATGTGAGTTACTCCTATTATGTGCATTAGATATTCATTAGGGTTCAAACATGTGAACTATTCATTAGATGACCATTATATGTTCATTAGTATATAAACACGCATGTCATGTTATAACTATGACTTGTTTTGTCAAAACCAAGGATCTAAGAAAACTATCCTCCTAATCATGGAGTTAGGGTTTCTAGAGTCAATGAATCTATATTTTGGTATGTTACATGACTCCATCTCCTTATAAAGGATTTTTTCCTTGAAATCTAACTACCCAAACATCATCAAACCAAATACTCTCCACCCCTTAAAAATGTTTGACCTACCAAGTTGAACTAATCTAGAGGTAAAATGTTGAGTCTAACTAAACCATATTTAAGATCCATCATGCTTCCACTACGCACACTGATTTCTTACTAAACACCAAACTTCAAAGTCTAGGTTATTAGGGATAGATTGTCCAAACATGTTGTTCTAGGGGACATAAGGGAACTACATTAGATATCCATTCTCAGCCAAGTCATTACATCTAAAAGACAAGGTCGACATATTAGGTTATTAGGATTATCCAACTTATGTGCCTATGGCTACTACCATCTATAGGCATGCTATTTTGGACAGTAAGTATTAGTGCAGATCGGGCAGGTATCATATGGATCTGGGAGTCCTCATAAACCAAGATAGTGGTGCGGAGGGAAATCTTGCCAGCCCCCAAACCTCGATCCTTTCTAGACACCTTTGCTTTCAACTTATGCCCTAATATCTACCTAATAGGCTCATGACATTATGGTTAACTAAACTTGTTTCTAGTGTGAAACTTTTATGATCCTAAATCAATCTTTCATCATCTCAAGTGTAGCATAGATCAGTTATACGACAAACATGTCACTTAAAGAGGAACTATGTGAGGCAAGGGTTCTGATTAGGGAGACAAAGTTGAAATAGTCAGATTCCAACTACCATGAGATCTGATACCATCCTATAAGGAGTGGGACCCGAGAGGGGATTCACTCCCTACTAAAATTTGAATAATAAAACATCCATTCCAAACAAACTCAAAGGTATGCTGGAATAGATGTAAAATTTTCAAATTTCAATAAATGGTATTCAAAACAACTAAAGTATAGCAGCATAATTAAACAAATGACTACATTCAATTTTCAATAAGATTACAAAAGTACATCATAATATCCCATAGGGTTTACGTGTATGATACAATATAATGATCTAAGTAGAGGGAAGCTGTGATATCCTAGATTTTTAGGATTTGATAACCTTCCTCAATATAGATGGATTAATAATGAATAATAGGCATCCAAAAACTTAGATGATAATGAAGATCATATTTGGAGTTTAATACTGAAGGTCAAGACATTAGGTGGCCAAATAACTCTAAATATACTCTAGGAATCATCTTTTTGCTTTGTGCTTATTGAGTCACCAAGCCATGTATTCAGGTGTCTAATAAGATTTCCTTATTAACTTACTTGATCTAATGAGAAGTGTTTGAGGTGATCTTGACCTAATCATATGGTCATTGGATTAATACTTTCAAGGAATGTATTATGTGTACAAACAACAATGATTTTGGCCCAATCATTTTCATAAGCTACTTTTAGTGGGTATCGATCCATGGACAAAGTTTCATGGCATTTTGATTAACTATTTGAAATACATCGATGCTTAAATTTTTGATTGATTAAACAAGATCCTAAAATTTTTTAAGCCTAAGTTTAGATTTTAGATAATGTCAATAGACATCACATAGCTGTGGGCGAGACTTTAGTTGGACGAGGCCATGGATAAGATGTGTGACCCAATATGGGTCTTTCCCTGTGATCTGGCAATTGAGACTTCTTCTCCAAGCTCCAAATCTTACAGAGCAAAAGATATTGACTTCATTTCATCTAAATGACATCTGGTAGGCCAGGATCAACCCAACCAATCCTTCAGTTCCGTAAGACTAGGAACTACCCAACAACATCCCATATACTTCCTAGAGCTGAGAGACAGACGAGATTATACACCCCGCCATCCCTTTCTTTCTCCATCGTCGTAAGAAACAACAGACCCTAGATATAGATGAACTCTCTCAGGTGCCTGAATTTGGCTGGGTTATCCCCTGGCTTAGCCATTATCATCACTCCTTTTCAATCCTTGATATAAGGGATACGACCTGTGGTTGAGGATGCATTTATCTGAGGGATTTTAATGCAAGAAGAAGCATCACAAAGCTCTTTTCCCCTACCTTTTTACCCCATTGTGACAATGCCAGGCCCAGGTAGCTCACAGGCTCATAGATTGCAAGACCTTTCTAATTGAGGATTCAGGGCAGGATCTGTCTCAGGAGTTCATCAGAAATGAGCATTGTGGGTGATGTGTTGCAGATGGAAGGAAGGAAGCTTGAAGATAGAAGAAGGAAGGAGTCTAAGGGAGGTTCCATGACCTTGTACCCTTGATGCCTCGACTCTACAAGGTGAACCAAGATGGTTGCTTCATCTCTGGGCGAGGATGTCACTTCCATTGTGTATTCCTCACCGCCTATTTCCCTCACGATGGCAGCGTTGGAACAAGGATGAGCTGATTTGCAAGTTGATTGCAGGTCTGTTGTTCGTTAGGAGCTAGGAGATCAAGCCTGCATTATCTCCTTGATGCCTTGCAAGTTGAAGGGGCCTTTCACCTATCATTTGTGGGAGGATCACTGCTGGAGATGCCATCTGTGGCAGCTACTTCAAGCAGAAGACCCTTCCTAGCCACCCTCGATAGCCGGTGATGGCTGATCGCCACACATAAGCACTTGGTGCCCATCAGGGTCTCACGAGGGGGGCCTCGAACCCGTGCTTCCTCTAGCCATGACCCTTAGACACGGTGGCTCCCTGATCTGGAGTGACTCCCAGGCACGGTGGACATCGCCTATGAGAAGAGGAGGGGGAAGTCGCACCCAACCAGAGGATGAGGCGCACATCGGGTTTCAAGGAATAGAGAGAGAGAGAGACTCGGACCCTCTTGACTCTCTACCCAGACTGAACCGGGTCCAAACCTGCTGACCCGGCCGACCCAGTCTTTTGTAAGGTAAATCATTAATTAATTCTCAGGAAATAGATATGATCTTAGAAAAGTGGTTAAAAATAGCACCATTGGCCAAATAATTCCCCAAAAATACCCATAGACTCAGAAAAATATTATATACATTAATAGATCCTTAGATCAGGCTTTTAAAGCACAACTACTGATGATATTTTATTTAGATAATAATGCTTCATTTAAATGGTATAATTAGAAAACGATTGAGATTAAATCTGACATAAATAAGTTTGACCTATGATATCATCTATAAACTAAATGTGGACTCCTATCCTAATATTATTGAACAATTTTAGGCCTTTCCTCATTATTTCCTAAGTAAATGTTTAATCCTCATATTAATTCTAGAAAATAGGGAAAGTACAAGATAATTATGAAATTCAGACCAGACCTTAATAATGACGTATGGATCAGAATAAAAATATCAAACACAAGTTCTAGGCTGTTTGAACCTAGATTTGGACAAACCCTAATTTGGACCTAAAATTACTAAGAATATGATGTACTTATATTAATGATGATTAATTTCTTTAAATCAGGTGCTGACCAGATTATCTAGATGATCATGGATATGTGAGGAATATTTGAACTCAGGTACGTGGTCTTATAAGTATAAGACTAGACTTCTTGGTTTCTTATGATATGTAATATCATGAATGCTATTATTTGGATATTCATTGCTTGGTTGAACTATTATGAGTTATACTTTGCCAAAATATAATATAACATAAAAGGATATGGATGGGCTGTGGCCACTAGTGCACCTAGCCCGATATGGATGTATGTTGCCTAACATGGATGTATGATGCTTTGGCCCATGTTAGATGTATGATGATATAATTTTTGCCCATACTGGATGCAAGTCAAGTGCAGATAAGTGTAGTACAACCACATCAAATAAATGTGATAAAAAGGACGTTTACTTGATTTTTTCCTTAAGAAATGGTTTTTCTTTCTCTTTCTTCTTTCTTCAAATATTTTCCTTTATGCAACCTTACTAGTGTATATTTTACCACATACCAACTCTTGTTGATTTGTTTGTTTCACATATGTTTTAGGTTCAGAGATAGCATGGGATAAAATGAACAAGGTGTGAGCAAGTTGTTTCGGTTACCTTTTGTCTAGGATCTTGGTTTTTTTATACATGTTTAGACTGTGTAATTTTTTATTTTTCAATATGTAAATGTAATCTGTAACATCCCTGACCTGGGTTATGCCTTAACCTTGGTAGTTTTTCTTAATTTAAGTCATTTATATTCTTGTCTTTATCTTTTGAAAAGTAATTAAGACTAAAGGAGAGATTATGTTTCAATTTTGGACCTATTTGAATAATGTTGAAACAATATTTTACCTATTTTGGGACTAAAGTGCAATTTACCCAATTTAAAGGGTTACCTTGCAAATGTTACATGATAAATGTTCCTCAAGTGTTATAGAATCATAAGAATGAAAATGATGCTAATATATGGCTTGTGGAAGCCTAAGTTCCAAGAAGGAGCTTGTTTGAGAAATGCTTGTGTATGGAATGCTAGTTTTGGTGTAATTTGCAAATTATCCAAAATCTAGGGTTGAATATGTAAAATACCACCTCTATTATGTCCCTATTGTTTCTTGGTATCATTTAGAGAAAATAAAAAGAAAGGGGCGTCTTGTTTGTACTACTTTTGAGGAGAGATAATCTTGATAATAAAATAATCAAGATTTAAGCATAATTGAAACCCGAATTATTTTGTAGCAAAAATAAATATATTAATTGAAGTTCCCATCAACTAAAAATGTTATGGGAGAAATCCTATAGTGGTAGGACGTCCAAACACCTTGAGTGTCACCGAAATATCCTAAGTAGGTGAAGAAATCTACTCACATTTGTTAATTAAAAAGTAATGTCCACTAAAAATGGATAATAGTATTATAATGATTAAGGTGCTTAGTGGTTGCTTTTAATTCAAGGATAATTTAAAGGAAATTGAGGAAAAAGGAATATGTCTTCGAAGGAAAGGAAGGGAGGGGGTATGTGGCAAGAAAGTGGATGAATTTTCTCCTACTTTCTCTCTCCTAGAAAATCAATTATATGTACTCGATTTTCTCCTTACTTGAAAGACTATTTTTGCAAACAACTTTCTTCCCTTGCTTTAGATGATGGCCAAGGAGCTTAGGAACAGGAGGAAACCATTCCCCAAGCTGAAGGTAAGCTCCATGATAATCTTCAACCTTGGATTGATGGTTGAAATCGGATTTCAACATTCATTTTCTTCTCTCTTCCATCCATTGCTCAACCTTGGCTATCTTTTGCATCCAAAGAGTTGGAAACGAACCTTGGATAGTTGAAGGAGCTTCTTTCACCATTAGATATGAGAAGCTTGAAGCATTGAAGCTACTTTGAAGGCAGGTTATATAAATTGAACCCATCAATGTTATTATTGATTTCAATTTCTCATCATATGTTGATCTTTTATTTTCTTCTTGAATAATTGATGAATTTATTATATATATATGATAGCAGAATTTGGAGGTCTGAAGCTTGATGATGATGACATCATCTTAGCACACACCTCAAGAATATAAAAAACAAACAGTTTCAATTTTGTTGGTTAATTAAACAGTTTCCAAATCATTAGAGACCAAACAGTTTCAAACCGTTTGGTGACCAAACGGTTTCAAAACCGTTAGAGGTCAAACGGTTTCAAACCGTTAGAGGCTAAATGGTTTCAAGAATGTGTAAAGGTCTAATGGTTTCAACCTAATCTAGTCCACATGGTCTCAAACTTGGATGGCCAAATGATTT
Organism: Alisma plantago-aquatica; assembly: GCA_963693085.1. Lineage (NCBI taxonomy): Eukaryota > Viridiplantae > Streptophyta > Magnoliopsida > Alismatales > Alismataceae > Alisma > Alisma plantago-aquatica. Next base: position 516,857,639 of record OY856410.1, on the reverse strand, counting down.
CAAAACGTTTAGAAACTCAATTGATTTCAGAACCCTAGCTCAATTGGGTTCAAAACCCTAATTATAGGTTCAAATGGTTTTATCTCTGAATTGACCAAATGATCTCAAAACATTTGAGGACCAAACGGTCTCAAACCGTTTCAGGATCAAACGGTCTCAAATCGTTTGAAGCTTCAGGTTCAAACCGTTTGAAGGTCTAAACGGTCTCAAACCATTTGAAGGTTTAAGACCAAGACCGTTTGAAGGTCTAAATGGTCTCAAACCATTTGAAGGTTTAAGACCAAGACCGTTTGAAGGTCTAAATGGTCTCAAACCATTTGTCGGTTTAAGACCAAGACCGTTTGATGGTCTAAATGGTCTCAAACCATTTGAAGGTTTAAGACCAAGACCGTTTGAAGGTCTAAACGGTCTCAAACCGTTTGAAGGTTTAGGATCAGACTGTTTGATGGTCTAAACGGTCTCAAACTATTTGAAGGTTCAATTGGTCCAAACTGTTTGAAGGTTCAATCGGTCCCAACCGTTTGAAGGTTCAATTTGTCCAAACCGTTTGAAGGTCCAATTGGTTCAAACCATGTAAGGACTAATAACCCCATAAGTGGTTGGATAGTATCTCAAGGTTGATTTACAATGTAAGTACTCCTAAGGTACTTAGGTAAATAAGTACACTTAGAGTAATTAACATTTTATGCATATGAATACAAATAACTCAATACACTATGATAATCATAAGTGTATGTGTCTTATGGAAGGGTTGATCCAACTTAATAAAGTATGAAGTGAACAACATCCTAGAGAGGATGAGAGAGAAACTCATACTTGTATAATAAATATGTAATGAGCATATATTGATATCAAGTAAGAATTAGGGTTTGATCTTTGATAATGTGATCATGAAACCCTAATCAAGAAGAATGGGAATCCTTAATCCTAATTCTGGGTAATGGGATGAGAAACCCTAATCGATATGAAAAGAGAAACCCTAATTGATAAAGATGGGAAACCCTAACTCTAATGAGGGAATAGTGATGTTATCTTTGTATTACATAATGTTGATATGTAATTGATATGGTTGTTATCAAGTATACTAACCATTCAGGTATCATGAGATGATGAGCATAACCAGGTATGAGCTATGATGTTAATGGGCCTTGTGAGCCATTATTTTATTTGTTGCCTAGTGAGAGGTGACAAGAAGTTGAATATGCCTGGTGAGCTATGTGAGATGCTTGTGTAACAAGTATCATGAATACCCTAGTCAGATGACCTGGAGGTATTAGTTATCTGATAAGTGATAACCTTGTTTAGTGATGAACTAAAGGTTTGAATACCCAGGTCCAGTAAACATGATGATGATATTGATGAGGGGTGTGAATTCCTAGTGATGAGATAAGGGATTGAGATCCCAATGTTCTATAAAGTTTTGAAAAGAACTTGATAGAAGTATTACATGTTTCTTTATAGCATTTGTCATAATAATTCTTGTTTGAAACCTTGATTGATGCTAAAAGAATATGGTAATGTACTTAAATAATCAAGTGGAATATTATTATGTAGAGCCCTGGCCATAGATCCATCATTGTTAGTTGCTATTATATGGTGAAACAGGTTCTCCTGCTGGTTAATCTAGAGCGTATATTGTTGAATATGCGGGGTTTCTCCTAGCCGAAAATAGGAGGATTAGAGTGCAACTTCGGTTGTAGATTTAAGATATGTTTAAGAGCATGGTGAGCAGACCCATGGCTCAGTGTGATGGAGCATGAATGTGTTCATGGCTCAGGGAGCATGGTGAACTGGCCCTTGGCTCAGATTTACTAGCGTCGGGACCTGTACCAAGGTGGGCTAGAGGAAGGGTAGCCTATGATAGCTAACCGTGTGACTAAGGTCACTTAAGCAAGAGACTGTGGTCCTGCTTGTGATATCACACTGACCGAGATGGATGAGATCATGGAGTCCAACTCTTCCTTTTATCTTATATGTCACCGGCTTTGGGTTTCGCAATAAAAAGGTTGGATTTGAGCGGTACAACTCACTTACTCAGGGCATAAGAATGATTGTAAAACGTAATCAACCGTGTAGCATATTTGCTTATGGATGAATTACGAAAATCATTGGTTGATGTTAAATTGCTTATTGTATCCTAAATGGATAGATACTATACATGTTCTTCATATTCCTTATTAAAATGAATAGATGATTTATTGGTTTATCATTTATATAGCTATAATGCTTTAAAAGATGATATTGCTCTATTCTTCTTAATAATGATCAAATCCTACTTTTCAATAGAAATTCCTCTTCTCAGTTTATTACTGTTTATCTGCAATAATAATACTTATGGCGGAGAGTTATATCTCTCGCTGGGACATGGGTCTCACTCTGTTGATCACCAACATTTTTAGGTGGACATGGACGAGGAGGTAGGAACCATACACCAGGGGAAGGACAACAGCATCAGGGACAATAGTAACATATCAGGTGGAGATACTAACTGTCATGTCTTGTAGATATGAGTCATATGTGTCGTCTCTGTACTCTCAGGTCCTTGGAGTCAATAGTTAGTGCTTTTATGTTCGATCTGAGATTTTGGCATTGAATACCTCAAGGTTTTATGTTGCTTATGTGTAGATTTAATAGAGCAACTGTTGTATGTAATCCTCGAGAAGAGAAGGTATATGGCATGTACTTTGTGGATCAGAATGTATATATAATATTTTGGTTCTTGTTATAAGAGTTTCCTGGAAATGGATCTCTTCGCAAATGGTTTAAAATTTTTAGTGATTTTTTTGTTATTCTGCTGATTATGGTTAATTTCACAATTAATTACGTAGTGACAATCTGATTTGTTGTCAAGTCGTCACAAGATTTTTGGTATCAGAGCTTAAGGTTCGCTGAGTCTATAGAGACATAGGATTAAAGTCATCGAGTCTGTTCTAGTGTTTTTTAGTTTATCTGATAGTGACTTCTGCTCTCAGGAGAAGAAGTAAAGCTTGAAGATGGCTAGATCACATGAAGAACATGCTGTTGAAAGCATTGTTGTTGTACCAGGAGGAGGTGCAAGGGATCAGGCTAGGGAGGAACTAGTACCTGAAAATCCCCATCTTGACCAAGCTACACTATAAGCCTGGTTTTCCATGCTCTTTTTGGGCAGTTCATGGCAACTATGACACATATGGAGGATAGGATGCCACCACCTGCACCTAGGGAACCAGCTCACAATGAGGGACATGGAGCTGGCAAGACTTTTGAATGGCTTTGACGGGTAGGAGCCACTGAATATGCTAGTACAACTGACCCAGCAGACGCAGACTTGTGGCTGACTCAACTGGAAAAGGCCTTCAGGATTCTTAATATCCCAGAAGCTGAGAAGGTTAAGCATATAGTGTACCTACTAAAGGGGTGTGCTAGCCATTGGTGGGCCATAGAAGAAGGCAAAAGGCCAGGTGTTGAAGTTGAATGGGAAGAATTCTGACGTGAATATGTTAGTAGATATTTTCCTAAGACTTACCTGGATGAGAAGATCTCCCAGTTTGAGTGGATAAGGCAAGGACAAATGAGCACTAGTGAGTATGAAGCTAAGTTTATGGAGCTTCTACGGTTCTGTCTACACATGGTTGCTACAGATGAGGAGAGGATTCAGCATTTTGAGAAGGGTTTGAATGCTGATTTAACCACACCAATATCTACTCTAGAGAATATAGAGAGTTTTTCCACCTTTGTGGAGTTCGTTAGGTAGATAGAAAGGTCTGTGACTGATAAAGAACAAGCTATACGCCAAGTTTAGCAAGTGTGAATTCTGGTTATCAGAAGTATCTTTCCTAGGACACGTAATATCTGGCTCAGGTATCTGTGTTGATCCTAAAAAGGTACAATCTTTCTTGGAGTGGGAACAACCAAAGACTCCAACGGAGATACATAGTTTTCTATGACTGACAGGCTACTATAGGAGGTTCATTAAGAGCTTCAGTTCTGTAGCATTACCCCTAACTAGGTTAACCAGGAAGGAGGTTCCTTTTGTCTGGAATGACAAGTGTCAACATTCTTTCCAGTCGTTGAAAGAAAGATTGACCAGTGCACCTGTGTTAGTGTTACCTGAGTAGGGAAAGGGGTATATTGTTTTCTTTGATGCTTCTAAGAATGGTCTAGGATGTGTATTGATGCAGGATAAACAAGTGATTTCTTTTGCTTCTCAATAGCTTAAGAAACATGAGGAAAATTATCCAACACATGATCTAGAATTAGTTGCAGTGGTTCATGCATTGAAAATTTGGAGACATTATCTCTATGGAGAGACATTCCAGATTTTCATAGATCATAAGAACCTAAAATACATCTTTTCACAACATGAGTTGAATATGAGACAACACCGCTAGATGGAGTTAATCAAGGACTACGATTGTACAATTGATTATCATCCAGGAAAGGCTAATATAGTGGTTGATGCACTAAGTAGAAAATCATCGTTTCCAACCATAGACAAAGCACAGTTGAACTCATTAGTGTGCTCTAAATGAGACATGCTTGTCTCTTTGAGGCAAAACAATGTATAGCTTAAAGTATCCTTGTTAGTTGGACTGTTAGCTGAAATGCAAGTGAAACCTACTCTGAAACAACATATCAAAAAAGTACAATAGGCTGATACTATGATTCAGTAGATCATGTCAGAGTATGGTAGTGAGAAATGAGATAGTTTTCATGAGTCAAATGATGAGGTAGTATGTTACCATGGTAGGATGGTAGTACCTGATGCTAATGACTTAAGGAAGTTAGTCATGGAGGAAGCACATTCATCTATGTATGCAATGCATCCAGGGAGCACCAAAATGTATCATTACTTGAAGGATATGTATTGGTGGCCCAGTTTGAAGAAAGATGTATCTGAGTTTGTTATGTAGTGTCCAGTGTGTCATTAGGTTAAAGTTGAACATCAAAAGCCTACAGGAACAATGCAACCTTTACCTATACCACAGTGGAAATGGGATCACGTAACCATGGACTTTGTGGTTGGGTGATAGTTGATAGGTTGACTAAGTCAGCACATTTTCTTCCTGTCAAAACAACCTATACTGCTGAGAAACCTTCACAGATCTATATAGATGAGATAGTGAGGTTACACGGGGTTCCAGCTACAATTGTTTCTGATAGAGGTTCCCAGTTCATGAGTTGTTTTTGGGAACGACTATGTAAAGCTTTGGGTACGCAACTAAGGTTTAGTATTGCCTTTCACCCACAGACAGATGGACAATCTGAGAGGACTATACAAACCTCGGAGGATTTTCTTAGGGCATGTGTCCTTCAGTTTGTAGGAAGTTGGGATCTACACTTGAGCTTAATAGAATTCTCTTACAATAATAGTTATCAGCACAGTATTGATATGGCAGCGTATGAAGCATTATATGGTAGACATTGTAGGTCTCCATTGTGCTGGTATGAAATAGGAGAATACCAACTTTTGGGTCCTGAATTAGTACAACAGACAACTGAAAAGATTAAAGTAATACAACAACAGTTAAAGGTTGCACAGGATAGATAGAAGTCATACGCTGATAAATGATGAAGACCCTTAGAATTCCAAGTTGGAGACAGAGTATATCTTAAACTCTCACCCTAGAAAGGTGTTCTTAGATTTGGGAAAAATGGTAAGTTAGCTCCTAGATTTATGGGGCCTTATCCAATCACTGAATGGATTGGAAAGGTAGCCTATAAGTTGGAGTTGCCACCTGAATTACATAGATTGCATCCAATATTCCATATATCCATGCTGAGAAAGTGTCACTCTGATACGGAATTAGTATTGCAACCTGTAGAGGTAGAGTTAAATGAAGATATATCTTATATAGAGGGACCAGTGCTGATTCTAGACAGGAGAATCAAAAAGTTGAAAAAGAAATACATAATTCTTCTGAAAGTTCTCTGGCATCATCGTGGCGTTGAAGAGGCTATGTGGGAACTAGAGGAAGAGATGAGGAGGAAGTACCCTTCTCTTTTCTCTTGATGATTTTGGGGACGAAATCCCTGTTAGGGGTGGATAATTGTAACATCCCTGACCTGGGTTATGCCTTAACCCTGGGAGTTTTTCTTATGTAAGTCATTTATATTCTTGTCTTTATATTTTGAAAAGTAATTAAGACTAAAGGAGAGCTTATGTTTCAATTTTGTACCTATTTGAATAATGTTGAAACAAGATTTTACCTATTTTGGGACTAAAGTGCAATTTACCCAATTTAAGGGGTTACCTTGCAAATGTTACATGATAAATGTTCCTCAAGTGTTATAGCATCATAAGAATGAGAATGATGCTGAGATATGGCTTGTGGAAGCCTAAGTTCTAAGAAGGAGCTTGTTTGAGTAATGCTTGTGTATTGAATGCTAGTTTTGGTGTAATTTGCAAATTACCCAAAATCTAGGGTTCAATATGTAAAATACCACCTCTATTATGTCCCTATTGTTTCTTGGTAACATTTATAGAAAATAAAAATAAAGGGGCATCTTGTTTGAACTGCTTTTGAGGAGAGTTAATCTTGATAATAAAATAATCAAGATTTAATCATAATTGAAACCCGAAATTATTTTGTAGAAAAAATAAATATATTAATTGAAGTTCCCATCAACTAAAAATGTTATGGGAGAAATCCTATAGTAGGAGGACTTCCAAATGCCTTGAGTGGCACCAAAATTTCCTAAGTAGGTGAAGAAATCCACTCACATTTGTTAATTAAAAAGTAATGTCCACTAAAAATGGATAATAGTATTATAATGATTAAGGTGCTTAGTGGTTGGTTTTAAATCAAGGATAATTGAAAGTAAATTGAGGAAAAAGTAAGATGGCTTTGTAGGCAAGGAAGGGAGGGGGCATGTGGCAAGAAAGTGGATGAATTTTCTCCTACTTTTCTCTCCTAGAAAATCAATTATATGTACTCAATTTTCTCCTTACTTGAAAGACTATTTTTGCAAACCACTTTCTTGCCTTGCTTTGGCCAATGACCAAGGAGCTTAGGAGTAGGAGGAAAGTGTTCCCCAAGCTGAAGGTTAAGCTCCATGATCATCTTCAACCTTGGATTGATGGTTGAAATCGGATTTCAACATTCATTTTCTTCTCTCTTCCATCCAATGCTCAACCTTGGCTATCTTTTGCATCCAAAGAGTTGGAAATGAACCTTGGATAGTTGAAGGAGATTCTTTCACCATTAGAGATGAGAATCTTGAAGCATTCAAGCTACTTTGAAGGTGGGTTATATAACTTGAACCCATCAATGTTATTATTGATTTCAATTTCTCATCATATGTTGATCTTTTATTTTCTTCTTGAATAATTGATGAATTTATTATATATATATATATATATGATAGAAGAATTTGGAGGTCTAAAGCTTGATGATGATGACATCATCTTAGCACACACCTTAAGAATATGAAAAAACAAACAGTTTCAATTTTGTTGGTTAAACGGTTTCAAAACCGTTAGAGACCAAACGGTTTCAAACTGTTTGGTGACCAAACAGTTTCAAAACCGTTAGAGGTCAAACGGTTTCAAACTGTTAGAGGCTAAACGGTTTCAAGAATTTGTAAAGGTATAATGGTTTCAACCTAATCTAGTCCACATGATCTCAAACTTGGATGGCCAAACAATTTCAAAATGTTTAGAAACTCAATTAATTTTAGAACCCTAGCTCAATTGGGTTCAAAACCCTAATTTTAGGTTCAAATGGTTTCATCTCTGAATTGACCAAACTGTCTCAAAATGTTTGAGGACCAAAAGATTTCAAACCATTTAAGGATCAAACGGTCTCAAATCATTTGAATGTTCAGGGTCAGACCGTTTGAAGGTCTAAACGGTCTCAAACTGTTTGAAGGTTTAAGACCAAGACCGTTTGAAGGTCTAAATGGTCTCAAACCGTTTGAAGGTTTAAGACCAAGACCGTTTGAAGGTCTAAACGGTCTCAAACCGTTTGAAGGTTTAAGACCAAGACCGTTTGAAGGTGTAAACAGTCTCAAACGATTTGAAGGTTTAAGACCAAGACCGTTTGAAGGTCTAAACGGTCTCAAACCATTTGAAGGTTTAGGATAAGACCGTTTGATGGTCTAAACGGTCTCAAACTGTTTGAAGGTTCAATTGGTCCAAACCGTTTGAAGGTTCAATCGGTCCCAACTGTTTGAAGGTTCAATTGGTCCAAACCGTTTGAAGGTTCAATTGGTTCAAACTATATAAGGACTAATAACCCCATAAGTTGTTGGATAGTATCTCAAGGTTGATTTACAATGTAAGTACTCCTAAGGTACTTAGGTAAATAAGTACACTTAGAGTAATTAACATTTTATGCCTATGAATAAAAATAACTCAATACACTATGATAATCATAAGTGTATGTGTCTTGTGGAAGGGTTGAGCCAACTTAATAAAGTATGAAGTGAACAACATCCTAGAGAGGATGAGAGAGAAACTCATACTTGTATAATAAATATGTAATGAGCATATATTGATATCAAGTAAGAATTAGGGTTTGATATTTGATAATGTGATCATGAAACCCTAATCAAGAAGAATGGGAATCCTTAACCCTAATTCTGGGTAATGGGATGAGAAATCCTAATCGATATGAAAAGAGAAACCCTAATTGATAGAGATGGGAAACCCTAACCCTAATGAGGGAATAATGATGTTATCTTTGTATTGCATAATGTTGATATGTAATTGATATGGTTGTTATCAAGTATACTAACCATGCAGGTATCATGAGATGATGAGCATAACCAAGTATGAGCTATGATGTTAATGGGCCTTGTGAGCCATTATTTTATTTGTTGCCTAGTGAGAGGTGACAAGAAGTTGAATATGCCTAGTGAGCTACGTGAGATGCTTGTGTAACAAGTATCATGAATACCCTGGTCAGATGACCTGGAGGTATTAGTTATCTGATAAGTGATAACCTTGTTTAGTGACGAACTAAGGGTTTGAATACCCAAGTCCAGTAAACATGATGATGATATTGATGAGGGGTGTGAATTCCTAGTGATGAGATAAGGGATTGAGATCCCAATGTTCAATAAAGTTTTGAAAAGCACTTTATAGAAGTATTACATGTTTCTTTGTAGCATTTTTCATAATAATTCATGTTTGAAACCATGATTGATGCTTAAAGAATATGGTAATGTACTTAAATAATCAAGTGGAATATTATTATGTAGAGCCCTGGCCATAGATCCATCATCGTCAGTCGCTATTGATGGTGAAATTAGTTCTCCTGCTAGTTAATCCGGAGCATATATTGTTGAATATGTGAGGTTTCTCCTAGCTGAAAATAGGAGGATTAGAGTGCAACTTCGGTTGTAGACTTAAGATATGTTTAAGAGCATGGTGAACTGGCCCATGGCTCAGTGTGGTGGAGCATGCATGAATGCATTCATGGCTCAGGGAGCACGGTGAACTGGCCCGTGGCTCAGATTTACTAGCGCTGGGACCTGTACTAAGGCGGGCTAGAGGAAGGGTAGCCTATGAGACCTAACCCTATGACTAAGGTCACTTAAGAAAGAGACTGTGGTCCTGCTTGTGGTCTCACACTAACCGAGATAGATGAGATTGTGGAGTCTGGATCTTCCTTTGATCTTGTGTGGAACTAGGTTTGGGTTTCACAACTGAATGTTGGATTTGAGTGGTACAACTCACTTCCTCAGGGCATAAGAATGATTGTAAAACGTAATCATCCGTGTAGCATATTTTCTTAAGGATGAATTATGAAAGTCATTGGTTGATGTTACATTGCTTATTGTATCCGAAATGGATAGATATTATACATGTTCTTCATATTCCTTATTAAAATGAATAGATGATTTACTGGTTTATCATTTATAGCTATAATGCTTTAAAAGATGATATTTCTCTATTATGCTTAATAATGATCAAATCCTACTTTTCAATAGAAATTCCTCTGCTCAGTTTATTACTGTTTATCTACAATAATAATACTTATGGCAGAGAGTTATATCTCTCGCTGGGACATGGGTCTCACTCCGTTGATCACCAACATTTTTAGGTGGACATAGATGAGGAGGCAGGAACCATACACCAGGGGAAGGACAGTAGCATCAGGGACAACAGTAATATCTCAGGTGGAGATACTGACTGTCATGTCTTATAGATATGAGTCATATGTGTCGTCTCTGTACTCTCAGGCCCTTGGAGTCAATAGTTAGTACTTTTATATTCGATCTGAGATTTTGGCATTGAATGCCTCAAGGTTTTATGTTGCTTATGTGTAGATTTAATAGAGCAACTATTGTATGTAATCCTCGAGAAGAGAAGGTGCATGGTATGTACATTGTGGACCAAAATGTATATATAATATTTTGGTTCTTGTTATAAGAGTTTCCTAGAAATGGATCTCTTTGCAAATGGTTTTAAATTTTTAGTGATTTTTTTGTTATTATGTTGATTATGGTTAATTCCACAATTAATTATGCAGTGACGGTCTGATTTGTTGTTGGGTCATCACATAATCCAAGATGTAATAATTCATGTTGTAAATATACATGTTATTGTTGAGAAATGTTATGGTTGTATGTTCATGTATGCATATTATGCTTCCGCATCTATCTCTGAAACGATCATCTAACATTTTTGGATTTGTCCACTCGAGCCTTCTAAGTCTCGAGGCGGCAGAATCCGGGGACGTTACAGAAGCCCAGACTACTTCAAATCTATCTCCAAGCAACATCTCCAAGAGCTAGGTCCATGTTCTAAGCTATTTTTTCCTTGATCATGTTCAACACCTCAATCTAAACCTGGGTGGTTGGGAAATTACCCAACAAGAGAGAGAAAAATAAGGTATGTCTCAAATAATAAACAAGAACAAAATATAAGGAAATAACATGAAAGAAAAGGATATGATTTCATCATAAGATGAAGAGAACAAGAGTATGAGACATAATCAAATAGATGTTTGCCATATCAAGAAAAACAATAAAAGAATTGCATTCATGATTAATATGACTACATTAACTAAGTAGGGTTGAGGCACCTACCGGACCTCAACCTATAAATGAGGGGAGAATTAATACATTCCCAGTCACCTACACATATTTTTATGGTGGAGAATAAGACATTCCCCAGGGCAAATTCATACATGCCCTATCTATGGGTGGTTGTACATAAGTACCACTACTATAGATTAATAGTCCATAAAATCAACATGCTAGAAAATAAATCTTGGCAAGTAAAAGCATAATATCAATTACAACATGGAAGTGGGGTACAAGACAAAAAAAAGAATATCATTACAAATTTTGAAGCAATTTAACAAAAGAGTCATGAATAGAGGGAATAGGGTTCATTAAAGCCTCATTAGGGAAATACAGGGTTTGGTTGAAATTATCCCAACATGGGGTGCAAGGAATGCACATACCTATTATATTGATATCAATTACTAACTTTCACCACTTTAATTGAGTCTAAGTCCCACTTTACCTATTTTCAATTTATTAACATCTATTATAGTACATAATGCACATTAATGTATAGAAACCTTAATTTTAGAACTTTTTAGCAAAACTTGGATTTAGATTCTAAAAACCTGACAAATGAACTTATTAGGTTCTGATCAAGAAAATATATTTTTATGTTAATTTTGGAGTTATGATGATTAAGATGTACTTTTTATGGATTTTACACATTAAATTCATTTTCCAAAAATCACCCTACATCAAACCTTGAAATCGGACTTTAAAAATATTTTTATTAGATAGAGATTAATTTTATGATTCCAAAACATGTTTATTTGTCAAATTTGGATAAGTGGATTAAAAGATATGAATTTTTCAATTTCAGCAAATCAGGAAATGACAAGTCAAAAATCTTCAAAAGAGAGGAAGAGTGAGAGAGAGCGAGAAAACACCATTTGACCCAAGATCGGGGTTGGAGATGCATAGGTAACCCAACTAGATCTTCTAGAAAAGGTAAATCAGCAAGAACCCAAAACCCTAGAAGAACATGGTAAATAGAGATGGAGATCATCAATTTTAAACATAGAAACATGAGTTTAAGCATGTAGTAAGAAAATATATGAGAAGGGGGTTATAAAACTCACCTTTAGGAAGGTGGACAGGTTCAAGCAGTAAGCTTCCTGAGCTAGAGAGGCTAGTTTCTCCAACAAAGCTCTTGTCTCGAGAAAGAAGTACCTTCTTCACTTTAGAGGTTTAAAACCCTACCAAAAGAACATGGAGATGACATGTTTGAGGGCTCTAGGTGGGGTTTTTACATGGATTACTATCACACTGCATTTCACTAGGAATATAACTCCTAGAGTTTACTAAAACTAAAGTGTAATAATGCCACATGCAAGTGGATGGATCTTATCGCAGTATAGTTGAGGATCAAATCCCAAGGGACAACGTTTTTAAGAATTAACTAATCAAAGTAACCTAATAAGAACTAGTATTTATCACAAAAGTTGAGATTAGTTTGATTAATCTAAGATTGTAAGAATAAAATGAGATATATTAAAGTTTTAGTTATCAATGGATGGAAACACTAGGGTGGAACTGGGTTTCACTGCCACTACTTGAATCTACACAATCATTCAAATCCAAACATGTATGAAGATATAATTGGAGTTATGTAAGTTTCCCCTTTCGGCGTCAGAAACTTGTATGAGTCAATATCCATGTAAGCTCAATGTCTTATTACTTACGGATCCTCTATCCACTACTCTGAAGACTTTCTGTTGGAAGTTCTCATCAGAGTATCAACCAAAGTAAATCGGTATTCAAATATTAAACATTGAAGTTCTCATAGTGAAATATTATAATCAATCACGTAAAGCGGGCGACTGATCCACAAAACATTCAATAAACTATTAGCTATGAATTATATGGGTTCATACAAGAATTGGAACATGAATGAAATTGCAAGAAATGGGTAGTGGATCTAGTCCCCACACCCCAGCGAAAAGACTACTCCCTTGACATAGTGAGATTAATATCACAAGAAGAGGAAGAGGACGCCATTATGGTCATGATGGTGGTGGAAGAGGCTCGCGTGGTGTGCGACAATTGACTTCCTTCCTTCTCTCTTGCCCAAGAACTGGCCCATGCTTGCAGTAGAAGCTGGTGGAGGAACAACTGCTTGGGGAAGAGATCGATCACCTTGGAGAAGGAGGTCGACGAACTTTGGAGTTGTATATGAAGGAGATATGTCAGTCTGTGCTTGAGGTCAATAGGTGTCGACCTTTCTCTAATCTCAGCAGTAGTGTTTCGACATTTTGTCTCCAAAAAAATTGAGATGATTTGTATGGATGTGTTGGGGGCCTATTTATAGGGTCACTATTGTTGACCTCTTTCCATCGATGTTGACCTTGCTGTCGGTTGACAGGTATGTTGACTTTGAGGGTCAATAGCTTTTATACTTCTCATCTTTGGTTTGTCGGTCGAAAGGACTGTCGACCTTGAGGGTCGATAGGTCTGTAGGTTGAAATTGTGGTTGTTGACGAGAATGTCAACAACGTCGTGTCGATGATGTTGTCAAGCTAGAGGGGTCGACAGTGGTGTTGACTTTGGTCATCGATGGAATCTTTCATTTTGCGTGGATGTCGACCTAGGGGGCCGCACCTGCTGTTGAGCATTGAGTGTTAGGGAGGTCGACAAGGCTGTCGACCTCGTGATTTCTTGTCAATTTTAACGTCAATTGGCATGTCAACCAACATGTTGAAATTGTCATCGGACACAAAATTTGTGTATCGATCTACCTTCTGAAAGTGCTCAAAATCCAATTTTCTCCGGGGCACTGCCCCGCACTTGCTGCGAGACACCCTGGGTAAACTGGCTGTAGAGTGATAAAGTTCAATACCTACAAAGGGGGTCAAGAAAAGTATCAAATTCATACAAATTAACATAAAAACCTAAGTAGATCAATACAAATATATACTAATGAAAACTAATCTACATGAATGCTAAACTAGACTGAGAATGCAACTAAATTGGGATGAATATGCATTCATCAGGTTTCACCATCGAAGGCCATGGTTTCAACCTACAAGAAGGTGTGAGGAACACAAAAAACATGAAAATAGGGAAGGAAAGGAGGAAAATTACTAGTTTTGGTCGAAATAACCAAGAAGGAGCTTTAGAAACCCTAAATAGAGCAAACTCGTAACCCTAGGAGCCTTCTTCACCAAGGTAAGCACCCTCTTTTACCTTGTGACAACACCTTCATGGACAAATAGAGTAGGAACAATGATCTAAGCTGGATGAAGGAGAAGGAGAGAAAGAATTTTCAAATTGGGAGGTGGGAAGGGGTAGGTATGCCTTTATAAAGAAGGGGGAAAGCATGAGGTATCTATGTGACTTTCCATGTGTCCTTAGCCTAGGGTTTCATGGCCATGCAAGAGGACAACTCATAGAGGCCTCTTGAATATCAAATGTCAATTCTAAAAGCCCATGGAGACTTCTAGGCCATCCCCAATAACCTCCAATCAAAGAAATAACCCCATTGGTTGATAGCTTTTAAAGATAAGCTCATTTATAAAGAGGTTAATCCCTAAAATGCCCTTCGATAGAAATGCCTTCAAACCAAGGTGTAACTAGGTGCCCCATGGTTAAACATCTCGAGAATGGTAATGGAATATCTAAGGATTATAATGCATGTGATAATTTTCAAATAAGACCTCCCAATTGGGTAAATTGTATAAAAGTCCATAATGTACCTAAAATTGCCTAATTTGCATAAACAACATCCAAATTGAACCAAATTTGAAACTTATGCTCATTTTATGATTTCAAAACACATGAAAAGTTAGATTGAACACCAAACTAAGGTCCGTAAATAGATTTTCACTGAGGTATTTGTGCATAAACCCTATTATTGGTACAAATAGTGAATAAATGTTCACCAAACCACTATAAATTCTATTAATTAAACATCAAGGACATAAAGGACATAAATGAAAGGGAAACTTGACGAAAAGGATTATATGGATATTACATCTAAGATTTCGTATGTTATAGTTTGAGTTTCGCTTCCTCTTGGCGGTCAAAGTGGTGCACTGAGAGTTCCTGCGTATGCATGGAAGAGGTAGAGGTAGAGGCCCTTGGGTTGAGGCTTGAGGGCAAGTAACTCTTTAATGGAGAAGACAAGGTGTGGCTATGATGATAAGGCAACAAAAACAACAACAACCACTTCAAATCTGAATCTAGAAGTGCAGATTATACATGACATAAGACATGTTTAGTTGTAGGACAACTAGTGTACATCAATGTATATTCAATATCCCTTCTATGTTTTTAATATATTGATGTTTTATGGCTATAATGGATCTATTATCTAAGTGTATTTTGGAAACAAATTTGTATTTCAAAAATGCCCCCTAACATATTCCATGCACTTTTAACCCTAGTTTTAGTTTTGAACCACATATCATTGATGAACAATTAATATCATATATGATATAATATATTACTTAAAATAGTATGACCCATTTAAAATAATTTTGTTTGTTGGATTTAGATATGGAAATTAGGTTGTTGTGATGAATGATGTGAAACATGTAATATCACCATTTGTTATTGTAATAAAATATGTAACGTGTATATGTATTGCATGCCATGCTTATCTTTCTCAAAATTCTCCATATAAAAATTAATTTTTGCAATTAGAATAGTTTAATGTATTGTCATCATCGATGGAAAATGATGGAGAGGAGGAGATAATTAGAATACAAACAAGGAAGGTCCTTGGAACTTTTGTGATGATGACAAAGTGACAACTTCATCAATAGATGAATAATTGTCCAAATAGGGAATCCAATATGTTGATTGTCTTGGTGGTTAGTTGATGAAAAACCGTGTATATGTAGATTTATGATTACATTATATTTGAATCTCTTGGTTTTTTTTTCTACAACTCTTGTTTTTTCAATATGTTGTACTAGTTCACATATCATGTGTTATCACTTGCGGTGATTGTTGTAGTATATGATATGTACAACATACTATATATATGGTGATGTATTTCATTGTTTAAGATAGTATTTCATTGTTTAATAC
Organism: Alisma plantago-aquatica; assembly: GCA_963693085.1. NCBI lineage: Eukaryota > Viridiplantae > Streptophyta > Magnoliopsida > Alismatales > Alismataceae > Alisma > Alisma plantago-aquatica. Next base: position 516,841,610 of record OY856410.1, on the reverse strand, counting down.
ATGTGAAATCTCGATTTAATATGTGTGGGCACTCTCAGCATGGTGCACTGCCTATCTCAAGGAAGTGTTATAATAAGTGTGCATTCTGCTCAGCAGGGTGCATAGATTATGATATAGGCCTTTTGATTGGACTTGACAAGGCAATCATAATGGATTGAAGCACCTAGGTCATATTCTTCATAAGATTATTTATGACAAGGAATTGTGCAACCATCTTCAAGAGTTGTGTTAGATGCATTTAGTAATTCTTACCTATCTAAATAATGAAGTTGTTATTGTTTGGTCAAAGTTGACTCATAAGTTTATGTATCATGGATTTTGGCCTACTAGAAGAATGCTCATTGTAATCTTCAGATCAAATAGTGAGGGTTATTAATTTTATAAAGATTGTGGGAACGTCATTCATGAGAGGCCAAATTAATATCATCAAATTAAATAAGTTTCAAATTAATTTGTTGAGTCATGCATATATTTCTTTGTCAATCTAGTGGAAAGCACAAAACAACTTCCCATTGAGACCAGTCCTTGAAAAAGAAATATTGAATGGGCGTAATTTCCATGACTAGCATAGGACATTGAAAATTTATCCTACTCATGAGCATAAGCTCTATGTCCTACAAACATGAAAACTAGAGGAACCACCTCCAAATGTGTCGAGATCGAGAAGGGAATCTTATCATAAGGATTTTGATGATGTTGTTGACATAAAAATGCTCATTCTGTTCTCATGAATCATGGGCTTTAGAAGAAACATGTGAACATGGGAGTTCTAGAGAGACCACACTTCTCAAGAATATGTTCCAAGAATAAGAAATGGAAGAGAGGTATGATGTCTTTGAGGCCATTTTTAAGAGACCAATGATTGAAGGTGATCCAGTTGGGCTTGATGTACAAAATTTGGTTTGGTATGTGAAAACCTAGAGAGAGTGGGATTACCCTTAGGCCAAGGGTTTATTTCTAATGCAATATTTCAATCATTTCCATAATATTACAACTAGTTTTTCATGCACTAAACCACGAACAACTTTGTCTGACCTTTTTTTAGAGTTACTTGCCATGTTTAGAACTACAAATACTCAAATGGAGAAAAAGAAGCAAAGTCCATGATGATATTAACAAAGGAAAGGGTAGTTCAAATGGAAAAAGAAATTCTAAGAAGATTTCTAAATCTAGCTAAAATCCCAAGTCTTTTGCACTTAAGCTAAAGGAGGGATGGTAAAGAAAGACAATCATCACTATTTTCACAACGATGGACTTCAGAACATAAATTTCCCTTTTCACGTTGAGGAAGTAAAGAAGCAGAAGGAGGGGATAGAGATCTCCACTTTAGGTATATATTTTAGAAAGATAAACTTATGTACTTCTTAATCTTGGGTTTTGGATACCTGATGTGCATCTCACATATCACCTAATATCACTGATCTAAAAAGATATAAACCCTTACTAAAAGGAGATATGGATTTAAGAGTTTCTAATGGAGAAAGAGTTGGTTCTAGAACTATATGAAGATATAGTTTATCTCTTCTGAGTGGGCTTGTAATAGAATTAGAGAACTATTATTTTGTACCTTCCATAAATAGAAATACTCTATTTCTTATTTGGACAATAATGATTTTGAATTTTTAATAAAGATTGGTTGAATTTCTATTTTAAGAGATAAGATATCCTATGGAAGTGCTCTAATGTCTTATGGTCTTTATTTATTGGATCTTGAAAAAATGTGTATGACATAAATATAAGAATTTAAAACTCGATGATTCAAATAAAACTTACCTTTGGCACTATCGTCTAACACACATAAATGATAAACACATTTCTAGTCTCCATAAAGATATCTGGACTTTTTTTTTGGAATCAATAGAGACATGTGAATCTTGTTTATTGGGTAAGATGACAAAACATCCCTTCATTGGTAATAGTGAGAGGGAACATGACTTATCGGGACTCATACATACTAATGTATGTGGAACTTTTAGCACAAGTGTTAAAGGAAATATTAATATTTCATCACATTTGTTGATGAATTCAATAGATACAGATATACGTATATTATGAAACACATTTTGAAATATCTTGAAAAGTTCAAGGAATTCAAGAATGAACTGCAAACCCAACGTGGCAAGAATACTAAAGCACTACAGTCTGATCATGGTGAAGACTATCTAAACCATGAGTTTGAGGCCCTTTTAAGAGACCTTGGTAGTATATCATAGTGTTACAACTTGAATGTTCTCTCTCTTATGTTGTATTCTTTCTCTCTCATCGAGTGGCCTATTACTAAATCTAATATAAAATTCTCATATTGAAAGTTGGTGATGCTCTGATTTAGTCACATTCATGACCAATTTTATAATGGGTGGCATTAATCAACTCAATGGATTTAAGTTTCATGCTTTATGAATCACCCTCTTGTAACCAAAAGTAAATATATTATATGTGATTTTTTTGTTTCCAACCATTTATAATGATGTAGAGCTTTCAATCTTGAATGTAACGGCGCAAAACATCGCCTCAATTGGACTACTATAGCACAAGTTATGGCATTTTAAATTTGCCTCAAATTACTTTGGATTTGATTGATTATAGCTCAATTTCAAGTCTAATTGGGCCTAAACTGAGGCATGCGGCCCATGAGTAGTGCTTGTGTTATCTCCCCCTCCTCTTTTTGGCTCCATTGATGACAGTCGTTGGATTTTTGGGCCACTGATGCCAATCCGAATCTAACAACTTTGGATCATCTTCTACCTGGTGTTCGTACACTGTAGCGACTGCAATGGCAGGCTACCCGACACCTTGCCAACCACTAGGTTATTGCCCTGTTTGGCAAAATTGTAGCCCCCTTGCAACTCATTTCTTTACCCTCTCTCGTTTCCCTCCACTTCTGCGCCCCAAACCACCAATTTTCTCACCTTCGTCCGTAGAGTCGGAAGTCGCCACCCCGCTGTGGGGGTTTCCACCGCACGCCGCTCCGGTGAAATCTGAGGCAGGGGATTCCTTCGTGTTACGTGTGGAAGTGGAACGCAAGCTACACGACGAGCTGTTCTGGGATGGAGCTGACACTAAGGCTCGGGAGATGTTGGAATTGTAGCTAGTCAGTTGAGCCATTAGAGGTTGTTAGTTGAGTTGTTAGCAGAGTTGACAGTATGTTACACTGTCTTGTCATCCGAAGAGCCAATGATTGGTCAGGACTTGTCTGTAAGCCCTCGTGGCTGAGTGGAACTGAGGCGTCTATAAATAATAGGCCTAGGTCCCAATGAGTAGGAATCGGTATTCTGTGGATTGAAATAATATCTCTTCTCCCTATGACATCTCTGTACTCGATTCCTTCCTCTCTTCTCTGCTCATCTTCTTCCTCTGTTCCCTCTATCTCTATTCTTAACTCTAGTCTGTACTAACCTCTTCATCTTCCAGGTACTAGGATCCATGATAGGGACTGAAGGAGGTTTAGATATACTTCAGAGGCATCGTTACTACCTCCATAGTAACAAAGTGGTATCAGATAGTGGTTCGATTCCCATGGCTCCTGTAGGAGAGGATCCGCCACTGCCAGCATGGGTGTCTCATGGGGAAGTGTGTGAGTTGCTTGATTCTATGAATCGCAAGGTCGATCGGAATTGTTCGGAGAACGCAGTAACAACGAAGCGTGCCTACAATGGCCTGAAGACGGAGTTCACAGAGAGGTTCGATCAGATTTGTTCTCACCTAGACCAGCTTAGCGCGGTGTTTGGAAAAGAGCGCAGTGAAATAGATCATAGTTCTTCATCATCATCGGGAGACAAACGCATCCCTCAGCACCTACATCTCAAACTGGAGAAGTATGATGGATCGATGGCTCCGGTGGATTGGATTCATCACGCTCGGTATTTCTTTTAGTACTACGTGTTACTCCGTAAGTAGTAGCGGTGCCTCTGGCTAGTCGATCCTCCTTCCAAGTTCCCTATGGTGGTCGCCTGGTTGTAGAGGGAAAAGGATCAGCAATGGAGAATAGACGATCTGAGGAGAAGAATAAGGAAAGGAAGGAGATAGGGGAAGGGAATCGGAATGGAGAGAGGGATAGAGAGAGAGAGAGAGAGAGAGAGAGAGAAAGAGAAAGAAAGTCACAGCGAGAGAGGGATGATCTTATTCAAATTAGCCGAAATTACAAGATGCCTCTCTCAGTGGACGGCGTTAGCTATTTAACAGCCGTGACCCACTCTCAGCCATACAGGCTATTACAGAGCTTTGCTCAGCTCAACCCCATCTACAACGACTCCCCTGTAATTTTCTTAACAAACCTCCAGCTGTCACAACTAACTAACTAACAACTCGCAACAGCCTCAGCGACCCTCTCCGAAGCTTCAGCTCCGATCTTCCAGGAATGCCTGTAACAAATACCCTCCCTCTTCAGAAAGACCTTGTCCTCAAGGTCTTAGAAAGAAACTCGTCTCCTCGCCTCTTAGTCTGCCATAGCCGTGCCTCCAATTATGCAGTAGCAATATCCTCAAACAGACACCGGGCAGTAGGAAATTTGAGTCGAAGCTTGTATAAATTTTCCCAAGTTGCTTCATCTTCATCCTTGTCCTTCCACTGAATCAACACCTCAGTAATAGCACGTTCCCTTCTTCTGTCCGGCACCATTCTTCGATCCAAGATCCTCCCTGGAATAGGAGTTCTGAAAACTTGTGGCTCAGGTAGCAATACTCCTCCAGATACCTCCTGTCCCAATTTCTTCTTCAGCAAGGATACATGAAATACCGGATGAACCTGGGCATTTGGAGGAAGCTTAAGCTTGTAGGCTACAGCTCCAATTCTTTCTAGGACTTCAAAAAGGTCCATAAAATAAAGGACTGAGCTTTGACTTTCTTCGCTGCACCACAGAACCTTGTCTGTAAAATGGAAGCTTCAAATACACCAGATTCCCCACCTCAAATTCCCTATCAGTTCTTCGAGTGTCAGCCTGACGCTTCATCCTTTCCTGAGTCTTTCGTAAGTTGTCCTGCAATTGCTGAAGAATCTCATCTCGTGAGCTGATGATGGTAGCATCTACTGCTGCTACCTTAGAACTCCCAGGTACATAGGATAGCAAGTTAGGAGGAGGTCTACCATACACAACCTCATATGGCGATATCTTAGTAGAAGAATGGACTGTGGTATTATAACACCACTCAGCCCAAGGTAGATGACGAACCCGTTCATGTGGTTGACTTGCACAGAAACATCTCAAGTAGCACTGCAACCCCCTATTCAAGACCTCGCTTTGCCCATCTGTTTGAGGATGGTAAGCTGTGCTCATCTTCAACTTCGTGCCCTGTAACTTATAGAACTCCATCCAGAAGCTGCTCGTAAAGATTGTATCTCTGTCTGAAACAATAGACTTAGGAATTCCGTGGTGTTTGAAAACTCCCTCAATGAAAACATCTAGCACAGATCTAGCTGTATAAGGATGTTTTAAGGCAAAGAAATGTGCAGCTTTTGACAATCGGTCCACCACTACCAGAATAACCGAACATCCTTTTGATGTTGGAAGAGCATCAATAAAATCAGTAGCAATGTCCGACCAAACCTGTGTTGGAATCGGCAAAGGTTGTAGCAGGCCAGGTGGAGGACAATTTTCAAACTTACTTTCTTGACAGATAGAACATTCGCGGATATATTGTCTTAGCTGTCCCCGCATTCCTTTCCACCAAAAAACTTCCCTGATCTTATTTAAAGTTTTTTCAAACCCCAAATGTCCCCCTGTCGCAGTATTGTGCATTTCAAATATCGCCTTTTTGCTGACTTCCGAATTTTTACTCAGGATGATTTTATTCTTTTTAAATAAGATACCCTTCTTCCTTTGGAACTTTTGAGTATCTAACTCCCCTTTTTCCCACTTCTGATGAAGAGTAACTAAGATTGGATCCTCAACATTCAGTTGCTTGACTTCATCTAACCATTGAGGCATCGGAAGACATATACTATAAACTGCCACAGCCTCCTTTTCACCCTCAACAATAAGTCCTTCCCTCCTGGATAAAGCATCTGCCACTCTATTCGCAGCTCCCTGCTTGTACTCAATCACATAATCATAACCCAGCAGCTTGGAAAGCCATTTCTGTTGTGTTGGTGTATGTATTGTTTGATCCATCATATGCTTAATACTTTTTTGGTCTGTTCGGATAACAAATCGAGACCCAATCAAATAATGTCTCCACTTAACCACAGCTAACATAATAGCATGGATTTCCTTTTCATACGTTGACCACCCCAACTGCTTCCCCTTCAAGGAAGAGCTAAGGAAGGCAATCGGTCGCCCATTCTGCATCAACACAGCTCCCACTGCTAAGCCAGAAGCATCAGTTTCTATCACAAAGTCAGTTCCAAAATCGGGCATAGCCAAGACTGGTGGAGAAGTCATTACTTCTTTGAGACGGCCAAAAGCTTCTTGTGCTTCTGTTCCCCACTTAAAATTATTCTTCTTTAATAGATTAGTCAACGGCTGAGCGATCTGTCCATATCCTCTTATGAACTTCCTGTAGTACCCCGTCAATCCAAGGAATCCTCTAAGAGCCTTAATGGTAGTAGGCCTCGGCCACTCTAAAATACTGGCTATCTTGCTAGGATCTGCAGCCACTCCTTTTTGTGATATAACATGACCCAAATACTCCACTGACAAAGCCCCAAACTGACACTTACTCCTCTTCACATATAATTGATTCTCCCTTAAAATCTGCAATACTGTATGTAGGTGATGTAGATGAGATTCCTGATCCTTGCTATATACCAAAACATCATAAAAAAAACCAAAATGAACTTCCTCAAATAGGCCTTAAAGATCTCATTCATAAGAGATTGAAAGGTAGCTGGCGCATTTGTTAAACCAAATGGCATAACTAAGTACTCATAGTGGCCCTGATGGGTTCTGAATGCCGTCTTATGAACATCCTCTTCTACAACTCTCACCTGATGATACCCAGCTCTCAAATCTAATTTAGAGAATATCACAGCTCCGTGCAACTCATCTAGCAATTCATCAATTCTGGGAATCGGGAACTTATCAGGTACTGTAATCTGGTTCAACCCCCTATAATCCACACACATCCGCCATGACCCATCAGACTTCTTCACAAGCAGCACTGGTGATGAATACGGACTATTGCTATTCCTGATCAGATCCGCCTTCATTTGTTCTTCCACCTGTTTTTCAATCTCGTTCTTCTGAAAATGTGGATAAGGATATGGTCTTCGAGACACTGGTTTGCTACCCTCCATTAAGGGAATGCGGTGGTCATGGTACCTGTTTGGAGGAAGGCCAGTAGGTTCCTGGAAGACATCTTCATACTCCAGTAACAGTTCCGGCAACCCTTCTAACTCACCATCGCTCTGTGGCTGATTCTCACAACTTAAGGACATTAACTGAACCACCTCTAATGTGCGGCTCTTCCTAAGCTCTTTCACAAAGCAGGCTGCATTGATGACTAAAGACTCATTCCTTATACCATGAATAGATACTGGAACCCCCAAATAATCGAATTTCATGACTTGCTTCCGGAAATCCCACCAAACTGGGCTCACATGACATAGCCAATGCACACCAAGCACAACATCACATCCCCCAAGCTGCAGAACGAGAAAGTCCTCCTGCATTATCAGGTTTGCTATACCAAACGAAATCCCAGAACACTTCCCTTTTTAGCAAATCTTCTCACCATTTGCCACTGTTACCGTATATTCCTGCCCCGTCGGAATCAACGTTGGAATCTTCTTCACCATCCTTCTATCTAAGAAGTTATGGGTACTTCCAGAATCTAACAGAGCAATCAACTCGATCCCTTGGATCTTGATAGCTACTCGCATTGTCCGAGGTGAATCACCCCCAGTCAAGGCCTGCAGAGAAATGTGAGGATCTTCCTGAGTCGTCTGACGAACTAAGAATTCATCATCGTCATCCTCCGAATCCTCCCCTTGGATCAGATACAAGTGTCCCTTAATCTTACACTTGTGATCCTTGGTCCATTTCTCGTTACACTTAAAGCAAAGACTATTTTGTCTACGGAAATTCTCTTCTTCAACAGAAAGTCGTTTCAGCCCCGATTTATCCGAACTGCTGCCTTTAATGTCCCCCTTCGCCGATGCAGGTTTCTCCCATCCGTCGGTATCCTTTGTACTGCTCATCGGTTTATACCTCTTAGACATGTACTTCTCCTCCTTTGCCAAGGCAAGACTCACCGCTTCCGTCATACTCTTCGGTCGGTGGCCTTTTACGTGGCACGAATCTTCTCCTTTAACCCACTGACAAAGGTTCCCACACGGAAGGCTTCGTCTAGACCCGGAAGGCGATTAGACAGTTTCTCAAATCTCGTCAAATACTGCCGAACTGAATCAACCTGGCATAATTTCGAGAATTCCCCCGCTGCATCCTCATATGGATTTCCGAATCGCATATGGAGCTCAGCTTCAAAATTTGACCAAGAAGAAAGAGGCAAGAATTCGTTTAACCAGTCCCACCATTGCAAGGCATCGCCAACCAAATAGTACGAAATCAAATCCAATTTCTCCGCATCTGACGAGAATCCATAGAATTTAAAGAAATACCGCGCATGGTGAATCCAATCCACTACAGCAGTCGATCCATCATACTTCTCGAGCTTGAGATGAAGATTCCGTGGACTCTTCCGGTCGCTGCTTGAAGACGAAGAAGTCCGATCACTATCCGGTCGCTCCTTTCCCAGCGCCGTGCTCAACTGGTCCAACCGTGAACAAATCTGCTCGAACTTATCATGGAACTCTGTCTTTAACTCCCCGTAAGCCTTCTTCATCGTGCTTGCCGACTCCGAGCAACGCCGATCGACTGTTCGATTCATTGAATCCAACAGTTCGCACAGCTCCGCTCGAGTCACCGGTGGCGGCGCATCATCTTCCTGCGGCGCCATGTAACCTGAATCTGATACCAATTTGTTACTCCGTAAGTAGTAGCGGTGCCTCTGGCTAGTCGATCCTCCTTCCAAGTTCCCTATGGTGGTCGCCTGGTTGTAGAGGGAAAAGGATCAGCAATGGATAATAGACGATCTGAGGAGAAGAATAAGGAAAGGAAGGAGATAGGGGAAGGGAATCGGAATGGAGAGAGGGATAGAGAGAGAGAGAGAAAGAGAAAGAAAGTCACAGCGAGAGAGGGATGATCTTATTCAAATTAGCCGAAATTACAAGATGCCTCTCTCAGTGGACGGCGTTAGCTATTTAACAGCCGTGACCCACTCTCAACCATACAGGCTATTACAGAGCTTTGCTCAGCTCAACCCCATCTACAACGACTCCCCTGTAATTTTCTTAACAAACCTCCAGCTGTCACAACTAACTAACTAACAACTCGCAACAGCCTCAGCGACCCTCTCCGAAGCTTCAGCTCCGATCTTCCAGGAATGCTTGTAACACTACGGTATCTTGTCAGATGAAGAGAAACTGGATCTCATTGTGTATTACTTGGTCGGCAACTCCTTGCAATGGTGGGAGTGACTTAATGACTTCTAGCCAGTATCATCTAGGACTATGTTTGAAGTAGAACTTCATATTTGATTCGAAAATCCATATGAAGACATTGTGGGTGAGTTCTCTAAACTGTACCAGATGGATTCTGTTTGTAATTTCCTATCCAAGTTCGAGAAGCTTTTGAATCGCCTGTCGGGATTAGATGAAGTATTTCGAATCAACACGTTTGTCAATGGCTTGAACGAGAAGATCCATTGCCATGTTAAGGGCAGTCGTCCTAAAAGCATTGCAGAAGCAGTGAGTCTGGCATTAGCAAAGGAGGAGAAGTACTTATCCAAGAAGTCCAAATCAACATGATTCCGAAAATAGGAGGAATCTACAGACAAGACGACTTATGAGCATCGGGAGAAGAAGGGTACTGATGCATACAAATTTGGTTCAAAATGACTATCCTTTGAGGAGGAGAATTTTTTTCGTCAGAATAGCCTTTGCTTTCACTGTAATAGAAATGGTCAACTGATCACAAGTGTAAAATAAAGGGGAAGCTATATTTAATTGAAGGTATTGATTCTAATGATGACGAGGAGGTGTTTGTGGAAAAGTACTCCTCTACAGACGATGATGATCTGCATATATCCCTTCAGGATTTAACTGGACAAGATTCACCACGGACAATGAGGGTCAAAGTGATCATTGAAGGAATGGAGTTAGTTGCCTGTTAAATTTGGGTAGTACTCATAACTTCATTGACACTAGAGTGGTCAAGAAGAGGTCGGAATTGTTGCAGGTCGGCCTTGAATATACTGTAATAGTGGCAAATGGTGAGAAGATTCAGTCTAAAGGGAGGTGTCTGAATGTGCAATTCAATATAGCAGGAATTGTTATGGAGGAGGACTTCCTTGTTCTGCAGGTGGGAAGTTGTGATGCAGTCCCAGGAGTTTGCTGGTTATGCCATATCAGCCCAATTTGGTGGGTTTTTAGGATTCAACTGCTCAAGTTTGACTACATGGGAGTTCCAGTTGAAGTTCATGGGTTAACATCCAAAACTCAGTTATTAAATGCAGCCTATTTTGCAAGAGAATTACGAAGGAGTAGATCTGTTGAAATAATTCAATTGATGTCTATTCATAGCGAAGTTCCACAGGGAAACAATGGGAAAATACCTGGTTTTACTGAGTTGTTGCAGAATTACCAGGATATCTTTAAGGAACCTGTCGTCTTGCCTCCAAATCATTATCATGATCATAGGATTCCATTGTTGGACGGAAGTAAAACAGTTTTGAGAAGGCCTTATCATTATCCCCATTTCCAAAAAAATGAGATAGAAAGACAGGTGGAGGAACAGATGAAGGTCGGGTTAATCATGAATAGCAACAGTCCTTATTCTTCTCCAGTACTTTTGGTTAAAAAGTCAGATGGATCATGGCGCATGTGTGTTGATTATCGGGGAGTGAATCAGATAACAGTTCCTGACAAATTTCCCATTTCATGGATTGATGAGCTGCTTGACAAATTACATGGTTCAGTCATATTCTCTAAACTTGATCTGTGAGCTGGGTATCATCAGGTGAGGGTGATAAATGAGGACATTCATAAGACCACTTTTAGAACTCACTAGGGACACTATGAATATCTAGTTATGCCGTTTGGGTTGACAAATGCACCAGCAACATTCCAATCTCTTATGAATGAAATCTTTAAAGTTCATTTATGAAAATTTATCCTAGTCTTCTTTGATGATGTTCTCGTTTACAGTAAGGATCTGAGATTACATTTGGATCATTTGGCTACTGTCTTACAGATACTTCGAGACCATCACTTGTTTGTTAAGCAAAGTAAGTGCTAGCTCAGAGCTTCCTCAGTAGAGTATTTGGGTCATGTAATTTCTAAAACTGGAGTGGCAGCTGATTCGAGTAAAATTCATAGTATCTTAGACTGGCCGAAGCCAACTTCTGTGAAGGCACTGTGGGGATTTTTGGGATTAACTGGATATCATCAAGAATTTGTTAAAGGATACAGCCTTATTGCTCAACCTCTGACCAGTATTCTAAAAAAGAACAATTTCAAATGGAAGGAAGAGTCAGATGTAGCTTTTATCTAGTTAGAGAAAATAATGACAACACCACCAGTCTTAGCAATACCGAATTTCGGTAGAGAATTCATTTTTGAATCATATGCTTCTGTATTAGCTGTGGGTGCAATACTGATGTTGGAGGGTTGTCCTATAGCATTCATAAGCTCTGCTTTGAAGGGGAAACAACTGGGCTGGTCAACCTACGAGAAAGAGATTCATGCTATTCTGCTAGCTATTACCAAATGGAGACGCTACTTGGTGGGTGCTCAGTTTCTAATTTGTACTGACCAAAAAATATAAAGCATATGATGGATCAAAACATTCATACGCCCACTCAACAGAAATGGATGTCCAAGTTGCTAGGATATGACTATGTCATTGAGTATAAACAAGGTTCTACTAATCGGGTGACAGATGCCTTATCTAGGTGAGATGTATTACCAGAAGATTCTACATGTTACAGTACCAGTACCTCAATGGATCAAAGAGGTTCAACAATTATACAATACTGCCCCGATTCTGGTAGAATTGATGGACAAATGGCGAACTGGGAAACTGAATCCACAAAAGTTTCAGTGGAAGAATAATATGTTATTAAAAAATGGGAGTATTGTGTTGAGTTATAACTCAGAGATGAGTAAGAAGGAAATATTTGAGATGCACAATACATCCAATGGAGGACATTTGGGGTTTGAAAAGACCTTGAACAAGATTAGGGAGGTGTTTTGGTAGAAAGGAATGAGAGGACATCGATGACAGTGTATTCGTGAATGTTCCATTTATCAGGAGAATAAGTTTGAGAATTGTTCCCCTCCAGGATTGCTCCAGCCTCTGCCCATTCCTACTACTGTCTGGTCTAAAATTGCAATAGATTTCATTGATGCCTTGCCAATGTCGAAGGGTTGTACTGTCATTTTTGTGGTCGTGGATCGACTATCCAAGGTAGCACATTTATTTTCTTGAAAACACCCTTATACGGCTTGCTCTATCCTAGATGTGTTCATCGAAGGAGTATTCAAACACCATGGTTTTCCTCAATCAATTATTTCTGATCGAGATACCATTTTCACTAGCTCCTTTTGGACAGAGTTCTACAAGTTGTAGGGTACACAGCTGAAGATGAGTTCAACATATCACCCACAAACTGATGGCCAGAGTGAGGTATTAAATAAAGGCCTGCAATGCTACCTTCGGTGCTTCTGTGCAAATCAACCAACTGATTGGGCACACCATTTTCCTTAGGCGGAATGGTGCCATAATACAACAGTACATTCTTCCACCAAGATGTCCCCATATGAGGAAGTTTTTGGCAGGCATCCACCAACTCTTCTGTCATATATTCCTGCTCAGTCCAGGGTAGCTACAGTTGATGTGACTATTACTTCTAGAGATGCGATTCTTCAACATCTTCAGGAGAATTTGAGACGAGCTCAGGATAGAATGAAAAGATTTGTAGATACAAGGAGGTATGAAAGAAGCTTTGATGTAGGCGAGCTTGTGTATTTGAAACTGCCATTCTATAGGTAGGGTTCAATAGTACAGAGGAGAAAGAGGAAGATCAGTCCCCTATTCTACGGGCCTTTTGAGATTATGGAAAAATAGGAGCAATAGAATATGAAATAAAGTTGCCAGCTAGTGCTCAACTACATCCAGTGTTTCATGTTTCACTACTAAAGAAGAAATTGGGTTTAGATGTATCGGGAGGAGTCCAATTACCCAATTTTGAAGCTGACCAGATTCCAACACCAGCTCGTATCTTAGAGAGATGGATGGTACCCGACTGGCATCGACAGCCGGCGATCACAGAAGTGCTAATCCAATGGAATAATAGAGATGTCAATGAAGAAACTTGGGAAAATCTGTACAAGTTACGGCTCAAGTACCCAACGACAACCTTCTTATTCGACGAGGTGGCCAATGAGTAGCTTTCTTCGACCTTGAGGACAAGGTATGTCTTGAGAGGGCGGCATTTGTTATGAGTGGAAGTGGAATGCAAGGTACATAATGAGCTGTTCTGGGACGGAGCTGAAGTGGTGGCTCAGGAGATGCCGAAATTGTAGCTAGTCAATTGAGTAGTTAGACGTTGTTAGCTGAGCTGTTAGCAGAGTTGACAGTCTGTTACACTGTCTTGTCGTCCAAAGAGCCAATGATTGGCCGAGACTTGTATGTAAGCCCTCGTGGCTGAGTGGGATTGAGGCATCTATAAATAATATGCCCAGGTCACAATGAGGAGGGATCAATATTCTTTAGATTGAAATAATATCACTTCTCCCTGTGACATCTCTGTACTCAACACCTTCCTCTCTTCTCTACTCATTTTCTTCCTCAATTCCCTATATCTCTGTTCTTAACTATAGTATGTATTAACCTCTTCATCTTCTAGCTACCAGGATCCATGATAGGGACTGAAGGAGGTTCAGATCCGCTTTAGATGCATCTTTACTACCTTCGTAGTAACACTTGGGGGACCCCAGGCGATGTCGAATGGCTTGTTCTCAAATCTTTCTGCCTCTCACCGATGTCTCTGCCCACCTACTTCTAGGTAGTTCAATGGACGGCTTCTGCAGCGTGGGCACGTCAGTCGTGGGAAAGGGAGGATGTTCTGGACTGTTGATCATGTTTGGTCCAAGATGGACCCTTCCACATACAGCTTCAATCGCACGGGGGAAAATCCCACTAAGGAGTGATCCCCAACCGCCAGGGCATGAAATGAGGGGAGTGAGGAGTGGAAGTGAGTGACCCCCAGATGTGCGCCAACTTCTCTTTGGCCCCACGTGCAATTGAACCATTGGCCACATAAGTAAAACCTTGTGAAAAAACCCTTTTCTCCTCAAATCTTGGAAAAATCATAATAATTTGGTTTTAAGGCCAAATATAGAAAAGTTATATATCAAATTCATCAAATCAACAAGACCTACACTTTGGACTTCATTGCAGACCCTAATTCCTCTTTTGGTTCCTTTTTTTCATAAAAGATGTGAACTTTAGTATATTGAATACATTTAATGTGATATTACGATCAATGTTGGAAAATTAATGACCATTCACCATCCTAATTATGAAATCTATAACTTTTGTACATCTTTGATTTTTATGGGAGTCCTAATCATCCTTATTTCTCATACATGACTCTAATTGTAGATATATACTAGTTTTGAGACTCTAATGATGTACCTTGTCCTAATTTGATAATCTTGATACTTAATGATGGACTAATGACTTATCAACCTCAAATCAGTAATATATGCCTCTCCTTGACTTTAAAATTATCCCTAATATCCTCCTTACTATGGTTGATTCATTTGACCCCTAATGCATGTATGTGCCCCAGTTATGTGAATACTTGGTTACACCTTAAACCAATGATGAGTGTGATCAAACTTATGAATACAATTCTTTTTGTTCCTTCATATCAGTAATAGTAGGATGTTTGGGGACTCTAATTCCTATGATCAGCCCCCTTTCTCTATGGTGGCATTTCCAACCTTAGCTTTGCTTAATGTGACATATGTTACTCGAATTGTGGGTCTTGTACCTTAATGTGTATGTGGATCCTTTTCCCTTATCCCCCTCTCTCAAATCAAGGATTACTCTATCCCTCATGATATCTTGGATGTAGATGTCCCATAGTATTTTCATGCTAAACATTTATGTCATGTATAAACTATGTTGATGATTGAATGTATGTGGATATGTTGGTACCAATGTTGCACTTTGATGCTTTGACCTAGGGGATATCCACCTATAATTGAACATACTTCTTATATACTTATGTTTCTACCCTAAACTACCTTTTATGGAGGGACCCTTCAACTTGATGAACCTTTGTCTTTCTTGCCCTACGATTAGTCTTTTGACCTTGAAATGTGCATAATGACCTAAACTTAAAATGCTCATATATAATGAATGGGACATAAAATTCACATGAAACTTGAACCATACCTTCATGATGACCTCTAGTGAAGTATAATATCATCAAACATGTAATTAACCAAACTTGAACCTAACTTGGCCAAAACCCTAAAATGCATCTAGTTAGGGTTCATGATGAGAATCTAATTGTAAGGCCCTAAACTTGCTTAATGCATTGAACAAGACTAATTATAATAATTTAATTCTTATAACACTAATATAACCTTGTGATATTCTTTGAAATCATAAGACAAGCTTAAGTTTCAAATTTGGTCCAATTTGGACACTGTTTGAGAAAGTAATGCAACTTTATGCACATTTTGGACTTTCCTGCAATTTACCCAATTGAGAGGTTTTCTTTGCAATTTATCACTTTCATTGTGTTCCTTTGATATTTTCTTTTCATTCTTGATCTTGTTGATCCATGGGGCACCTATTTAAACCTTAGTTTGAAGGTGTTTTCTCCAAGGGTAATTTTAGGATTTACCCCTGCACGGATGAGCTACCTTTAGTAGCTATCAACTAATGAATTATTTGATTGGCTGGGAAATTTGACAAAGGAAAGCCAACCAGGTCTATACATATGGTGGGGATCTTCTTGTGTGTGTGCTTGTATATTCTTAATAAATTAAGGCCATGGACACTTGGATAGATACTAGAACTTCAACTTTTTCTTTTTCTTTATCTTAAAGTTTCGTATACTTATCCCCAAGCACCAAAGCGAGCCATTTTCTCTACACCACTTTCCTTCTTCTCCAACTTCATTCTCCCTCTGTGCTTCTGCGAATTTTTCTATCCAAGGAAGTAGAAAGTGAGGATCTTCCTGGAAAAAGGATCTAGGGTTGCAATTGACTTCATTTTAGGGTTGAAAAAGCTTCCTTCTAGTGATCTTGACCTAAAAGAGTAAGAATTCCCTTCTTTCCTCCATTTATTTCCTTTTTATCCTTCCTCCTAGCTTTCTCTAGGTTGAAACCTTTCTGTTCTATGGTAGAAGTTGCTCTAAAGCTCTAAAGCCCTACCTTTCTTGCTTCTTATGCTTAGGGTTTTCTCATTTGACGAAGAAAGGTGCTACATGGATGAATTCATAACTTATTATTGGATTTTCTACCCTACCTTCTCGAGTTTTCTTCTGTGTGGGGTTTCATCTTCTCATCAGAGGCAAGTTTTATAACTTGCTCCGCATTTATTGCTTGTCATAAGCTTTCTAGATCATGTTCTTGCTTGAAAATGATGATTTATTCACTAAAAAGCTATGCTTGACTTGGATTTTGATTTTTATAATGTTCCCTATTCTTATTTCAGTTCTAGATGAACCTGTGATCATGTGTACGCTATTCCTAAGGTATAATATGACTTGTATCAGGTTGGTTTGACAACCTATGGTGCTAAGCACCTATCAACCAATGGTCAATTTTAGGGTTTAAAGTAGATTTCTTCTATAAACCCATGACCCGATGATGGTACCATTGCAACAACCCTATGGTGTTGTCTTCATGATAACTAATGGTCAAGATCAAAAGTGTCAGATGATGGTGAAAACCTATGGTCTGAAAAACACTAGACGGGGGGGGGGGGGGGGTGAATAGAGTTTTTAAATTATTTTAACAATTATTTAACTCAAACAACCACAATTGAAAATGGAAGAAGGAGACAAGTGTTTAGAGTGGTTCCAACCTTAGCAAATACTAAGGTTGTCAGTCCACTACCCGGTTGCTTACCCAATCGGGATTTTGAAAGTATCAATTTTATTACCTTCACAAGGATTTACACAAAATACAATACTTTCTTACACCCCTTGAACAACCTTCACTTGAAGTAGATGCACCAACCCGAGGTAGCCTTCTTGAAGTAACTCCAAGCTCCCCCTTGAAGTAGCCTTCCTCTTTAGAAGTAACCTCCCGTTGCACCAGCCTTCTTGAAGTAGCTCAAGGTCCCCTTCTTCACCAAGAAGTTTTACAACCTCTCCAATCCGCAGCCTCCAACCTAGGAGTAGCAATGAGAGTACAAACAATAATAGTGAACAAGAAAGGAAAATGGAAATTACAACTTATCCTTTGAAGCACAAGGCTTGATTTGCCTAGATCAAGCGTATAGATCTCCTAACCAATGTGTATGGAATTGTGATTGCTGTGGATAGGAGATGCTAGCCTATAGGACATGAAATTTGAGCTGAGAGAAGAAGTAGCCAGTTGTCAATATGCTCAATTGCTCACAAACAGGTTTCTCAATGTAAGTGTATGCTCAAAGATTGTTCAAGTGTGAAAACAAGTAAGTTTAGGTGTCCTAAGGCATGTCCTATTTATAGGAATGTCCTACAAGTGCTTAAGGACGTTCTAGACACTTTCTAGGGGTTTCTAAGTGCTTAACTAGCCGTTAGATATAAGTTAGTTGCTTTAACAACGACTAGTTAATTAATTCTGCAGTTGCCGTCAGAGACCATCTCGGTCGAGAAATGGTCGACCGAGACACCTACTCGGTCGACGTTTTGTCGACCGACAGGCTCTCTGGATCAAGTGTTTGCAACGTTTATCTCCAACTACCAACTACCTTGTCAGCTGTGTCTAACGGCTACTTGGGTCTTTCTCGGTCGAGAAGTTTGTCGACCGAGAGTGTCTCAGTCGAGGATTTTGTCGACCGAGATAGACCATGTTTCAATGTTTCAAATGAAGACATTAAGTGTGTGTATGAGTGTGCATATGTGACACTGTTGAAGGGGATGACCTATCTAAATGTGGTGTTTAGCTAGGGAAGATCTAACGCTTGATTTACATGAAGTCTAAGTACTTGTACATTATATATTTGTACAAGTTTACAATTGATTACATTTCATGACATTTACAATCATTCAAGCATATAGATTCCCTAGTGTTTTATCATCGACCTTATTCTTGCAACACTCAAGTAGCACGTTAGATTAACAAGAATGAAATGTTTGTCATTATCAAAACAAAGGGATTTACAGATGTCCATTTAGCCAACAAACTCCCCCTTTTTGAAGATGACAAACATTTCCTAAATATAAAATAAGAAAATATAAAACATGTGAGTTTCATACCTGAAGATTACCTTTGTGAATTTCTTCTCTTGTTTATAAAATGTGTGCTTATTATTCCCCATGAATTATGGAACATGAAATCCAATTCTTTAGGGAATATAGCAACTTTCAATGTAAATCCAAGAGTTTATGAAACTCATTGATTGAGTTTTGCACAATTACTAAGTTTTATATTTATTTCTCCCCCTTTGTCATTTCAAAAAAAAATATCCGTTAAAAATAAAACTCCCCCTTAATTAGATGTCCCAACAAATTCAATGACAAAGATGTCCATTAAAAGCCAAAATGATGCAAATAAACGACATTGTTAAGAAGCACAAATATCAAAGAAAACATTTTCCAAAGAAGTGATAAGCAATTGCTTCCTTATTTTGTTGAATTGGTCTAGTGGAAGCGGTTTTGTAAAAATATCAGCCAATTGATCTTCCGTATCAACATGATGAAGGGAAACATGATTTTTAGAAATATGATCCCTTAAAAAGTGATGACGGATTTCAATATGTTTAGCTCTGCTGTGTAAAATAGGATTGTGTGCTAAGTTTATAGTGCTTGTGTTGTCACAAAAGATAGGTGTAGATGAAAGAATAAAACCATAATCATTTAATACTTGTTGCATATAAAGCACTTGAGCACAACAAGATCCGGCTGCCATATATTCAGCTTCAGTTGTAGAAAGGGCAACCGTGTTTTGTTTCTTGCTAAACCAAGATACTAAAGCTCTCCCTAACAAGAAACAACCACCACTAGTGCTCTTGCGATCAAGTCGAAAACTAGCATAATCAACATCAGTATAAGCTTTAAAATCCAAGGATTGTCCTTTTGGATACCATAAACCAAAACATGTAGTGCCGGCTAAGTATCGAAGAATTCGTTTAACTGCTTGAAAATGAGAGTGCATAGGTTGTGATTGAAATCGAGCACAAAGACCAACGGAAAACATGATGTCCGGTCTAGAAGCAGTTAAGTAAAGCAAACTACCAATCATGGCTCTATATAAGGAATCATCAATAGGTTCCCCATTTTCATCCTTATCAATTTTAGTAGAAGTGGCCATAGGAGTAGTAGCATGTTTGCACTGATCCATCCCAAAACGTTTTAAGAGTTCTTTAGTATACTTTTCTTGGCTTATAAAAATCCCGGCAGGCGTTTGTTTAATTTGGAAACCAAGAAAGAAAGTTAGTTCACCCATGAGGCTCATTTCAAATTCTTTTTGCATAATGTCACTAAATTGTGTGCACAACGATTCATTTGAAGCTCCAAAAATAATGTCATCAACATATATTTGAACAACTAGAAAATCAGATGTATATGTTTTGAAAAATAAGGTAGAATCTGAATTTCCAATAGAAAAACCATTATCAAAAAGATATGTCTTGAGCCTTTCATACCAGTTCCTAGGTGCTTGTTTTAAACCATAAAGTGCTTTCTTAAGTTTATAAACATAGTCACCTTTTTCCGGTATTTCAAAACCGGGTGGTTGGGAAACATATACTTCTTCTTGAATGATTCCGTTTAGAAATGCACTTTTTACATCCATTTGGTAGAGTTTGATGTTTTTATGTGCAACAATAGCTAGTAACATTCTAATAGCTTCAAGTCTAGCTACTGGTGCATACGTTTCATCAAAGTCTATTCCTTCTTGTTGATTATATCCTTGTGCTACTAACCGAGCTTTATTCCTTATTACTTCTCCTGCCTCATTTAGCTTATTCCTAAAAACCCATTTAGTTCCAATGATGGTTTTATCTTGTGGTTTAGGAACTAAATCCCATACATCATTTTTTGTGAATTGGTTTAATTCTTCTTGCATTGCTATTATCCAATAATCATCTTTAAGAGCTTCAGATATCTTCTTAGGTTCAATGATAGAAACAAAAGCCATGTTTGTGACATCCTTAAAGGAAGACCGAGTTTTTACTTTATCATTTGGATTTCCAATAATTAATTCTTGAGGATGATCCTTAATAAGTCTAGGTATAGGTTGTGTTTCAGCTTGGTTATTGTTTGTAGTATCTTTCTCACTATCATTTGGTATGTTTAAGTTTTCGAATTGATTAGTAAGATCAATTATTTCTAGATTTTCTTATTTGGACTCTTCATGAAAAGAGACATGAATAGATTCCTCAACTTTTCTAGAGATAGTGTTGTAGACTCTAAATGCTTTGCTAGAGGTAGAATATCCCAAAAAAAAAAGCTTTGTGGGATTTAGAATCAAACTTATCTCTATCATCTTTGGTATTTAAGATATAGCATGTAGATCCAAAGGTATGAAAATAGTCAACTCTAGGTTTCTTAGAATGTATTATTTCATATGGAGTTTTCTTCAAATGAGAGTGAACAGTTACTCTATTTAACACATAGCATGCGGTGTTTACAGCTTCAGCCCAAAAGGTTTTGGGTGTGTTATGTTCGAGCATCATTGTTCTAGCCATTTCTTGTAGTGATCGATTTTTCCTTTCAACTATACCATTTTGTTGTGGAGTGCGTGGAGCAGAAAAATTGTGAGTGTACCCTTGAGATGTGCAAAATTCTTCAAATAAATGATTTTCAAATTCTCCACCATGATCACTTCTAATGGTACATATTTTGCTTTGTAATAGATTTTCAATCATGGAACAAAATTTTATAAAAACATGAATAGTATCATCTTTGGTTGCAATAAAATGTACCCATGTATATCTACTATAATCATCAACAATAACAAAACAATATCTTTTGCCACCAATAGATTGTGTCCTCATGGGTCCAAATAAATCCATATGAATTAATTCTAAAGATCTACTGGTGCTAAGTACATGTTTAGGTTTAAAAGAGGTTTTTGTTTGCTTTCCCAATGTACATGGTTCACAATTTTCAACTTGATCAAAGGATAAAGTAGGCAAACCACAAACAAGATCATATTTCACTAACTTTTTGATAACATGTGAACTAGCATGTCCTAGCTTTTTATGCCATAGTTGTAAAGTATTTTTATTTGCAAGCAAGCATTTTCCTACTACAGATTTCATAGAGTTAGGTCTAAGAATATAAAGATTTCCAACTCTTTTTCCTTCATAGACAACATTTGTAGTGTTTTCTATTAATAATTTGCAGCAGGTTTTGTTAAATAAAACATCATAGCCACTATCACATAATTGACTCACACTTATTAAGTTATGGTGCAAACCATCAACGAGTAGAACATTCTTTATTTCGAGGTTTGTACCAATGTTACCTATTCCAACGATTTTACCTTTACCGTTATCTCCAAAAGTGACTGTTCCACTCTTCTTTTCTTCAAAAATTTGAAATGCATCCTTGTTTCTGGTCATGTGTTTGGAACATCCACTGTCGACCACCCAATCCTGCATTAAAATGTAGGTTTTGGTACCCATGTGATGGTCCGATATGGTTAGAAGCATTTAAGTACAGATTGTATAAAAATTCTGATTCAGAACTTCAGTCGGTCGATAATTGTTCGACCGACATCTTTCTCGGTCGACTAATCATCGATCGAGAAGGTTGTTGTATTGTAAATTAAGAACAAAGAAAAAAACAGAGATTCTGCTCGGTTGACCAACTTTCGACCGAAATAGTTGCTGTTGATTTTGATTTGTTACAGGCATCTGGTCGGTCGACAAAAGTTCGACCGATTATATTTTCGGTCGACAATACTTCGACCGACTAAGTTTCTGTTTCAGTACAACAGTTCAAAAAATTACCATAATGCATGAAACCTTTTATTAAGTTGAGATAAGACAATATAAATTGCAATATTGAGCGTTTGATCATATCTCAACTAAATTGCATTCGACTCTACTAAGTTTGGGGTTTTGGGACCCAAACTAAGTAGGAATCCTTGGTCTTATAAGGGCATGAAAATGAATAATGTCCAAGACGTAGACAAAAATGACAAGTAATAGAGTCAACTTCATTTCTCTTTCTAGGAATTGTGTTCTTAGGTACAAACATAGTCCGAGTTCTTTTGGGTTGATTTTTCTTTTGAGCATATCCTAAACCTTTTCTTCCATCAACACTAGAGGAGGCTTTTAGAATGTTGTCAAGGATATCTTTTCTTCTTAACTCATGTAAGTTTCTTTGTAGCTTAGCAATGTCATCCATCTTCTTGTGTAAATCTTTTCTTGCTTGATCTAAATCAGATAATAGGGAGTCTCTTTCTTTTACAACATTGTCATAGTCTAGATGGTTACACAGAATTGGTTGAGTCTGAAAATCTTTTAGTTTAGCTAACAATTCAGTCTTTTCTTGAGAGAGAAGATCAACGTTTGTTTCTAGAGTGAGTAGCTTTTTAGTGCAGTCATTTAAAGATGTTTTTAAAGACAAATTCTCAAGATCAATGTTGTTCTTTTCAGAAGAGAGATCATTTAATTTAGCATATAGCTCATCATTTGTTTTGATAACCTTCTTTACTTTCTTCTTGACATCAACATACTTATCATGAATTTCTTATAGACTAGTAATTAACTCTTCTTTAGAAATATCAAGTAGGCTTACCTCTTGAGAGTCTTCATCATCTTCTCTTGCCATTAGACATTCTACCTTTTCTTCTCCGCTTTCACTTTCACTTGACTCATCCCATGCAACTTTATAGGCTTTTTCTCCCTTCTTCTTGTGTGAGCTTTTCTTTCCTTTCTTTGCTTTAGGACATTCATTTTTGAAATGTCCTTTCTTTCCACACTCAAAACACCTAGGAGGAGAAGAAGAAGAACTAGAAATTTTGTTAGATTTAAATCTTTTATATTTCTTACCATTGACAATCAAGGCTTCTTCTCCTTCTTCTTCACTTGACTCCTCACTTTCTGGTGTGATTATCTTTGAAGCTTTTAGAGCCACATCCTTCTTCTTTCCTTGCTGAAGTTCACGTTCTCTTCTTTTTATCCTCTTCTAGGGTTGCTTTATGAGCTTCTAGATTGCCTATGAGTTGCTCCATTTTCAGTCGAGTGAGGTCATTAGCTTCTTCAATGGCTGTCACCTTTGGCTTGTATTTAGGAGGAAGTGATCGAAGGATTTTTGATACCTGATCTTCTTCAAGAACAGTTTTTCCTAGGGCATTTAAACCATTAACAATAGAAGAGAATTTTACAAACATTTCACTAATAGATTCATTTGGATCCATACGGAAGTGTTCAAACTTTTGTTTAAGCATGCTAATCTTAGAATTCTTGACTTGAACTGTACCTTCATAAGTTATGGATAGTCTATGCCAAATGTCATAGGCTGTGTCACAATTTGATATCCTATTAAATTCTCCTACTGAAATTGAACAATATAAATGCTTACAGCTTTGTCATTCATTTGAGCCAACTTTACCGTATTTGCATCCCACTCTGCATATTGTGTTTGAGGAAGCTCGTATGGGGTTGACACCATCCTCCATAAGTCCCAATTGATGCATTGGAAGTAGAACTGCATCCTTCTCTTCCAATATGTGTAGTTTGTTCCATCAAACGCTGGAGGTTTAGCAACAAGTGTCCCTTCAAGGTTAAGGTTGTTAAGCACCATGTCACCCATTCTTCAAGACCTTGTTAGGGTTCCTTGAAGCCTGCTCTGATACCAATTGAAAAACACTAGAGGGGGGGGGGTGAATAGAGTTTTTAAATTATTTTAACAATTATTTAACTCAAACAACCACAATTGAAAATGGAAGAAGGAAACAAGGGTTTAGAGTGGTTCCAACCTTAGCAAATACTAAGGTTGTCAGTCCACTACCCAGTTGCTTACCCAACCAGGATTTTGAAAGTATCAATTTTATTACCTTCACAAGGATTTATACAAAATACAATACTTTCTTACACCCCTTAAACAACCTTCACTTGAAGTAGATGCACCAACCCGAGGTAGCCTTCTTGAAGTAACTCCAAGCTCCCCCTTGAAGTAGCCTTCCTCTTTAGAAGTAACCTCCCGTTACACCAGCCTTCTTGAAGTAGCTCAAGGTCCCCTTCTTCACCAAGAAGTTTTACAACCTCTCCAATCCGCAGCCTCCAACCTAGGAGTAGTAAGGAGAGTACAAACAATAATAGTGAACAAGAAAGGAAAATGGAAATTACAACTTATCCTTTGAAGCACAAGGCTTGATTTGCCTAGATCAAGCGTATAGATCTCCTAACCAATGTGTATGGAATTGTGATTGCTGTGGATAGGAGATGATAGCCTATAGGACACGAAATTTGAGCTGAGAGAAGAAGTAGCCAGTTGTCAATATGCTCAATTGCTCACAAACAGGTTGCTCAATGTAAGTGTATGCTCAAAGATTGCTCAAGTGTGAAAACAAGTAAGTTTAGGTGTCCTAAGGCATGTCCTATTTATAGGAATGTCCTACAAGTGCTTAAGGACGTTCTAGACACTTTCTAGGGGGTTCTAAGTACTTAACTAGCCTTTAGATATAAGTTAGTTGCTTTAACAACGGCTAGTTAATTAATTCTGCAGTTGCTGTCAGAGACCATCTCGGTCGAGAAATGGTCGACCGAGACACCTACTCGGTCGACGTTTTGTCGACCGACAGGCTCTCTGGATCAAGTGTTTGCAACGTTTATCTCCAACTACCAACTACCTTGTCAGCTGTGTCTAACGGCTACTTGGGTCTTTCTCGGTCGAGAAGTTTGTCGACCGAGAGTGTCTCGGTCGAGGATTTTGTCGACCGAGATAGACCCTGTTTCAATGTTTCAAATGAAGACATTAAGTTTGTGTATGAGTGTGCATATGTGACATTGTTGAAGGGGATGACCTATCTAAATGTGGTGTTTATCTAGGGAAGATCTAACGCTTGATTTACATGAAGTCTAAGTACTTGCACATTATATATTTGTATAAGTTTACAATTGATTACATTTCATGACATTTACAATCATTCAAGCATATAGATTCCCTAGTGCTTTATCATCGACCTTATTCCTGCAACACTCAAGTAGCACGTTAGATTAACAAGAATGAAATGTTTTTCATTATCAAAACAAAGGGATTTACAGATGTCCATTTAGCCAACATTGATTTACAGATGTCCCTAGTGTCATATGATGGTGAAAACCTATGGTCACTCCCCTAGGTCAGGTTTTAGATCAATTAGAAGTTTAATGATCAACCATTAAGCACCCTAATGATGTTATCAATCAATGATGACATTAGCTTAATATTTGATGTTGATTAATGAATATAGTGTTGATCAAACAACCTATGGTGAGTTAATGGTCACTAATGATGGTTTATCAGATCTCCAAAAATCTATGGTGAGTCAATCATATAGTTGTAGCATCAATTAAGCCTTAGATCAATGGTTTCTTGGGTCACTTGATGCAATGGTCAAACCTATACTGTAATTGATGATTTTAACATATGAACTTGACCCAATGGTCAAGATCTAATGTTTATTCCTCCAATAAAGTGTAATGATGGATAATGTAATATTTTTGTCCTAATAATGTGATTTAGATGGTTTCCTTTATATGATCAACTTAAGGAGCTTACTTGTTGATAATGGATGGCTTGTTTTAACTGAACAGTCGATTGCGGGTTTTACCCTACTCTCAATGGAACTTTTTGTGTTATTAATCAAGGGATGTCTAGGGTTAGATGGTGACTCTTTATAGAGTACAAATCAAGGACTTCATAGGTGGTTTATCCAAGGTGTTTACTTATGTAAAAAACCAATGGTCTTACCTTTTAAACATCCAATGATTCTGGGTGATATTGTGGTATGGTGATATTGGTTGAATGATGATCGAACAAATGGAGGGTTACCCTTAATAAGGTAGTCTTATTATTCACTCATATTAATAGAAGGGATGATAATCATGTTGTGTTTATATGTAACCCTAATGAGGTATAGCTTGTTATACCTAGCTTTAATATAACTAAATGATGATAATTGGGTATGAATAGTCCTTGAATGACAAATACAATCATGTAATACTCTGTCACTATTGTGGAAACCCTAGTATTCTATAATCTGATGGTTACAACTTGATTTATGTGTGGGTTCACACTTGAGAATATTATGGAATGTGATGGCAATGCTTCACCTTATGCATCCATGATCCAATGGGGATGTCGTGAGTTAGGATTTGGGTATAAGTGTTGATTAGTAACATTGATATAATTTATCATGTTGAACCTAACTCTAATGCAAATAGATAAAGATGAGTATTCATGTTTAACATTATTATATGATAGAATGATGGTGGAATAACCTCCTTAACATGATCATAACCTTAATGTGTTAATTGGTGGTTATCATATCCACATGGTTGATACTTTCTTATGCTAAACATGTGCATTATGAATATGATGAGTGTTAATCATATCTAGATTCCTTGCATGTTGATGTAATAAAGGAATGTTCTTAATGTTAATATAACCCTGTTATGATTATTTATGAATATCTCCTATCTCATTAATGTAATATTATACTGATCTACTGTATTATATGTAAGTGACGTTGTTGAGCCTTGTTATAAGGCATGGAAAGATAATGATGATCTTGCAGGGAATAGTATGATGGTCTTAATGAACTTTGGGCATGGTTGATCCCTAAATGCGATGTAATCCTCTTATGTTGATAAGGGTTGATACCTTGTGATACTGTGAAAAGGATTTATATCATGTGATAGTATGATGGTCTTATTGACCTTTGGGCTTTGTTGAGCCCTGAATGAGGTGTAATCCACTTATGTTGATAAGGGTTGATACCATGTGATATTGTGAAAAGGATTTATATCTTGTGATAGTATCATGACTAGTGTGGTCTCATGAATGTCAAGTGAATAGTACGATGTGATGATGAGATGAGAAATTATGTTTCACACATTTTATATCTTTTGAAGTTGTGATATTTATGTCCTTGTTAGAATTGAATTAGGGTTTGTATGTCAACTTGTTTGATGCAGTCTTAATTCACCCAATTGGAATAACTAATCAAGTGAAACTCTAATCATGTAGTGCCCTGTGCCATAGATCCATCTGAGTGTCAGAATTTTCCAGATGGTGAAACTAGTATTCCTAGGGGAAACTCAGAGCGCATATTGTTGAGTATGTGGGGGTGGCAAGTTGAGGATATATCCTTGTCATCCACAATGCAGATTGTGGAGGTTGGCTATGGTCATGCCTCATACATCTGATGTGATTGAGAATGACTACGGTCGTGTCTCGGTGATTATATATGTGATAATATTGGAGGACAACTGCGGTTGTACCTAAGATGGTAGGGTATGCGTACCCACCTCCTTTCACTAGTGTCGTGACCTATACCAAGGATGGACTAGGATGTTAGCAGCTTGACCTTATGTATCACAGTGATGGACCCGTGCAAACTGGGGGAAAGAAGATCTTAGGAGTCCGACTCTTCCTAGATCTTGTATGACACTAATTTTGACTTAGCAGTGGTCAGTTGGATTTTGAGTGGTATCCTCAATTTCCTCGGGGCATAATAAAAGATGTAATACAGCCGTATAGCATATCTGTTTAGGGTTATACATGATGATTCACATTGGATGATAACCCTTGTTTGTTCTCTTTACATAAAGATGATGCTTAGTGCAATTATGAGATAGTAGATATACTTATGTTGTGGATATGCTTAAGATTGTAGATGTGTACATTCAGTACCCATGATTATGTTGATAACTATACTTCTACTGATGATTATAATCATGATGCTAGCTATCTCATGTTGTTAGTTATGTTTAGCATGCTAGCCATGCCTTTGTATTTAGAGATGCATATAATGCTAATCACGATTATCCAGGTAATTGTGCTTATGTTGCTAGATCTTTTTATGATGTTGATATGTTCAACCTATTAGACATGCTAATGTTGTTGGCTATGCTTATGTGGCTAGATTTATTCATAATGATAGAGATTCTATATTAATAGACTTGCTCATGATGCTAGATATGCATATGCTATTGAATTTCTTATATTGTCAACAAGATAAAGGATGATAGTCTGGCTAATGATGATAGTTATTATCTGCTCCTTTATGTATTTTGTTAATCATCAGTGTTGTTGAGCTTATTTGTTATATTTGATTAAACTGCTTAATTGTTTTATTACTTTAAAATGTTGTAATCAATAATCGTTGTTGGATATTATATCTCTTGCTGGGACATGGGTCTCACCCTTTTGGTTCGCCACATCTTTTTAGGTAATATGAAGTGATAAAAACAAACCTATGGCAGCAAAGAGGAGCTATAGTAATGAATATATGAGAAAGTTGATTAGATGTCTAGTGTGTCCTAGAGTCGTCCCTATACTCTCAGGTCCGGGCGAGAAAAAGTTTGTATATGATGTTTCAAACGAATCAGACTTTTGTTAGCATATTAATTCTTATTTGTGTGGCATATATGAATATTGTTCTCCTGTGTATATATTTGGTGGCTAAGATGATAGAACAATTTGTATTAAATTTTTGGCATAGTATGGATATAAAAAAGATTTTGTGCTCTTATGCAAATGTTTCTGAGCGGGTGCTGGCATTGAAATCAGTTTTAATTTACCCATATTTTGGGTATGTGATTAATTAGTGATTGATTGAGTTTTATGTTTTGAGTAATCTCATTTAGTGTAACGAGTTCTCACAAATTAGTATCAGAGCTTTAGGTTCACTGATTCTATAGGGACACTAGGGCTTAAGACTAGGATGATGTCTAAGTTAGGAACGTGACACAAAAACATGGTGCATACTGCCTAATCTCAGTACTTGGATGCCCTGGCCAGGTATTCAATTATTGAAGAAAGGTAAGTACAGAACTCTTAGATTGTTATCTTTTTTATTATTCTGATCAATTAGTCATTTTGAGACAATCTAAAGAGCATAACAAATAAGAAATCAGGGTGTGAATATCTCAATCCTACCTTAAGAAGATGAGAATTGCATCATAATCTATCAAACCTTGAATGTTTGGTAACTATAAGAGAAAGATTCAACACCATGAAATCTAAATCTGAATACAAATAAGAAAAAGAGGAGTTCTTGAAGATGTGATTCAAGAAGATAATAAAGTAAAAGACAAATAAGTCTATGCTTATAAAGTGATTCAAGGTATGAAATCCACATAAGATGGAGAGAACTCCAATGATAAGTATAAAATGAGAAGATAAATGAGAACAATGACAAAGGAATAAGGTGGAACCTGAGTTAATCTTAGACCAACCTATGTGTGAGAAAGTGTTAACGTAAAATCAGCATGGCTTGTGAAAAAATTAAGGGAGATGATCCATATTTAATGAAGAAAATGTGGAATATGAGTATTTACCTATTGATAAGTGGTTGAAAAATATAATAAAATAAGAGAACATACCCAAGTGTGATAAATAGTCATTAAGGAAGGAGTAATGAGATATGTTAATCATGATGATTCCTATGATAATGGCAAGGAACCCAAAATGAAAAGGGTAAAATGATACATAAGAAGATGTAACTTGCATAATGAAAATAGAATTGGTTACCTTTTTACTAGTGACCCTTGAACAATGTTGTGATGATGTGGGAAGCGTGTTTCCCTTTGTGTCTTTCCTTTCTAGGGCACAACTTTCACGTGAATCATTTCCACTTTGTATGTGTGGATTCAAAGTAAACATGAGCGTGGATAGCTTATTATAGCATAAGGTTGTTTGGACTATGGTTCCAAGATCATAAATTTTGTGATCAGATTTCTTTTGAGCCTTCCAATAATTAGGAAGACTCCTCTTATATGTCTTGAGATTTGATTATGTTGGTAAAATTAGATGAGATAAGGATGTGAGTTCCTTATAGCACATGAAGTGGATACCAAGGTAATGAATCCTAGTATCCAAGATGTATCAATAGTATGAGAAATATGTGAAGGTTGGAGATGTTTATTAAATGAACATTCCAAGTGTTTCTCTCCCTTAGAGAGATAAAGAGAGTTGATGATGACCCTATAAATGTTGTTTGGAAAGAAGAAGAAAAAAAAGTGATTCTATAATGTTGTGTATGGTTTAGTGATAGTTGGGCAAGACCACTATAAAGGATAGATGGTTTTTGGTCAATAGATATGTGATATTGTGTTCCTTTAAGATAAACCTATGATCAAATATTAATGAATGAGAGTTAGATTGGATGACATAATTCACATGACCATGATGAGTTTAGAGTTATGTCCTATAGACTAACCAATGTATAAGTAGAATTTATGAATAGGAGGAATAGAGTGTTCCAGTCATGTCATACAAGTTATATC
The DNA here is from genome assembly GCA_963693085.1 of Alisma plantago-aquatica. Taxonomy (NCBI): domain Eukaryota; kingdom Viridiplantae; phylum Streptophyta; class Magnoliopsida; order Alismatales; family Alismataceae; genus Alisma; species Alisma plantago-aquatica. The sequence continues at coordinate 516,810,931 of OY856410.1, read as the reverse complement.
AAACTTTGAATGATGACATGTCAAAGTATTTCAAATATGGTCAAAAATATGATCAATATTTCTTCAAAAACCTTAGGGTTTCCGACGTAGCAATAGATATGAGAACAAGTTGAACAAGAGTGAGATGGGGTTTATTAAATTTCTTTATGGGATCATGATGTGTCTTCTAAGTAAGTTGTGTAAATCCTAGTAAGGTGAAGATAGTGTTTTTGTTTCACCCCTAACAAGTTTGACTAGGAATGATGTTTCCTTGTATGGAATGACAGCTGCCAGTGTCAACATTTCTTTTGATGCTGAAAATAAACTGACAAGAGTTTTACTGTCATTGTATAAAAAAAGGATGGATACATTACTTTTTTTATGTTTCAAGGAATGGTATGGGACACATGCCATGATTGGTTAAAAAACTAGCAAGTATGAATTTTGAGTAATGTGTTGATACAATAGATATAATTTTTGGATGATAGCTAGAATTTAAAGTTGAACATTACTACTAGAGTTGTACATATGACACAATAAGTTTCTATGTTCAAATTTGCAAATGTCTTCTTATGTGGGGTTTTTTGTGTTGACTTAAGATGATATATGTACAAATGATGTGACATTACCATGATATGCAAGTAACCATGTGAATCTAATAGGATTAGATGCAAAGGAAGTACCCATCTTTGTTTACCTTGGATTTCGGGGGCAAAATCCCTATTAGGGGTTTATAGTTGTAAGGCCCCTAAACTTGCTTAATGAGTTGAACAAGCTTAATTATAATAATTTAATTCTTATAACCCTAATATAACCTTGTGATATGCTTTGAAATCATAAGACAATCTTAAGTTTCAAATTTGGTCCAATTTGGATATTGTTTGAGAAAGTTATGTAATTTTATGCATATTTTGGACTTTCTACAATTAACCCAATTGAGAGGTTTATTTGCCATTTATCACTTTCATTATGTTCCTTATATATTATCTCATCATTCTTGAGATTGTTGAGCCATGGGGATCCTATTTAAACCTTGGTTTGAAGGTGTTTTCTCCAAGGGTATTTTAGGGTTTACCCCTTCACAGATGAGCTACCTTTAGTAGCTATCAACTAATGAATTATTTGATTGGCTGGGAAATTCGACAAAGCAAAGCTAAGAAGGTCTATACAGATGGTGCGGGAGCTGCTTGTGTGTGTGCTTGTATATTCTTAATAAATCAAGGCCATGGACACTTGGATAGATACTAGAACTTCAACTTTTTCTTTTTCTTTATCTTAAAGTTTCATATACTTATCCCCAAGCACCAAAATGAGCCATTTTCTCTCCACCAATCCCTCCTTCCCCCAACTTCCTTCTCCCTCTATGCTTCTATGAATTTTTCTGTCCAAGGAAGAAGAAAGTGGGGATCTTCTTGGAAAAAGGATCTAGGGTTGCAATTGACTTCATTTTAGGGTTGAAAAAGCTTCCTTCCAGTGATATTGACCTAAAAGAGTAAGAATTCCCTTCTTTCCTACATTTATTTATTTTTTATCCTTCCTCCTAGATTTCTTCGGGTTGTAACCTTGTTTTTCCATGGTAGAAATTTTTCTAAAGCTCTAAAACCCTACTTTCTTGCTCCTTATGCTTAGGGTTTAGTCATTTGATGAATAAAGGTGCTAGATGGACGAATTCATAACTTATTATTGGATTTTCTACCCTACCTGCTCGAGTTTTATTCTGTGTGGGGTTTCATCTTCTCATTATAGGAAAGTTTTATAACTTGCTCCACGCTTATTTCTTGTCATAAGCTTTCTAGATCATGTTCTTGCTTGAAAATGATTATTTATGCACTAAAAAGCTATGCTTGACTTGGATTTTGGTTTTTATAATGTTCCCTATTCTGATTTCAATTCTAAATGAACTTGTGATCATGTGTACGTTATTCCTAAGGTATAATATGACTTGTATCAGGTTGGTTTGACAACCTATGGTGCTAAGCACCTATCAACCAATGGTCAATTTTAGGGTTTAAAGCCGATTTCTTCTATAAACCCATGACCTGATGATGGTACCATTGCAAAAACACTATGGTGTTGTATTCATGATAACTAATGGTCAAGATCAAAGGTGTAAAATGATGGTGACAACCTATGGTCCTCCCCTTAGGTCAGGTTTTGGATCAATTAGAAGTTTAATGATCAACCATTAAGCACCCTACTGATGTTATCAATCAATGATGACATTAGCTTAATATTTGATGTTGATTAATGAATATAGTGCTGATATAACAACCTATGGTGACTTAATGGTCACTAATGATGGTGTATCATATCTCCAAAAATCTGTGGTGAGTCAATCATATAGTTGTAGCATCAATTAAGCCTTAGATCAATGGTTTCTTGGGTCACTTGATGCAATGGTCGCACCTATATTGTAATTGATGGTTTTAATATATGAACTTGACCCAACGGTCAAGATATAATGTTTATTCCTCCAATAAAGTGGAATGATGGAAAATGTAATATGTTTGTCCTAATAATGTGATTTATATGGTTTCCTTTATATGATCAACTTAAGGAGCTTACTTGTTCACAATGGATGGCTTGTTTTAACTGAACAGTCGATTGTGGGTTTTACCCTACTCTCAATGGAACATTTTGTGTTGTTAATCAATGGATGTCTAAGGTTAGATGGTAAGTCTTTCTAGAGCAAAAATCAAGGACTTCATAGTGGTTTATCTAAGGTGTTTACTTATGTAAACAACCAATGGTCTTACCTTTTAAACATGCAATGATTCTGGGTGACATTGTGGTATGGTGATATTGGTTGAATGATGATGGAAGAAATGGAGGATTACCCTTAATAAGGCAGTCTTACCTATTTAATCATATTAATAGAAGGGATGATAATCATATTGTGTTGATATGTAACCCCAATGAGGTATAGCTTGTTACACCTAGCTTTAATATAACTAAATGATCGTAATTGGGTATGAATAGTCCTTGAATGACTAATACAATAATGGAATACTCTGTTACTATTGTTGAAACCCTAGTATTCTATAACCCAATGGTTACACCTTGATATATGTGTGGGTTCATACTTGATAATAGTATGGAATGTGATGGTGGTGGTTCACCTTATACATCCATGATCCAATGGGGATTTCGTGAGTTAGGATTTGGGTATAAGTGCTGATTAGTAACATTGACATAATTTATCATGTTGAACCTAACTCTAATGCAAATAGATAAAGATGAGTATTCATGTTTAACATTCTTATATGATGGAATGATGGTGGAATAACCTCCTTAACATGATCATAACCTTTATGTGTTAATTGGTGGTTATCATAACCACATGGTTGATACTTTCTTATGCTAAACATGTGCATTATGAATATGATGAGTGGTAATCATATCTAGATTCCTTGCATGTTGATGTAATAAAGGAATGTTCTTAATGTTAATATAACCCTGCTATGATTGTTTATGATTTTTTCCTGGCTCATTAATGCAATATTGTGCTGATCTGGTGTAATATATGTAAGTGATGTTGTTGAACCTTGTTATAGGGCATGGAAAGATAATGATGATCTTATAGGGAATAGTATGATAGTCTTAATGAACTTTGGGCATGGTTGACCCTAAATGAAATGTAATCCCTGTGATACTATGAAAAGTATTTATATCTTGTGATAGTATGATGACTAGTGTGGTCGCATGAATGGCTAGTAAATAGTACCTTGTGATGATGAGATGAGAAATTATGTTTCACACATTTTATATCTTTGAAGTTGTGATATTTATGTGCTTGTTAGAAGTGAATTAGGGTTTGTATGTCCATTTGTTTGATGCATCCTTAATTCATCCAAATGGCATAACTAATCAAATGAAACTCTAATCATGTACTGTCATGTGCCATAGATCCATCTGAGTATCAGAATTTGCCAGATGGTGAAATGAGTATTCCTAAGGGAAACTTGAAGTGCATACTGTTGAGTATGTGGGGTTGGCAAGTTGAGGATATCTCATTGTCATCCACAATGCAGATTGTGGAGGTTGGATATGGTCATGCCTCCTACATCTGATGTGATTGAGAATGAATGCGGTCGTGTCTCGGTGATTATATGTGTGACAAGATTGGAGGACAACTATGGTTGTACCCCAGATGGTAGAGTATGCGTACTTTCACTGGTGTTGTGACATGTACCAAGGATGGACTAGGTTGTTAGCAGCTTGACCTTATGTGTCACTTTGGCGGACCCATACTGACTGAGGGCGGAGAAGATCTTAGGATTCCAGCTCTTCCTAGATCTTGTATGGCACTGATTTCGACTTAGCAGTGGTCAGTTGGATTTTGAGTGGTATCTTCAACTTCCTCAGGGCATAATAAAAGATGTAATATAGCCGTATAGCATATCTATTTAGGGTTATACACAACGCTTCACATTGGATGATAACCCTTGTTTGTTCTCTTTACATAAAGATGATGCTTAGTGCAATTAAGATATAGTAGATATACTTATGTTGTGGATATGCTTAAGATTGTAAATGTGTACATACAGTAGCCATGATTATGTTGGTAACTATACTTCTACTACTGATTATATTCATGATGCTAACTATCTCATGTTGTTAGCTATGTTTAGCATGCTAGCCATGCCTTTATAACTTGAGATGCATATAATGCTAATCACGCTTATCTAAGTAATTGTGCTTATGTTGTTAGCTTTTTTATGATGTTGATATGTTCAACCTATTAGACATGCTAATGTTGTTAGCTATGCTTATGTGGCTATATTTATTCATAATGATAGAGATTCTATATTACTAGACTTGCTCTGGATGCTAGATATGCATATGCTATTTAATTGCTTATATTGTCAACAAGATAAAGGATGATAGTCTGGCTAATGATGATAGTTATTATCTACTCCTTTATGTATTTTGTTAATCATCAGTGTTGTTGAGCTTATTTCTTATATATGATTAAACTGCTTAATTGTTTAATTACTTTAAAATGTTGTAATCAATAATCATTGTTGGAGGTTATATCTCTTACTGGGACATGGGTCTCACCCTTGTAGTTCGCCACATATTTTTAGGTAATCTGAAGTGACAAAAGGAAGAAAAGAGGAGATATAGTAATGAATCTACGAGAAAGTTCATTAGATGTCTAGTGTGTCCTAGAGTCGTCCCTGTACTCTCAGGTCTGGGCAAGAAAAAGTTTGTATATGATGTTTCAAACGAATCAGACTTTTGTTAGCATATTAATGCTTGTTTGTGTGGCATATATGAATATTATTCTCCTGTGTATATATGTGGTGGCTAAGATGATAGAACAATTTGTATCAAATTCTTGGCATAGTATAGATATAAGAAAGATTTTGGGCTCTTATGCAAATGTTTCTGAGTGGGTGCTGACGTTGAAATCAGTTTTAATTTACCCATATTTTTGGGTATGTGATTAATTAGTGATCAATTGTGTTTTATGTTTTAAGTAATCTCATTTAGTATAATGAGTTCTCACACTAATAAACCTATGCAATCTTATGCTTATCCAGGTGTTGCTTGAGATCTAGATGGTCAAGGATAAGTAAGTTATTAATCTATGAATCAGGTATGAGCTTTAAATAATGATATGGCTTTCTTGTTTGAAATCGGTTACATATGTATGCTTGTTTACTTGCTCAATTATTTCCATGTAGTATTCTAGTATTATAATCGATGTTTGTCTCATGTCATGTTTTATAACTTGCAAACATAATATAGAAACTCTATGATACAAACCTCATGCACCTGCCTAAAGTTTTGGGGTAAGGACATGAGGATGGGCATCCTACTTGAGTTATCAAGATGGGGAGGATCATTGATAAAAGGGTTAGCTAATCTTGAGCACCCTCATAGACTCTTTCAGTGAGAAGTTGTCCATAAAAGGCCTTACGAATACATGATATTGATGAATTCATGAAATGATGGTATAATTGAAATGAAATGACATAAAACACAGGCTCTCATTTTGCTAAATACTTAACTTGTTTATTCTTGTTTGTTACTTCTTGAAAATCTTTTCAAATTATGCAAAGTTTATGTATATGTACCTTTTAGCCCTGTACTCAATACCTTGTATGCTTGACCCACCTTGTTTCACATATTTTATAGGTTCAGAGATGGCTAGAAGTTGATGGGCTTGATGATCTATGTCAGGTGTACTTGTTGTAGATCCATGGTAACCATGAGCATACTGGTAAAATTGAACTCTTAAACATGTAATTGAAATCTTGTAATAAAAGAATGTTGTTTAATATATCTTATTGAATGTTGAGATTATGATTGGTTCTTTTATCTTGTTATTTGTTCATGTATGCTGAGTTTTACATTTCTACATTTGCACTTTGATAATACCATGCTAGGTACGAATGCCTTGGTCCTATCTCCATTGACTTATATATAGTTATTTGGAGTTAGTATTTGGGTAACAAATGGTTCTGTGGCACATAGTTGACTCCAGTTGGAACATCACAACATAATGATGTTTTAGAAAGAAGAAATCAAACCTTGTTGTACATGGTACGACCAATGATGAGTTTATATAGTCTTCAAACTGTAAGGAAATACATCATCAGATAGGTAGTGGAAATAAAAATTTTACTGACATATTTCCCATTAACCAGTAGATCATGTCAATAACTATGCAATGGGAATGATGGTTTCATGAAAATATACCTGGTCCTGGAGCAAGTTCGGTGACAATCCTCATCGATGTAGATGTGCACTCTGTCTTAGATGGTGTTTGTGCAACTCCTACATGCACTAGGACTTGTATTACTTCTCCTCCATGGATAGGAGACTCAGAAAACTACTATAGAAACTCCTCGGATCTCGCCACAGACTGCTAGTTGGTGTTACCCTCCTAGTTGTAGCCAAAGGACTCCTACCTCTAGAGTAGTCTACATGGACTAACTAGAACTCTTTCATCTTTCTAGAATAGACAAGAAGGATTTGTCCCTCCCATTGGTGTACTAGTCACCAACCTACTCTCTATAAGGAGTGGGATCCCAGAGGGGAACCACTCCCTACTAAAAATTTGAAGAATAACATCTCCAATCCAAACACACCCAAAAATGTATGACAGAGTGGGTGTAAAATTTCCAAATCTTATTAATGGTATTCAAAACAACAAAAGTTTAGCATCGGAAGAAAATAATGACTATATTCAATATTCGTAAAAGGTTATAAAATTTCCATCATATTTCCCACATAGGGTTTACATGTATGATACAACATAAGGATCTAAGATAGAGGGAAGTCTAAACCATGACAAATTTGTCTCCAAGCTTTAACTCCTTAAGCCAAGTCCATATCTTCATGTCATATCATCCAAATCCTTAACCTAGGGTTGGAAGCATACCCCAGCAAGAAGAGAAAAGTAAAAGACATCAACAAAGGCTGGTATGTGCATACTAAATAGAAGATTGAGCAATTTAAAAGAATAAAGGACATCAAAATAAAAGGCTTCCCATAGAAAATTAAAGTACTACCCAATCAGGCATAAAATAATATAAACAACAAAATAATAATGAAGTAAGAGAGTATATAAACAAGACATCCATGTGTTCCACCTGTGACAAAACTAGATAATACAACAAGTAGGTAGGAAATAACACATCTACCAAAAATAATGTGTGGTGAACAGGGTCTTGTATAGATCTGCTCTAAAATGTGGGTCGAGCAGGAACTTTATACATCCACTCTAAATGTGGGGTGGCAGGGTCTTGTATACATCTTCCTAGGCACGTCTTCCCTAATTATTTTCATATGTAGGAATTTTCACACCCGCTTGCATATGTGGTAATTTTCATGTCCATATAAAATAACATGTAAGATTATACCAGAAGTCACCACATGATGCATAACAAAATAATAAGCAAGTATAAACAAATAAGGAGGATGAGAACATCCATCAAGTATAAAGTGGGATCAGAGGATCCATGCCACCACATAATAAATAACGTCCACCTCAAAAGTGGGCAAAAGAAGCACATATCACCAAAGCATGTTCCACCATGAATAAATCATAATAAAGATTCTAGATAATGTCAGAGTAGGTAATATGATCACAAGATCAATATCAAATAAGGTAGTTCACATGAACCATGATTTTCAGAAGAAAAGACATTGTGTATAGGCTATTGTCCATAGGACCAAGAGAAAGAAGAATATAGGTGATTGCTCAAAAGATTTAATAGGGGATGCAAACATATCTCTCTTCAAAGACTAACAGCCCAAGGTCACTTTTAGATCCAAATCTAGGACTCCAAAGCACCTATTATCATGTATGTGAAATTAGGGTTAGAATTACATGGATTTCAAAAACCCTAAAAGACACCTTTTTCTTAATGTATGAATTAGGTTATGAAAACCACCTCATATTTTATATTATATCATTATGAACTCAAAACATATTTTATTATGTTTTTCTGATTTATACAGATTTAGTTATGAATTTTACAAATTATTATCTATTTGGATTAATCCATTAAAATCACATACCATCAAACATTGGATTTAAGTAACAAAGGCAACACCATTAGAAACCTTGCATTTTTATGAAATTATTGACTATTTATTTGTAATTTTTGGAGGCTCTGAAAAAAAAGTTATGAATTTTCGAAAGTCAACCAATCATAAAAATTCTTTAAGCAATGTGGGTAAAACAAGGTCCCGCGAGAAGGAGAGAGAGGGAGATGGCAGGCACAATGAGTTGGCCTAATAGTTGTTGGCCAACTCGTCTGGCCCACTACCAACTCAATGGAAACACATCCCTAGAAGGCCAATCATTATCTATGAAAAGTCCAAGAAGCCCAGGTGAGAAAAACAAAATAGAAATGATTCGGAGGAAAAAATCGTAATCTGATAGTGCTTTATCTCCCACCTCCCCGCAAGCCATTTCCATAGGGCCAGTGTGCAACATGTGAGACCCAAATTGTGGAAAAGCAATAAGAAGCACCTTGGTGACCCGTGATCAACTAGAAACCAATAGAGAGGACCAAAGAATCTTACCCAAAAAGTAATTGCACGGTGGTGAAGAAAACCATCATGGAGAGGTGTTGCAAGCTTGGGTATGAAACATGACCACCGGTGGCAGAACACGTGACCAAGAAGCAAATAGGGCAAGGGGAAGTTCACAGTCGTGTCGAGGAAGACTTGAGTAGTAGTATTTATAGGTGGGGTGCGAGAACTGAAAAATAGGCAAGAGCCTAGAAAATCTTAGAGAACTGAAATTGGGCATTTATGGGATTTGCAACAAAATTGCTCAAATAAGCGGTCGACCTGTGAAGAATCAAACCATGAATTCATTAGTGAAGAAATCTTTGAAAAAGAGCAAGAATCGAGAGAGATATCCACATCCAGAAATCACAAAAATACAGTCTGCACTCCTACTCTGACCTAAGCTAGGAGACGATCCATGAACTGTTGGATCATAGATCCAACGGTCCAAATTAGGCATGCGATTGTATAAGTGTGGCATTTGATTTGTATGCCAATTATGATTTGGACTATAGTGTCTTATTTAATTATTTATCTTTTTCTCTCTGTTCATTTGAGGGTGCAAACGAGTCCCAAATTTAATGAAATTTGACATCCAACCTATTTCTGATATGAGGAATCTGAATATGCAATTAGATTTGCGTTTTGATAACTTTTGATGTGTTAAATAAATCAAATATTATTTTCTCTTTCCTTCATCATTAGTGGTTATAAGATTTTCCAAAATTAATGAAACTTAAGTTATATTTAATGTGTTAGATATGAATTTGCCATCAATTTTCCATGTTGGACATGTTTGTACATTTATTTTATATTTTGAAGGTTATCCATGCTTTCTCTCTCCCGAGTTCATCTTTTAATCAAACATCTTCCAAATTGGATGAAAATTCACCCAAAGGCTATATTTATTGTGTAGATTATGAATCCAAGATTATTTTTCTCTTTTGGAGTCATTTAATATTTTATTTGATATTTTAGGGAAAACACAAATCTTCTCTTTACAAAAAGAATTAAATTAATTATTATTATGATGTGAATAATGTGAAACTTGACTCCCAAGGCAACTGGGACTCAAGGAACACGATTCTTAACTTAGATTCCACTTTTAATATATGTGGACATTATTATCACATTATTTCATTATTATCACTATTTCCCAACATATTATGTCCCATAACTTGATATTAACACTAAAAGAAATATGTGTGATTATTTGCACAAAATTTCATATAATTCTTTATTATCTCTTGTGACATATTTTATGTGTCCATTATTGGCCTAAGACTAATGTAAGAACATTAGGTTACGTTAGGGTGATTTATACATGCATTAGCTCATTAGGGTTATACCAAAAATCTTTTAGATCTAACCCCAACCTTATTTGGCTAAGCCCAAAAGGTTGAACTTCTAGGGTAGGTTCCAAGGTCTAGTATATTACACTCTCTCACAACAATAATCTTCAGTTGTTCTCTCTCTTGCTATCCCTTCCTAGTCAGGTAGGACTTGCTCAAACTCTCTTGGTTACCACAACCATAGATGATAACAATTGTCATAGCAATTGATTCTCAATTGTCTATGTTATGCTCTGGGAAGCCCCCAGTACTGCTCTATTTATATTAGAGGCCAGGGATAGGGTCCCTAGTCTATGTGGGAATGGAAGGCACTAGAAATTTTCACAACCTGTGTGCGCTGAAAAGGTCGTCTCATAATCGAGATGGCCATCCTACACACGAGATGTTTGTTTCATGATGTTTCCCAATCACACATGAATTTCCAACTCAAATCCAATTAATGCTCACCATGACGTCAGCACCAATCCTTGATGTACTTGAATTTCTCCACAAATCGGGCATCTCACGACCACAAGACAATGTCTCACTTTCACAAAACAGTCATCTTGACCACGAGACATTTGTCTTGATTCCCAATTCAAGCAGAAGTTAGTCAATTTAGTTCTAATCAACCTGGCACTCCAAACTATAGCCTCAACACTTGAACTGAATGTATGGCAGTTTAGTCAGCTAACTTGTTGTGTGAATTGAGTACGTAAATACTTTAGTAATAAATTCAATCATCATTCAAGATCAAACTCCTCTTCTATATGAGTTCCTACGTGTGTGATCCTATAGGTCCCATATTACGTTGGCAGTGAATGTCCATAACAACTATGGCATCACAAGTAATGAGCGGTGCCTAGTCATACATCATTGCTACCCAAGTAAACAGAAAGTTGGAGAACAACTTCAAACTATAATCTGTGTATGGTATTATAATGTTTGTATAGTTCCTTTGTCACTGATATCTGAGGCATGGAGTAGTCATCTGCATTATTATTTAATCTTGTTTCTTGAAACAGAGTAGACTGCATGAGATATATGTAAGCTCAATATCACATGTTGACTCACATGTGTATGACCATACTTTTCTTAGTCTCACTAATCAATAGGCTTTGGATATCATAATTTTGTAGGAGGGACAAATCCCATTTCTATCACTCACATTCAATCACCATGTGTCAAAGTCACCCAATCATCACCTTTATAACAACCCATGTTTCACGACTACGCTTGATGATGTCAAAGTGTACCCAACGACATGTGATGAGTGTAGTAATTTCAGGTCTAAGAACCACAACCACCACCATCACTATGAGAGTTGAATATGACTTCCACGATGATGGTTTTCATGTGTTAGTCTCATGGTGGGTTTGTGTTGTGTGCATTTCACTTCAATTTCTTACACATTTCCACACACAAATTTAGTTCATTTTGTTTCCATTTAGCCTCTATTCATATTCTTCTTTCCACTTTTTGTTATTTTGCCTATCGCATGATGTGTATTGTAGATATGCTTAAAAAGGATCAAATTAGGGATAGCCCAACCCAACTCCGACATCATTGGACTCTCTCCACGCTTTGTAGACAACTCTAAATTAAGACATGGCGTGCACGATCCCAGTTAGCCACGCATCCAGCCGAAAGGGAAAAAGACACGTCATATCTCCTTTTGGAACATGACGTGTGCGATCCCAAAAAGTGTCGAGTAGAGGAAAACACGTCGTGTTCACCATAGACACGACTAGGGCTGTAAATGGGTACGGGTAGACCCACAAACCCGCAAATCCGGACCCTTAAAAAACCTGTCATGAGTCTAATTTTTTATACCCGCATAATCTTGGACCCATATACTCTTGGACCCGCATATAAGCAGGTCCAATAATGGGTATGCTTGGACCCAGACTCGCTAGACCCGTGTACCCGATATACATATGTAACTACTTATATAATATGTTATATATATCATACTTTACTAGTCTAGATAATATAATTCTTGAGATTATATCCTACTCTAACCACAATAAGGTTGATACTTGTCATATAATTAAGAATTAAGTATTATAATTACAATAATGAACATCATATGCAAACTTAAAATCAAAATGTCTACTAATTTACATTACTTTATACATAAGTTAAACATTATGATCATGACTACAAATATGTAAACAATTACTCAATTAATGTTAATGTATAAAATATAGCATTGTCTAATATAACTACTACATTTTAATATACTATATAATAACAATATCTTGTTTATTAAATATATATAACATAGTCATTTCTCTTACATAAACTATATGATATTTTATAGAACCTCTTACCCGCATACCCGCTATCATTGCGGGTATGGGTATGGTGCAGGTCCATGTTTTGTATTATGCGGGTCTAGAACCGGAACCGGACCCACTAAATTAGATGGGTATGGGTATGGGTATGGCCAGACCCGCACTGTACCCGCACCGTTTACACCCCTAGACATGACGTGTATTTGGGATGTCAAAGTTGACTGGATCAACTATTAGAGACCGGAACACGACGTGTTCGAAGGAAGACACGTCGTGTCTCTGTCAATTTTAGAAAATCTGTAAAATGACGTCTCCTATTTTTAAAGGGAGAATCAACTAAGGGATCGCAGTTATCACTGGTCATATTTTGAATGCCTTTCATCCAAGAGGAGATCTAGAGCAATGGACGTCGAGTTTGGGTGGAAGAAGGTGGTTTCTTGCCAAAGAACCTCCATTCTTCTTCTTTTCTTCTCCATTTTCTTCTCTGAAGGTGTAGTAGAACTTCTTCTCTCCACCAAGCTTGTTTGTCCAGTTTGGAGTAGCTTTAGGAGTGGAATTTCATCCCCAAGCTGGAATTCTACTCTTCTTGGTTTACACCTTTAGTTCTCTTAGCTTTTCCTTCTCTAAACCATGTTAAAATATGAAAATTTTGTATCATTTCTATTGTACATCATCATGGACAAGTAGTCTCTTTTTCTTGGGCATGGGAGAGTAACTTCCATGTCATAACACGTATGGAACATGGTAATTTCATACTAAATGCTAAATGCTTGCTTTTCTACCCTTTGAGTATCAATTTCTTGCTTCTTGCATGTATGGTTGGCCACTATGTATGCATGTTTTATGCTTTCTTGCTTGATCTGAGAAGATAAGTAGGAGAGTAAGGAGGTAATCTCTAGGCAACTCCTCCTTTGCCACTAGAGTGGAAATTATGTAGTTGAGGAGTAGGTTTGTGATCCCAAATGAAATACATACACGAGAGTGTTGTATTGAGGTAGGGTCGTTGTATTCACATCGAAAGGTGAAGTATAACATACAACTCTCCTTTAGCAAGTGTTTAGTATGTTTAAATTTTGTGTTTCTACTACTTGTTATGATGTTCTGGTGAAATTCTAAGTCCAAGACTGTTTTAAATCTGAAATAAAACCCTTTTAAGTAATCCTTTTACTATTTAGTCTAATTTAGTTTAATTAACCAAATCTTTCTTTGAAAAAGGTCTAGATTGTTGAAACTTAGAAATCTTGTGTTTAATTGATTGCTAAAGCTCTCTGTGTTTGATATCAACTACAACTACTCCCGTATACATGCATAAATTGGCTAGTTGAGTAAAAGATCATTTATATGATGAAACTTGTTAGTGTAATAACCAAAAAAAATTTTGGCGTCGTTTTTGGGGAGCTACAATTAATCTAATTAGAGTAAAAAGTGCTAACTAGTATTCAATACTAGATCACCACTTCCATTTTTGAATTTTCATTTACCTTTTAGTTGTGTTCTTCATATCTCTTGCTTCTTTTTAGGTTGTATGTGTCGCTCGCAGAGGGGTCTTCAATCATCTACATTTCTAGACCCTAAAATTGTGTGCACTCTTTCAAGCTTAAGAAGAGCAAGAAGAAAAGAGCAACCACTAGTAGAGGGTGTTCCATCATCACCATCACCATCTTCTTCATCCTTTGAAGAAGCCACACAAGAAGATCCAACCATGGAGGACGAACATCCTTTGAAATACTTTGCCATGCCGGTTGCCACAAATATTTGTAGAGCCATTGATCTACCTACAATGGAAGTAAACAACTTCTCTATTGCTCCTTCAATGATGCAGATGATCCAGCAAAACCATTTTGGGGGTACCGTTAATGAAGATCCAAATCTTCATGTAGCTGAATTCCTAGAGTACATGAACACTTTCAAAATAATAGTGTATCCACTGATGGAATAAGGCTACTATTGTTCCCTTTCTCCTTGAGAGATAGAGCCAAGGTGTGGCTTTTATCCCTCCCTAAGAATTCCATCAAAAGCTGCTATCAACTTTTAAATGCTTTCCTTGTAAAGTATTTTCCGTCCAACAAAATAGCCCAACTAAGGAACCAACTCACAAACTTTTCTCAATCAGATGGATAGACTTTGTATGACACATGGGAGCAGTTCAAGGACCTGCAATGCCTTTGCCCTCACCATGGATTGAAAAATTGGTTTCTACTTCAAACATTTTACAATGGACTGTTCTACAACACCCGTATGACATTGGATGTCGCAGCTAGTGGAGCTTTAATGAATAAGCCTTATACGGAGGCTTGTGATATCATTGAAGATATAGCACTCAACCACTGCCAATGGGGGTCGAATAGAAAAACACAATCATCTTCTACATAGGGTTCTTGAACTGAAAAGAAAGGAGGAAAGTACAGTGTTGATGTAGTTGATTTGATAGCATCCAAGCTTGATGTCCTTACGCAAAAGTTTGAGAAGATGAATACCATCGAGATCCAAGCAGCTGAGGTAATTTGTGAATCTTGCGGATTTATTGGACATACTTCTTATACTTGTTTTGCTCCTAATATGAATCAATACAACAAAGAGCAAGTGAATGTCGTTGGGATACAAGGGAATAAGAAATACAATCCCTATTCCAACAACTACAATCTGGGATGGAGAGATCATCCTAATTTCTCTTACCAGAACACAAACAATGCCCAAAACTTTCAACAAGAATAGCAGCAACCAGAGCACTAACAACATTTCAAGTGACAAACAAATGGGAATCCGCCAGGCTTCAACAACAATAGGGGTTACCAAGAAAAACAACAATCTCAAAGTTCTTCCTTGGAGACTATGATGGAGAAATTTATTTCTACTCAACCACAACAAAATGAAGAGTTCAGGGGCAATGCCAAACCATTGAAGGACGCAATTTCCCAACTCTTCGCAAATGTGGATGGCATTTCCACTCATACAAGGATGTTGGACAACCAAATTTCCTTGTAGGCCTTGGCATGGCAAAAAAACACTCAGTCTAGTTCTATTCCAAGCCAACCAAAGGTGAATCCAAGACAGCAGATGAATGTTATCACCTTGAGGAGTGGAGATGAAATCCAAAGACCTTCTCCACCCAAGGAAAAGAGTGTTGAGTTTGATGATGAACATAAGTTTGACATTCCTATTGGTGACAAAGGAAAAGGTACAGATGAGGTACCACCTTCTTACAAAGCAAATGCACCATTCCCACAAAGACTTGCAAATAACAAGGAGGACTCAAAGTTCAAGAAATTCATGGATATCCTAAAAAACTCCATGTCAACCTTCCACTGGCTGAAGTTATAGCTGAGATGTTGTCATACACAAAGTTTCTGAAATACGTCCTCACCAAGAGGCGGAAGGTGGACCAGGTTGAAATCATCATGCTTTCTGAAAGAATAAGTTCAATTATTCAAAATAGACTTCCTGAGAAGCTAGATGACTTGGGAGCTTTCACTCTACCTTGTAAGATTAGCAACACCACATTTGACAAAGGTCTTGTAGACCTTAGAGCTAGTATTAGTACCATTCCATCTACCTTGTGGCAGAAGCTAGATCTTGGAGATTTGAAACTGACAAAGATAGCCATTGAACTAGCTAATCATTCCATCAAATATCCTAAAGGTATTGTGGAAGATGTGTTAGTGCAAATTGGTAAATTCTATATTCCTTGTGATTTTTTTGTGTTAGACATGGTAGAAGCTCCTTCCAATCCCATTCTCTTTGGGAGACCCTTCTTGAGAACTGTCAGATGCCTTGTTGATGTCCGAGAAGGCAATCTTACACTCCGGGTTGGTGAAGAAACCATGGAATTTTCTGTGCATGATGCCATGAAGGCACCTTCACAGGTAGAAGAGATCTATTTTATAGACTCTATTGATTCTATTGTGGAGGAAAATCATGATGTTTCTAATTTGATATTAAATTACTGTGATGATGATGAAGTTACAAACAAAGAATCTAAAAATTTAGGAGTATTTTCTATGGCATAATCAGATGCTATTAATGAAGACACTTCACTTGTTGATGATGAAGCCAAAGAAAATTCAGTTGGGAGAAAGGTAGAGCTCAAAGCCCTTCCACCAGGGCTAAGGTATGGATTTCTTGACTCCGATTCTACTTCTCCTTCCATAATCAATGATGAGTTAACTAATGAATAAGAAAATAAATTGCTTGCTGAATTGTGTTTGTTTAAATATTTCATTGGTTACTCTATTAATGATTTAAAGGGCACCCATCCTTCCATTTGCATGCATAGAATAAACATGGAGGATGATGCTAAACCTACTGTTGAACCACCTATATGTTTAAATCAAAACATGCTTGAAGTGGTTAGAAAGGAAAATTTTAAGTTGGTAGACGATGGTATCATGTATCCTATACGTGACAACCCCTGGGTTAGTGCCTGTAACATCCCTGACCTGGGTTATGCTTTAACCCTAGATGTTTTCTTAATAAAGTTGACTATATGATTCCTCTTATCTCTTGAAAAGTAATTAAGGCTCAAGAGGAACTTATATTTCAATTTTGGTCCTTTTTTAATAATGTTGAAACAATGTTTTGTTAAGATTTGGACTAAAGTGCAAATTACCCAAGTTGAGGGGTTAACTTGCAAATTGTACATGATACAATGTTCCTAAGATGTTTAAGCATCATGGGAATGAGTATGATGCAGTAGTATGGCTTCTACAAGCCTGAATAACAACAAAGAGCCTGTTGAGCAATGGTTGTGCATTAAAACCTAGTTTTGGTGTAATGTGCAATTTACCCAAAATCTAGGGTTCAATATGCAAAATACCACTTCAAGAGGGCCCCTAATATTTCTTGGCATCATGTAGAGCAAAGAAAATGAGATGGGCGTCTCATTTGTATCATTTTGGAAGAGAGAGAATCTTGATATTAAAATAATCAAGATTTAAGCATAATTGGAACTTTATTTCAATTTAATACAAAAATAAATATGTTAATTGAAGTGCCCTTCAACCAAAATGGTAATTTTTGAAATTTTATAAGGTTGGACGAGCATGTGCCTTGTAAAGGAACGAAGATATCCAAGTGAGTGGAGAACCCACTCACATTAAGTTAATGAAAAGTATTATCCACTAAGAAATGGGATATTAATATAATATGATTAAGGTGCTTAATTTGCTTTTCCTCTAATTCATGGAAAATGAAGAGGAATAAAAGGCAAAGGGAGTTTCTTTCGTATAAAATGGAAAGAGGGGAGTATGTGGCATGATTTGGAGAGTTGAAGGATTTGCTTTCAACTTTCTCTCTCCTTGGAATTCCTTTACAAATACTTCATTTTCCACTCAACCAAGGATCTTTTTTTGGATTTTCCTTCTCACTTGCCTTCGACGAGCTCAAGGGAACTAAGTAGCATCAGTAGTACGAACTCCAACCTGTAGGTAATCTCCTTGATCACTTTCAACCATGATTCCATGGTGGAAATCAAAAATCAATGCATGATTTCTTCTTATCTTCACTCCATCTTCAATTCTAGCTATTCCTTTTCACTCAAAGCTTAAGGACGAGCTTGGGATAGTGGAAGGTATTGCTTTCACCATTAAAGACGTGTAGGTTGAATCTTTCAAGTTCAATTTAAGGTGGGTTATATAACTTGAACCCTTGAACTTTGTTATTGATTCCATATCTTCATCAATTGTTGCTTCCTTCTTTATTCCCAAAATTTTATTTGATTGATTGATGCAATCACCATGAAAATCATAGAAAGCTTCATGGGTTTATATCTTTATGATGATGACATAATCATAACCACACACCTCCACAAATATCTATTGCAAACGGTTTCAACAATATAGTCCAATCGGTTTCACCAAACCGTTTGGTGACCAAACGGTTTGCAAACCGTTTGGAGGTTTGGGTTTCAAACCGTTTGGAGTGGTTAACCGAATGGAGGGGGTGACCATTTGAGGGTTATTTATGATGTGTTGAAAAATGATCTAATAGATTCAATTGATGAGTTTCTAAAGGTTCCATGATTGGATGATCTACCAATTGCAAACCCTAATCGGGTTGAGTGTTGAATCCTTAAGCAATTGAATCAATTTTTGGGTTGACTAGCCCAAACGGTCTCAAGACTGTTTGGAGGTCACCCAAATAGTATCAAGACCGTATGGAGGTCATCCAAGACCATTTAGAGGTCTATGGTGGTGTATGTTTGGATGGTTTAAGATCCAGTGATATTAAATTGAAATATAATTACTAGCTCAATTGATGATCGATTCAATGATGCAAACCCTAATTGAATTTCACAAAATTCAATGATGGAATGGGTCAAATGGTCTCAAGACCATTTGGAGTTCATCCAAATGACCTCAAGACCGTTTGAGGCCAGGTCATGTCATGGTTTGATGATGATCCAATGAATTCAATTGAATTAGTTCCACAATGTCAATCATTGATGGTTCTTCGATTTCAAAACCCTAAGTGATGGTTTCTTGATTATAAACCCTAGTTCAATTGGGTTCAAAACCCTAATTGAAGATCCAATTGAAGGGTGATTCAATGGTTCAATTGAAGAATAAATTTGTAGTTCAATTGATAGATGGTTTAATGATTGAAACCCTGAATTGATAAAGTGATGGAAGATCTTTTTGGTCCATTCGGTTTTGAGAGAGTTTGGACCAAATGGTCTCAAGACCATTTGGGATCAAATGGTCTCAAACCATTTAGATACCTAAGTGGCTTCAAGTGTGAAATTGTCCATACGATTTCATTATTGTCTTACTTGAACGGTTTCAAACCATTCAATGTCTAAGTGACCAAGACCATTTGAGGAACAATTGGTCAAACCATTTGGACACCTAAGGTGACTAAAGGTCAATTAACTAATTGAATATTAATAATTTAAATCAAAGGTGATTACAAAGGTTGTACC
This sequence comes from Alisma plantago-aquatica, assembly GCA_963693085.1. Taxonomy (NCBI): domain Eukaryota; kingdom Viridiplantae; phylum Streptophyta; class Magnoliopsida; order Alismatales; family Alismataceae; genus Alisma; species Alisma plantago-aquatica. The sequence goes on along the minus strand of OY856410.1, from coordinate 516,791,375 downwards.
TTTGAGGTACTAGGGTAATTAGTACCTTTGTGAGTGGTTAATTCTTGATGCTTATGAAAGCAATGAGTTAATATGTTATGACAATCCTTCATTCAAGTTGATTGGACATAATCTAATTAAGCTCCAAGTAATTGACATCCTAGAGAGGATTAGAGAGACAGGATTTCCTACCTGAATGACAATCATGTAATGGTTAAACCTCAACACTTTCAACATGAACATAATAAGTAATCAGGATATGATCCTTTATAAAGAGATCATGAAACCTTAATTGAGAAGGTTGATGAAACCCCAATCAAGGGTGTGACATGTAAAACCCTAATTAAGGGTAATGTAAAGTGAAAACCTAATTTCAGGTAATGATATGGGAAACCCTAATGTAGGGAAATGTTATGTGAAACCCCGATATATGAGGATGATATGTGAAACTCTAAAATGGAGTGATGTTATGTGAAACCCATATTTATGGGTGATGCTATGTGAACCTTAATTTATAAACATGGAAAATCCTATTCCTAATAATGGAATAGTGATTAATATATTGACAAGTGTAACACCTAAAGAGGTTGATAATGGATATCCTTATATCAGTAGTTCTTAACTCAAAGATGAGTCCATATCATTAGCAAAGGTTGTATTTTCTAAATAAGTAACTTACGACCAATACATTACATGATAAATGTGATGATCTGTGTATAAAGTATTAGGAGGGGAAATACCCTAATACAAGCTAAGTGGATGAACTCAAGTAAGATAAAGGTGATGAGGGGAGTGATACATCAAAATATGATAGATATCACATCCAACACCTCAAGATGTATATACCTTGATGTATTTTAAATCCAATATATTTGGATGAGTGACACATGAAATTTGTCATGTCAGTTGTTACATTGAGATGTAATGCACTTTGATAAGTGTAGGCTAACATTCCTTATGAAAAGGTTAATCCATATCAATAAACTTTGATGCAATCATATTCTAGTAAAGATGAGAGAGAAACTCATACTTTGTGTTGATAATTCATTTAATGATGAATGATGAGAATAAATAAGTATGATCGAATACTTATATTATCAATGTTAGCTGCTAGCTGTGTAGAGCAATGAATTAAGGTTTGATCATTAATAACATGATCTTAAGAACCTAAATGGTTATTTGTGGAAAAACCCTAAAGGAGGGTGATGTTATGTAAGAGGAATCCTAACCCTAAAAAGGGAATAGTGGTATTACTTTGTGTTGCATGGTGCTGATATGAAAGCATTATAACTATTATCATGAGTACTAATCATGCAAGTATGTTGAGATGATAAGCATAGCCAGGTATGAGATATGATACTCTTAAATTGAAAATTTTTTATAGGCCTTATAAGCCTTCATATGCTTTGTTGCTTAGTGAGAGGTAATCTGAAATTAATGAGCCTTGTGTGCCATATGATGTTTTAATTATTGAAATTGTTTATGAGCTTCATAAGCCATAATATGCCTTGTTGCCTATTAAGAGGTAACAAGAGGTGAATTAAGCTTTGTGTGATATGTGGAATGCTTATGTAGTAAGAATCATGCTTACCTTGGTCAAATGACCTGAAGGTATTTAGTTACATGTTATGTGGTAACAAGTATTCTATGATGAATTAAGGGTTTGAATACCCATGTTCTATAATCATGATGATGAACTTGTTAAGAAATGAAAGGTACTTGATGAGATGAGGGATTAAGATCCCAATACTTTGTTAAAAAGAGTATGGCTATAGGCCATGACTCCACAAAACAATGCCAGGCATTATCTATGTGATCTAAGCCCGAAGAGAGTATATGCTGCGACTATAACTCTATAGTGAAGATGTCAATATACCATGGCAAGCTAAGTACAGTTTGACACATGAAGAGTAAAATATAATCAGCCGTGTAGTGTATTTGCATAAAGTTGTAATACGAGAAAAATTGGTTGATATTATCTTGCTTAACATAGCAGATAAAGGTTATACATGTTCTCCATATTCATTATTGGATAAATGGCATGTTGCTCTATCAGGTTATAGATGAAAGGCTTTAGATAATATTAATGTTCTAATCTGTTAAACAATGAATTGACTATTGTTAAGCAATCGTGATTCTTCTGTTCAGATTTATCTTATTAATCCGCAGTAATAATGTTTCTGGTGGAGAGTTATATCTCTCGCTGGGGCAATTTACAATTGTCTCACCCCCGTGGAAACCATATTTTTTTAGGTGGATGTGGACGAGGATCGGAGGCAGGAATCCTTCAATAGGTGAAGGACAACAACAACAGCAGCAAGGACAACAGTGAATTGTCAGGTGGAGACACTAGTTGATATGTCTGGTATAGATGTACATAGAGTCCTATGTGTCATCTCTGTACTCTCAGGTCCTCGGAGTAGTAGTTAGTGCTTTTGAGATTTTGGCTTAGTGCTTCAATATTTTTATACTACATGTGTTTAGTTAACATAGCAGTTCATTCTTGTAATTCTCAGAAAAAGATGATACAGGACATGTACTTGTGAACCAGTATGTAATTAAGTTACTCCGGTTCTTTATGAAAGAGTTTTCCTATGTGTGGACCTCTTTGCAAAATGGTTTTAATTTTTTTAAGTGATTTTTGGTAATCTGCTGCTTAGTGATCGCTTCCGCTAAGTTAATAACATTTTATTCGAACAATGTGTGACAGTTCCATTCATGTGGTATCTAAGAAGGGGGTGCAACTGTCATTAAGGGAGATAATGATGAGTTAATATAAACATGTGTAGTCACAGGTTGGTGCATGTGCATTAACTACTGGTGCTTGAATAAAGCAACTCGCAAAGATCATTTTCCTTTATCGTTTATTGATTTGATGCTTGAACAACTTGCAAAACATTCTTACTTTTGCTACTTGGATGGGTATTCTGGGTTTTTCTAGATTTCTATCTACCCTCCTGACTAAGAGAAAACCAGTTTTACATGCACCTATGGAACCTATGCTTACCGTCGCATGCCTTTCAGTCTTTGTAATTCCACAGTGATGTTTTAGCATTGCATGATGGATATTTTCTCCGATTTTGTTGGAAACATAATGGAAATATTCATGGATGATTTTAGCATTTATGGAGTTTCCTTTGATCAATGTTTATGCAATTTATCACTAGTCTTAGCCCGTTGCAAAAAGGTTAACCTAGTACTAAACTGGGAGAAGATCCATTTCATGGTACAATCTGGTGTAGTACTACTAGGCCAAATTGTATCTAATAAGGGTATTGAAGTTGACAAGGCTAAGGTCAAAGCTATTGAGAAGATGTATACTCCTTCTTCAGTTAAAGACATCTGTAGTTTCCTTAGACATACAAGGTTCTATAGGAGATTCATTAAAGATTTCTCCAAGATTGCAAAACCATTATGTTATTTTCTTGCAAAAGATTATGAATTCATATTTAATGATGACTTCCACACAACTTTCAACAAGCTCAAAGAAGCCCTTGTTTCAGCCCCAATCATCCAACCACCGGACTAGAGTGCCCTTTCGAATTAATGTGTGATGAGAGTGACTACGCAGTAGGGGAAGTTCTTGGATAGAGGAAAGATAAGAAGCTTCATGCCATATACTATGCAAGCAAAACCTTAGATGAGGCACACATCAATTATACAACCACTGAGAAGGAGATGCTTTCTATAGTGTACGCCTTTGACAAATTCATACAGTATTTGGTAGGATCCAAAGTAATTGTGTATAGAGATAATGATGTCATTAAGTATTTGCTTAACAAGATAGATGCCAAACCTCATCTCATCTGCTGGATATTGCTTCTTCAAGAGTTTAATCTTGAGATCTGGGATAAGAAGGGGACACAGAACAATGTTGTTGATCATCTATCTAAGTTGACTATAGATGGTGGAGATTTATTGCCTATTGAGGATCCATTGCCGATTGAGAAACTCTATGCCTTATCAACCATGCAGACATTGCTAATTTTCTTGCCACAGGACAGATGCCCCCAGACTTGACATATCAATAGAAGAAGAAGTTTTTCCATGATGTAAAGTTCTACTATTGGGATGATCCCTTATTGTTCAAACATGGGAGTGATGGCCTCATTTGGAGGTGTTGCTGAAGAGGAAATTGCCATAATTATTTCTGAATGCCATGCTTCCCCTTACGGATGTCACTTTGGAGGAGAGAAGACTGCAGCAAAGATTCTCCAAGCCGTTTTCTATTGGCCAACCTTATTCAGAAATGTCAACCATTTCGTCAAGGCATGTGATAAATGCCAAAGGGATGGAGGAATATCAAGGTGTGATGATATGCTTCTTAACTCCATCCTGGAGATTGAGGTATTTGATGTGTGAGGAGTTGATTAAATGGGACCTTTCCCATCTTCTTATGGATATCAATATATCTTAGTTGCTTGCGATTACGTTTCTAAATGGGTTGAGGCCATCCCAACACTAGCACTGGATGCAAAATATGTAATCAAGCTATTCCAAAAAATTATTTTCCCCCAGTTTGGAGTTCCTAGAGCTGTGATTTCTGATGGAGGCACACATTTTGTTGAGAAACAGTTCAACAATCTTCTGTCCAAGTATGGAGTCACCCATAAAGTCTCTACGCCCTACCATCCTCAAACCTCTGGGCAAGTAGAAGTCTCTAATCAGTAGCTAAAAGCATTCTAGAAAAGACTGTCTAGCTCAAGGAATGATTGGGCTTTGAAGATAGATGATGCATTGTGGGCATATCGAACAACTTATAAAACTATCATAGGCACAAATCCATTCAAGCTAGTATATGGTAAATCTTGTCATCTTCCACTAGAGTTAGAACATCATGCTTTATGGGCTATCAAATTCCTAAACTTTAACATGAAGAAGGCTGGTGAGAAACGTCTATTGTAGTTGTAAGAGATAGAGGAACTCCGACTAGATGCATATGAGAATGCAAAGCTCTACAAGGAAAGAACAAAGGATTGGCATGATAAGAGAACCCACGGGAAAAATTTCAAGTAAGGAGACAAAGTGTTGTTATTGAACTCCAAGCTCAAGTTATTTCTTGGAAAATTAAGATCCAAGTGGTCTGGTCCATTTCTTATAATGAAGATATTACCATATGGAGATGTTAAACTACAAGGCAAAGATGGTGTTTTAAAAGTCAATGGACAACGTTGCAAGCTATATACATTTGGAGACAAAGTTGGAAAAGGAGCCTCTTGCTCCCTCTAAGATGCTTGATGAAAAGATTGAAGAGTCTCACTTCAGACTCTAAATGGAGGACCTCGTGGGAGTTGAACCCACATTAGGATAGATTTCCTTTCTATTATTTGAGTCAAGAACACTTTTTAGTTTCATAAATAAGCTTGTCATGGTTGAATGTAATAACTTAGACAATATCTATCACTATTACTGTGATGACGAGAAGCTATTTTCTACAGAAACTACAGAAGGCACGTAGTGTCTTTATTTGACACGGCGTGTCGCTACTCCCAGAAACACAGTATCCAAGCCATATCTCCAGGTACATGACATGTCAGACAAGACACGTCGTGTAACTGTCCAGCAGATTCAAGGTATTACTTGATCTAGAAAAGAGCACGTCGTGTCCTCATTCTGACATAGCGTGTACTTCAGCTGCAACAGGAAGCATAAGTTATCAGTAAAATAACATGATGTGTCTTTATTTGAACACGTCATGTGGTTATCAATGAAAGGGACACAATTTGAATTTTTGGATTCAGACACGCCATGTTATACAAAAGACATGCCATGTCTTTTGACGAGAATATGAGTTTTTAACCTAAACCCGAGCCGCCTCTCTTTTTCACGCCTCTCTTTTGAGCTGTGTGATATTCGAACAGCCTCTGTGTGCCCTAGTTCCCTTGCCCCCTTTCTTCCCAGCCACTGTGTGCCTTATCACACCTTGATTTCTGTGAGATTTTGGATTGCCACTATGACCGGGAAATTAGTTATCGACCTACTTTTCATAGTGATGAATTCTGGTTTGAGATATCAGATGAGGAACACCATGAAGCTAAGCAAGCTAGGGCATCTGCTATTCAAAACCCTATTTTTCGGTACATGCACCACCTTCTTAGTACCGGCGTGTTTGCTAAGAAAAAAACTCAAGGGGTTGTTGGAAAATAGGATCTTTTCTTTTTGTGGGGAATGTTGCATGACTATCAAATCAATGTTGCTTACTATATCCTCACGCATTTCCTAGACATTAAGAAAGTGAAGAAGAGGGACGTTGGCGACATAATGTGTGGTGGTTTGATCACTTTGATAACACAGAGGTTAGATGTTGATCTGACAGGTCTTGAGGCTGCACTAGGTAGAAACCTGGTAGACATTCAATACCTTCTTTCTACATGGTTAATCTCAAGGGTTGCCAATAGTGATACCAAATTTTGGCAATTCTTTGATGACAATCAATACACTGACATTCTAGATCCTGAGCCTATCACATTGGAGGACAAAGATAACTGGAAATTCATCTTGAACACTGAAGAAGAAGTTGATGCATCTAGAGCTATTGATGCCACTGAGGCACCCCCTACTGCTCCACCACCTCCCTCCACCAGCACATAGACAGTGTACTCCTGGGCCATGCCTGATGTCAGGCATCTATATGGCTATGTGTAGCAGCAGTTTGACCACATAGACAATCGCATGGACCTGATGGGTCAACAATTCTCTTCTATGAATGATATGGTTCACCGAATGGATAGTTGACACCTTTCTCAAGGTCACTACTCCATGCCACAACAACACCAGCCTACTTCGTCACTGCAGCCCGAGTTTGTCCTGCACCCCATGCGAGATGATATTCTAGATGATGATGATCTCATCAACCAATTCTTCCCCTCTGATCATATGTGCCCTAGCCCATCCCACTGATGCCCCACCCCATGAAAGGTACATAGTTTTTTCCTTTATAAGTTTGATTGATGCAGTGAGGACACTACAAATCTCAAGCTTAGGGGGATGCAACTAGTCAGTAATGTAGTTTACTTTTATTGTTTTTCATGTTTTTCATGTTGTCATGTCTTTTCTATTTTCATGTTGTTCTTTGTTTTTCTTTCATGGAAAAAATTATGTATGATATGAGGATATCTTGTTGTAATGAACTAATTTTTCTGCCAAGTTTGAACCATCTTGTCTTTTTGCACCTTAATCTATCATTGAAGAATCCTAAAGAACATGTATAGTTTGGTTGAAATTCTTTGGCGTCCAACACGTGTTTATTTCTGGTTTATTCTTGTAGCTTGAACACTCAACCTTTTCATTATTGATTACCTAAAATATGTAATAGTTTATTTTTGGTGAGTAAATTAATATCACAACATTATTTGGAATACAAGATACCCTTGCCAAACTCTTAGTGCATTTTTCAACCTTTCTTTCTGTGATTTTTCTTTCAAAACAAATGGATGAAATCTAGCAAATGTTGCTATTTAGTTGGCTCTCCCATGTTGTGGAAAATAATTAAGATCCCTTTTATCTCATTTCACCCTCATACCCCATAAAAGATGGCCAAACTGCCCACATATCATGCTAGCCTAGTGTAAGTTTGATATGGCCATGATGGTTAGGTGGTATATCTTAGACAGAGGGTAAAATACCCCAACCGGCACTCCACGTAAGCATAAGCCTACATTAGCAGTCGAGTGTTGAAACCCATAATCCATTTGCTATATCATTTCTAAAGGAGATTACAACTAATTATGTTAATGATTAGCTAAGACTTAGTCATTTGTATCCTTCATAGATGAGAAATAGTATTGTGCATCCACTAATTGTTTGGCTTGGTTATCCAAATTCTGTTTAATGTTGTTTTTTTTGGTCAGTCAAAAAGTGTGTTACTATTAATACCAAAAACTTTGGGCACTGGGTACCCCATTACATAGACAGGAGCTAAGAAGCTCAACAAGGGTCAAAATCCCCACGCAGGGGGACACTCCAGAAACTAATCCAAACCAAAATCTTGAAACTCACAAATGAGTGATCAAGATACTAAAGAAACAAAAACTCTGACCTATGTAGAATACGACTTAAGCCCCATCAAACAAACAAATTGAGGGCCTGAGACCTATACATCACCATGTGTTCAGCCTGAAGAACACCAAAAAATAAAGAAATAGAGCAAAGCATTCAGATCAAACCCATCCGGATGAGGTTAGACATAGATTAGACCCTATTGCACATGATCAGAGACCTTCAAAAGTCTAGGACATAAGGGGGAAAAAACCCCAAGTCGGCAAAGATGTCAGATATACAATATGCACACCAGACTGGTAACCAAGCTGAAAGAGTCAAAGACTCAAGAAATCGACATTTGATGTGTTCTGAAGCCTTTCTCCACTTGCTATATGCTCACCTAGAATGTATGAAGAAGAGGAGACAGAGAACAATCAGCATCTCCTTCAAAATATGTAGACTGACTTCAGAACAGCGACCATGTGATGTATATTGAACCAGATAGGATCCATGGAGGACTAAAACATCTTCCAATGGACCTGCAATCCCGAGGACAACTAGAAAGAAAAGCCCGGATTGAAAAACAATCCTTGTGATCTCCTCCAGTTTTGTTTTGGGGTACAACTATTGTTTGCACAACAACATTTCGTCAACCATCTAGCAGGAGTACCTGCAAACAACAAACAGAGGGCGCCCAGGAGGAAGCCCCAAAACCCAAGGCCGTATTTGATCAACCAGAGGCCAGGAGGGCGACACAAAGAAGCCAGGAGCCCTCGATTGCAAGAGAGGAACCCGACAATCAACTGAGACAAAGGCAAGATCAGAACCCTCAGACTCGTCAGGCGAGCTACAAATGGCACCGTCCTAGCCATCACCCTCAGGACGTCGACCGAGCGCTCTGCCTAGCTAGTGGATCCTCGGGGATTCCAGAAAGCGTGGAAGCAACCCCCGCGAAGCTCCATCGACACACACCATCAAGGGACTTTGACGAGGACCCCATGGAGGGAACCAGAGCCGCTGAATGAAGCCTTGGCCCCAACACTGACCCGCTCAAATCAAGGAAGAGGACCAACCATCGGCTGAGGAGGGAGGCATCGACATCTGGAGAAACCAGTATGAGGCGAGTTGCCCAATCTCGACGGCCAACCAGTGCTCAGCCGCCATCACCGTCACTAAGCAAGTCGAGGATGAATCAAGACTGCCATTACACTGGGCAAACACCAGCTAACGGCTCGGGGGAGAAGGAACTGGTGTCTGAAGAGGAGATCGAGGGAACCCCTTTTCTACACCTAGACGGAGCATCAACAAGAGAGACGGATCTAGGGCGCAACTGCTCTCCACCCATCACTAGTTAACAGGATGGAGTCGACAAGGTCGAACCGCCGATTCACAACCTGGATCTGTACTCACAGCGGCGCAGGCATCTCTTCCTCTGCCCAGCCAAGACGCGACCCAAACAAGCTGTTGGACGATCTTCGAATAGGACACCTGCTTCATCGCCTCCAGAGATCTGCAACAACCCTAGCCTTCCATGGTTGGGCCAAGGGGAGGAAGGTATCGAGGAGGCACCCCCTCCCCCCAGCGTCGGCCACCGGAAAAAACCTAGAGAGAAGACAGAGCAAAACCCTAGAGAGAGAATCTTTTCTGAAGAGGAGATCGAGTGGTTCTGTTTAAGTTGAGTTGATTGATTCTTTAAATTGAAACCACCCTTGTTGAAGTTAAGAATCTTTTTCATTGGTGTTTAAGTTGAGTTGATAGCCATGAGTATAAACCATTGATCATTATTGGTTGAGCATTGCATATCTTTCTTTCAACATATCTATACATGAGCTTGAAAATTCTTTCATGTGCATTTCTATGTTCTTTTTGCTTGAGGGCAAGCAACGGTTCAAGCTTAGGGGGATTTGTTGTGTGCATTTCACATCAATTTCTTACATGTTTTCACACACAAATTCAGTTCATTTTGTTTCCATTTAGCCTCTATTCATATTCTTCTTGCCACTTTTTGTTATTTTGCTTATCGCATGGCGTGTATTGCAGATATGCTTAAAAAGGGCCAAATTAGGGATAGCCCAACTCAACTCCGACATCATTGGAGTCTCTCTATGCTTTGTAGACAACTTATAATCTTATTTCTACTGAAACAACATCGCACACGCCATGTCTGAATTAAGACACGACGTGTGTGATCCCAGTTAGCCATGCATTCAGCCGAAAGGGAAAAAGACACGTCGCAGCTCCTTTTAGAACACGACGTATGCAATCCCAGAAAGTGTCGAGAAGTGGAAAACAAAACATGTTCACGATAGACATGGTGTGTATCTGGGATGTAAAAGTCAATTGGATCAACTATCAGACACCAGAACACAACGTTTCTGAAGGAAGACACGTCGTGTCTCTATCAGTTTCATCAAATTTAAAAAATGGCGTCTCTCATTTTTAAAGGGAGAATTAACTAAGGGAGTCATTATCACTGGTCATATTTTGAATGCCTTTAGTCCAAGAGGAGGTCTAGAGTAAAGGAGGATAATTTTGGGTGGAATAAGGTGGTTTCTTGCCAAAGAATCTCCATTCTTCTTCTTTTCTTCTCCATTTTCTTCTCCGAAGGTACAACAAAACTTCTTCTCTCCACCAAGTATCTCAGGAGGGAATTTCGTCTGGTTTGGAGAAGCTTTAGGAGTAGAATTTCATCCCCAAGCCATAATTCTACTCTTCTTGGGTTACACTTTTAGTTCTCTTAGCTTTTCCTTCTCTAAACCATGTTGAACTCTGAAAATTTTGTATCATTTCTGTTGTACATCATCATGGACGAGTAGTCTATTTTTCTTGGGCATGGTAGAGTAACTTCCATGTAAAACATGTATGGAACAAGGTAATTTTGTACTAAATGCTAAATGCTTGCTTTTCTACCCTTTGAGTATCAGTTTCTTACTTCTTGCATATATGGCTGGCCACTATGTATGCATGTTTTATGCTTTCTTTCTTGATCTGAGAAGATAAGAAGGAGCATAAGGAGGTACTCTCTAGGAAACTCCTCCTTTGCCATGAGAGTGGAAATTATGGAGTTAAGGAGTAGGTTTGTGATCCCAAATGAAATACATACACAAGAGTGTTGTATTGAGTTAGGATCGTTGTATTCGCACTGAGAGGTGAAGTATACCATACAACTCTTCTTTAGCAAGTGTTTAGTATGTTTAAATTTCGTGTTTCTACTGCATGTTATGATGTGCTGGTGAAATTCTGAGTCTAAGACTTTTTTGAATCTGAAATCAAACCCTTTTAAGTAATCCTTTTACTATTTAGTCTAATTCTAAAATTTTAGTTTAATCAACCAAATCTTTCTTTGAAAAAGGTCTAGATTGTTGAAACTTAGCACTCTTGCATTTAATTGATTGCTAAAGCTCTTTGTGTTCGATCTCGACTACAACTACTCCTGTACATTTGTGGGAATTGGCTAGTTGAGTAAAAGATCATTTATATGATTGAAACTTGTTAGTGTAATAACCGAACACTTTGTTTCATACACTATTCTCTAACATGTATCTATGTGCTTGGTTTGATATTGCCATATCATGACTAATGAGACTCTATCATCAACCAACTCACACTCCGATCTCATGTGTTATTGTTGTCTATCAACCTTCCACAACAACAACCAATCAGGGACATAATGAGAATGTATATATGTACTCTTAACATATGTATGATCTCATTTCTTCCAAGTCACGTACTTGAAGACATACATGATTACGTAATATCATTCTCTAGAAATGTATAGTGTTCCATCATTATCTCATAACTGAATGAAGCATAATAGATTGGAAACTTTCCTTTATTAATAATCAAATCATTTACATGTTATGCCATTACAATCATCATATGATTGGCTCTCTGGGAATACATACCAACACAAACTTGCTTATGGAGACATGCTCTTGCAACCATTGTCTTTACAATTAATCGAGTGCCTTCTAGATCTATTCAAAATACACCATATGAGATATGGATTGGGAAACGTCCCAATATGTCTTTTATTAAAGTTATTGTATGTTAAGCTTTTGTCAAGAAACATTTATAGAAAATCTTGGACCCAAACTGGATAAGTGTTTCTTCATATATACTAATGAAACCAAGGGTTGTTAGTTATATATTCCATCTAACAACAAAGTGTTTGTTGCCAAAGTGATGTATCCCTTGAAATGGAATTCATTTCCAAAGTAACCAATGGTATAAAAATAAATCTTGAATAAGTTCAAGGCCAACAAAATAACATCCAACCTTTGAAGGTAGATGAGGAACAAAGAGATTCACAAGTTGTTGTTTAATATCAACTTCCTCATGTAGCACAAGAACATCAAAGGTCTTGTAGCACATTTATGGGGCCATAGAGATTATAATTTCTCATGACTTATTCAGATGGTGTGTTTTTCATGAATGATTATGATCCAATGACCTATAATGAGGCTATTGAGGTACCATCTTTTTGTAAATGGATTGAGTCCAAGAAATTTGAGATGGATTCTGGGTATGCTAATAAAGCATGAACTTTAATGGGTGCACTTGAAGCAGCAAGTCCCAAAAGGTGAAAATATGTCTTAAAGTAAAAAAAGCATGATTGGTTGTAAAAGGTTTCAAAAAAGTTCAAGGTGTTAACTATGAAAGAACATCTTCATATGTTGTCATGGTTAAATCCATTAGAATTAGTCTTGCCATTGCATCTTATCATGGCTATGACACTTGGCAAATGGTTGTTAAAATAACTTTCTTAATAGGAATCATATTGAGGATGTGCACATGACACAACCTTGAGGTTTCATTGATCCAGATGAACCAATACAATTTCTAAGCTTCAAAGGTCATTCCATGGATTGAACCAAGAATCTAAAAACTAGAATCTTTTTTTATGATACAGTAAAAAAGTTTGGCTATATAAAAAATGAACATTGAACTTGTGTTTACAAAAAGGTAAGTAGGATAATAATTATATTGTTTATATTTTATGTAAATGACATATTTTTAATGGGAAATGGCATACATACTTTAAAATTGGTTAAGACCTGGTTGGGAAACACGTTCTCCATGAAGGACTTATGAAAGCATCCTATATTCTTGGCATCAATATATATATATATATATATATATATATATATATATATATATATATATATATATATATATATATATATATATATGGGCGTTCATTCGTTGCCCCCGCGGGTAGCCTGAATTTTCGCTACCCGGTAGCCAAAAAAGTAACTCTCCTGGACAAAAAAGTAACTCTGCTATAAAAAAAGTAACTATGGTGAACAGAAAGTAACTACATGAATAAAAGAGTAACTCTGTACAAAATATACAACTGATATATATATAAGGATGGGTTTTTTTATTTTGGAGGGGCAAATGATATTATTTTTGGCTAAAATGTTTTGGAGAGCTAGACAAAATAGTCCTCTACAATTGCGAGAATTTTTTTTTGAAAAAAAGTAGTCGGAAGGGTGGGCGGGTAGCTACCCGCGCAGGCAATAAATATGGGCCCTATATATATATATATATATATATATATATATATATATATATATATATATATATATATATATATATAAGGCTTCTTGTCCTAAACTACATACATTGACAATGTGCTAAAAACTTTTAGCATGTAGGATTCTAAGAAAGGAAACTTACCCATATCTCATAGAAAATGTCTCTTTAAATTACATCATTTCAACTATTTATTAGAGAGGATAGGCATGAGTAAGGTTTTATATGCATTTTCTACCAGATATATCATGTATGAAATGATATGTACATGCCCAGATGTCTTGTATGCAATGAGCATGATGAGCTGGTATCGTTCATAACATGGTTAAGGTCAATGAACTGACATGAAGAATATTGTTAAGTACTTGAGAAGAACAAAGGATCAATTCTCAATATAAATATGTAAAGAAGAGTTTGTTGTAAGGGGTTACCTTGATGCCAACTTCCTAATCAACACAGATGTCTACCTATTACAATCATAATTTTTATTTTGCCTAAATAATGATTTATAAGCTGTAAGAGTACTAAACTATAGACTTATCTGATTCTAAATTAGATGTTGAGTACATTTCCATATCAATGCAACAAAGGAAGAAAATATGGATCAATAAGTTCATTAGTGAAACTGGGGTGTTTCCAACCATTGATGATGCATTTGAGATTTATTATGAAAACAATGGAGCCATTGCATATGATAAGTAACCTAGATCACATTAGCATTCAAAGCACATACTTTGATGATATCATCTCATACAAGAGATCATAAATAGAGGACATGTATATATTTTTAGAGTACTAACTCAAATCAATGTTGTTGATCCCTTGATCAAAGCACTTTCACAGTAGAAGCATGTTGGTCATGTTAAATCAGATGGAATTCAGTTCATGAATATTGTCTCTAGTGCAAGTGGGGAATTGTTGGTTGTGTGCCTCTATAGCCATCATGTGATGATTGTAATAGGGGTACATTGTATATGATTTGATAATTAATAAAGTAAATTTGACTTATTATGTTTGTTTTAGTATTAAGATAATGAATCAATATAATAATGTCCTAAGAACATCTTGAATCAGTGACATATAGTTTGGGTTGAGGACCTGAACATGAGATCATATATATACTCAAGAGTATCATTCTTGTTGTGTCCCTAGTCAGTTATTATTTTAGATATTATAGGACTAAAATAATACATAAGACTAATGTGTATGTCATGATAATGGATTTCAATTCAGATACATTGGTAATTGTTAGAGAACAAGTTGAATTGGAGAGATCCACTTTGAGAATGCCACACAGAATCTATGTCATGGTAGTCAGACTCACATATGAATGTAATAGTGATGATCATGATCCTAAGACCTAAACTCACTACAATTATCACATGTTGTTATGTGTAATTTAACACTATCCATAAAGTCACTACAATGATCACATGTTGTTCTATGTACTTTAACACTATCCAATGTGACTCTAAATAAGGGTTGCCATACATGTATTTGTTGGGTGTATTATGACACTTGTGGATTATTGTAAGTGATGTAGATGGAAGTTATGCCTTATTTTGGCCACTCGATAAGTGAGACTCTAAAATTTATGGCCAAGCTCATGTGAGTACAATCTTAAAACTCTGTTATAGCTCAAGGAAAATAGTTTGAATGTTAAGAGGATGGAAATTCCATGTCGAAGTATCAATGTGGAAATCTATGACAAATAGATTATACGATCTTTGTAACATGGACCACTTTATAGATTGAAAGTTATTCTCTAATGTATTTCTATTATTTGGGTGGTAGTGATGTGTTTGTAGATATTAATCTTTGCTCATGATGTTTAGAACACCACTACCAACATAATAAGAAATCTACAAGGTCACACACATAAGGATGCTTACAGGAATTGAAGTTTACAATTACATGTATGATTAACATGGTTCTAAATCGTGGACAAGCTGATTTCTACCCAATCATGCAAATAGGAAAGACAATTAGCCAACTAGATGGTTTGATCAGTTGATTGGTTAAATGTCAATTGTCTGAATGATCACCAATTGGGAAACTGACCAAATAGTCTAGTCGTGTGATAGGGTGAAATGAGGGTTGAATAATAAAAGGAAAAACTTTATTTATTTAAAATTGATATAGAATTTCAAATTGGATCATGAATGTCAACCAAGTGGATTATTCTAATGAACGGTCCAGTCAGTTGACTAGGTTAGCAAGTCAGCCTATTCATTAATGAATTGGTTGATGGGTAAAATTGCATGAGTTGTTCAATTTGATTCTTGTTGTGATTGTGATTAGAATCAAGATTGGGTTTTTGGGAAATCCAAGCCCATGACTCTTTATATAAATGGTTAGACGTCCAAATAAAGATGTATACATTGTGAGATAGTTTGTCTAAAATATCTTCCTCTTGGTAAGAGAAAAACTCATCCCAAGGACAACAACCCAAAATAGGAGGAGAAGGAGATAGAGAAATTCTAGTAGATTTATGACATTAATTTCTTCTTTTTCTTGGTGAACAAGGTGGTGTACCAAGAGTTTCCCCATCTGTTTGGATGACATAAAGGTCGAGTCCCTTGGGTAAAGGCTTGAGGACAAGTAGTGTATTTGAAAAGAGGACAAGGTGTTACTATGATGATAAGGCAGAAACAACAACAATCACTTTGGATTAGGTTCTGGAAGCACAAGTTTTACACCAATATAATATGTGTCTAGTTTTTGGATAACTAGTATGCATCAAGGTATATTTGGTTTCCCTACTATAACTTTAATATATTGACATTTTATAGACATGGTAGAATTGTTGGCTAAGAGTTTTTGTTAGAGAAAAAATGATATGTGCACTGCATCCCTTCCCTCAAAACCTTACACATGATGATCCTACATATCACTAGCCTACTCCAATGATCGCACAACATTCCTATAGTCATCAAAACTATTGAGTCTCTACTACCCTACAATAAAAAACTAACTAGCAACAATCCAATCCCTTCTACTCTGGGATGACTGCCCTCATAAGGATGTTTGACTTGTTAACAATCATTTGACTATTCAGATATACTGTTAGATGATCAACCTGACTCACGATAGTTGAACTCAAAAGTTGGGTGACTTGTTGGTTTGACCATGCAAAATATATCAACTTAATTCTTGAATAGTTCTAATACTAGAAGATTACAATTTTATCATGCATATGTTTATATATACATATACATATACATATACATATATATATATATATATATATATATATAGAGAGAGAGAGAGAGAGAGTTAGGCTAGAATACACTCGAGTGTATTCGAAGAAGAATACACTCGAGTGTATTTGGAGAAGAATACACTCAAGTAGTTTTTCATGATGCAATATTTTTTTTTCAAAAATCTAATCCATTGAACTTCTTAAACATGTTGTGAATAGCTCATACACAAAATTTGAGCACATTTGGACATTTATAGGTCATGTTATAAAGACTGCAAAAAATTATGCATTTCAAATTAGTTTTGTGCGTCGATTTTTTTTCTCTTGGATGAGTGACTTACACTCATCCAAATGGGCTCAAAATTTGTATATAGCCTAGTTATAATATGACAGTGCAGATCAATGGTTTACATTTTGCAAAAAATAGTCTTGATATGCAAACACACTTGAGTGTATTCATGCAATCTGTACACTCGAGTGTACTCTAGCCTGACTATATATATATATACATATATATATATATATATATATATATATATATATATATATATATATATGAATATATGTATATATATATGAATTTATGTATATATATATCTTGCTGAGAAACATATCTTGGTGAGAGCATGAGAGGCATTTGAATAACTTCTAAAAGTGATCAATTCGTTCACTACCCAATTGTATGGATTGAACATATACCTTATTATTTACCTTCCCATAAAGTTTAATCACCATAAGACTTGTATTGCATGCATAACAAAGGAATACTTTTCAATTCTCAATATTGAGTTTCAGACTGACCGCTAGATCTAAAATGTGTATATTGTACAAATGGACATGTAAAAAACATTTGGTTTTAGTGGTTTTTTCTATGAAGGTAAATAAAATGATGTTCTTCCTATCTGTAATGTTGGATATTGAAAATAAACTATATATGATAGTTATTCAAATGCCTCTCATGCTATCACCATTGCATGTTTCTTACAAGATCACTACCCTATATATATATGTATATATATATATATATATATATATATATATATATATATATATATATATATATATATATATAATCCATTTGGGTTATCGTTATCATTCACCACAACATAACCTTAAATTAGGGTTTTATTTTATAACATAAGAATTTTTTAAATGTAAAGCTTTGCATTACTATGCTAGATATACCAATAACATAGGATTAGGTCTTCACATTTGGGCTCCAATTTTAGTGCATTTGTGTGACAAATAGATTATGCACAATGTTTAGTACCATATGATTCATCATGATTTGAAAATGGGAGCAGCTAAAATTTCATACTATTTATAATATAGATTTAGTATTTATGTGCACTAAGACTAGTTAGTGCAAAAACTTTTAAGTGTGGGTGCACAAAAATTAGGTAGCAAGTACACCAGGATCTGAGTGTAGGTTCATTAAGATTCAGATGTGGGTGCATCAGGACTATAGAAGTTAATGTAATAGGTGGTGCACCGTTATTTTTTGGTAAAACTCATAATACTCATTCAATCAAATCATTTTGAGCACATATGGGTGTGGATTTATATAAAGGCTCCTTTGCAATCACCAATGAATCCATTGGAACATAGATTTTTGTCAAATAATGTATGAATATATATGTCTCTTTTTTAGTAAGTCATACCTTCATATAGTTAAACTATCATCCCATATGTATGATATCCCTACAGGTCCAAGTATTTCTGATCTACCATTCTTCCTCTCACAACTACCATTGTCTTTGAAGATCTGGTCTTGACGATGACCTAGCTAATCTCATTGGCATTTGTTGCTTGAATTCTCCATCACACTACTTTAGCTTCCATATGCACAAGCCATGTTCAATCTTAATGAGATATTTTTCCTTTCTATCAATTGATCCTTCATGGTCACACAAGACCCACCCAGGTCAATAGGCCCTACAACTATCTAGAAAGCATCAATGTTGAGTTTGAAAATGCATGGCTCTTGTTTGATCCATCTCACTATGCTCTTCTGCATCAGGGTATCCTCGTGTACGTAACTCTTCATCATGTGTTGTATATAGTCAATGACATTCTTTCTGAGACCTAGTAATGCCTTCAGATTTGAAAAAAATTATGAATTCAGATGAGCATAACTCTAGACCATTATCAATACTCAATGTCTTGGAACACTTTCCAATTTGCTTTTCAATCAAAGTCTTCTAGTTCTTAAACTATTCAATAGTGTTAGACTTATTCTTCAAGAAGAATACCTAGAATTTTGTTGAAAAATCATTAATAAAAGTGATTAGGTATATAGCACCACCCTTGAATGGAACTTGAGAGGTACCCCAAATATCAAAATTAACGTAGTCGATGGTACCCTTTGTATTATGAACTTATGTTGAGAATCTAACTTTCTTTTGTTTTTCCATTACACACTTTTCACACAAATCTAACTTCCTTGTAGTACTGATAGCAAGATCTTACTCTCTATGTGTCCAAGTCCCATATGCTAAAGCTTGGTGGTATCCATATGAATAACAAAATAAAAAGAAGAAGAAACAATAATTGTCCTAATGAAAGTTTTGCCAATAAGTGAGCATGCATTTCCAATATGTCTTTGACAATTTCATCTTGAAAATGGACATGATTCCATCTCATGCAACATAGGTAGAAATATTTTTCTTCAGGTTTGTCTAACATGATGGACATTGGAGATGGTTCTAATAACACCATCAAAGATCTTGATGGGGACAAATCCAATTCCAATAGTCTTGTAGGTATAATCATCTATCACAATGACAACTCCTGCTTCAAGTGCACTATATGTCGAGATGAATCCCTTCTAGAACACATGTGATAGGAACAATCAGAGTCAATAATCCATGCATATAGATATCTTAAAGTAGAGGATACATGAGAACAAGTACCATCTTCTTATGCAACATTACCACCACCAGGTTGTTCTTGTTGATCTTTGTTTTCACGCTTTTACTTATTTTACAACTTGTAGCATTCTTCGATTGTCAGCCCCTTCTTTTTACAGTATTTGCATGGATTTTTGTTCTTAGTCCTAGACTTAGATATGATGTATTATTTGTCCTTTACTTTTTGTTTTGGTCGAACCCTTACACTAAGAGCCTCTACTTTTTTCCACTAGAGAAAACAACCAATTTGTTGTCCAACAAAGATTTATACATGTGAGAAGACATTACATCTTCTAGTTTGTGGATTCTTTTCCATAGACAATAGTTAAATGGAGTTGCTTGTAAGAAGGCTGAAGAGAGAAATTAAAAGATTCAAGACTTCATTTCATATTCCACTTTGATGTCAATATTTTCCAAATCCATAATGATGGAGTTTAACTAATCAATATGATCATGAATAAATGTACCTTCATCCATGTGCAATAGATATAGATGTTCTTATGATGAAATTTTTTTGGAGAGTCTTTGTCATATATAGAGATTCAAGTTTCTTCCACGATTCTACAATGGGATTCTATTTAATGACTTCACTAAGAACCCTCTGTGAAAGTGACAACTACATGGAAATTAGAGTGTTTTCATCCATCTCTTGCTTCTGCTCAATGGTCAAGGAAATTGTGATAAAGTAGTTTTTCACCCTTTTATTTATAAATATAGTTCTATATTTCTTGTACTCAATAACCCCACTTTATCATCAAATGTGTACCAAACACTCATTTGGAGGAACTTTGGATTTTTTTTAAATTGGCAATTCATTCATCCCGTCTCCAGGGGAGTTTAAACTCATGACCTCTTAGTTTTACATCATAACTTTTACCATTGGGGTGCCACTTCATTGGAGGATAATAGTATGATTTGAGGACACTGGTGAAACTTAATTGAGTAATTTGATACCATTGTATACCTTGAATACATGAATTTCTACTTATTTTAGACTTGCTAATGTTTTATAACATTCCAATATCTAACTTTAATATTTTAAATCCAAAATTTTTATGAATATTCTAGACCTTATGATAAGGCTTGTATGCAAATTTTAGTCTAAATGGAGATTCCTAGATCCCTATATATTTTTTTTCAAAAATCACTTTAAAAAAACTTTTCTCCCTTTGTTTTGGCTTGATGGGCCTCGATCCGCCCTGATTGGGCCTGAGTCAAAGGTGTGTCAGTCCACCTAGGTTGGAGGAGTAATCCCTTACATCAAGAGGGGGAAGCTTTAGTTGGGTGGCCAGAAGCTCTAGACTGGATCTGCCCAATTCAACCCATGTTTTGACCTTAAATCAATCCCAAGCTTCACGGTTTGAAGATCTACATTGCTCATGATTTCACATCCTAATCGAGTGGTTTTATGAATATTTGAGAAGCTCCAATCTAACTCCACCATGGAGCTTCTTAGCTTTAAAATCTATCTAAAACCCTATATCGAACACTATAAAAGACCCTCTTTCACTCCGTATTTCTCTCACACAAGTAGTGGTACCCTCAAATTTCACCCTCGTGCCCTCTTACTCCCACCCCAACTCCATGGTTTGGTACATCTGTAGTGCTATAATACCACAACATGCTTCTCTCGCCTCGGGCTAGTCTTCTCTCTCTTTCTTTCTCTAGAAACTTTCTTTAACCATAACTTTTGATTCCATGCTAAAACATATATGAAATTATAGTCCATTTTGATTGAGAAAAATGAGAATGACACAATGGAACTAGCTACTTTTAGCATCTATTTTTTTTCTATTCTAAACATTTCCTTATTTTGTACTTCCATGGTAATTATGAAATAAAGGTTGCACCTTTATCAAAAATTGACTTTGTTATCATGACATTTTTTGGAATCAATTTTGGATCTATTGTCTAAATTATAGTGTCAAACTTTTGGAATATATACGTGAAACTTAACATATATTAAGCGTCTCTTGATGTTCCAATGCATATCACCATTTGATCACTTATGCACATGAGTATTTTGATGTCTACCCCTAATAGTAACTTTTGAATACTTGCAATCTGGATCTAGTATTCTTGATATCTAACTCTCTCTATTATCACATTTGTAATCATGAAAAAAAATCATTATTATCTAATAAAATGTTATGATTTTGGACGCTACCAACCTTCCAACATTTGAATCTAATACTTTTGTGAAAATCTATATCTTAATATTGATCTAGAAGTTGACCAATGATCATGATTTTGGTAAGTTCCTATTATGAACTGATTGTAGATCTTGGTACTAATCATGATAATCTCAAAAACATGAAATCTTGAGTATGGATATATATATCACACCTAAAGTTCATTAATAAGACTTAAAAATCCCTACATAGTCATTGTAACCCCTTTATGTGAAATTTCTATTTTGATGTGTGTGCTTATTTACATGCCCAGACTTACTAATCTTGACCTGTTTTACTCAAGTCTTTCTCTAATCTTAGAAGGTACATTTTATCCTCATATTGACGTTGATTATGATATTGTTTAGTTGTGTATTACAAGTATGAGTCATATTCTTGGCCTACTCTACTTGTTTGAGCCATTGTTCCCTATGAATATTGTTATGGTTTTCATATATTTCATTTTATCAAACTCAATACATAATTAAATCGCCATCGTACAAACTTGGTTTACCTTATTGTACATGCCCATATCTTGGGGTAAGGGTGCAAGCCTCGGTATACCTTGTTACACCTGCCTTTCGTTAAGGGAACAAGCATCAGTGCACCTACCAATATTGTAAGATAAGAACACACTTTTAGAGGGTATCATGGTATTTTCATATCTAGACCCATCATCTAAAATGTTGGTTCCGACATTGGCCCTAGTGATAATGTCTTCTCAATTATAATAGAAATCCTAAATATAAGATGCTAAAATTTTGACCATTTGATGATTTAGACTCATTGTTTCATTGCTTGTGGTTTATATTACTCTCTGTGTAACGATCCAAAAACTAAAATCCTACCTTATTATGTGATTAGAAATCTAGTGAGTTTGGTTCCCCAAATATCACCAAACAAGGATAAAATTTTATTATAATTACAGTGATTATACATATTATATATTATGTGGAAATAGGTTCTATATCACACCACATATTTACATAATAACTTATATGGGTGCTAACATGTGAGTAAGAACAATAAATGTGGTACATCCTCTTTCTTTGTTAATTAATATTCACATAATGGATAAGATATGTTAAATGGCACAATGTACTTAACACACATATAGCAATAACAAAGTGAATCATCATGTCCATAAATATGAATAATGTTCTATTATATAAATAAATATTGAATTAATGGACTTGTTGAATTAAACTAGTAAAATATGAAAACTTGTGCAAAGTAATACACAATAACTATTTTCGTAATTATATGAATTTAATGAAATTTTAATTAATTAATATTGATAAAAATAATGAAATATTTTTAATAAATAGAAAAGTGAAGAGATTAAACTCTAATTATACTATAACACATAAAAGGAAATTGTAAAATCCCAATCTAATGAAAAATCATATTCCTTGGGTCCCAGTTAGCTTGGGCCAAGTTTGAATTCATTTGGCTAATCCTAGCTACCCTAATTGAAATGGGAAAAGAAAATACATATTCAAATACTTTCGTATCATTAGATATCATAAAGTTGTTGATTTTGATGCCACACATGTTGTATTTTCTGAATTTCCTATTGTTTCTGATGCCATGTGCCTTGATTATTTGTGGGTAAACCTGAGGCCGACTGATCACAATATAATGGCAGATAAATTATCTCCTACCTCGAGTAGGAGTGAGTCATGCCCGTGTGCAATGTTTCTGACTCTTAGCATGGATTTCTTGGTCCCTAGGACATGAAACTTCTCAAACTCTCTCCCATTGAATTTGGGAGATAATTTCACATCTAGAAAGCATGGCTTTTAACTCTAATTTACCCTTTTCATGATTTTCTTAAATTCAAGTTTTAGCTTCTCGATCTGTCTAACCACGGAAGCCTTAACACATAAGCCTATATATAGGACCATTCCCTGACCTCTGACGACCTGATAACACCCAAATTTATGCATTTATGCTAAGCATTTATTTATGGTTTTGTGTCACTATAGCCTTAATAAGCATAAAATAACCCATGTTTCTTATCTTTAAGTAATTTATGTCTTTTCTTATATACACTACTACAGAAACAACATTCAGTGTCGCTTTTTTGGGCGTCGGTTCTTTAGGAAAACCGACGCCTACACTATTAGATGTCGGTTATTTAGGCAAACCGACATCTATATTCGAAGAACAGCCAGACACGGGTACCACTTTGAATACAACGTCGGTTGCTAATAACAAACCGACGCCTAAAGTCGCCCGCGAAATCCAATTTTCGAGCAAAACAAATAGTGTCACTTTCAGCGTCGGTTATATAGATAGAAACCGACGCCCATGCGTGATGAAAATTTGCACGAAAAGTGTCACTTTCAGCGTCGGTTAACCTGTTATAAACCGACGCTAAAAGTGGTTCCTGTCAAACAATTTTGTGAAAATATCGTCCAATTGGACGTCGGTTGGTTCAAACAACCGACGCTAAAGAGGTTTAGGCGTCGGTTGTTTGAAACAACTGACGCTATTTGGGAACTTAATATCCCGCGATCGCCTGACTCTTCCCCTTTCTTCTGTTTCATTGCGAGCCGATTTCCCTTTTCTTCTCTGCTGTTGCCCGACCACGCCGCCGATTTCTCCTCCACGAAAGCTCCTTCTTCCTCCACGACAGCGCCGCCGCACCCCCTTCTCCGCCACCACTGCTGCTGCCTTCTTCCCCTTCTCCGCTCCCCCTTCTCTGCCGCGCCCCCTTCTCCGCAGCCACTGCTGCTCCTTGGTTTGCCTTCCCTGCCGCCTGGAGCTCGCCGCCGCGCCGCCTTCCTCCTTGCCGCCGCCCTCCGACGCTGCTGCTCCTTGCCGCCGACGCCACTGCTCCTTGGTCTGTCTGCCCTACCGCCTGGAGCTCGTCGGCCACCGCTGCACCTGCCTACCCTGCCGCCTGGAGCTCGCCGGTCACCGCCACCACTGCTGGGAGGTCAGTTGTTGTTGCTTGCCTAATATTGCATCTAAATCTAGGTTTCACCACTTCTTTCACTGAGAACTGAGAAGAATGGCCTACCACGGCCGTGCTGGGCAGCACGACCGTGGTAGGCCAACACAGCCACGGCCGTGTTTGATTTGATTTAAACCCTAATTTGATTTAAATCCATTCTAGCATCCTAATTTGATTTGATTAAACCCTAACATTGATGAAACCCTAACATCAATTGTGATGAAACCCTAACATGTACATATCTATTATTGTGTTTGTTGGCCTAGAAACCCGTCCAAGATTGACTCATTAGGAGTAAATCTTGGATAGTCCCCGGTTTGGGACTGTTCTTGAACACCTAATCTCACTTAGGATGTAAGTGTATAATGTGTATTGGGTTTTTGAGAAAATTTCAGTAGCATTTCCCCGTTTGTTCTCTAAGTACATATGTACTTAGAGAATAGTGGGGAAATGCTGTCGAAATTTTCTTGAAAACCCAATACACATTATACACTTACTAGTGAGATTAGGTGTTCAAGGATGGGATAGGTGGTACACATTTATTACATATAAGAATGACATCACATGTGTTTGTTGGCCTAGAAAGTGAACAATCATTGTTCTTTATATTACTTGTACATTGGTATAAATTAGAATGAACAATAACTAAATTATATACTGTTTGTATGACGTCTGGCTTCATTGTACATATCTATTATTGTGTTTGTTGGCCTAGAAACCCGTCCAAGATTGACTCATTAGGAGTAAATCTTGGATAGTCCCCAGTTTGGGACTGTTCTTGAACACCTAATCTCACTTAGGATGTAAGTGTATAATGTGTATTGGGTTTTTGAGAAAATTTCGGTAGCATTTCCCCGTTTGTTCTCTAAGTACATATGTACTTAGAGAATAGTGGGGAAATGCTGCCGAAATTTTCTTGAAAACCCAATACACATTATACACTTACTAGTGAGATTAGGTGTTCAAGGATGGGATAGGTGGTACACATTTATTATATATAAGAATGACATCACATGTGTTTGTTGGCCTAGAAAGTGAACAATCATTGTTCTTTATATTACTTGTACATTGGTATAAATTAGAATGAACAATCACTAAATTATATACTGTTTGTATGAAGTTTGGCTTCATTGTACATATCTATTATTGTGTTTGTTGGCCTAGAGAACAGCGGGGAAATGCTGCCGAAATTTTCTTGAAAACCCAATACACATTATACACTTACTAGTGAGATTAGGTGTTCAAGGATGAGATAGGTGGTACACATTTATTATATATAAGAATGACTCCAGTCCATTCTCAGTTGGGTTGCCAACTCCACAAAATATTGAAGCTAATGATGACTTATATGTGCGCGGAGATCACAATGAAGGATTGTTAATTGATAAAAGATCACAATTTTAGAGACATGTATGTTTATACAAATGCTAAATGTTTGCCTTTTTCTAGTTTATACAAATACTAAATGTTTGCCTTTTTCTAGTTAATACAAATGCTAAATGTTTGCCTTTTTCTAGTTAATACAAATGCTAAATGTTTGCCTTTTTAATGACATTTTCAGATGGCTGACCATGATGAGCATGATGTCCATGATGAGCATGAAGTCCATGATGAGCATGTTGTCCATGACGAGCATGGCGAGGATACCAATGTAAGTTCTAAAAACATATCCTATATTTCTATAAAATTCATTATCTTCTAGTTATGTCATATATCCTATATTTCTATATTGGGCTAATTCAGTGTGTTTATTTTTGTCAAATTTTAGGTTGATGATGCACCTGTACCCACTGAAGCACTAGAGCAACTTGATGCGTAGCACCAAACACTTAACAAGAAAAGGGGCATCACTCTATTGAAGAAGTTAATAGCGCTAAGTGGCAGTGGATCCAAATTGGTTGTGGAGTTTGATAATGAAGGAAATGCAATTGGAGTGAACCGCAATAATTTTGTAAACTATCTTGGGTGTACCACTCGGAGCCATTGTGGTGTTAAGTATGATAATTGGCATAAAGTTCCTCAGGGGTAAAAAGACTTGATATGGAAGGATTTATGCGTGAGTTATTATTATTTGCAATTCTATTTTGTATATTACAAATTCTATTATTTGCAATTCTATTTTGGATACTAGTTAATAATATTTCTATTTTATAGAATCTGTTTGCATTGGATGAGAAGTTGCATCGTAAAAGTGTGATGCAACACGCTGGAAAGATGCTTAGGAATTATAGGACAAATCTGAACAGAGAATACATAAAAGAGGGTGATAAGAAGAAGAAGTCACCCCTTGAACAATGGAACTTCTTGGACAAAGAAGATTGGGACAATTTTGTTGCTTCAAGAAAATATGAAGAATTCAAGGTATTAGGCGTCACTCCCAATTTAATTAATATACATTGTATTCACCTATTCAAGATTAACATTTAGTGCTACTAACCAAATCATTAATGTGCATACTAACTAGGCCCTCAGTGACGCACAAAAAGCAAGGCGTGCACTGAATGTGCATGACCACACTATGGGTCCAAAAGGCTATGCAAGCGTTCGCCAAAGACTACAGGCGGAGTCTGCGGCTACTCAGGAGTCTGCTCCTACTCAGGAGTCTGCCACACCCATGCCTCGCCATGATATCTGGATAGCTGGGAGACAAAACAAGAAGGGTGAAATAAAGAAGCCCGTAACTGCTGAGGCGGATGCAAAAATGGTAAAATACAACTCTTAGAGCAATCGTTGGAATATTGATTATTTGTAGTGTTAACTTACCAATTTCTGTTGATGGTGATTAGCGGGAGCTGCACGAGCAGAGGAAACAAGGCACGTTCATCCCTCAGGGCACAAGAGATGAATTGACAGTTGCTCTGGGTAACCCAGAGCATCCTGGACGTGTTAGGGGTGCAGGCGCTAGTGTGGGCATCAAAGCATTCTTTGGGCCATCCCAGCGCAAACCCAGAGCGGGACTTTCTCAAGAAGAGGTAACCTATTCTTTTTTTAGAATGTTACTGCAAAAGGAAATTCAATAATAAGAAGCTAATTTTTCTTTTATCCATGTATAGGAGAATAAGAGAGTCGAGGATATAGTTGCTAAGAAGGTCAACGATGTAGTTGCTGAGAAGGTCAAGGAAGAATTGCTGCGGTGGCAGGCATCTCAGGCTTCCAATCAGCCTATGGCGACCCACTCTTCTCCTGATGCACAAACTGCGAGTAATCCTGGAGACCCAGCGCCTAACACGTCTGCTGTAAGTATTGTTTATGACATTGTAGCTAGTCTTTTCAAGATGATATGTTTTCAAGATGATATGTTTTCAAGATGATATGTATATATGTATAACATTCTTTACGTAAATTTGTAGGCATTGAAGACATGCCGCTTAAGAATACAAGACTATGTTGTTGCAGAGGCGCAGGCTTACCCGTCCCTTCCTGGGGAAAGGTTTCACGGGACTCCAATGCCACAGGGCTACGTTCGTGTGGGCCCATTATGTGTGTTACCCGATTGGAGGGAAGCTACATTTCCATATCCCCACCAGGATATTGATACACTTGCTGAGGCATAAGGCAGGGTCATATTGTGGCCCAAAGCAGATGTCGTCTACACTACTGAAATTGTAAGATAAATTTACATTTATTTAGACTGTTAATGTGTATATATGATGTCAACTGATCTGAAATTATATATACAGGTCAAAAAAAAGACACCAGGAGCACCTAGGCCTCCACCTCCACTTCCCGCATTACCAACTTGGGTTCCAACTGACCTAACATACCCGTTAGGTCCTTCTTGTAGGGGAATGGCATGTTGGCTACGGGCACATAATATACATTGCCCGATAATTGTTTCTTTAGATGCAGATTATGCAGGTCAATCATACGATAGCTCTTTATTTATACAAGATATTATTGAGCTGTTTATGTATGATTGGCTGAATACATCAATGATAGAGACATGGATAAGGTGAGATCTTATTTATACATCCATATACCTTGTGTAAGATCCGATGATCTGGTTTCTTATATATTAATGCATACGTAATACATGTTTTGAAGCTACTTAGTCGAAGATCATTGCAAACAATTTGCATTTGATCATGTGGGATTTTTGATTCCATCATTGATTAGTATGGTAGCTAAAGACCCTGATAGTGTTCAACAATATTGTATAGATGCTTTTAAAATTTTCGGTCAGCAAAACAAGAAGATAATAATAGCTCCATTCAATGTCAAGTAAGTTTACTTTATTTATAATTTAGACTTAAGAAAATTTCATTTTTATTGTGCATTTTGAGTTATTAATTGTTAACTTTTTACCTCTAGCGGTAGACATTGGGAGTTACTAGTTATTGTCCCCGGGACGTTCACTGTTTATTATCTAGATCCCGCGGGAAGTACATTAAACACTAAAATTGGACACGTGATGAGAATGCCATTATTCTGGTGAGAAATATTTCATTTTTGTATCTGTTAACATCTGTTATTACATTACTATTTACTTATGTAATTTACTGTGTTATATTAACATGTAGGGGTTTAGATGCATTCAAAAAGGCTAGAGGAACGGTCCCAAGGAAAAAGAACCAGCCAATAAATTGGCAGAACGTACAAGTAAGTTCCCGACTCCAATGTATATATTATTGATGTGAATTGTGCTTAGTTGTATTATTTTGTATGTTTCAATTTATAGTGCGCTACACAAGACAATGGCTGGGCATGCGCATACTATGTGATGTGATTTATGTAGATGATTATCAAACATGCCGCATTGGACATTGATACCATACATGAGGTATTATATATAGTCTCATTAGTTAGTATGAAATATATCAATCTTATTTTTATATTATTACTTATATATGTACATCATTCTCTTTGCAGGTGTTTAAAACTGACAACACTATAGGTAAACGCTTAAAAAATATACATGCTCCATATACGATGGAAGCATTAAATGAAATAAGAGAAGAATGGGCAAAAGCCATACAAGCAGTGGCAACTGTAAGATACAATTGGGATGTTGATAGCGATAATGAATGATACTTTGTAAATGAATATTTCTGAATGTTAATACATGTATTTGAATGTTTCTATATGTGTGAATTTGAGAATTGAATTGATATCTGAATGTATCTACATGTGTGAAATTTTCCTTGGGACTTTTACAGGTTTGTGGCCTGTTTGTAGGCTGATATCAATGGATGTCGTAAACCTGCAGTTCAGAAAACTGAACTGCAGGTTCTCATCCTGCTGACCAGCCATAGCAGGCCTGCAAACTGATATGAAAAAAAAAGATATAGGCGTCGGTTATTTACAGAAAACCGTCAGCAAAGACCTACAGCGTCGGTTATTGGATAAAAACCGACGCCTAATATTACAAACAACCCGACCGTGCAGGAAAGCACGGTCGTGGTGGAAAAGGCGTCGCTTATTCATATAAAACTGACGCCTATAGTACTAAATACGGCCGTGCAGGGAAGCATGGCCGTGTCGTCTTGAAGTATGGCGTCGGTTGTTTATAGAAAACTGACGCCAAAAAGGTTCGCGCCACAGAAAATGGCGTCATCTAGGACACTTTCTGCGTCGGTTACCAATTAAACACCGACGCAGAATGTGTCCTAGATGACGCCGTTTTCTGTGGCGCGAACCCTTTTGGCATCGGTTTTCTATAAACAACCGACGCCTCTATGTTAAATAGGCGTCGGTTAAAAAACTGACGCCGAAGTGTTAGACCTTTAGCGGCGCCCACATAGGCGTCGCTCGGAAACCGACGCCAAAATGGGTTAAACAACCGACGCTAAAAGGCATTTCTGTAGTAGTGATAAAGTTGTTCAACTAACCAATTTTGGGACTTGCAGTCACCGAACCTGAAAGGACATCTATTCTCCATGATTTCTCCCCAACACATGGTTTTTACAGCAGCTAGACTCCCATCCGTCATGACCTCGGTGGACTAAGCATCACACTATGTGCACTAACCAAGAAACTTTTGATATCTTAGACCCTATTTTTGATGGCCAATCCTTTATTAGGATGCATCCTCACCAATCAATAAGGCTCATCGACGCAGACCCCTCAACCACCAGTAATACCCCTGTTATAACCCCAATTTTTGGGTTCAATTGGTGAGAAATGTAATTTCTCATATTAAAGATATTTGAACAAATAATGATATAATTTGCTTCAAATAAATGGATTTCATTTACAATAGTCTTGATGTTTGTGTTGTGGTCTTTATTGGCTATTGGGCCCAATAACAAGGAAATAACAAAGAAAATTCAATTAGTGAATGAATAATTGAATATTCGAGAAAAGAAATATGTAGAAACCTCTAGAAGACAAATCCAAAGAGGATTTCGTGTCTCTTGGGTTCCTTGGGTTCCAAGGAGTCCAAAGTTGTAAAAAGAAAGCAATAAGAAAAGAAAAGATTAATTATAAGAAATAAATTGAAAATAATGATAAAATGTGGAAAATGAGTGGAAAGAGGCATAAATGAGATTTCTTGGTGAAATTTCGTATCCATGAGGTTGCTAATATTAAAAGGAATGCAAATGAGGAAAATAAAAAAAGAAATAAAAAGAAATCCTCAAAAAGAGATATTTTAATAAGAAATAAACAAGATAATGTGAAATAATGCATATAGATGCATCTAGAAGGATAATAAGTATCCTTAAAAAGTAATTTCGAAATCATAGAGTTTTTTGGGATTCAAGGAGTCCCAATAAAGAGGAAAGAAAGAGAAAATACTAAAAAGGCAAAATAAGAGGATAATGTGTTGCATTATTAATGAATTATGAGGTATTGTTAAAAAGAAAGTAATTTTGATTAAAAGAAATAGAATTTCGTGTCAATGGATTAAAAGCAAGGAAAGAGAGAATAAGTAAGAAGAAATTCGAATTCCTAATTATTCAAGAAATAGGATATATCAAAGGAGAGAGAAAACTGGTGTTTTAATGAAGGAATCACTTTCCAAGTGGGAAAAGGATTTGTTTCCCTTGAATAAACGCCTTAGGGTGCAAAAACCCTTCTCTATAAAAGGGGTAGACCCCCTGGATCGAGTTAAAAAGAGATCTTACATCTCCCTCTCTCTTTCTCACCTTCTTCTTATTCCTTTTCTTTTGAAACCCTAACTGAGGACACATGGAACTACCTCGGTGGCATCTAGCAACTGTGGAGGGATCTCAATTCCAACAATGACACATAAAGACTAGAGTGTGTGCTGGTTGATGACAGTGTCTCATTAGTCATGATATATGATATCAAACCAAGCACACTGATACATGTTGGAGAACAGTATATCAGATAGACCCACCATAAGAGTGACACATGTAACCATGACATGGTATTTAGAGTCATCTCTCATAGTGATGGTGGTGATTGTGATTCTTAGACCTGAAATCACTGCACTCGTCGAATGTGATTAGGTGCACTTTGACATCATCAAATGCAGTCCTAAAATATGGGTTGTTATAAAGGTGATGATTGGGTGGCTTTGACACATGAGACAGACTATGATTGATAGAAATGGGATTTGTCCCTCCTAAGGGAGTATGATGTCCAGGATACTTGATAAGCAAGACTGAGAATATCATGCGCATGCACATGTGAATCAATATATGATATTGAGTTCACATATATCTCAGACATTGTTCTCTAGTTCAAGAAACATGAATGAACACTGAAAGGATGACAACTTCATGCCTTGAGTTCATTCAAGATATCATAGACAAAGGAATTATACATTCAATGGAACACCAATCACAGACTGTAGGTTGAAAGTTGTTCTCCAACTTGCCATTCACTTGGATAGCACTAATGTGCGAATAGGCACCAATTTTTGCTTGTGATGTCATAAGCTAGTTATGGACATTCAATGCCAATGTGACATGTGACTTATAGGGTCACACACATACCTAGAAGTAGACTTTATCCATGAATGATGTTTGGATTGATTACTAAAGTGTTTAGGTACTCAATCAAACAATGACATCCAATTAGGGACATAATAAGAATGTACATACTCTTATCATCCGTGCGATCTCATTGTTCATGTCCTTAACCCGAAGACATACATTATTGAATATTGTCATTCTTTAGACATTCATTCTGCTCCACCATTTATCTCATAATTGATTGAACTAGAATTAATTGGAAGCTTGCCTTTGATATTTATCAAATCAATCATGACATATACCAATCCAATCATCACATGATTGGCTCTCTAGGCATACATACCAACAG